>CM031985.1:7109634-8309634 GCA_018804465.1 Populus tomentosa
AGAGACAGCGGCATCTCATGATCGACACGGTATGTAGTTTTTACAAAATCTTCATCGTTCTCATAAAGCACAAATGATTCATTACTCGCTGGAAGTGCTTCAATTTCATTGCTGAGTGTGAGGTCCTCAGGAACTGGGACAATTGGGGATGTAGCTGATGCAGCAAGTGCAACATGCCTAGTGTTGAGGGGCAGCGGTGTGTCATGATCAGCACGATGTATACCCGCAATCCTGCCATCCTTGATCTCCACGTTCACTTTTTCATAGGAAAAGAGACAATGTAATTAACTAGGGAACATAAGATGATATCAGTGATTTCTAATTGTCATAGATTAACTTCTGACCATAAAAGCATATTTCCGTTTCATTGCTTAGAATAGATAGATAGTCAGGAAAATGAATTCAAAGAATTTTAAGAATATGAGATTGTTTGCTGTTCAAAATATATCAGATTCATCCGATTGAACCGACTGCAGTATTTTTTTTTATGAATACCTACTACAATTATTTTGTTTAATGAGGTGTAATTATCATACATATCAAACAGATTTATCTTGGGGAGCCAACCAGAAGTTAAAATGCTTATGAAAGGAGCCTCACTATCCGTCCAAAGCAAATCAACGACTTCTCCTTCCCTTCTCCACATCGATCACTCCTTTCAAGCACCATTTGCGTATTATAATTTTTTTTTCTTTGCACAACAAGTATAAATTCAAGAAAACAAAGACAGGGTTCTAATATAAAATTAAAGAAAAAGTAGAAACAAGAGGAAACAGATGTGATTATACAGAAGCTAATTAATTAAAGTTGAATTCAAGATCAAGATTCTCACACGTGAATCTGAAACAATAACTCAAATAAATTAAGTCAATGCCGTTATCAAGAACCAAGAATTTCAAGGAAAACATTAAGAACTCATATAACATTTCAACTGCATTACATCATACCATCACTATTTGAATACAAGAACCCACAAAAATCAATAGAGTGGCACAAAAACAAGGTATACACACAAAGCAAGAAACCCAAATAAGAAAAACAGTCAAAGTTTAAAGAACAGAAACCAGTAAAAGAAACTGGAAAAGAACTAAGCACCTGGATAAGAGAACCACCAGAGTGTGAAGAGGCACAGCAACACAACTATGGGAATAGCATGAATCCATTTGTCACTCATCATATTGGGAATGCAAACACGGCGAAAGTAGCCAGATCTCTTTTCCATCCTTCTTGGTGCATATTTCATTTCTCGAATGTGCTTTTCTATCTCGATTATGTAATCCTGATCCTGAGCAAGTGCTCTACATAAGCTGTTTATTGGCCTCTGCTGCATTTTCCTCACGGATGAAGAGATTAGAGAGAGATTTTTTGTTTTTTTTATGTAGTTTTTTTGTGTAGAGGGTACAGGAGACTAGAGAAGAAGAGGAGGCTTGGGCTTTCTTTGAGATCTCTCTCTCTCACTCTCTTTCTGCTAGTTGGTGATAAGAGGTTGTGGGATTTGGCTTCGGTAAGTAACAGGATTTATAACGACTTCTTGTTTTAGGCGGGAAATCTTTGCACGTGACTAAGACGGTGAATGAGGGCTAATTTGGTCTTTGAAAATATTTGGCGATGAAAATTGACATGAAATATAGTAAATAAGAAGAACAATGCCAAAGAACAGAAGATTTTTCTTAAAATAAAATCATGGTAGACTTCCAAAGAATCTGTAGTTACTTCGCAGATTTATCCACGAACTAGTAATATTTTGTTTTCAAAGAATTACCTAATCTCAACATTCGACAAGAAGCTGCTGATGGGAGAGGGTATGTCTTAATGCATCTCAAACTTTCTACTGAATGTGTAGACTCTATCAGGTGATAGATTTGCTTTCACTACAGTTCCTCTGCAAACGTAACCCTTTAAAAGAATTGTGTTCGTTAGACCAAAGCCCAGCTTCGCGAAGATCCCCTTATTCCTTCCAGCATAAATTGTAACTGTCAGCTTGCCTCGTGCCGTCAGTCCTTTACACAACCATCAGCCCACTTATCCTGAGGAAGGGCGAGGAGTAAGTACAGGTCTTCTGCCGTGCTCTCGACAAGCATTTCTGCGATTGCTGCTGGAAAACTGAAATGGAAATAAAAATTGAAAAATTATGAGAAATGTTAGTACGTAAATTAAGCTGTCGTTGACACAAAGTGTCCACAGCTTTTAGATTCTAACTTTTATCAGGAATTCATGTTTTGTTAAAGTTTGCATATAGAACCTTCGTTGATTGACTTCACTTCCATTGACAGAAAAAAGAGTGCATACAAAGATCTCCACATCAACATGAACTGACGAGCTAAACAAAAACGATCTTTTTACATCAACTGATAGTACCTCATTATGTAGAATTTCCATATCTTGAAACGAAAGCAACATCTTTTATATATTCATTAAGTTACTATTAAGTTGGAGAGTTTCTGATGCAACACCACCCCAAATCATGGCACCAAGTCGTCCAATGCTTAGCTGGCCCACTAAAGGTAACCTTCAATGGCGTAGGACCTTCTCCACTGTTATCCTCCATCAAACTCGGATTCCACCAATCTTTCTTTGTAGCAAGCTGCAGCAGAACCCATCCCTCATCCTCCGTCATTTACTATTTTTCACAAACACAACAGGGTAAACACTGAAAGCTAAAAGGTTGTTGTAAACTCTTTATAAGCAAGTGCCTGAGGCAAGCTGTGAAAACAAGCAGCGCAAATCAATGATGTTGCAGTGTGGACGACGATGTGTGATCTACCTTTTTTGGCACTAACTTTTTAAAGGGGTTGGTTTCATTTGTCAACACTTTATAAGCAAGTCCCTGGATTTCAATCCCATCTTTATCCTATCGGCACTTAATCTATTGATGATAGCTATGTATATAAATCTCGTCTCATTTACAGACATATCTAAGTTTTGACAAGACAGATTGTATCAAAAATCTTTTTCTAGTAAGTGTTGCGGTACAAGGCATGATCTCTCCCACGAGAGAAATGGATTGCCTTACCTTGTTTTTCTTGCCCCGTTAAGCAGGTGGTGAATAAGTTAGCATTAAATGGGTCTGTTAGATTTGGAGATCATACGACAATTTGTTTACTCCTGCCACGCACACGAGGTGCATGAGGGCTGAGACAGATTGTAGCGGGGAGGTACACATGGGATTCGTATCTATTGTGTCAGATATTGTTAGCAATAATACTTTTCTTTTTGACAGAAATTGCTGGTTCATTTCTGATTTTGTGTGTAAATGCCCTGTTGTTCAAAGGAGAGAACATGTTGTGTAGCAGCACGCTACTCATAACTCATCATAGGAAACGTCACGTTTTCTTACCTAAATACAATGACGTTGAGAGGACTTCACTTCTCTTGAATCCCCGTTTTCTTTCTGCATATGAAGGGAGATGATTTACAATCAACTTTCTTTTATCTTTTTGTATCTGCAGATGATTATGCTTGGTCCATCATGGGTCTCAAGCCTAGAGTGTATAGTCGTGGAACTCTTTGCAAACCAATCGAGTGTGCTCTACACGATCCTTGACAAAACTCGGAACATAGTTACTTTTTTTTCATTAGTCGCGTTCGGGAAGAAATTTTAATATATATATATATACACACACACACACACACACCACTGCACGATTCGACGCAAAAGATCTAGGTTTGAATTGTCATTCGATCGGAGCAGGAGATCCTGTCAATTATGAAAATCGTAATCAGCAAGTGATTGCTCATTTTTCATTTATTCTTTAATTAATTCATAACAGTACCATCTAAGTCAAAAGGCAGATCTTCCACAAGACTGCCGTTTCTCGGCAAGAGCCAGTAGTTGGTTGTAAGAGGCTGTGAGATTTGGCTTCGGTTAGTTTCAGGTTTTATGATCTATGAATGTGTTTAGCCAAATTTGTCATCACTACAGAGCAGAAGATACTCAAAGGTCTCAAATTAAGGCTAATTTGCTTCTTTACTGGAGACCGGGTAGCAACCCAATAGGAAATAAAAGGAGAAAGAAAAAAGAACGTAGAAGTCGTGGTAGATGTATTCGTAAGAAAATGTGTTTGATATATTAAAAAACAAAATCGTAATTCATAGCCAGATTTATCACGGAATGTCTGAATAATGTTGTTCTAAAGATACTTATCTCAACTTTCAATAGGAAGTTGCTGATGGAAGAGCGTATGTCTTTATGCATCTCAACTGTCTATTGAACGTGTAAGCTCTACCAGGTGATAAGTTTGCGTTCACTATAGTTCCTCTGTAATGTAATCGTCTAATAGAATGATGTTCCTTCGACCAAAGACCGACTTCATGAAGATCCCCTTCTTTCCAGCATACATTGACTGTCACCCCACCTCGAGCCTTCAGTCCTTTCACGCAACCATTCGCCCACTTATTTCGAGGAAGAGCAGGGAGTAAGTACAGGTCTTTTACGGTGCTCTGGACTAGCATTTCTGCTATTGCTGCGGAAAAACTGAAATGAAACAGATCACAAAATTAAGAAAATAGCATGGAACCACCATTATTGATTTATTAGTAATAACCGTTCTCCAAATCAACTTTTGGATTCAACTCCTCATCTAGAATTCATACATTGTTCAAATAGATGCCGTCCCATAGGAGACGTATTAAGGAGGGTCTCGTAGAAACTTTCAAATATATGCCGTCCCATAGGAGACGTATTAAGGAGGGTCTCGTAGAAACTTGGACGGAGACCTCTCAAAGGTCATTGATGATTTCCAACGCAGATATGTTATAAGGTGATAAAGAAATGTAATATCAATTATTTCTAAAGCTCGTATCATTTGAGCATAAAACTGGATCTTCTTCATCACTATGAAAGTTGACCCTTTTGTAAGTTCAGCCTTTAAGACTCCTCTAAATGGGCTCTTAGTGTTGCGCAATGAGAAGAACGTTCAAAAAAATATTGTTTCACAGGCATTTGACGTCAATTTTCATCCCAACAAGGTCAACTATTGGTCCTGCACTCCATACTTTCTCTTCAATCATTCCATGGCATTGATATCCCGATTACTTGAAACTCAAGCCAGGCCACCATAAATAAGCTAGATACAAATAGAACTCATAATTACTTGCACTTTCATTGTCACAAAACAGTGTTACTTACCCAAAGTTGGCATCGATCTGGAAAGGAGGGTGTGAAGTGAACAGGTTACCATACAGCCCTCCTTCATAATTGCTTTCATGATCCGGATCCACTAGGTCAAACAAATGTTTAACCATCCGATATGCATGTTCACTGTTGTGAAGGCGTGCCCACAATGCAGTTTTCCACATAGTTGACCATCCTGGACCTTCCTCTCCTGTTCATGCATTAGGCAAATATACAGACAAATTGAGATTGCTCATATAATGCCACAACTGATGAAGTTCAGAAAACATGCACACCTTCTAAGAATGAACTTGGGTAAATGAAAGTGACCCAATCATTTCTATAAGACAATTACCACTATAGTCAATGGAGCAACATAATCCTCACATGCATGTTTTGAATTTTAAATTGGGTATAAATAAAGTAGCACTTCATGCTCCAGTGCCCACAATGGCATGACGCAATCTCTACACAAATCAGGCATTTCAAGGGCAAATGGAAACTAAGATTTTTCCTTTTCTTTTTAACATCTTTTTTTGTGTGTGGAAATACCACTAAACCAAACTGCACATTTAACTATCAATTATCTATCTAGTATGTTGAGTCAGTAGATAATACACCTCTTTTATAAAGGGTATAATCTGCAGCTTTACAGAGGTCCGGAGTCTTCTCAACAGTTATTGTATGCCCTGGAAACAGGCCAAAGAGGTGTGATACATGTCGATGATGAATCTCTGGATCTTCAAAATCCACAGCCTGTCAGAAAACCCAAAATAATTTATCATGCCTGGCACCTATGCAAACCAAAACTTGATTATTTGTTCTGGATATTTGAACTTCCAGGAAAAAAAAACTAAGAAATTCAAGCCAAGATACACACCCATTCCATAATGGAACCATCTCTAGCTATTCTTGTTGGTAAAAGCCTTGGCTGAGCTTCACGGACTTTTTTAACAATTTCATCCTCATTTCTCCCCAAAATCTGATATATATTGTAAAAACTTATTAGTAGACACAATAGAGCTAAAAGGAATAAATGACCAAGGTATGTTAGACAAAAACAGAAATAAATGACCAAGGTGTGTTACTGAGAAAAAAAGCACACCTCAGCAGCAGAAATAATTGCAGAAAATACTTCTTTTATGATTGACATGTCCATGGTTGATGAATAGCTCACACTAGCAGGTTTACCATCTGGATCAATAAACATGTGTTCTGGAGAAGTTGATGGGTTAGATTCTAGATATCCTCCACGTCCTTCAATCAACCAGTCCAATAGAAACAATGAGCATCCTTCCAACAACGGGTATGCTTTATTTTTTAGAAAATCCTAATTGAGCAGCAATGAATTAGCAACCATTTACTGACTAAAAAACTTGTAGTCCATATAGTATTAAAAAACAATATACAACTTTTTTCTCCAAAATGAGTAGTGACGTCTCCAAGAACATGCATATATCCTGGATGCTCTGTTACCACACATGAATTATTAGGGAGAGGAAAAGTTATGGAAGTAGTATAAAAATGAGACGTGGAGTGATCAACATTTTCCTTACAACAGCAAATCTCAAGTCAACCACCTTGAACTTGAGTAATAACAGAAATTTATATGTTAGCCTAGTCTCGTCACAGGTATTCCATTCATATGAAAAATAATTTAAGTAACTTGTTTATCAGTTGCTTTAAGGGGACACAAGTGATGACTACTACATTAAGTGCAACTATCCTATCTAACAAATTATACATTTCCATGAAGCAATGATGCGACTCAAACCCTTCCCTGAAATGTTTTAATCAGTTAGTAAACACCAGGCTTAGCAGACAAAATTTCCAGTTTGACTTGTCTGGTCATCCAACACTTTCTTGTACATGTCAAGTATCGCCACTTATCCACATTAGTAGGGAGATGTAAGTTGAGGTTATGAATTAGGAATCAAATATCCTAGGTTTGATCCAGCGCCTATCAATGTATGAGATTTGTTGATAAATAGCAAGTGGTTAAACAACACCAACATCAAACTCTCTTGTTTCTGTAAATTAACTTACTCCATGACAAGGGGATCAATTGTACTTGGTGCAAAATGACCATATCTTTGATATATCCTTAAGGATCAATCACTCAAAGAAGTGAGGCCTTCCATCTTTACGTTTTATGTTAGCATACATCTCATTTGTATCCTAAACTCAAGTTTGAATCTTACTTTGTCCATCGTGTAAGTATAATGCTCCCACAAGTGTGTACAGAGCCAAGCCCCTCCCATTGGCCACAAAGCCCATACAGCTTGACCTCGATCCGGAGATGTTTTTGCCCAAATGTCAGATACTTGATGTGCAACCCAACCTTTAGCTTCATAGTTAACCTGCAATATTCAGCACTGAATAAGAGAATTTACACATTCAAATGTAAAAAGGTTGAGTAAAACTACAGTCACACTCTGTTACCTGACATCTCTTTTTACTTCAAGATTCAAGCATCAAGAAGACACAAAAAAAGCATGCAGTTGGTTGAGAATGGAAACTATTCTTAATAATTTGTGACTGGATCAGGGTCCAGGTAGGATGGGGGGTCATGCTGGTTTTGGACTTTCCATCTGATTGCTAAAGGTAGATGCAATTAACTGGCTTAAAGTATGATTGTCAGAATAAGGAGAAACTAAATTCTCCCTTCTATAGGATCACAACAGCTGCTAATCACTGTGTGCACAAATTTAAGGCTTAAAAATATTTTCAGTACTTTACCAACAAGCTCACTGTCAAGTGCCAGATTGCTGAGCTGTAGGATCCATGTATTTCTAACATTACTTCAACTTGAAGAAAACCCAGCCCAGTGAGAAAACATGAAGAAACAGAAAAAAATTGAAAGGCTTTAACTACAAATAAGTGAGGAAAATGGAAACCTATTTTTTGCAAATATAAATACATGGACGTTTAGAGAGTTTTGAAAGGCTTCAACTGTAAATGATTGGTAAAAAGGAAACTTACTTTTGCAGTCTTACTCCCATTGATTGACAGGGAGGAGATGTACTCAAACAAGGGATCTTGACACTCTTTTAGATTGCAAGGAAGGGCAGGCCAGTAGTTCATTTGTAGGTTTATGTTCAAGTGTTGGGCACCACTGAAAAATAATAAAAGATTATCATCAATACAGAAGATTTCGACACGAATAGCTGCAGGAAATTTGAGGTGTCATATTTCTGTGGTATGTTATGCAAAAAGGAAGTGCTTTAAGCTGGCATTTTAATGTGCAGGGAGGGAAGTGAAATACCATTCCTCACAATGCTCACTTTATCTTACTTCTCAATCAACTCATATGTCCATTTAAATACCCTGGCTCTGTGCAGAGAGACATATTAAATGAAAGTCTACAATACCTGTGTGCAATTCAAAGTATTATGGAGAAAACATGAGGGAAAAATTTTTGGATGCCATCGGCTTCTTTGGGGCAGCAAAGGAAGAAGGAAAAAACCTTTTGTTAGGGGTATAGAAAGATATCATTTTCACCCACGATTGAAGACAAACCAACATCAGCAGCAGTACTCTCCCAACTCCCACTTAATGTCCAAATTTTTTTACTTTATTTTTGGATAACCATGTTTTTGTACTTATACCAAATCACTTATTACCTCAACCCTCCTCATGCTGTTGGAGAAGAGAGAATATTTTTAGACTCGACAGATAAAGTACTCATCTAGAGTTTGGGTGATCCAGAATTTTCCTAGTTCTCAGTGCATACCAACAGCTAAGACCCTGAAATTTTACACCAAATACCAATGCAAGTTCATGTAGATGAAGGCACACATGCACATGTATGAGAACAAAAGGGAAGAGTTGAGTACATACTATGGGGCAGATAATGCACAACATATAATGCAATTAAAATTAAAAAGGGAGGGAGGAATGCTGAACATACTCCCATGGTGGTTCAATATCCTTGTTCCATATACCCTGCAGATTTGCCACCTGAGTTCCAGGCCTTGAACAGGAAATAAGCAAGTAACGACCATATTGAAATAATAGCTCCACCAAGGATGGATCTTCATCAGTTTTGAAGGATTTCACCCTCTCTGCAGTTGAAACTGTATCGTCTTCACTTCTCTTGAAAAATAAATCATTATTATTTGCCATATGCTTCTTCATGTGCAAAGGCCCATTTCCCGAAACCCTCTTGGAGCTTTTTGAAAGCTGGAGTGAAACACGATGAAAAAGACTCTGATAATCATCCAAATGACGTGCATATAGATCAGTATAGGACAAATTGTTTATTGACTTTAATGCACTCAAGGAGTCTGAAGTAGGGTCCTTCTTGGAATCTATAGGCTTAGTGAATGGCCCGTCAAATGAAGAAGAAGACACTAAAAGCAAAATAGCCCAGTCTGAACCTTCAACCTTCAACTTCCTGCCATCTAAAACATGAACTACTCCTCTGCTATTACTAATCTGTAAATTGAGAATTGCTGTAAACTGAATTCCCTTTGGATTGCCATCTGCATTCAGTTTTGGTGGGATCCTTTTACCAGGACAACTTCCTTCCATTATAATCTGATTTTCACCTTTAACATATGAATAGTGATGCATCTTGCTGTCTAGATATACTGTAAATGATACAGACCCTGATTTGCTTCCAGAAATCTTTGTTGCGATCACTTGATTAGGATTAGAAGCAAAGTATTCCCTAGTATATTCTACATCCCCAACAGAATATTTTACTCTGGCAGTTGCAGTATCCAAGTCCAGCTCCCTGTGATATGATTTCTCAACATATTTGAGATGGGAACTATCAAATTCTAGCTTGATATCACCAAGTAGTTGGTAAACCTTCAATAGCAGAAATTAAACATTAGGACAATAACTTTCACAAAAATCCAAACCTTAGTGGAATGGAGATATCAAGATGAAAACAAAATCATTTTAATAATCAGAATATAAAGCTTATTAAACATATCAATTATGAAGTTGTCCAGAAATTGGTAATGCTTTAGCAAACAAAGAATATATGATCCGTCACAAGATTTTAGGAGAAGGCGTTACAAGGCCAAGCCAGAGCATATGTTGCTGGTTTGAGGTTAGGAAAATTCAGACTAAAGCATCAATGCACCAGGCAACCCAGGAAGTCCTAATCACAATGATCTGTTCTTGGCTATGTTCACACTTAACCTTCCATCTTTATTCTATAATTAAAAAAATTCAACTCTCAAAGCATTAACTGATCAGTGTAGCAAATTTTATTTGTTTGCCACTTAAATCAGCTGAGATTTTGATGCTTGGGAGGTAGTGCAGGATGACAATGAGCTTAAAACTCCACACGTGGTGGCAAACCAACAAGCATTATATTGTAATACTCGTTGATAAAATGAAAAGGTAAATTATGCATAAGGATGATACATACATCAGAAGGATCATGGGACAGCTTTTCTGCTGCAGTTGTAGCTTCAGCATACTGGCCATTATCGACAAGTTTTCTGACTACCGAGAGGGCTTCCGGGGCGTGAGGATTAGTATAATTTCCTGGAGTCCCGGTCCAGAGTGTATCCTCTACAAAGGAATCCAATGCAGTGAGCTTTACTCATTTTGCGGGCAAACACACGTGAGAAAGGAGAAAAGACAAGGAGCAAATTCATCTTTTATCAAACAACGCAGAAAATAACAATGCAGCAGTGATCTATAATTCCAGATAAGACTATTGTATTTCACTCCCTCTATATGGTCATAGAAACAAGAAAATAAAAGAAATTCAAACTTCGAGCACCAATATTCTAAAGAAAAACACAAGACCTCCAATTCAAATGATCCCACTTCTCGTGAGAGAAAACTGAATTAACATAATGCATAAAAACCTAAAAACTTCGCCATTATCCTCTTCTTTTAGTCAAATTTCCTATCAACTAACCAGAAACATACATTTAAAAGGCATGATCATAAAGTTATCGAAAAATGCTATTTTAGAGGCTGTAATATTCAAAATAAAGAACTAAGCAATATTTACAAGCTAATAAACCAGGATAAGCACTGAAAGCACAAATGTAATGATCATTTACTGAAAGTAATAAAAAAATAAGTCCACTTTTATTCGTAACATTAAGTAGAAACTCACATATTTTCTTGACGAAAGCAACATCTTTTATAGCACCCAACAAAAGATCATTTTAAATATCCACTTGAGGCCAAATATTGAACACAAACAAAACCCATCTAAATTTAGCAATCCAGCTTACCTTGACCTATTACAAACCCCCAACCCCTTTTTTTTTTCATATAAACAAAACGAAGCACAATGAGGATTGTTTTTGTTTTGTGGTCACTCACCATTAAGCTGAAGAGTTTCTAATGCAACACCACCCCAGATCATGGCACCAAGTCTTCCATTACCTATGGGAATCGCATCCGTCCAATGCTTAGCCGGCCCATTAAATGTAATCTTCAAAGACCTAGAATTCTCGCCATTGTCGTCATCATCCATAAAACTGGAGCTCCACCAGTCTTTCTCAGTAGTCCGGCGAACAAGAACCCACTCCTCATCCTCCATCACGTCTATGGAGTGTTGTAATCTTTATTTAAGAAACCAACTGAAAACTTTTCTTGTTTAAAGAGAGAGATGAGTAAAAAAGGTGTGAAGAGTGAGTGATTGAGGAAAGCAGCATTGAATGCAAACAGCGTGTAATGTTGCAGCGTGGGGTCCATGTGATTTCGCAGTGTTTTGCATCGGACTTTTCATTTCCTTTCCGATTATTTACGCCATGAACCACGCGGCGGGTGGACATGGGGACAGAGAAAGGGTTCACGTGAGAAACTACGTACACTGTATTTTATTTGTTTGTCGGGGCGGTAAGTGAGATGATGATGTTCTTCTTAGGTTAGGTTAGCGAGACAAGTTTTTAAATACACTCTTGGTGCTGGAGCATGGAGGCGGTGAAATGTGATTATGTGATATAAATATAGAGAGGGGTCCCAAAACAACAATCTCAATAGGGTTTCTAAACAAGCTGTTGATATTTGTTGAACAAGAACTATTTTAAGAAAAACGCAAAGACTTTTTCCATGGGGAGGCCAAAAAGAAATCGTTTGCGTGGGGAATGCAAGATTTTGGGATCATAAAACAATTTTCGTTTTGTTTTCATAAAACAATCTTTCTTCCGAGCAATGCAAATTGAAAAGGAATCATTCTTTACCCCCATGATTCCCTGTGATAATCTTTTTTGAAAAATTTATCTAAAATTTGGGGAGTCTTGATATATTTTTTTCCTTTCCTCGCAACGAGTAGGATGAAACTATTTTCAAAAAAATAAGATTTCAAGGAGGCAAGATATCTAGGATGTCGATTGCCATGCCTTTGCCCAAAGGGACAAATCGATATGCTATTAATAATGAAGTTTGTAAGCACGTGTTCTCTCGTTTTCAAAATTCACGACCAATAAATAACGCTAATAACCAATCAAGGTCAAGAAGCAGAGATTTCTTTTTATATACAGTGTTGATCAAGCTGAAAGCAAATACTATATTCAAGATATTACCGATTGCTCATTCGCTCCACCATTAATGGATAGAGAGGTTAGAGGGAAACAAATAGACACCCATAGGTTTTAATATTTTTCATGTTCTTGATATATATATAATTGCACAAAATAGATTAGCTCTTTAGATGTAGAACAATTATTCCAAGAGTTTATGGATTAAATTGACAAAAACAAGTGTGAAAAATATTCATGAAGAAATCTAAAAACATATGATATGACATTTGAAGTTATTGTTTTAATTTTTATTATTTTTCTAGTTGATTTTAAATTTTATTTATTTAGTTCAAGCTTTAAATTTTTAATTTAATTAGTAGTTTACTTTTTAGAAATTTCTCAGATAGTAAAGTTTCCATCAAGAATCATTTTATATAGAAGATTAGAACTATTATAAATAGAAGATTTCTAGTTTATTTTTGAAAATTTTAGACTATTATTGGATTTAATAAAAAAAATTATATATCCTCGTGCTGCGTCAACTTTTATGTGATGTATCCTAACTCATACAATTGCACTCAATTATTCAGGCAAGGGTAAAAAGCTGAGACTTTAGTAAAAAAAGTAAAAAGCAGAGGCAAGTAATAGAAGCTCGAGAACATAACTGGACTGTGGTAAAGATTCTAATGGGAGAAACGAAGACTGATAATTTCCTTTACCTTGTGAATAGGAGAACGACATCAGGCTAGATCTCCTCCAACTCTGTAATGGCATGGTCTTCCAGACTGGAAAACAGAAAATCAACTCAATGAAACTCTTCAGTAAGTGCAAATTCAAATGCAGCATACGCTTTCAATTCTCCGACCTTGTCACATGACATGCTAGTGCAAAAATTACCTCAAAATGCAGAAAATGTTCAAATCAGAGAGTGAGCTCTATTAAGCTCTCAGACTTCCGTATTTCTTCCCCCATTCGAACAAAATACAAGATTATAAGTTATTTACATGAAAGTCTTTCACTATCAGTTTAAAAGAGAAAGTTCTTTGCAATATATCAACAGAAGGGTGAGGGAGGAAGGGGAAGGATTTTGCAACTAGTTTGTAGCATATATGACTTTTGCATCATCTCTCTCATCATCGGCAACTGTACTGGATAATTTATCAAGAGGGGGCATAAGTTCTGACTCGTTCACCATTTTAATTTTATTCTTGATATCATCAAGCTCAGCTTGGACAGTAAATAATCTTGTCATTAGCTCGGATCTTTCCCTCTGCCAGACAATCCTATCATTATCACGTTGCTGCTGAATGTCCTCCAACCTTTCTTGCAGTTGAGTGCACCGGAGGCGAATCTTATTTAGCTCCTTGGTATGTTTGGCTTGACCTAGCTCATCAGCCCACTCGAAATATCCACATTGCTGACAATAATAAGAACAGAGAAAATGATGATAGGCTAAAAATATTGAACAGTAAATACCAATATTTTCAGATTAAAAATATATAATATAAATTCACATTCGAAGAAAAGAAAGATGCAGTTACACTATCGATTCTCATGGGGCAATTGTAGAATAACCGAGATGGATTCTTATTAGTATTTGATACTCGCAGTTTTGCAAGACGTCCACAATAGCATTCCAGGCAAGCATCTTCAGGGGTACTAGACTCGAAATCTTCAGGGGTGCTCAACTCGAAATCTTCAGAACCACTCGTCTCAGAATCACTCATTTCAGAGTCACTCATTGGTGAATCCTCGAGGCTGCTCATAATGTAAATATGAAACCTGTTAGCACCAAAAATAATTTTTTTATGACATCAATCCAGTAATTGTTCTTGCAAGTATGCTGTATGCTGTTAGGAAAGGACACCCCGCAGTATCACTTAGTATACCAAATACATGAAATAAGGACAGAGAATAGTTTCACCAATCATGCTCTATTTGCGAGCCTCTTACAATTATTACTCTACATAGAACCCAATTTATCCATCAGGAAGGACCTTTCCTGTTCTAAGTTGGGGGGGGGGGGGGGGATTGACTAGAACGATGCTAAAGCACACAATAATTGGCAACAACACCAACACTTTCAACCTAAACCTTAAATTTTCATAGCATGAGACATTTTTCAACGCAAATTCCAGAATCTAATATGATACAGAGTAGTCAAAGATTTGCAAGGACATCAATCCATGACCAGTTAATATAATATTATGTTAAAGAATCACAGAAGACTTTCTTAAACAGCTTTTTCCCTTAACCAGAAGAAATCGCAGAGTCAGAAATCACAAAGAGAGATGTGAACACGCTCAGAAATCATTGTTTTAGCTTTAAAGTCAGTCCGGAAAATGCAGTAATGTTACCTCCAACTGCACGGAATGGACTAAATCAAGTGAAGTAGCAAACATTCCTTACCTTTTCAGCCAAAGCCCGTATAAATCTAGGGAGTAGGAGATTCAAACCTGAGAATTGAACTCCCAAAACCCCATTACACGGTCCTTTACCGCTCATCATCACCAGTGTCCATAAATCTATGTTTTAAATAACCATACACCCCCCCCCCCCCCCCCCCCACACACACACACACACCCACACCATTAGAGTGCCACGATTGCTCCACTATAACACTTATACCCAAATCCAAGCTAAAAATGAAGTTTGTTCCTTCTTTTTTTTTTTTTTTTTGCTGCTTGAGGAACCCCACCTTAGGCGGGTAAAAACCGAACACATGACAACCTTAATAACCATGTCAATCTGATTCAATGTCCAGATCATTCTAGATGATAACACAGAACAAATAAGCCACTCAACAATGTATACGATCAGGTATTATAAATTCGGAAAACACACATTAAAGAGCAAAATAAATCACAAATGCAAACAAAAGGAGGAAACTAAAGTGGCCCTAGTTGTTTTATTTGTATCAATTCCATTTATTTAAGGCTATATCATTTAATCAAATTTAAAGCTCAACATTCTCGTCGAATTAATACTATAATATTTTCATTACAGTTCACACTATCCAGTCGTATATGGTGATTTCACTGGAAGACAGTAGTGAAAACACAGCAGATATAAAATTTAAGTACAAAAACCGAAAAATGCAAGAAAGTTTATAAGAACGTAGCAGGAAGAAGAAAGATAGCTGAATGAGATGAAACCGTAAATTTGAATCATCGAAAACACTGAAATGTCTGACCTGGGAGAAGTGGATGGTCACAGGGGAAAGGAAATTGAGAGAGAGAGAGAGAGAGGGTAGCTCAGTGAGAAAACTGGAGGGTTAAGTTAGCGTGAAGAAATTAGAGTGACTTACGGGAGGATGCATGGGAGAAACAATTAACATGAGAGAAAAGTCGCATCAGGCATGGTCAGGGTTAATGGTGTATTTGATCCCAACTTCCTAGTTGTCTTAATTTGGTCCTTCTACTATAATTGTTTTGGTCCTAATTTAATCTTCAACTTCCTATTACATTAAAAATGACGAATTTTACAAATAATAATAATTATAATAAACTCATCTTCTCTATATCCCTAACAATTTAAAAAACCTCTAGATTCTTTATTTATTATTATTTTAAATAAATATAAAGCAATTATAAAATCCGCGACATTACGACCAATATATATTAAATTTTTACACACTTTCTCATAACTTTTTTAGTTTTTTATAATTTTATTTGATACTAAGATTAAAAATAAATATTTTTTTTATTTATAAACTGGATTGTTATGTTGTTTCTACTCTTCTTGATTCAATTCTTTGTATTTAATTTTTAATTTAAATTTACATAAAGAATACATGCCTTTTGATATCATTTTGCAACCAAACACTTTTTTAATCTATTTGTTTTCTCCATGTTCTTTTTTTTCAAAAAAAAATCTCATTTTTATTTACAATGCAAAAACCAAGTTAAATAGACTCTTATTAGGTGATAAAAAGTAGAGGGTGGAATTAAGACAGCTACAATCTGTTTAATTTTGGCTGGGTCCCAGACAGCTCTTCATGCTAGCTGATGGCTATATATATTAGTACAAAATAGAGTCAACAATAAAAGGACAATATTAGAATAACAATAGTAAGGGTACCAAAGTAAAATAAACTTAAGAGTAGAGGAACCAGATGCTCCATTAACCGAGGGAAGGCGTCATGTCATACACGTTAACGGGGTTGCATGAAATTTCTGCGAAATCGCGCGTGAGAACAGAATTGGGAAATATCAAAGGGAGTTGGGCCACTTCCCCCAGTGCCACCACTTGGCAACGTCAAGAAGAACCCAAGACCTTTGCTTCAGGTGGGCTAGTCTTGGAATACGAGACTTTCATGGCCCATGACAACCTATAGAGGAGTAGGAGATACTCCCTACCACTAGGGATCTAATTGCCACAAACTCGAAAACTAAAGGGACTACAATGAAACAACCACAGGTTGCAATTTCACTGGCCTTTTCAAAACAAAACAAAACAAACTGTGCAAACCCATATCGAAATTTCAAAGACTGCTTAAAATGAAGCCAGAAAATAATTGGGATAATTGAGATTAAAATAATATTAATCATTAAAATATTTAATATATATACTTTCAATTAATAATATTAATCATTAAAATATTTGGGTTCTCAATCAAAAAAAATTAATATTCATAAAAATACTTTCAAATTTACATTGATATGATTTCATTTCAATAATTAAACTTGAATAAATTTAATTTTTAAAAATCACAATTTGATTAAAAAATAAGATTTTCACAAAAAAGAATTGTTGATTGAATTTGCAAAATTCTCATAAAAAATGATGTTGATGCGTGTGCCTCTTATAACTAGTTATTGAAAAGCGAGCTAGACATCAATTTAGCTCGAAGAAATGCATTGCAACCAGTAGTAAAATAAATATTGAATCATAATCAGCTGCTCCGTTTCTTCACAATTCTGACATTTATTTTTCAATAAATTATTATATGCAATTTGGTTTGCATGTTTTGATGCACCATGTTGGCAAAAATTTATTAATTATTATTTTTTTCGAGATGAAATTTAATTTTCAAATTTTGAACTTAATTTATATTTTTACATCTCAACATCCTAACCGGTGAACTAATTACAAATCTAGCATGATTAAGTTTTGGATCAACCTAGTCGGATTGGATTTAACAGCAACTATATTAATTAAGGTGATGATGCAACTAAGCTTTTGATAATATCAAAGGGTGATCATGTGCATGAATCTAGCGGGTGCTAAGAAGAAACTACATCAATTTCAGAAAATTAGAAACAAGATATCAGTACGTGAACCTGCAGTGGTGTCTTATTATTATTATTGATCTGTATAGGACGCCCTCTGTCGTCCCCGCGGGTTATAATATTGCTGTAGAGTTAATTAGACATGCAGACATTCCATGGAGGAAAGGCTGAGCATCCAACAACATACTATATATTATAGCACTTGCTTTACACAAATTCCATGGAGGAAAGGCACAGCATGCAACAATTAATACTATATATTACAGCATTTGCTTTACACGAACCCCTTTCTACGAATTTACAAGATAGTCGAAGTCGCTTTCTGAGTAATTAAAGCTCGGTCTATTTTGCAGGAATTATGGGCAAATCAACCTCATCGCACCATTCAACACTCCTCGTCTCAAAATGTGAACTCTTCACCTCGCTAGGGCAATAACTCACCCAAACTTGCCCTCCTAGCCTCCACTTCAAGACGCTGCCTTCCGTTTCCTTGCTCAGTCTCCACTCTACTCCCTCCCCATACTCGTCTCCTGCAAAAACCACCCCTCCTGTTTTTGTAAATGGTCTGTTTGGTCCATGGCATCTAGTACCAAAGCTTTTGCCATTCCTGCCACCACCACCGTTACCATCACCAATTGGTTTCCGTGCGGCAACTTCTTGACCCATCATGTTGTCATATAAGACAGCATCAAAGACGACAGCGTTCCCTTCAACATCTTGGTCACACCTCCAGCTTTTCATCCTTGTCTTTGTTGCCATCCCTGATCTCGTCTTCACCTGCGGGACCTTTGCTTCACCATAACTACCTTTCAAAATCCTTTGAATTTCCACCTCCTTCTCCCCGTTATATGTGGACCGACCCAAACACAATCCACCCACATAAGTCGCTCCAATTTCTGGCCCAACCCAGACTCGAGCCCGTGACACAAAATGCCTCTCGTCATCATAATCCACACCTTCATTTTTCTTGAACCCTAATCTCACCACGTGGAAACGTAAATTGTTGACACGTGCATTGACCAGAATATACCCATCATAGAATCGAACTGCGTATTCCAACTGGATAACTGCCTCCAACTGGTGGTGTGCCAAGGCATATTTCAACACAGTATCCTTAGCTTCAAGGATGCAAAATTTATTGTTTCTAGGGCATGTAGGATTCATTGCTAAAATTGGAGCGTAGCCCTTTAAGACCCATAACCCATAAGCCTCCGTTGCATAAGATAACCCAACTTGCTGACTTGCCAAGGGTGCTAATGTTTGCAACCCAACTCCTACTTCCCTTAAAATGAGCCATTTTGCTAACATGTAACCCATTGCGCGCATAAAACATAGCTCAGCATCCACCCCCACTGTAAGTAAAAACGTTCGCAGCACAGGTGCTTGTTTACACGATAATGTTTCCAGGTGAGGACCCAAAACGGACTCAAAGCACAGAGACCCTGCTTCGGTGGGTGCGTCAAATGCACACAGCCAAAACAAGCGCGTGATAAAAACTAAGCTGAAGAAACTTGAAAAGGACTCGGGTGTGTGAGAGTCCATAATCCAGGATACTGGGTCGGGTTTTAGCTTTTGTAGTTGCGAACGTGGGCAAGTGCTATTGTGCGCCGTGGGTGAACGGGCTATGATTTCTTGGAGAAGCTGGAGTACAAGAGGGAGGAAGGGTTTTTCAGAGTTGAGAGGGCAGGTTTCAGAGACCCAGAGAGTCTTTGGAGCATCAAGAGGATGAAACCCCTGTAAACATATAGTGAAAGTCACCAACGCTTCCGAGCTTGGCCCGGCAGTTCTCTCAGCTTTGAGTTGAATAGCTCGAGGTGTCCCCTCCTGACTCGGTTTCGAACTCGCTAGCTCAAATACGAGCGCTGAGTCTGACTCGGCCCACTCGTCCGAGTTAGGCAGCTCACATATCCATGACCAAATGTCCATCATCTTGGCTGATGTCTTGGGTTTGGCTGCTTTTGTTTGTCTATGACTGTTTGGAAGATAGGCAAATCTGGAGATGGGTTGATTGGTAATGAAGGTTTACATAAGATTTTAAAGAGAAAACGAGTGATAACGGGCACGCCAACTTGGAGTTAACAGAAACCACGCATGAGAGCTGGTGGTTCTCGCGGATTTGTAATGTGTATGGTTTGAGGTCGCATTAAATGCATAATATTTTCTTTCTTGAACTCTTCTTCAATATATCTCGTCTGGGGATGTTGAAAGATAAGTGCTTGAATGGCCAGAGGTAGCTGCAGGTCGACGACGTGGAAATTTAACGTTTTCTTGATGAGTCGCCTTACACGTATACAAAGGGACGTGGATAGTTTGCATGGTGAGTTCTGAGTCACAGAAACTAAAGAAAAAATGCCTTGGATTTAACAAGAAACGCGTGTCTTTTATGGTCCACTGAGAATTTCGAAAATTATCTGCCAGAATTTGAATTAAGCAGTTGAAGGTGAGTCCATTAAAGCAAGTGCCCGTTTGGGAACGGAAGATCAGTGCTAAACTACTGATACGTTCATGAAAAGAAAAAAAAAGCCGGCCATGGTGGCTAGCTAGCTAAGAACAAATGCTCGGGTTGTACGTCGTCAGAAAGCAGAAGCACTTCTAGCATTGGTGTGTTTACACTTGTGGGAAATTTACGCTGCCCTAATTTTGACCACCTAAATTATAATTAAAATTATATATTATATAAAATAAAATAAAAGAGCTTAGTGATATTCTATGCTGCGGATACGGTCAATATTTCCTTTTTTTAGTTTTTTGTCACTCAATTTATTTTTATTTGATCATATTACAGTAGATTAATTTGGAATTAAACATGGTTATTTGTTTTGTTTAACTTGGTATTTACTGCTCACTATGTCAATAAAAAAGTGTTTGGAAACACAATATAAATAACGTTTCTAAAAATCAAATCTCAATTGATTCTTAATTTGAAAATATTAAATGAAATTAGATTAAATAAAAATAAAATAATTAAATTAATGGAGACCACATTTGGACACTAGACAAGTCTTGAGCCTTTTTTTTTTTTTTTTTTGTAAACATCAGAGTATTGGGGAGAGATCCAACCTTCTTTTTGTTCTTTTATTTTTTTTAATTTGATCCATTAGCATTAAGTTTTTTTTATTAGACTTGATAGTTTTTCTTGACAATCTAGATATGGGGATCCCATAATGTCAAGAAAAGATTTTGACATGCATTTGATGCTCCATTTTACAATATAAAATTAATTTTAATGATCTAAAACAATTGAGTCTTAAGGGATCAAGTTTGCCACAAAAAACTATAGATACTTGAAAAGAAGAGCAAGACAATTTTGCTAATGCGTGCAACACGCGCGTCATGGGTGATGAAATCACCACTTTTTAATAATGTTTATAGCCTCTTTTAATAGCATAACATTGTTATCCACAATTCTGTTGGGAGTGTCACAAAGAGCTCTTTTTTATAGTATCACACATGTCAACGGATGAGCGGTGATGAGGCTCCAACGATTTTTATTATTATTATTCTCCCACTTTTCTTATCCTCTCCTCAGAGTTTGTGTTAGTTTGTCAAAAATTAAAGATGTCCTATTATTTTGTTTTTGTGTATCGTTTAGTCCTCATTCTCTTGAATAATATTTTTTGTTTTAGATCCTTCTTTAAAATTGTTTTTTTTTAAATTTTATTCTTTAATATTTATTGGTTAGGAATTGAGTTTCATAATTTTTTTCAACAATGTCTTCTCAATCTCATGATCCAGGTCAAGAGTTTAAAGGTTAACCCGGGTTAGCATTGGGTTTTTTTTTCCAAACCCTTGTTTTATATTTTTTTTTTCAATTTTATACTTTAATAGTGAGTTTGTTAGAAGTCTAGCTTCATTGTTTTTTTTGTTTTTTTTTCTACAGGGTTATCTTGATCTCATAACCTAGATCGCAAGTTTAAAGAGTTGGCTCGAGTTACCTCAAGTTTTTTTGGGTTATTTTTTTAAAATATTGATAATTTTTTTATTTTGTCCTTCAATGTTGAGTTGAGTCTGGAATTGAGCTTCTAATTTTTTTTTTATTTTGCTTTCTAATAGATTATCTTGTTTGTATAATCTAGGTTGTGCGGTTTGGTGGACTTGCTAAACTTTGCTTGTGTTTTTTTTAGGTCATTGCTTTTAATTGATTTTTTTTTCATCATTTAATTTTGGGTTGTTAGAAATTGAGGATTATATTTTTTTATTTAATTTTTATATAATCATCCTGATTTCATAACTTATTATATAATTAAATGAAATTAATTTATTGAACTAATCAGGTGTATACACCAAGTCGCAATTTTCTCTAACTTTTTTACAGTGCCCCTCTAGCACATGAACAAATTTTTTTATATTTTAAAAAAATCTAGAAATACCTAGCGTGTATTACCGATCTACCTTTTGTTTTAGAAAAGCAAGCGGACAGCGAAGATTAGGAAGCTTGCTAGCAATATCTATCTGAGCTAGCAATACCTAGCTTGCTAGCAAAGCTAGCGTGTATAAACCAATGTTGAATTACATTATATAAAATTAATTGAGACTACGAATTACTTTCCAACTTTATGTTACTCTATCTAAATTTATTTAGAAGTAGGAAGAAAAGATTAACAGAAAGAGATCGTGGTTAGTTCTCACAAATCCTACATCTATTTCTTAGCGAGTCCAACGACAGGTCGTTTCACCCAAAGCCACTGTTAATGAAAACATTGCAAACAACTAGGATGCTAGGGCCATCTAAAGCCCAAGACCCTGTGGTTGACAACTACCTTACATTTCACAAAACGATGCTCTGAGGCTCAAGAGCAATCATATTGTTTTTGGATCTAAAGTCCGTCTGCCCAATATAAGCCCAACGCTATTTGGGTAAAGCCCATTAATGGCATACACAGGCCTCGATTTCTAGCGACATTTAGCGGCGAGACGGCATCTCAAGAGCGGGAGCTCCAGTCAACGGTTCGAAGAGAGATGCAGAAAGCATTGGGAGTATATGGGCAGGTTCTGCGACTAGTGAGGCGGTTACCAAAGGACTCGAGGCCTTATTACGCCAAATACGCACGCGAAAACTTTGTCAACTACAGAGACGTCGATGCCAATGAAACCCAATTCCTCGACGAGCTCTTCCTTAGAGCTTATAACCACTCCCTATGGGTTCTCAACAAGGTTCCTTTTTTATATGCCTTTAATGCTTGTCTATTAATGTTTCTTGTGAATTGTTTTAAAGAGTTTTTATTTACGGAGGTGCATTACGATTGCAGTATTCGGTTGATGAATCGGCTGCTAATAAACTGAAGGAGATTTGTTGCGGCTAGAAAAGGGAACTATGCGTGTGCCTGCCAGGTGTTTGTCGTTATACCCCAATGGGTAGGCACGAACTCTTTTGTTTTCGAAATGATAGGGTTTATGACTTGTTTCTGCTCGTTTTTAATGTGTGGTTGGATTTTTAGCTTGTTTCTACATTTTTTAGATATTTATGTTTGCCGCCAGGTTGTGTCCGATTAGATTAATAACAGCAGCCGATTGGATGAAGTATCTCATTTTGATCAAGTGAGGTACGCTAATTCTGTGGTTTTTTTTCTTCCATATGTTTTGTGTTGCAGAAGAAGTATCTTCCATTTGCATTCCCTGGAAAAACAACAGCTTGTATGCTTTTATTAAATGGTTACAAGTAGTCTGCTTACATGAGACTGGTTCTACATTAAACTGACATTAATTCTCATCTACATTTCATGGATTTCTAGTTAGTTCTTCCCCCCTTTCTGTCCGAGGTTATATTTTAACCTTTCAATTGTATTACTCGGAGCTTAATTTTTAATTCCCTTAATAATCCTTCCTCTCTACTCTTCGACACCACACGATGTTAACAATTATTCTTGTAAATATAATTCTATTGATTCAATATCGACCGCGTCCATAGGATTTGTTGGTCAGATCATGTTAGCTCAATTTGTTTGTTAGGAACTAAACTGCGTGCATGTTTTAGAAATTCACAAACTGGATTTATTATAATCACGTGCAATGATCCTTACGGGTTTTTAATTATTGAAAACCCCTCTAAAAACCCGACATGAAATTTCCAACCTTCGAAACCAAAATGGTGATGCTTTTCTTCTCGGTAGAAGTCAGTAAATTAACCATGGCTCACAACCGTTAGACAGACGGGGGGGCAGCCTTGCCCTCTCGGTTAAAATTTAAAGTTGTTTTTTTATATTATTTTTTTTAAAAAAAATTAATATCAATATATATCACATCAATTTTAAAAAAAAATATCAATACCAGAAATAAGTAAATATCGAACCATGTAACTAAACATAGAGACCAGGCACATTGACGAGGGCAAGCGACCAGCGAGGTGTGGACAGGCGCGTCATGCAACGAAGGAAATGTCGGGAAGGGATTGGCTGTTAGACTCCTCGAAGCTCTAGTTTATAGCCAGGTCTGTTTCCAAGTGTCTCTTTGGGTAGACATAATTGCCACGTGCCCTCCATGTGTCTGCTGTTTCGAAGTTGCCAGCTATCAGCAGCTCAGGAGAGTGGAAACTGTACCAGCAGCGGCCGAATACTTGACTTGTGGGCCGCGGTGGGATCTTTCACGTGCTGTCTGCTGCAAGACGCGTTTATATTTACCGTTATAACAACATCAAACAAGCTATAACTGCTCCATCGTTGTTTTTGTTAAAAACTTGTTACCTTATCAATCGTCATTCGTCACCGGCTGTAGCAATTGTTTTTTAAGAATACGTTTACTTATTTGTTATAATCGATTGAGTTTTTTAATTAAAACAAATTGCATGCATTTTCAACATAAATTTCTAGTATTAAAACAATTAATTATGGATCGAAAACTTTGTGTATTTAATTGAATAAACAGATAGGGTAATAAATATTAAATATTAAGTTAGAAAATTGAGAGAGATGTACGGTGAAAATATATAATATTGCATTGTGAGGGATTATTTAAATTTTTATTTAATTATATGATAATTAAATTTATTTTTATAAAAAATAATAATAATATTTTAAATCATGATAAAGGAAAATAATTTTACATTTTAATTGTTCCTTGTTAGTATAATTTTTAAAAATATATATATAGCTTCCCACTATTCATTTAAAAAACGTAGAAGCAATTAGAATAAATAAATAAATAAACTATTTGAAATTCAAGGTTTAAGAGATCTTCAGTCCGACCCGACTTTATTTAGAAGAAGAAAAGTTGTATCATGCGAGATGCAAAATTCTACAAATCGGAGTTTCTTAACCCATAATCAATGGAATTAAAAATAAAAAGAAATAGTTAAAATATTAATAGTGATTGGAGAAGAAAAATATAAAATTATCTTGGTGCGAGAAATAAAAAAGAAAGGGTGAAAATAAATGAATATATATAATTGAGAGGTTAAATTTTACACTAGAAACCTGAATTTAAAATCAATATATTTTAACGCCATTTTTTTGTTTCGCTTTCCTTTCAAATGTCCCCCTTCTTTCCTGTTTTTTCACCGGAAGCTCTTAAATTTTACAGAAATAAATTTCAAGGCGTTTACATCCATACCAACACACAGACAACAAAGTAAAAACGCGATCTGATGATTCAATAAATAAAGAGCAGGAGACATTATTTCTTTGAAAAATAACACAGCTACAAGAAAGTTTTAAGGGAATCGTACAACTGAAAAGGTTACGGAGAAATAGTAAAGCTTAACAAAATCGTTGTTTATAATCATGTTTATAAAGGGACCTGCTATTTTTGAACCGTCTTTTTAATATAAATCACTGTTAAAAATTATGTTTTTAATATAAATTATGATTCAGGATCATGGTTTAATACAACCATGATTTTAAAATCACGGTTACAATGAGTTTACAATTCTTCTACTATTATCAATGTTCGTCACTCCTGCATAAAAAAAACCCCTTGATAACAAAAAAAAAAAAAAAACTATAACAAAACCAGCCTTCAATCACTTAGCCTCACTAAAACACCATAATCATCTTCATTTTATCACCACAAGTAATCATCTTCATCTTGTTTTCACAATTCTTTCAACTATTTTTTTTTATTGCAAATCATCAGCTCAAGCTTCCATTCACAGCCTCGCACTGCTACAACCACTACAACATGATAGTTGAAGTGTCCCGGTTGATCTACATGTTTTATCGATGATGATAAACTTTTTTATTTTTTTATTTTTTTATTTAAGACATGTTGTATCATATTTGACATATTAAAAGAGACATTGAATCCAAATAATATTGTTTCAAATAATAAAACCACTCAAATAACTAGAAAAGTCATTCTATTAATGAAAGTGGCTCATCCACCCATTGTTATATGAGAAATTGATAGGCTCTAATGTATTATTATGTTGTGTTATTGTTTTTTTAGTTAAAAGTTATTTTTATTACTATTATTTTAACTAATTATCATGTTAATTTTAATATTGTCTTACATATTATGTATTTTCATACTCATTTTAGATAAATATATTTTAAAATTATTAATTAATAGGTAGATACGGTAAATAACTTGTTTAAAATTTCAAATTGTTAATTCACAAGTAAAAAAAAAACACATCTTATTTTGTTTTGTTATGGACACTATCAATTATCTTTATAATTAACAAATAAAAGTTGTGTCTATAAATAATATGGATAAATTTATAATTATAATTAACAAATAAAAATTATGTTAAATTATTGCACTTTTAGTTACGAGTTTAATAATTTATGATTTTATTAGGACTTTGACTGGTATGATTTAGATTTTGTTTTATATAAAATTCAGGTTAAGTTATTCATGTAAAAAACCGTGTATTAAAAAAAACATTAATGTACTTAACAGTTGTTTAATATAAATACTAATTACAACAATAATTGTTTAAAACAATCGCTAATAAAATTTTATTAGCGATCTATTAATAAAACTGTAATTTTTTACTTGGCGGACGAGTTTAATCCCAGTATCTATGTAATAAATTGTGCCAGTGCGGTAAAAGTTCCCAAAAGTAAAGGGAAAGTGGGGGGGCAGGACAACGATGTATGTACGAAGCGCGTGCGACTTCAATACGTACGTCATCTTATAGCTGTCCATCACAAATGAAGTCGTCATCTGTACATCACCTGATCTGGACTGCTCGTGATAAGATGGAAATGTACGATCTGTGGTTCTCCAACGCGGCTGATCTATCTTGAGAAACAGCTCGTGGGCCCATTTCTTAAGCTAGTTTTGGAACATAATGAAAGCTGAATGCTTAACCCCCACGCGCCCCCTCTTTAGTATCTCCCACGCCCATCAAAGGTCAATCAGCTCCAAATTTAACTGGCATTTTCAGTGGAGTCCCACGAATGTTATCCTCGTCTTTTTTCCGTGGCCTCTGTAGTGTCGCTCACATTCAATGCTATAGGATGATTTTTAAACACGAGCTCATAGATAATTTTGTATTGTTTGGGAATATGGTGTAAGTTATTTTTAAAAAATTTAAAATATTTTTTTATATTTTTTAAAATTATTTTGATATTTTATATTAAAAATAATCTTTTTATTTTAATATATTTTTAAATAAAAAATACTTTCAACCATCACTATTACTCACACTAGTGCACCGCAATTCCAAACAATTGACCACAAGATTACAAACTCTATTTTGGCTTTGACTATTAGCAAATCTTGATCAAAATTTCACACGCTATAGTAGATTCTTTTCTGGTTTTGCTTCAAATGGCATCGGGAGGTTTTTGTTTTCAGTCATTCCTCGAATTCCAATTCGCAGCAATAGTATGAATAATTAATTAGTGTTTTATTTATTTATTTTAATGATCAAAATACTTTTGATCAAACTCTTTTAAATTAATATTAAAACCGATTAAGAGTGTGTTTGGCAGTGTGGTAGCGGTTGCTTTTCAAATAGCTTTTCGTGCCGAAATACATACCAATGATGTTTTTTCATTTTTTAAAAATTATTTTTGACATCAGCACATCAAAACGATCCAAAAAGTAAAAACCGAACTTAATTTTAGCCAAAAGAAAATTTTTAATTTGGGCAAAATACCGTTTGGAATGCAATATCAAACGGTGTCTAAATGATACTGTTTATTTTTTACTGTGCTTCTTTTTCTAGTCCTCGTAGCTTAATTTATTTACGTGTTAGAAGCTTGTTTTACGTTATAATTGTGATTGTTTTTTAAATAATTTTTTATTTTAAAATATATATCAATAATATTTTTTATTTTTAAAAAATTATTTTTAATATCAGCATATTAAAATAATTTGAAAACACTAAAAATGTATTGATTTGAATTTAATAAGAAAATTTAATTTTTTTCAAAAACACTTTTAAAACGCAAAAACAAACAGGCCTGATACCATTAGCTTCAATTTATACATTATAATTCAATTTTTATTTTTATTTATATTTTATTATATGATCATTATCTCTAGATGTACTAACATCAATATTATAGAATGAAAAATAAATTCGTTTTTGTAGAAAAATTGAAATAACAAAAACTATAGTTCTATCTCTGGAATTTAAATTTTTATATATTTGATTTTTATTTTTTAAAGATATTATGTTTATATCATAGATTTTATTTATTTTGCATATGATCCATGTATGTCGATGGCAAGGGGTAAGGACATTAAAAAACAAGAGAAATTGAAAAAATATTCGGTTGTCTATATTACAGTAATGAAAATAATTGATTTTTATGTTAATGAGTTTGTATTAATAAAACTCCATAAAGGTAGTAGGAAACTTTTTTTTTTTTTTTCATCCTAGCTTAGCCTGATCTCTTTTATATCTCTCCTTTCTTTTTTAATTCAAATTCACAATGAATAAAATTATTAAAATGTTATTTTATTTTAATTGTTTCCGGATGAGATTATAGTTTGTATAATAATATTGAAACTTACCCTGTGAATTACTATATATGATCTAAAATGCAAAATCTATAAAAATATGCTAATGGGCATTAATTGAGAATAAAATATATATTTTTCCAGGAAAAATAAATAAATAGATAAGGAAATGGAGTTTTGATTAGAGATGTATATTTTTTATTCTAAATTTCTAATAAATGAGATTTTCATGGATATTTATTTCAAAGGATTTCGGTTTTTCATTTAAAAAGCACGTTGCTAATAAAAAAAAACGAATTTGTAAAAAAATCATCAACAGGAGAATGAAAGTTCACATAATAAAATAAACTTCATTTCAAAGTTTAAATCGCTTGTCTTCCATGTACAGCTGTCTATTTTTATTTTAACATAATTAGATAAAATTTTATTTTAAAAACTGCTGGATAAAAATACCAGCTACATTCCATTTTAACTTAAAATAGATTATTCACTGATGAATACTATTTTTCTCGTACCTGTCTTGAATTATAATTAGCAACGATAATGTCAGTAACAAAGCTATTTAACAGTCGAGTCAGATCCGAAACTTTTGTATACTAAAACAAGTGACATTCCTTACGGAGCTTAACACTTCATGTCAATAGCAACAAGGCTCTTTTTTGTTTTTAACCCAAACTCTTCATTTTTTTCAATTTTTTTTTTAATTCCATCCTTATTTTTTAATAATTATATAAATTATCTTTAAATTTATCAAGTTAATTAACTTATATTGAAATAACCCTCGTATAATGTAATTTTAAACTCAAGTTAAGTAAGAGATTTGAATGAAGATTTTTCCTTTGATTTTTTTTTTAATTTTATATTCATATTTTTTTATCCATGAGCCGGGTTTTCTTTGAACCAACCAGAAGACCAAGTCGTATTATGATAGTTTTCACACGATTTATTTTTAAATCGAAGCTAGATAATAAATTGATTAAAGATGTTTTTTTCTTGTTAATTCCATTTTTTTTCTTCTCAATTCCTTTGTTGGATTCTTTTTAGTGGTTGGGCGAATTGTTTATGGACTAATCAAGTTGATTAGTTATATCAATATAACTTTCACATGGTTTGATTTTAAACTTATTTCGTATAAGAAGTCAAATTAAAAGATTTCAATATTTTTTTTTTTGACATGTTAATATTTACATGGTTTGATTTTAAATTTATACCATGCAAAAAATTAAATTAAAAAATTTCAAGATCTATTTTTTTAATAATTATTCACGAACTGAATTTTTTTTTTTTATAATGTTGAGTAAATTTTTTTGTCCTGTACGATAAATTTTTAATCCAAGGTGTAACACAAGACAATAAAGTAGCAAGTAACTATTTACAAGACGAATGCTTGGATGAAGGATAGGTGTTTACTGTTTAGTCTCATATCATTCGAGTGGAACACGTAATGCTGGTCCATCAGATTTTTAAAAAATCATATCCAGGTAGCAATGTTCAATGATGCCATGATTATAAGAGCGAAATAATTCACAAGTTTTTAAGGATTGCCACTCAATCTATAATTTTAATGCTCTTCAACTTGCGCAAAATTCATTAATTAATTAATACCACGGGATATTAAAAAAATATTATTTTAATATAAAAAATATTTTTAAAAATAATCTCAATCATTCTTTTAAAATATCTTAAAAAAACATCTAATTACCTTTGACAGGGGTGTGGGACAGCAGCGTCTAAACCAGTGTATTTAGTAATGAAATGCTTTATAAAAATATACATTAATAGAAAAAAATATTTTAAAAATATTTGTTAAGATTTATTTTTATTTTAAATATTATTTTATTAAAATCATAAAAAATTTTTAAATTACCAATTTAATATTTATAAATAAAAAATTATTTAAAAATTAAAAAATTTAGGGTGCATTTATTTTACACATGCTTTTATGGTTGCAGTGCAAAAAACATATAAAGATGTTTGTTAATTATAAAAATTACGTTTGATATTGTGAAATCCACTAAAAAATTAAGTTTAAAACATAGTTTATGTGAATTAATTTTTACATGTTTTTTTAACTGAGTTTTATAAATACTATTTGTTTTTATATTTCAATAAAATTTTTGAAAAAAATTAATAATTTTTTATTTTTTTTATTTACTTCAAATTAATATTTTTTTTTGTGTTTTAGATTATTTTAAAGCTTTGATATTAAAAAAAAATTAAAAATTAAAAATATATTATTTTAATATATTTTCAAGTAAAAAATACTTTGAAAAACAACCGTAACTACACAACTACTAAATATTTTATATATATTTTTTTACTATATATAAACCTCAATTATAATTTTTATTAAATATATATCTAAATCTATCTAATTATTTTTAATTTTTTTTTATTTTAAAATTATAACTATAAAAATAAATCATAACCACAAAAACTATATATAAAACAAACGCTCTCTGATAGTACGTGAAAACACGTCGAGTCCAGTCAGTTTCGTTCTAACCAGCACCAGTCGGTGCATGGTCGTGACTAGTCTGGTGTCTGAGCCAAGCAATGAAAGAAAGAAAGAAAGAAAGCTAACAGGGTTTTAACCAAACCGAATGCTTTGAAGGACTAAACCACGGTTTTCTCGGGCCAGGCGTGGTTGACTGAAACACTCCGAAACCCAAAGCCAGTATTGGAAATATCCCAGGCCCCCACAAACTTCACTCCCATACTACGCAACATACAGTGGTCACTTCACTCTCTCTAAGGTAACGGCTGCTACCCCTGTCCTGACCACACCACCACACTCACACAAACAAAGAACGCCATTTGTTACACACTGTATTCTTCGTGATTCTAGGCCTTGTTTTAGATGTCTGGGAGTGAGAGTTTTCTTGAGGGGAGCCATCTTGTAGCAGAGGGCAATCCTCCTAGTTTATCTGAACTGCTCTTCTCTAATGATGACGATGAAGTGGGTGCTGGTGTTGATATGGCCCATGCCTCACGTTTCTCCTCCACTGGAAAGTCTCCCAGAATGCTTTGTTTCGGGGGCTATACCCATCAGAATGAAAGTGAAACTGTGATGTTTAGTGAAGCAACAAAGACTACCCTTCAAATCTCTGGAGTCACATGCAGTGACTCATCTTCAGCTTCTTCTGGTAACAACTGCAACGGTACTGTTAATGCAATCAGTACCGTCTCCAAATCAAATGTTAGTATCTGGTTGAAATTTGCTTATTTTGCTTTTGGATTTTTCTGGTCTTCTCTTTATACTTGCTAGTTTTGCAGAGAAAAAGAAATGGGTCAAGCCAAGAAGTAACAGCGAAGAGTACTAACACCACAGCCAAAACTAATTTGCATAGCCAGAGAACCAGCAAAAAGACCAAAACTGAGAATCCCAGGTCAACCGGAAATGCTAAGGTTACGGTTTATAGTTTTTTCTTAATTTCTAGGATATACCTGCATGCACGCTGCATATAATTCTTTAATTTTGACGAAAGTGCACTGATCAGCTTAATTTCCTTCTGCTGACAGGTGAAGAGAGAGAAGGTGGGAGACAGAATCACTTCATTGCAACAGCTTGTATCTCCCTTTGGCAAGGTCCGAGCTGCACAATTAAGTTATTTTTCTATATTTAATTTGGTCAGGATTGTTTTCTGTATAGTTCAAAGAGTTTTTTTATGATGAAAATTGGTTTTGGCTTCATGCTAAGTAAAGATGTCCTTGGGAATTGAAATTTAGCAGACAGACACAGCTTCAGTGCTCCATGAAGCGATGGGATACATCAGGTTTCTGCAAGATCAGGTTAAGGTCCTGTGCTCTCCTTACCTGCAAAATCTACCTGTAAGTACCAAAGTACAATCATTTTTTGTCCTTTTTTTACCTCTCTTAAAAACGTCTATATGAATCCACATCTTAGCATCTGGATCCACCTTAAGTAGGTCCCACTTACTCTTTGACTAGACCACACGGATCAAGTGAAAATTTTGACCACGGTGAAACAAATTTGCCTTTGTGGTAGAGAGTCAGACTGCTATTAGTATTGATATTGACATGGCCTCTTGTTAATTTTTTTTTACTATGGTAAAACCATGCTAGGAAGGCAGAGAGATTGGAGTAAAGGAGCCAATAAAGAATCTGAGCAGCAGGGGGCTGTGTCTTGTCCCAGTGGACTGCACCGTTCACCTGGCAAGCAGCAATGGTGCTGATTTCTGGTCACCTGCTACCACTGAAAAAAAACACCCACCATGCTGATCAAGTAAACAGTGAATCTATTGTAATAGTTAATTCTCTGCCTAATTTTGAGAGCCAGGTAGCTCAAGGTGGAAAAGGGTCAAAAAGAGCAAACGGACATGGTAGTAAAAATACCGAAGGACCCGTGCATGGTGGAGAAGAACCAAGCGTCGGGTGCAAGGGGGTTCTCTGCCTATTTTTTATGTAAACCAGGTGAGACTTTTGGGAAGGTACTGGAAGGTGGAGAAGGGAAAAGGGAGGATGCTTCTCTCCTTGTTTTGGGGTGGCAGCCTCTTTGGCATAGTTAGCTTTCTAACATGGATCACACCTGTAAATGTTCCCGGCATTACTGATATCAATGCCAATTTTGGTAAGGGTTGGTTGCAAATCTAATTGTTTCTTTTACCTGGAGCATTTACTTTTTAAGGTACAGAGGTGCCAAAATCAGTCAAGGAAGCGCTTGTTTAAAAACTGTTTTTTATTTAAAATATATTAAAATATTTTTTTTATATTAGCCTATTAAACCGATTAAGAAATATTAAAAAAGTTTTCAATTGGAATTTTTAAAATTAAATATATTTTTAAAAAGCATCTAAAATGAATGTTATCTCAACTCAATGTGTTATTTGATACTGTGATCTATGATATTTTTTAGTTTAAAAATATATATAAATGTTTTTCTCTCACATAATTAAGCACTCAAAAGCATTTTCAAATGTATCCTTGAAAATTAACTTGGGATTCTTACCAGGGGTATGAGGTTCTAACCCTCGGGTCGAGGTTTTTATGAAACTAATACGTGTTAAAAAGAATATTTGACAAACTTGCGTAGTTTAAAAATACTAGGAGAAAAAATAAAATAATTCTTGTCTGTACAGCTGGGAACAATGCAAAGACCGTGCTGTTATTAATAATGCAATTGAAATGTTATATGGTGTTTTTTTAAAGTATTTTTAATTTGAAAATATATTTAAATATTCTTTTTATTATTTAAATATTATTTTTTATGTTACATCAAAATATCAAAATAATAATAATAATAATAACTTGAAGCTAAAATAAACAGTTCCTAAAGTGTTTTTGCCAATGGTTGGATGAACTCTTCTTAAGCTTAACGTGCATGAAATGATATGATTATTGGCAGATGGCAAGCAATTGATCTAACCAAGTGGGAAATATTATGAGAAGGGAAATCCCTCGAAAAATTCTAGCTAGACATTTGTGAACGAGGAGGCATGGCCAGGTTATCTTGTACATGAGATTATATTGACACCCTCTCTGCAAATAAATCCTTTCGAACGCCATTGCAGGGCGACCATCTAAGAAATCAATGCAGCCTGAGATGGCAAGTGTTTTACTCTTGGTAAGAACTGCAACTGTTCATAAGAGAAGCTACTATATGAATGGTCTCTTGCTTGCTTTTTTTTTTTTTTTTTTTTTTTAAGGAGCAGGTTAATTAACTGGTAAAGCCGAAAAAATGGAGAATAATTTAACATAAAGAAGATCACCATTTCTCAATTATGAATTACAGGTGATCAATCGGCATGATATTTCTCGATAGATAAGACCATTGTTCATTTGTAATAATATATATATATATATATATAAAACACAAAAATAAACAGGTTGTATTCTTCAAAGTAGATTACATTTCTCGTGGACAACGTGAATAGGACATCATCTATGATATCCTATTCATAAAGGGAGAGGAGATGAGTAGGTTTTGAAATCGTGCCTTGTCTCTTTGATGTGGATTAATATTTGACCAACATATTATTCTACTTTCAATTTTTTTTACAATATTAATTTATTTCATTGATTTAAATCTTTTTCACATTTTTTTAGAGGTAGTTTGATATTGTGGTATTAATCACTTTTTTAAATATTTTTTAATTAAAAATATATTAAAATAATATTTTTTTTATTTTATAAAATTTATTTTTGATATTAATATATCAAAATGACTTAAAAATACAAAAAAATAATTTAAAATAAAATAATATATTTTTTAAATATTTTTAAAACACAAAAATAAACTTTTAGTCTTGATTTGTTTTTGTTAAAAACACTAGACATGGGATGGTAATTATGCCGTCACTTTTTCATTGTTCGTCACAAAAAGCCTGCATTTCTTTTTTTAAAAACGAGATTATATTTCAAACAAATAGAATTTAACAGTTGTGGTTCAAAATATTATTTAAAATATTTTTTATTTTTTAATATTAATATATCAAAATAATAATAAAATACACAAAACATTAATTTAATATCTATTGAAGATAAATATACCTTTACAAAACATCAAAAAAACTAAAGTCATTGCACTTCTCGACAGTTGAAATACTAAATATACACTCTTTCCTTTACCAACCCGGATTCATATTTTCGAACCGTTTGATTTTCAGAATTCCCCGGTCATTATCATCACATTAGAAAAAAAATATTAAATGATTAAAATTAAAGATTAAGTATCAATTTGTAGACCGGTGGTGGTGTTTTTAAGTTCTTAACGCCCGGAGCCTACGCAGGTCAACGTCATACTTTTCAAAACTCTAATAGCGGTGATTTCTTAAGAATAAAATCATATAATACGAGTGCAAATATAGTGGTTTTAAAAAATCAATCCCCATTGATAAACAAAAAAAAAAAAAAAAAGAGGGAAAAACACCAATCCCCTCACACAGCCCAGGCCTGGTCCGATTTCAGAGATTATTTAAAAAACCATTAGTCTGGTAAAAAAAAAAACTCAGGCCGGACCATGATCCTAGTCCGCCTAACCCATGGGCCAAGCGGCCCGTATATCCTGCATATAAAATCAGGACTTCACTTTTGCCGTTTCATTTAAAATTTAGAACACACGAACAACAGAGAGTCAAAAAGCTTCTTCCGCACTCCATTTGGATTCTCTCTATATATCTAACACACCTAAAGAAAAGAAGTAAAAACGGAAAGAAAATGAGTTTTGATTCTTCGCGATCCTCCTCTGCCAATTCAAGTCGAAAATCAAAGAGAGGCTTGAATAATTCGAATTCTTCAAATAATAAAAATAGCAAGCAAAAAACCCTCGGCATGGGTTGGGGTGCCAACTCTCTCTCCTCCTCTCGCTCCTCCTTTCGCAGCTCTCCTTTCTCCAATTTCGGCAGGTCCTCTCTCTCTCTCTCTCTCTGTATATATCATATTTTTTTAAAAAATAATTTTCAAGTTTTGTCTGATAATTTTAATTTTCTGTAGAGCTTGGAATTTCACAAGAAATGAACATGTTGCTTTGCGTTCTTTTTAATGTGCTGCTTAATAATTTCTTAAAAACGTACCTTAATTCAGATTTAATGGAACTTAATTTGTGAATAATGTTTTGTGGATTGTGTATTTGTGTATTTGTGTTATAATTGTAATGTTTGAAAAAATAAAATTGGTTGCAGTTATATGGTAGAGAAGAATAGGAAGCTTCAACACCAGTTTGAAGCAGAGGCTTCCACTTCTCACCATTCTGGTTCGAGTTCCGGGAAGCTGATTTTTCAAGGAGTCTCTATTTTTATTGATGGTTTCACAATTCCTTCGAACCAGGTTAATTTTTCATACATTTCGTTTTAATCTGCGATTCCTTACTGTTTGAATTTGTGTTTGATATTTACATCTGCTTCAGGAACTGCGAGCTTACATGTTGAAGTATGGTGGGCGATTTGCGAATTACTTTTCTAGGCATCAAGTTACGCATATAATCTGTAGCAGTCTTTCCGATAGTAAAATCAAGAACCTGAGGTTCACACTGTTATTGGTTTTATTTTCTGAAACCAATAAACATGGAATTGGAATTAATTTTTCTTTTCATTGCTGGTAATCCAATGCAGGTCATTTAGTGGTGGGCTCCCAGTGGTCAAACCTGCATGGATTTTGGATTCTATTGTTGCTAACAAACTTTTGAGTTGTAAGTTGCCTGTTTTCTTGATCTTGACTTGTTATTATAGATGGCATAGTTCTTCGATGGAGAGTAGAAATAAGCAATAAGAGAACTTACCAAATCTAATTTTCTAAAGAGAAATGTATTAGATAAAGGACTAGAGGATTTTTAAGTGTAAGTGGTAACCATGTTGAGGTTGTCTCCTTGTTTTCTCTATCAATGCTTAAAAAGGTAGCGTTGGCTTTGTTAGAAAAAATTGCAGGGGTGGGGGCAGTCAGGAAAGTTTTTTTTTTTTTTTTTTTTTAATTTATTAAAAGAATTGAAATAGGTGAATGAGTTTTCCTTCTTTTGAAAGAGGAGTTTGACTGTTACTTGGCAATGGGGCACCCTCTTGTTTTTGCCGAAATATTGTCCACCTACATGTGTTGACATTAACTTGTTAATACTCAGCAAGTCAATAACAGACATATCTTGATCAAAACCTAAAGATTAATCTGTGAGAGGCCTTGATAATGATTGAAACGTAAATTCTTTTGGCAAAAGGGTATAACTAATAAAGTTCAAATTTGATGAGCCATTGCCCTGAGTGGGCCTGAGGGGATTCTGCCCTCTCACTTTCTCTGATGTTTGAGGAGTTAAAAGTATGTTAAATTCATACATCTTGACTCCATGAAATTTATTGTTTTGTCGCTAGGGATTCCTTACCAGCTCAACCAGCTTGCTAGTAACCAACCAAAATTATCAGCCTTCTTTACCCTGAAAAGTAACCCAGTCCCAGAGAATGTTTTGACTGATGAAGTTTGTCAAGTGAACCTGGATCCAATTTTGAAGGGTGGCACCACAAAGGATGCGTATATTTCCGAAGTGGATGAACCCGTGAGATTTGCCGAGCAAGCCAGCAAACTACTTGATGATCCTAATCATCAACTCAAGGAGCTAAATAGCAGTAGTGGAAAATCTGCAGAAGTAAAGATGGCAGAATTTGATAGTAGTGATGCAGAATATGGAAACAGTGTAAACAAGAAGCATCAATCTGGTCCAGATCAATTTTCTTCTTCAGTTAGTGGCTATTGCTTACACAATCAAAGTCTGGATGGATCACTGAGTTCAGAACCTAGTGGGCCTTCAAATCGACGTCATTCAACTCTTGGGGATCCCAATTTTGTGGAGAATTACTTTAAGGTACTGGATTAGAATACTGACTGTGCACTATTGAATAAGAAGATTGCTGCCACCCTGCACTTCTTCTCTACTGTTTTTATCTCCTTTAATTTCTATTCTTTTAAACCATGTGCATGAATGATTAACTAGAACTTGGGCTGGTCCTCTTAAAATTGTAAATACTTATTCTGGTATTTCTTTTTGTTTGTTATCTTGATGCCTTATCAATGTTTGATTTTTTGGGAATTGCAGATCTATATGTTTCCCTCATCAAGCTTAATATGATTTCTTTCTTCTAACAAAAAGGTTTGTTTTGTCAGACTATGCCAAAAGGTCATGGTAATACAGGCCTATGTGTATGCTGAGCAGAAATATTTATTGTTGAGGCACTTGGTTGATACTTTCTTTGACTTTCCCAGTACTTGAGCCTTTCCCTGAAAGATCAGAGTTAAAATACTCAAAATTTTCAGCCACCAAACTGAAAATGACTAGTAGCTAGTTGGGTGTTACTGACCAATGATGCAATCGTTTTCTCAGTTCTCACAAGCCTGCTATATCAGAATTTTTGTTATAAGTCTGCCTTTAAGATTTTTGTTACTAATGAGTACTGACATGGCATCCATCACTGTATAACTTTATTCTTCTCAATCTGTTCCTCTCCACAGTATCCATCCTATGTGTTTATGGATTGTGCATTTAATTCTGTTTATTAGGAAAGCAAATTTATTATAGTAGATTCATATGCATGTAGAATCCACAAGTGCTTCTACTTAAGGACATTGAATGCATAGTTTTCTTGACGAGTCATTTTTGTCATGTGATCACTCTCTTGACATCTTGTGAATTTTCCATTCCTCAATGTGTTGATAGTTTAGGGTACTCCCATGGTGCCTTCTTTGGTGACATGCTGACCAAACTTTGGTTCTTGCAGAGTTCAAGGCTGCACTTCATAGGAACCTGGAGAAGTCGGTACCGTAAGCGTTTTCCTAGCTCATCAAGTGAGTTTAAGTGCAGAAGCTCAGATCTCAACACCTCTGATAATTCTTACAAGACAACTATTATCCATGTTGACATGGTATTGTTTTTTAACATACTCCTGCTTGTGTCTTCTTTCCTTGTGAATTAGTTAAGGTGCTCTTGCAGCTGGCATCAATTGTCCAATAGTTCCACCTTATCACCATTTTCAATTTTAGCATATAAGCACTGTTGATTTAGTAGCAGTATGAGATTCAGAACTGTAAAAATAGTTGGACTTGGATGTCATTTAGATATTTTTTTTGTCCTCCCATATTTCTTCATTTTGTTTTCTTGATGGTCACTGGCTTGATATGCTGCACAGGACTGCTTTTTTGTTTCTGTAGTCATCCGGAATCATCCAGAGTTACATGATAAGCCTGTAGCAGTATGCCATTCTGACAACCCAAAAGGAACAGCTGAAATTTCATCAGCAAACTACCCTGCCCGAAACTATGGAGTTAAGGCTGGGATTTTTGTTAGAGATGCCAAAGCCCTTTGTCCGCAACTTGTCATTTTCCCTTACAATTTCAAAGCTTATGAAGAAGTAGCTGATCAGCTTTACAACATCTTGCATAAGCACTGCCACAAAGTGCAGGCCGTAAGCTGTGATGAAGCATTTTTAGACATCACGGAAAAAGAAATGGGAGATCCTGAGCTTTTAGCTTCAACAATAAGGAAAGAGATTTTTGACACTACAGGATGCACTGCAAGTGCTGGGATAGCTGGGAATATGCTCATGGCTCGACTTGCCACTAGAAGTGCTAAACCCAATGGTCAATGCCATATCCCTTCTGTAAGTGTGGATGAGTATCTACACAAACTTCCAATTAAGGCACTTCCAGGAATAGGGCACGTTTTGGAGGAGAAGTTGAAGAAGCAAAATGTTTGGACTTGTGGACAGTTACGCCTGATATCCAAGGAATCTCTTCAAAAGGATTTTGGACTGAAAACTGGAGAAATGTTGTGGAACTATAGTAGAGGAGTTGATAATAGACTGGTTGGTAACATTCAGGAAAGCAAGACTATAGGTGCTGAAGTCAACTGGGGTGTCCGGTTCAAGGATCTGCAAGACATTCAATGTTTCCTATTAAATCTATGCAAGGAGGTTTCGTTCCGTTTGCAAGGATATAGATTGCAAGGGCGCACATTTACCCTTAAGATAAAGAAGAGAAGAAAAGATGCTGGTGAACCTGCTAAATATATGGGCTGCGGGGACTGTGAGAATCTGAGCCACTCCATGACAGTTCCTAATGCTACTGATGATGTTGAAGTTCTTCAAAGGATAACAAAGCAGCTATTTGGGTCTTTCTGCTTGGGTGTCAAGGACATTCGGGGTGTTGGCTTGCAAGTTTCCAAGCTTGAAAATGCAGACCCTTCTAAACAAGTGCTTGAAAGAAACTCTTTGAGGTCATGGCTCACCTCTTCCTCAGCAACTACTGAAAAAGGGTGTAGCATCAACAGTATGGACAAAGAGAGGGCTAGGATAGATTCTGAGGTGAAGAACATGATTGGAACTTCAGGTCAATTATTTCCTGACCATACTGGGTTTTCTGCTCAAGTGGACAACAATTCATCAAGTGGTATTTCAGCTCCACCACCTTTATCTCATCTTGATATGGGAGTTGTCAAGAGTCTTCCAGCAGAACTTTTTTCTGAGTTAAATGAAATTTATGGAGGGAAGTTAACAGATTTCATTGCTAAAAGCAGTGTTGCAAGTGAAAACACCAACAGTTATCCTAGCACCCCTTCAGCTGAAGGGCAAGAGCTTGCAGTTGATGGTGGCAAGGGACCTCTTGCATCTGATATGATTCCCCTTGACTTCATAATGGTGGAAAATAGGGCAAAACAGCATATGATTGAGGAAGCACAACCAGCACCTTCTGGGGCTGGATTGCAGAATGAGGCCATTTGCTCTGTAAGCCCTAACAATACTGATTTAATGCCTTTATCTCTAAGTCAAGTGGATGTATCAGTGTTACAACAATTGCCAGAAGAATTGAGAGGTGACATACTTGGACAGCTTCCTGCGCACAGAAAACAAGAGTTGACTTCAAATGCTGGGTCACACCCTCTTTCAGAAAATCCTGAGGGAGCTTTGATTATTAAAATCACTGAGAATCAATCAAATTCCATTGCCTCTGTTTTGAATGCTAATCTTTGGATTGGGAGCCCCCCACGGTGGGTTGATAAGTTCACAGTCAGCAGCTGCTTGATATTAAAGACTTTGGCAGAGTTGTATTACAAACTGGGATCAACTGGAAGTCTATCTCCTATACTGCAACGCATGATTTCTGAATGTCTATATCCTTTGGATGAAAATAGTGATGCTTGTGGTGAGGAAGCTACATATGAATTGTGTGAGCTTTTCAAGCAATATGTTAAACTAAAGATGGAGCTAGACCTCGAAGAAATTTATGTCTGTTTCTGTCTTCTTAGAAGGTATGTGCATGTATCTGATTGGTCTCTTTCTGTGTCTCTCTGTCTCATGTGTGCATGTGCATGTGCACATATGCACCTTCAGTTCTTGTTTCTCTCCAGTTCCTGTCTTTTGCAAGTTATTGTTGCTAGAGTAGGTGCAACTAGTTCTTACCTCTGCAAGTTGGGTTTGGTAAGATTGATTATAAAGAAAAGGTATTGGTAATGCACAATTAAGCATTGCATTTGGTTACTGCCTTTTGTAGTTGGTCTATCATATTGAAATAGTCTTGTATGTAAATTTCTCTGTTTCTCGTGTTTAATTTTGATTTTATTGCTGATGTTAAGTGTGGCTTGTTTTATGATGGCTAATTATGTTTGCAATATTGGGCTTCATGAATGATGATGCCATTTTATTTCTGGTCTTAATAAGCTATACTACTGCTGAATTCATGCTCTTTATTTATATGGCAAATTCTTATTCAAATCTTTGATACGTTTCACTAATGACCTCAGGTTGACGACCAAGTCGAAATTCCTCCTACAAGTATACAATATTGTCTTTCCTTACCTTCAGGTTAGCACACCCACTTTTTTATTGATTCTGTTGTAGATGTTTTGCATTTATCATGGAAGCAATTTTATTGTGGTTATATAATGATGCATACAGTTTCTCTATAAAATTCGTATTTGAGATGTGTATGAATAATTTATTTGACAGTTGGTTAGAAGATTTGCTATGATTTAACAATGCTTTGTGGTTCCACCAAGTTGTATATTTGATTTTATAATACCCTATCAGGACCTATTGCCACATTGAAAGTAATTATTGCATGTTCTTGTGCTGATTGTCATTTATCTCAAGTGTTTTTGTTTACTTTTTTTCATGCACAATAAGAATTTAATCCTTTTGTGCTAATATTGTGTCCTAGCATCTCTTCATTTGTTCTGTTGGATACTATTGCTTGCATAGGATTTTGCACTTTAGGAAGTTGAACTTGTAGCTTTAATTTTACTTTGAGGTCTTCATTTGTTCTTCCCTTCTTCCACTTTGTTTTGACACCTTTTGACTTATGAGCATCTTTTCTTTTATTTTACTTTTAATCCACAATTGGAATTCTGACTTCCTGTTCCTGTGACCTCAATCTTCTAGGCATCTGTTGGAGAAAATTATGGAGGAGGTTTGCATATTTAAATGATTTATTACAGCCTTTCTTAAAAGGACTTCATAACTCCACCCATTTCCTACACGATGTAAAGTGAAGCAATTCATGGGGAAGAGTTATCAACCATTTACTTTGCTATCCCAATTTGGGTCCCACAGTGTTAACCAACCCTAATGGTAAGATCAAATCTGATAGTTAATAGCTTGGATTATATATTGCTGATTTTCTTAGGATCCATGGATCTCTGCTTTGAAGTTTTAGCAATCCAAGTTTCTAGCATTTACATCTAAACTTCTATTATTTCTTCTTGTTAAATTTGTTCTTACTCCAAACATCTGGATGAATGAATTTCTTGGATTTTTGTCTCACTACGCCTTTCTATTGATGATCACAACAGGCTAATCCATACAAATGTTCTCAGAATTATTTGTCTTTGTGACAGATGCCTTTTAACCCACCCCACCCCCCCACCCCCCGCCTGATTTAAACCCTGAACTATAGGGTGTTTTGCTTGAAACCCTTTCAGTTAGATTCTGTCCATTTTCCATTATATAATATGAGTGGCATGTGTTTTTCTATAAAATATCACGAAGAAATCAATTGTTTTGTGGTTTTTCTTGGTGTTTTGAGGATAACACGTGACTTGAACATGGTATTTTTAATGGCTAGAATGGACAGAATAGAATACTGGTAGTCAAAACACTGCACCATTTGAAGGTGTCAATCAAAAAAGCTTTAATATAGGGGGTGTTTGCACAGCTTAGCTAACCACAACATTATTGTGATTTCCATGGCTGTGCCATAAGCTTTATCTTTGTGAAAGTGGCTGCATGATTAGTCTCTCCCAGCATGCCAGACCATCTTAGTTGAGTACCGTATGCCTTCTCATTAATTGATATTTCATTCAATGATGGTCTGATTTCTTAACCTTTCACTGGATTTTAATATGAAGCTTTGCTGATCTCATGCCATTTAATGATTGCATGAATTCATATTTGATAGCTGTGAGCCTGCGAGTTGATTGTGCAAAACTCCAAAATCTGATCGCTCCATCTTGCTGTCATGAAGAATGATTGTTAACAACTAGTTTAGCACAGATTTGCTAACCATGGTTTTGGCTTCTCATCTCAGGTTCCCAGAGATGATTGAACTTCTGATATGCACTCATCTTTGAATGGAGTTGCACGTGTGCTCTTGGCTTGAGACTCATTACCAATCTTGCAGGTGATTCACCGAGTGAAAGTATATCCTGAATCACTGTTACTATTTATAATTCATTCAAATAAAAATTCATGTGTTCTGGAAGGTTTTGATTTTCATCCCTTTTTTTGCCAATTGCAGCTGTGGTTTTGGAATGCTGTAGGCATTTAAGCCTTCTAAGATTGGTATTATTGCTCCAGGCCTGAGTATTCATAGCTTATTGGGCACGCCTGATGTTGATATGGAGGATCATTTCTGTAATCAACCTGAAGAACTTGGGCCTGTGTTTATGAAAGGTTGACCCGGAACTTTGGGGAAACTATCCAAACTGAGTGGAATGGGTCAGAACAGGGCTTGCACATCCCAGTGTTCATTGTGCTACAATTGGATCATTGGTGCCGGCACTCGGAGCATTTCATTTTCATAACCACCCTTGTGCAGTTTCTACTGGCCCATGAGCATTGTCTTGGAAACACCTCAGTTTAAAGGTAGCCATTTTCTTCCTGGCGTGAATCTTTACAGATAGATTTCCTCGATTTATAGAAAATCCAGATGATAATATACTAAATGGTTCCTTACGAATTGCTAAGCACAGTGGGGTCTTAAATTCATGTTTCAGAAATAGTTTTAGCGACTGAAGGGACAGATCAATAGACATGTGCATCATCACAGTTTATCAGTTCAATCCATTGAAGTGGAAAGTATGTTACAAAATCACCCGGTTGAGTTAGATGGGTTCCGATAATGAATCGTCTTCTTGATGGTATGGTGCTCCAGTTAAAAAATCTGCATTGTTGGTGGTTGGTGACTATTTATGCTGCATCAAAGCTACCGGCATTCGAGTTCTTATTCATGTTCCTTCATCCTGAATGAAATCCAACCGAATCCGTCATTACCGCTGCGACATAGAGATGGTAACAACGTTTTCACTAGCATCATAGTTAACCATGAACATTAATATTCAGTCCTTGTTTGTTTGTATTAAAGTGGTTTTCTTAAAAGCATTTTAGACGCTTTCTGACCGTTCGGTGGACGGTGACTTAGAAAGGAAGTCATTAGAATGTGTTGCGAAAACACAAGGGTTTAAAGAGGGTTTTGTGTTTTCCTCTTTTAAACTCGGGAAAACACTTTCCCATTTTGCTTGGTACATATTATCACTATTTAAACTATTTTGAAGTTTATTGTTCATCAATGTTTGTTCTTTTTTAATTTGCAATATTAATTATAAATAAATTATGATTAAGATATACTTCATTCGAGTTATGGAATATTTATATTTGGATATTGGTTTGAGGTTTGGGAAACACTTTTCATTCTGTAGGTTACATGTCAGCTTTTGCAATTGATTTTTCAATGTTTTTCAACTCATTTTTTCATTGCACAACCAAATATAATAAAACAATTCATTTTCCCAGTTTATTTTCCATTGAATAAATGAGGCCTAAAAAACTAATAACTAAAAAATTTACTATTTTAGAAAGTTTAATAGCTCTAAAATGTAGTATTTTGAGTTCATTTTTTTCTACCACGACCAAACATCAGAAAAAAGATTTCTAATTTATTTTATAATCAAACATCATACAGTAATTTGTTTTTATTGAAAATTACTTTTCTTGAAACTCATTTTTAAAAGAAATTAGGCTAACAAAAAGTCCTTGATAATTATACTGTTAGTACTTATTAGACAAGATGCACACGTGTAGGGTTTGAGCGTACTAAATAAGATGATTTAGTAAAAAAAAACTAAAGTTCAATAAAAAAAAGTTGAGGAAAAAAAATAAAATAAAGATAAATAAAAAAAAGATAAGAATATAGCAATTAAAATAATAACAAAAAAATAAATTAAAAAAACAGATATAATAAAAGAAAAAAGGAAAAAATTGCAATAATCAGGAAAAGAAAAGTATAAAGCACAAAACTAGAGCAACTAAAAATAGAGAGACTAAACTAGATAATAAAATGAAATTGAATAAATTAAAATTCATAGGATTAAATTAAAAAAATCCAAACTTTAAAAAGATTTGCAAGTAGAATAAACAATAATTAAAAAAGAAGGATTAAAATTAATAAGATTACAAACCAGAGGACAATTAATTTTTTGAAAGTTCAAATGCAATTTTCTAGAAAATAAAAGAGAAAAAAGAGAATAAAAAAAACCCTTCTACCGCAGCCCAGCCGTACTTCCTCTTTGAGGATGACGAGCCGCTCTTAAAGCTGTAGCAGAAGCAAGATTTTAGTTGACGTTTTGGATCTCATGCACCACTTGAATAACATGGAGGCCATCATGAGTTGATGAGTGATAATTTTTTTTTTAATAATATTCTTAAACCTAAAATTATATGATAGAAGAGCCCGTCACTTAAGAATTAATTTTTTTGTGCTTCAAAGGACAATAATATTTATATTGTAACAAAAAAAAATAAAAAAAATTCACATGCTATTTTGCCTCCAATCAAATATGCAATATAAATATATTTCATGGAAAAGATATATTTATTTAATTGTATGCTTAGTCAGTTTTTTAAGCAAGTGCAAAATCATATTTACATTGCTTCAACCCACAATAAACTGTGTTTTGTTTTGGTGAAATGTAAAAATTTAGTTTTTTTTAAAAATAAATTTGAAGTTAACTATTAGTCACTGATATTTCCTTAAAAATATTATTCTCTCCTTTCTATTATCACGTCCACGAGATCATCACTTTGCAATTCATTTCTTACCCCCTACATCTTGGTAGGGAAGGGTGGCGCTGAATTATGATTTTTCAATCCCACCAAAAGTAGCATCTTTATCCTTTTCTCCAAAGATACGAGATATGGTCGAATTTAAAATCTTTAAAATGTCCTTTTGTAGCAATGAGGACCGTGGACTGAAGACCAGAAAGAATTGCTAACAACCCAGAAATGTATGAAACCATTACCAAACACAACAGTTCCCTCCACGGAAAGAATGGAGAATTGACCCTTTCAACAGGTTGATTCTCATGTGTATCTTGCTGGCACGTGCTTTGAAATTGGAGATCAACCCCTGTCATGTGACTGGACAGCTAGCCTATTTCATACAGGTCGACTTACTGCGGGTTCTTTCCTTCATCTCCCCATAATTCAACTTGTTGATTTTTAGGCCATTGTATACAGTCAAGATTGTAATTTAGTCAGTTAGTTGAACTTGAATTGTATTTGTTTTCAACTTTTTTCTAGTTTTCTTTTCCCGCAAGAAAAATATTCTCCGATTTCCTCTCCCAAGTGGGCAAATATTACAATCGTTCTCGTGTGTTAGGCTCGAATTTACTGTAGGAGAAAAACATGAAACTTAAAGCATTGGAGATGAAATCTCTGTAGAAAAGTCTCGTTGATGTTGTCAGCTAAGCAACGTAATGCTGGGTTCTCTAGCTAAACTAGATCACGTCCTCTTCATTTGAAGGTCACATCAACATTTTCTATCACATAATTTATCTACTTTAAAGTTGTGTGGAGAGCATTAGTGATCTTTTCCTTGTTGCAGTATATCGGGGCTTAGAGTTTGGCGGCAAGTAAAACAGTAACTTCTAATTAATCTCTACCCGGCCATTTAGGCCTAGTTGATTGCGGCATAGTGGATACAGAATAGGAAACTACAGAGAAAGTCTGCTACGCCCTACTCAATCTATGAGATTTAGACGAATGAAAGGAATTTGGATTTGTTCAACTGACAGTAGTAATGGGAAAAGGACACAAGGCATTTGGGACTCAATGGGAGTAGGTTGGAGTTGGGGCGCCTGAGGAAAGGGGACGAGCCCTTGCCTTTTTGTTAGGTGAAAAAAACACAAGTATAAGATCAGGTTAACGAGACGACACATCAAAAAGGAGAGTTTTGTATCCTTATCTAGCAAGAAAATATGGAGTTTTTCAATTCTTGCCTGAAAAATTGACTCGGCTCGTATCCTACCTCAATATTCTCAACATGTCAATAGTCAAATTGTAGATTTCACATTTGAAGCACCAAATTCAAACGTACGCATGAGCTACACAACATCGTTAACCGAGAGTCAAATTGTAGAAAACATAAACACTGTCTCTCCCTCCCTCTCCCTCCTAATATATAAACAACGATCCTCTCCTCTCACTTTTCATCACATTGGATAACAATAAATAACTACACCCCTACCCAACGCTAAGCCAGAGAGAGAGAGAGAGAGAGAGAGAGAGAGAGAGATATAGAAAATGAGGTGCAGTTCATTTATACTAGCTTTCAATGCTATTTCTATATTGATCTTCTTCCTCTTGCTGTCGTACACCATGCACGTTGAGGGTAGGCCTGTTACACAAGGACACTCTTTTGAATGGGAGAAAGGTGTTACACTTAATATAAGGCAAGCTCGTTCGGGGCCAAGCAATCGCGGACGTGGTCACTGATATTTGAGAGCCAGTATTCCAGTGCTTAATCATTTGTTTTATCTCTTGATCGTATTCTTCTTACAATTTTTTGCGTTCTTCTCATAGAATCAGACATATATATAGATAGTCTGAATCAAACAAGGAAACTCTATGATGCATCTGCAGTTAAGAATGTCGGGGAGACTCTCTCCCCGTACAACATGGTTATTCCTTCTCTAGATCTCTTTTGTGACTTAGATATTCGAATGCAATTTGTAAATGAATCTGTTGTTCAATGATTCATGCCATTCTTTGCTTGATTTGGGAATTACACAAAATAAAGTTTTGTCTTCTTGTTGTTCATATATAATGGTGTACTCCGTTTTTTATTTTAGTTTATAATATTAATAATAATTATATTAGTGTATTTTTTAAAAGAATAAATCTAGCCCGATTTTATCCCTTATATAAACTTGAGAGAGTTGAATTGTTAAAAAATAATATAAATTATATTCTGAAACTTCATTTAACAACTTAAATTATTAGGTTGAGATAGTTCTTTGAGATTATATTAGAATCTTAATAACTAAACGATCACAAGTTTGAATCTCAGCATTCCTATTTATGCGATAAAAATTAAGCACAAAGTAGTATGGGCCGGTGCAAGTTTCAAGGTCGAAGGGCTTTTACTTAAAGGAATGTATTAGATAATAATATAGATTATATTCTAAAATTTCATCTAGCAGCTTAAACTATTGGGTTGAGATAATTTGCCTATACTTAACATTATTTTTTAGAAAATCACTTCTGTATTTTCTCCACCAAAACAAGTTCTAAACTGGTTACCTTCAAATGTCACCTGCTTTTTTCTTTTGCATTTTTGTACTAAAAAAATGATAAAATTCCTGTGGTGAACTAGCAATGACAATTTTTTAAGAGACTGGGGAGGGCAGTAGCCTCCCTTACGATTTGTCATTTTTTCCATCATATATACATTTAAATCCCTGTGATTTATAATATTCAATTATGGCCATACATTTCAAAATCTATTTGCAATTAAATCTTTTATTTATAATTTTTCTTCTTTTTAAAAGCTAACCCCTCCCTTTATACGCACATATATACATACGCGCACACATTAATCTCGAGCAATAAAATACACATTTTAAAAGAATAATGCTTGCGAGATAGCCTTTTTTTTCAAGGAAAAGTTATGGTTATTGTAAAGCTTGAGGAGCTCAATAAGTTTAATTATTTTGAAATATTGCATAATTTTTGTTTTGATAACTAAGAAAATGTTTGACTTAAGCAGTCATGAGCATGAGCTGGTTTTAAGTACGCAAAGAAATTTCAACTATGGAGGTAATTATAACGAAAATCCTTCGGGACGACAGCACATGGGATTTTTTTTTTTTGGCATGATCTTTTCAATTTACTACTAGTAGCAAATTTCATTCGTGGTAAAAGAAATCACAATAAAGAACTTGTTATATATGACAAGAAAAAAAAAATCAACATTAAAAGACTTCTTTCTCCTCCCTCTCCATAACATCACAAAATCCCCATAATTTTATTCCATTCTACAAACATTATAGAGCGACAACAAGCAATATAGTGACTTGTAACCATTCCAAAGTTGGTCCTTCCCTAACAACTGCACAAAAAAATCATCACTGTAAGAATCCTTCATCAAAGCATTAAGCTCAGCAACAGACCAATCTCTGATTATACCAAGAAATACTCAAGAAAATAAGCCGTAACCCTCATCCAATCTTGGACCTGAACCTCTTTAACCCAATGTAAGGGTGCCCGCTCGGCCTTTAGTCTTACATGATCACTAGGCGTGTCATTGTTGCCGAACCATTGCTAAACATGTGTGCTCTCATGATATAGGATTCCAATAAATTTCTATCCTTACATCTCCATTATAATGTTCAATAGAGTCCGAGCTAACTCTAATAAAGTTTGTATGGGTTTTAGCTGTTGACCCGGAAAAGCTCCTTACATCTTCATTTTAATGTTAAATATAGTCCGAGCTAACTCTAATTAAGGTGAGATGGGTTTTAGCTGCTGATCGGGAAAAGCTTTGCATTATCATTTCCACTTCTTGATAATTTTTTCTTTCATTTCCACTTTGTTCGAACGTTTTTCAAATGAACTCGGAGGCCAATTGTAAGGTTTCTTGGCTCTGTAAAGAATCCGCATTTCATTTTCAGATCTTTTGCCTCCGGGGGTGCCGGTGGGCGGTGGCGTTGTTAATAACTTGCAAAAGTTGCCATGACAAGGAGGATGTCGAAAAGATTCAAGGAGGACATTTTGCCTTGAGAATCTTCAATTGTTGTTTTCATGTGACGTACTTGGTTCTTCGAACTCACATTTATCGCTTTATATTGATAATCGCTTACAATAGGTACCTATGCAAGTACTGTTCTCCTCGGTATCAACAATGCCGAAACTGTTATTAATTGGAACCATGTACTTTGTTGGAAAGTGCGTACGTAGCAAGAATTTGTTCCCCACATATCTGGTGTGTATATTTTGCAGCAAGAATTTTGTTTGCAGGAATGGTTCTAGCAAAACATGACAAATATTAGAACATATAATTGTAGTTTCACTTAACAATCATGGCTTGGTGTGCTCTGGTCTGGTCTGTTAGCTGAATTGAAACTACTAAAAAAGTTAAGAGTATCTATGGAGTCCATGTTAATTGAGTAATGATGTGTTCTGACCTAAGTTAAGGACCAGTTCCGATGGCCGGAGAACCAACCAAAACCCCACTTCCGCTCCAGTAAAGTGATAAATAATGAAAAAACGATATACATTTGTCCTTTGAAAAATAAGTTAAGATTCGCCGGGCTTTAGAGTTAAGACCCAGCTTTCTTATGGGCCTTCTTGGGCCCTAACAATATGCATTATATTTCTTGATTCCACTGAAACAAACAACTGGCTTCCTAGCCCAGATAGTCCTATGATAAACCAGGCTGTATTTTTTTTTTTTTTTTTGTACTTTCTAGATTTCTTACTAAAGTTCGCAATTCCACATGACCATGTAGTGCATTGGTGTTTCTGTAGGCCCGGTTGCTAAATACCAAGTTATTGTAGATGGAGCTGCCCAACACTTGCCAGATGGGTTTAAAGATGAACTACCCGAGGCCCAAAGTATCTACTTCCTTATAAACTATTAGTCCACTCATGTTGTGGGCCTATCTATATAATGATATTTTGAATATTACAGACAACATTTTTTGCTAAAGCTTTTATATGCTATTTAAAATATTACACTTGTATTGATTTTATAGTAAGAAAAAGTGTGAGAAAAAATAAATTGACTCAGTTTAATCTGCTCAATCCATAATCCAAGCGTTTTCCTGAGCAGTTTCATTTCGTAAATTTTCACGCAGTGCATAAAATTAATATCAAAATGCCAAAACCATTCAAGAATTTTACAATCTCTTGTTCAAAAAACATGTATTTGAAGAACAGTGATTTTGGATTCCTTCAAATACACTGGAAAACTTATCTTATTTAAAAGGCCTCCACAACTTTAGATGAATATTGCAAAATGAATAATATATGTATATCTGGAGTGTTAATTAAGGTGATCAACACTATTTGGAAAAATAAAATACAAAGCTCAAATATATGTATATAAAACGGATACACGGCCCTTGAATTTAGTGGCAAATTTATTTATAATTTAATTAGAGGGAAACCTCATTTAGTTGTCTTATTTCTACTGCTAGACATCAAAGGTATATATATGTTGCTATAATATAATGGTACGTGATGCATTCTTAGTTTCCAAATTTGGCCTTGTAGTCCCTCCACAACTGATCAACAGGCTTTCCTAGCAGCTCAACAAAGAAGTTATCACTGTAACTAACCCTCATCTTCTTGTTCAGTTCTGCCACAAACCCATTTCTAAGATCATTGCAGTAGTCCAGAAACCTAGCCGTAACACTATACCCTTGATCCCAACTGTCACCCTCCCCTGGTTTCACCCACTGGCTAGGTGCATAGTTAGCTTTTAGCCTCATAAAATCAGCAATCCCTTCGATCAATCCAACAGGAGCTTTCGTGCCCGCGGAGCCGTCCCATTGCCAAGTGTGTGCCATCTCGTGGTAAAGCACACCATTGAAATCCCATTTGATGTCACCTTTAATGCCTTGAATGTAATCGTCACCTACATGAATCTCGTTGTTGCTTGCGTAGGCGATCCCTTCCATGTCGTCGACAAACAAGGACACACGAGGCACGTCCTTTCTGTCTGCTTCAGTATTTTGCTGGAAGAGTCTCCAGAAGAAGATAGTTGCTTGATCCATCGTCTTTATGGTGTAATTGTCTCCAAGTTCGTTACTGAATCGGATGCCACCAGGGGTCGTTGGAGCCCGATTGGTAACATTGTACTCCACGGCATTGATGCCATTTAGGGTCGATAGGGTTAGAAGAAAAGCGAGGAAGATAGATAGGCAAGCCATGATGGTGTTCTCTTTGCTTGATCAGTGTGTTGTGTTGCTCTGCCCTTTTATAAAGATTTGGTTTACTAGGCCTACTGAATAACGTTGAATGCTTCCGTTGTTTTGAATTGTTTAAGGAGATTTTTTTTTTTGATTTACATGGGTGTCCGGGCCAACTTGCGCGTACCACGACTAATCCCACAGTTCACTGAACATCCTGCAAACCCAGTGAACATATAAAGCATCATAAAAATGATAGACGTGCAAGGTAAAGTTTGAATCCAAAATAAAAAAAAAGAAACAAATCCCTTTAATCATTGGCCAATACCTTAAGGTCAATACCTCAAGTGCTGTTTAAAGAGACTTTTAATAAGACGAGGTCAAGTCAAGTGAATTTGTGGATACATGTGCTCCACCCGGTAGAGTCTCAATTTTTCTCTGTTGAGAAAAAAAAAAAACTTCGAATTTATCTCTCATTGTAATTTGGAAAAAAAGTGCTAGCTGAGGTCAAGCCAGGGCGCCCTACTTTTAAAGAGGACGCAGTCAATATACTTTTTTTTTTTTGGCTAAGGTGCTGCTTTCCTTGACGGGGAAGGTTTCAACATTTCTGTTACGAAAGCATTTAATACCTTGGGGAAGGAGGAAGGAAACTTCTTGTAAGACCATTCTCGCTAGAAATATATCTAGAAACTAGAAACAGTTACAGATTGATCTGATCTAGAACATGGACTATTTGATTAATTATCATAATCCATACTTCGGAAAAAAAAAAAAACTATAATGCGATCGAATTTTTGGTTAGAGAAACAATCAAATATACATGGTTTTCCAAGTCTGTCTTAAGAAAATACCCAAACAGTTAAGATTTAGAATTTTCAGAAAGCGGTCTCGTGCTTTGCTCATAAATCCTAAAAAGGAGGTCTCGGGGATTACATGACGATTGGAGGAAATCTACCTCCATTACTATGTGGTCTAGAGCCCACTGGTTGGGGTTAAAGGGACGGAATAGTAAAATATCCTCTTTTGCTCATCTGGTAATACAAATTAAGGGATCTATAATTCGAATGGAAATTTTATTTGGGTCTAATTCATAGAATAAATTAAAAGGTGTTCTATAGCATGTAATGCCATGGCTAATTTTTAGAAAATCAGCTATGAATCTTTCATACTCGAACCGACTTGATTAAGTTCAATGTATTTGTTCGGTATTCATAACTTGAATTCAAGCTATAATTTACCTTCTTGATACACAAATTGGGTAGAATATTCAAAGGATAATAACACAAGCGACCTTTGTCTTGTCGGGATGCATGCTAAAAAGAACAAGGATGAATGCCACATTAATAATGGACATTTGCCCGCAAATTAAGCAGACAAATCTAGTGCATTTTTATGACTAGTATATGCAAGGCCAGGACAAAATGAACCCCATATTTGCAGGGACTAATCCAAGAAGGATCACTGACATTGGGGACCGAAAACCCTTTTTACTTTAAGAAAGTAGAGGGCAAGTATTTAAGTACGTCAAGTTATTACATCCTTTTTAGAGGAAAAAAAATTAAAAACAAAATTTAAAGATCAAAGTAAATTTTCTATCTCTGGATTGGAGGGTGAAGTTTGTTAATAAAAGAATCACGTTAGGGAAAAAGGATTAAATTCTTCACTTTTAAGGGATTAAGCTTTTAAAAAACGAAGTGCCAAATATGTTATATCAATAAAGAGGAGGGAGCAAAATATTATTTAACTTTGAGTGGCTATATTTCTTAGGAGTTGACCATAGCTTGTTTTCGTTGTTGTTATTTTTTAAATATTTTTTTATATTAAAATATATATTAATAATATTTTTTTATTTTTTAAAAATTATTTTTTATATTAATATATTAAAATAATTTAAAAACACTAAAATTAATAAAAAAATAAAAAAATTTAAATTTTTTAAAAAATATTTTTAAAATCTAGAAACAAACGGAAAAAGTTTCACGTGGCTGTTTAATTTAGTTTACAGAGAAGACTGTCAAAGATGGTGGGCGACACGGTTGCCCGCCTTAATGAATTGCAGTTTTGAATTTTCGAGTTGGAGGTCGGCGGAGAGCCAAGTCAAATGTCCTCTGAGACTTGGAAATGAATTTTTGGTTTTTGGTCTTCATGTACACCTCTTTTTATAAGTAAATATTGATAATTACTGATTGAAGTTTAAAATTTCTTCCTTCCTGATTATCTATATAAACCATATAGATTGCTACGACAAATACGTACCCTGCACAAATCAAACACAGCAATAAGAGATCAACCTGTTTCACTGCTACTTGCTTGACCATGTTTCGCCATGTTTATGTCCTCTCTTTGCTAGTACTCCTAGCAATCAACACCGTCTCAGCAGTGGACTACACTGTCACCAACAGAGCCACTGCAACTGCTGGTGGAGCCCGATTCATCACGGACATCGGGGTCGATTACAGCAAGCAAACTCTAGCATCCGCTACAGATTTCATATGGGAGACCTTCCAGCAAACTAATGCTGCGGACAGAAAAAATATTCAAACAGTCAACTTGTTCATCGATGTCATGGATGGGGTTGCCTACGCAGTCAACGATGAAATCCATGTTAGCGACAGTTATATAGCAAGTTATTCAGGTGATGTCAGAACAGAAATCACTGGGGTGCTTTACCATGAAATGACACACATATGGCAATGGAATGGCCCCAGGTGGACTAATTGAAGGGATTGCTGATTTTGTAAGGTTGAAGGCGAACTATGCACCTAGTCACTGGGTGCAACCAGGGCAGGGTGACAGGTGGGATCAAGGTTACGATGTTACGGCTAAGTTCTTGGACTATTGTAATGATCTTAGAAATGGGTTTGTTGCTGAGCTTAACAAGAAGATGATGACTGGCTATAGTGCTCAGTTCTTTGTTGATCTGCTAGGGAAGACCGTTGATCAGCTTTGGACAGACTACAAGGCTCGGTACGGGCAATAGAAGAGCTTGGCTAATTAAGAGCAGAATCTATGAAATTTTGTGTTTTCAGCAGCTCGGATCAAAATATGTATCCTAAATAAAATTTGAATAAGATCCTTCCAGACTGGCAACAATTGTTTCCATGAATGCAAGACTCCGACGTGATTTGCTTGAAATTTTTCTGTGAAAATTGACAGATGACAGTTCCATATCTTTATACCACTATGACACCCAACTCACGTCACAATAAAATCCTCTAAGTCTCATAAACATGGAAAACTCATAAAAATATTTTCCATATTTTTGTAAACCCCGAGTAAATCATGTATGTATAAATATTTGATTTGAAAGCAAATATCTTTGATCAATTTTTCTAAGTTTCATAAACATATGGAAAACTCATAAAAATATTTTCTAAAGTAACATTTTCTGCAAATTACAAATGTAGCCTAAATGATTTCGTATTATATACTAATAAATTTATCTTGCATTTTTTAAAAAAAATTCTTAAGGAAAAATTATAAACACATGTATAACTAAAACTAGTTTTATTTCAATAGAACAATTAATAAATCACTAATAGGTGTAGACTTGGATAACAATTTTTTTTAAAGTAAATTTACAATTTTGAACTCTTAAATATGGATTATGATTTGCAGTACATGTAATTTTAGAGAGTGAATATTTTCGATTCAATTTGTTTTGTGCTTAAAAGAATAACTAAATCAATTTATTTTTTATTTTTTAAATTAAAAGTCAAAACCGAAACATTGTCATAAACACACTATACCAATAATATAAATCTTCATTCTACACGTCATCTCAGTGAAGAAACACATTAACAACATTGTTTTAAAATTCCTTAATAGACATCAAAGCTTTCCGCGCAAGAAATCCTTAATTTAAGTTCTTAGCATGCAAACCAAAACATGTATCTATTTTGTCATGTATTCAAAAGGTTTGAATCAACTTTAAATATACCTTTGCATATAATTGTCTTTGATTATCCTGGTGGATCATCTCCATTAATGTTGTTTCAAGTTACTCATCAGATCTAGGGAAAGAAACAAACATATAATTGCTTTTATTTTTCATTCCCCCCCTTCATTGTCAACTTAGAGGTTCCCATCACAGATAATGAAGCGATTTTCTTATTTAAGTTATTATTTTGTTTTATTGTTTTCAAAAGAGCGGTTTATTTAAGTTAGAATTCATGTTGCTTTTGATCACGCATGCTTTTCAATACTTTACTCTATAGACGGTAGAAATTGCTTTTTAAATTGATTTTTTTTGAAAATATATTAAAATAATATAATTTTTTTAAAAAAATTTATTATTGATATCAATATATTAAAATAATAAAAAAATAATTTAAAATAAAAATAATTTATATTTTTTTTAAAATATAGTTGGACGAGAAAAACAAATACAACTTAAATTGGTAAAGAAAATTACACAATCTTTTCTTCTGATTTTTCACCTTTTCTTTAATATTCATCCTTTATCGTATTGGATTTCACAAGGCTTTGATTTGCACGGTTTACACGGTCACCAACAATGCCAGTGCAATGGCTGGTGGAGCCCGTTTTACTACATATATGGATGAGTTTGTTTGATTGTTTTTTAAATAAATTTTTGTATTAAAATATATGTTAATGATATTTTTTTATTTAAAAAAATTATTTTTGATATTAGTATATCAAAATAATTTTAAAAATATTAAAATATATTAATTTAAAATTAATAAAAAAAATTTAAATTTTTTAAAATACTTTTAAAATATAGAAACAAACTGCTCTGCAAGCGTGACAGCGTTCAAATGGAGGAACTTCGACCAGACTGACCCAGCAGATGGAGAAAATGTCCAAAGGGTTGCCTTCTTCATAATAGACATGGATGGTATTGGATACGCTGACAACAACAGGATTCATGTCAGCAGCAACTAATAGAAAATGTCCAAGGTTTTAGTGCTCTGTACCTGGTTGATCTGCTGGGGAAGACTGTTGATGAGCTTTGGATAGACTACCATGGACGGAAAATAGAACAACTTCGCTAATCGCTGAAATTATGAAAGGTTGCACGCTTGTAACCGTTCGCATCAATATATATATATATATATATATATATATATATATATATATATATATATATAAAGGATGACTTTGGAATTGGCTTCCTTTCTGTAACATTGATTTCTTGCTTTTAATTGCAATGCCACGTTGTGATCGACCACGACAGTGAAACATTTTTATACAAGTACGCATCCGTCCGTTAACCCATTTTAAAAGCCGGTGTACAATTTGCCCTTTGCTTTCAAATTGGTTATGGCATGGCCTGAGACAGTCAAATAGAGAAGGCATGGCCTGAGACAGTCAAAATTGAGTTTCTATCAGCTGCTCACATGAATCCACACACGTGTTGAAGACATCCATGTAGGAAAACTGAACTTGTATTCATGTATATTGTGCGTGCCTTTAAATAGGCATTACATTACATTACAGTCATTACTACTTTCTATATATATATAATGATTTGGTGCAGAGTTTATGGAAATCCTGACATAAATGAAATGAAGGATTATAGCAGTGAATCTCTCAATGGAGTAATATGTGCAGAATATCTGTGCAGGATTTTTGCACTTGAATTGCATGGGATCGCTGCATATATTGCTGCATATATTTCCATATTTCTTCATCCCCCTCAAGCTCAAGGCGGGGGCTGGACCGAGGCAGAGCTTGGCGCGATTCAATGCAAACGTTGCAGCACAAAGTGATTTGGTAAAAATATCCGCAATTTGATCTAATCCTGGGATATGGGCCAAGGAAAGAGCACCACTTGCAACTTGTTCGCGGACAAAGTGAACATCGATTTCAATGTGTTTGGTACGATGATGAAAAACTGGATTTTTAGCCATATGAATGGCACTGATATTATCACAGAATAGCTGAGGAGAAGGAACACAGTGGCCAATAGTGTTGAGTAAATGGACGAACCACATGAGCTCAGCTGTAGTGGAAGCTAAGGCGCAATACTCTGCCTTAGCTGTGGACCTAGACACCGTGGCCTGTTTCTTAGCACCCCAGGAGATCAAATTTGTGCCTAAAAAGATAGCAAACCCCGTAGTGGAACGTCGGTCATCCCTACAGCCAGCCCAATCAGCATCACAAAAACCACGAAGTTCATGAACAGGATTGCGAATGTAATGCAGACCAACATTGAGTGTCCCCTTCAGATATCAAAAAATTCTTTTCACAGCAATAAGATGAGTATCATGGGGTGTCTGCATGAATCTACAGACATGATGTACAGCAAATGAAATGTCTGGTCTGGTCAGAGTGAGGTATTGTAGAGAACCAACCAAACAGCGATAGTGAGAAGGATCAGCTAAGGGAACACCATCAGTGACAGACATTGAAGAACCTGCTGCCAGTGGAGTGCTTACTGGTTTGACACCATCAAGACCAAACTTTTGAAGAAGAGATAGTAGATACTGTGTTTGAGTGATTGTGATTGTAGACTCATCACGAGCAATTTGAAGTCCTAAGAAATAATGAATGTCCCCAAGGTCCTTCATGTGGAAGACAGCAGAGAGATGAGCAATAAGCTTGGTAATCTGTGAAGAGGAGCTGCCTGTTAAGAGAATATCATCAACATAAATGAGCAAAAGGAGGATGTCTGAGCCTTGGTGGAGATAAAATAAGGATTGATCATAAGGGCATCGTGTAAATCCCATTTGCTGAATGTAGTTACTGAATTTGAGGTACCATGCACGAGGAGCCTGCTTCAACCCGTATAAAGCCTTATGAAGATGACAAACAAAATCTGGATGAGAGGAATCTTCAAAACCTGGAGGTTGAGCCAGATACACTTGCTCCTGGATATCCCCATGAAGGAAGGCATTACTGACATCTAGTTGTTTGACAGACCAGCCGTGAGACAAGCTAATGGTGAGGATAAGCCGAATGGTGCTTGGTTTGATAACAGGACTGAATGTTTCATCATAATCCAATCCTGGTTGTTGTGAAAAACCACGAGCCACCAGCCGAGCTTTATACCTTTCAATGGAACCATCTGATCGTGTTTTGATTTTAAATACCCATTTGCTGCTGATAATATTCATGTTGGCTTATCTAGGTACCAAGGTCCAGGTGTTGTTGCTGTGAAGGGCCTCCATTTCAGCTTGCATTGCTTGAATCCAATGTGGATGTTGGAGAGCTTGTTGAACTGAGGCTGGCTCTTGTGGTTGGGCGACAAGATCAGCAATAAAACAGGCAGGGACAGGATGTCGTGAAGAAATAAATACCTTGGGTTTTAGCTTCCCTGTCTGAGTGCGTGTAATCATATGATGCTGGCGCTGTGGAGGTGGTGCAGATGCAAGAGAAATCACAGGTGGAACAAGATTTTCTGCTGCTGTAGATGAAGGTACTGAAGCAGAAGCTGCAGGTTGAGATGCTGAAGCTTCTTGAATAGGATTAGTATGTGGAACAATTGTTGGTGGACCAGGAGAACGGACTTGTGTAGCTGTGGTAATTGTTTTGTCTGCCACAGTTTTGAGTAGTCGGGGAAGTGCCTTAATTCGAAACAGCTGAGAGGCATTTATATCAGGTGGCTGCATGCACTTGTAAGGAAACTGGAGTTCATTAAATTTCACATGTCGTGATATGTAGAAGCGATGTGTCCGTGGCTCAAAACAGATATAGCCTTTGTGATTTGTAGAGTAACCAAGAAATACACATCGTGTGGATTTAAAATCCAACTTTGAACGACCAAATGGTGCCAGCAAAGGATAACAAGAACATCCAAACACTCGAAAGGAGTCATAAGTAGGAGCAGAGCCAAAAATCAATTCATGCGGTGACTTGTAACCCAAGACTGAAGTTGGTAAGCGATTAATTAGGAACACTGCAGTGCGAAAAGCTGCAGTCCAGAATTTTATGGGAACAGAAGCATGAGATAGCAGAGTTAATCCTGTGTCTACAATATGTCGATGGCGTCGTTCGGCTAATCCATTTTGTTCTGGTGTTCCTGGACATGAAATTCTATTAACGATGCCATTAGTTTTGAAAAGATTCTGCAGACTCTGATTAACAAACTCTCCACCCCCATCGCTTTGAAATATTTTAACATGTGCATCAAATTGTGTTTCCATTTACTTGAGAAAGGAAAGAAATATTATTGCTACATCAGATTTTCGATGCATAGGAAACAACCATATATACCGAAAATATTCATCAACAAGAATTAAATAGAATCGGTTTCCATCAAAAGAAGACACAGAAGCAGGACCCCAGACATCTGAATGCAGTGTATGTAAAAAAGTAGTAGCATATGATTGTCTAGATTCAAATGGTAACTTTGTTGATTTTCCCAAAACACAGCTCTCACAGAATGCATTTTGTTTGTCCATAGATGGTAAACATAGTTTTGTAAGAATTCTGGCTTGGGGGTGTCCCAATCGTGCATGCCATAAGCTGCTGGACACTTTATTTGCTAAAAAACTGACTGGATTTGTAGAGAATTGCTGCAGATTGATTGGATATAACCCATCCTTCATGAGACCTTTAAGAATTACCTGCTTCGTCTTCATGTCCTTAAGGATAAAACCCCATGGATAAAACAGAAAATAACAGTTATTATCTCTTGTAAACTGAGATACAGATAATAATTTCTTCTTAATTTCAGGAACCACAAGGACATCTTTTAGCTTGAGACTAGTAGTGGGAATAGTGACGTTTCCAATACCAGTAATATGCAAGTCCTGGCCATTTCCAACCATAACAGAGTCATTTCCAGGATAAGAAATAATACCTTGGACTTCATTGGTGTCGGACGTCATATATTGGTTTGTTCCAGTGTCAGAATACCATGGATCTTCTGTAGTTTCCCTAATTTTGATTGCAGCAAAAGCCTTGTACTGATCAGCTTCTTCATCAGATGCGAAACATCCATCTGCTTTGTGATTTGGTCCCCCACATCGAAAACAAGTGATGCTACCACGCCCACGATTGCTGTTATGTGGAACTTGTTTCTGACGGGTTCCATTGAAGCTTCCATTTTGACGAGGAAAACGAGTCTCTTTAGCTCGTAGTGGAGTGTTGTTAGAGAGATTTCTTGTAGTAAAGCTGCGATTATTGCGACCACGAGTGCTGTTGTTGATCCATGGCTTTGAGTTTGTGCGGCCACGATTTGTATAAAACGCCATAGAGGGAGCAGTTGTTCTTGCTCCTTGAATTCGAATTTCAAAGTCACGAAGTTTGCCAATAATTCCTTCAAGAGATGGAAAAGTGTCTCTAGCATTTAATGCTGCTACTATGGGATCAAATTCAGATCCTAGTCCCCGAAGAATGCAAATGATGAATTCATCATCATCCATTGGTTTACCTGCACCACAGAGAGATAGAGCCAAAGCTTTCGCTTTTTGTAAATAATCTTCCAGTGAAGAATTACCTTTTGTCAGAGACTGTAATTCGCCTTTGATTTGTTGGATGCGATCTCGGGTGTGAGTGCCATAAAGTGTCTCTAACACTTGCCATGCATCATGCGAAGATTCACTATTGATGACTTGGGAAAGAGGTCCATCAGATAGTGAACTGTTGATCCATCCAAGGATCAATTGATCCGTGCGCAACCAAACTGCTGCAGCAGGATTTGTTTGCAACTCACCATTCTCACCAATGATAGTTGATTCTGGACAAGGGACTTCATCCTTCACATATCCAAGGAGTCCATAGCCACGTAAAACAGGAAGAACCTGTGCTTTCCACAGGAGATAATTGTTTGAAGCCAGTTTGATGGAGATATCAGGCAAATGTGATTTTGGGAGTGTAGTCTCAAGAGAAGAAGCAGAAAGCGTTGTGTGAACTGAAGAAGAAGAAGCCATAGTGATAGAGGGCTCTGATACCATGTAGGAAAACTGAACTTGTATTCATGTATATTGTGCGTGCCTTTAAATAGGCATTACATTACATTACAGTCATTACTACTTTCTATATATATACAATGATTTGGTGCAGAGTTTATGGAAATCCTGACATAAATAAAATGAAGGATTATAGCAGTGAATCTCTCAATGGAGTAATATGTGCAGAATATCTGTGCAGGATTTCTGCACTTGAATTGCATGGGATCGCTGCATATATTTCCATATTTCTTCAATCCAACTATTTAGCTGTTCTTGAAAAGGTAAAAATGGAAAGAGTGAAGAAAATTGTTAAAAACTCTCACAGGGGGCTAAAACATTAGATATTTATTTCCATCTTTCAAGAGGAAACTGACAGTCTGATAAGTTTACAGTTTAAGAAGTTTTACTACGAGGAAAATGTGAAGATAAGTTACACAAATCTCCAACATTTGGAGCAAATTTTTACCCCCAAGTATGTCATCACTGCAGTTGCTGAATGGCTGATACAACTTCATCTATGGACTGGAATTTTCGCCTTTCCTTGAGAAGCATCTTCGCCAGGTCAAGAGCCGGCCGCTCACATTGGGCTCGTTTGCTAGCATCAGGAATTGATTCAAAATCCTCCACATGAGCTACACCAACAATTCTCCTGCCACACAGATTTAAATCAGTGATGTTGTGGCATTGAAATTAATATATTTAAGAATTATGATTTTTATTGTAATTTTACACAAAAAAAGAGAGATAAGAGTGAATCACAGACTGTAAAATTGCACTTTCCCGCTATAAGACAAGTTGTAACCACATTTCCCACAGGTCAAGCATATTCAAACTACAAATGATGGCGAGCTAATCATTGGTTTAATAGATCACATGATCTAAACGAGTCGCACTGATGCCTCAAAACCAAAAGGTGGATCTCAAATTTTGCTTCCAAACGTAAGATGTGCCCCCTGTTTAGACTTCCTAAATAATCCCAGTCCCAGCGAACTTTAATGATCTATTTAGTGGCTTTAGATGGGACAAAGGATGAGGACATTGCCATGCAGTTTTCCCTGATTAGTTGGGAATCAAGCCATTTAGTTGATCTTCAAACAATACATCGTATAGAAAATCTAAAATCCAATGCCGAAAGTTACAATAAGAGACAGAATGCCCTGGAAACATATACGATGATGTGGTCTCATACATCATCTCATAAAAGTGCCATGGTGAAACAAGGGAGGCATAACTTTCCAAAAACAGACAGGATAAAACATGATCAAACATAATAACAGTTTATTTTCAATTTTAAGCCATTTCTTCAATTCCCAATGAGAAGATTCACGCATAGCATTTACTTTCTCTAGAACTAGATACTTTTTTCTACAATAAGTTTATTAGCTTTGGATGCTCAAGCTCGGGGAAGAACACCAAAAATCTGAAGCTTGATCAAGGACTTTAAGAACAGGAATAAACAAACTACAGTGAACAAAATGGGAACCTGTCAATTCACCTTATCATTTTGGCCGCACCAAATCCCAAGGTGTCATGGAACAAGTCTTGCATATATTTTCTCTGTACAAGCTGATGAAGCTCAGGGTTATTATAAATTCCTGGAAGATATGCCTCACCAGAGCCATCCTTGTGCTCGTCCCACAGTGCAGTGAACTTCTTGTAGAAAAGACTCCAAGTCTCTTTAATTGTCCTCAAAATCCATTCTTTATATGTCTGCATGCGAGTACAACTTTCAGAGATAAACCTCAACAAACAACTAATGCTCCAATAAATATAAATATTACAAAGTAAAATCCACAAGAAAGGCTGTAGCTGTGCCTTCTAGTTCATAAAGAAACCGAAACAACCTCCTTGTTTATTAACACACGACCTATGAGAAGCATATCCCATGATTAAAGAGAGGAATAAGATATTTTGAATGGATGCATAAATGGAGTTAATGAAGATAAAGCACTTGAATCTAAGAAAGAAATATATATAAAAAAACAGAGTAGAAACTTAGACTTACTTTTCGGTCATTCCCTTGATCAGCGTGTCCATCTTGAGCATAAAAAGCCAAAATCAAGTTTCCAATAAAAGCTCCAATATCAAAACCCATTGGACCATAAAATGCAAATTCTGGATCTATAACTTGAGTAGATTCACGGGTAACCATGATGGATCCAGTGTGGAGATCTCCATGTACTAAGGCTTGGGCTCTCTCACAAAATCTATGAGAAAAAATAAAAAAGAACTCTAGTACATCATACAATCAAATTAAAAGAAGTGGAAAAACTGGAATGTCTTGTGAAATGAATGAGCTAAAAAACAATACTTGGATTTCAACTCAGCAACTTCAAGCTTTAAAATATTATCTTCACGGACAGCCTCAGCATCACGATCAAGATAAGGGGAAGTCCAGCGGTTATATTCGGATACTTTGTAAGGGTCAGAGAAAACAACCTGCTCAGTATGCCTGCATAACTCCACGTTTCCACAGAATTCAGCAACTGCATTGAGCATTTGAAGTGAGTACATCAGCACATTTCTTCAAGGTCGCTATGTTCATTGCACCAATGAGAAATCAAATATAACAAAAAACAAATCAAAACAAATGATAAACAACAGACTAGAATAACTCACGGTTGTGTTTATGCTCAGTGCTAGTATGATAAAGAAGCGATGTGTGGTAAAGAGTCTTTGCCATATAATCTGATATGTGTTCTGCTAGCAATGGATACTCAATTCCAGCAACCAACCCTTTTCTCAGGATTATATGTGGGGGCTCCAAATATCGCATACCAATCACAGACATAGTACGGTCAAAATGATAAACTTCAGGCACATTTTCAGGGCTCAATCGGCCATGCTCTCTAAGTGCCAATGCCTCAAAGTATGCTCTTTCCTTAGTCAGTGGCCATGATTCTCCAATACAACGTATGTATGGAATTGCCTAACCACAAACACTACCAGATTAGAACAAGAACAAAAAAGTTCAAACATCCACCCTAAATATTTCCATCCCATTTCACTTCATAGGAAAAGAAAGCAATCTTGAACAGTGAATTTGCTGGCTCAACAATTAACTGATCAAACTGAATATGCCTTTTGGTATTATAGACAGTGAAATGCCAAATTTGAAGCAAATTCAATGAGTTTATATGGGAGATAAAATTGACTGGCCTTTTAATATATCTTTGCATACCAGCACTAATTCATTGTGGTATTCACATTTAAATTGGAGAAGTGAAAAACGTTACTATATATATATATATATATAATTGCTTGTTCAAGATGCTTCAAGTTACAGAATCAATCGCTCAAATTCATTTCGTTTCCTACACTCTTCCATCAACAAAACAAACCCTCAAAGATTTTACGCATAAAATAAAAAACCCAAGTTGATTTCCTTCACTTACCTGCTTGATGACGAAAGAACCAGCTGGGCTAACAACGATGTAGACGAAATTGAGATTTCCATCGCCAACTTCTTTGATCTTCAAGTCGTCGAAATTGTTGCCGATCTTATCTGACAAAGCAGGAGTGGCCTTAATGTACTCCACTAAATATTTCTCGTCCAGTGGCCTGAACTCTGTGAATGCCATTTTTATACCGATATTGATCTGGTGGACGGTGGTGGCAGTGAGGGTTTTAAGGAGGGAGAGATTAGACTTTAGGAAGAGGAGGCGTGATACATGGTGGACATAATGGTAAGATTTGCGGGTCTTTGCGAACTGTATTGAGGTTCATTGAATCTGGTCAGGTGTTTGCCTGTTTAGTCAGTTTGACGAATACTATGACTAGGGTAGCTTATTCCTGCAGCAGCTCCAGGTAGGCCACGTTTGTCATATTAGTTTAACTGGTTTTTCATTATTATTTTTTTGTTTTAAATTATTTTTTTTTCAATTTTTTTTTATTGTTTTGATTTACTGAAATTAAAAATTAATTTTAAAAACTAAAAAAATATATTATTTTCAAATTTAAAAAATAAAAAAAATAAAATCGACCACAATTTCTAATATACCGTTAAAATTAACTAGAAGCATTTTTTCAGCACTTCAGCTATTTGTCTAGCTGCCTTTTTTCCAATTTTAGCTATTTGTGTCATAGATACTAGACCCATGGGGTCAAGGTAGCGACTTTACTTGTGAATAAAATTATTTTAATTAAACAATGTGTTTTGGATAAAAAATAATAATAACAAAATTGTTTTCAATCTAGCAAGGGGTAAAAGTCATTCATCATAGAGTCAACGTTTTAAATGATAAAACTTTATTCAAAAAATCAATAAATTAATACAATTTTTTTTGTTCGAAAAATTGATTTTTTTAATTTTCTGTATTTTTTGTTATTTGACTAAATAATGTTTAACCTTTTTTGTGTTAACATTATTTTTTATAACATTAGCTGGCGCTTTTATTTTCAACCCTCCACAATGGTTTTGATTCATGATAAAAAGAATTTTGACTCGCGGTAAAAAATAAATTTGCTGCTGTAAAAAAGAAGTTATTCAGTAAATTCAGTAAAAAATAGCTTTACCCCTAAAAAATCCAATCCGGGTGTGTATTAAACGCGCTTAATATAGCGCTCTGGACAAGGCCCGATTATCACACATTCCAACAAGAAAAAATCCCACTCATCTCATTGTCATCATCAGAAATCAGACGACACCTCGGGGCTCACTTCCCTTCTTTTCACTCCAATCCCCGCTAATGGAGAGGCTGTTACTGATCGTTTTCGCAATAATAATCTCACTTTTCATTTCCACATCTGCCGCCGGAGAATTCAATTTCGAAGCCAATCTCCATCGCCGATCACCGGACGAGACTATGTGTAATCAGCTCATTAAACCAGCCGGTTATTCTTGCACCGAACACACTGTACCCCCCTTCTCTCTAAGTTCTTAATTTTGGAGGAATTGAGTCGTTTTAACCTTTGAAATTTCGTTCTACACTGAATTGATTGATAAAAGATAGGCACAATCTTGAAGCTAATTACAAGAATGCCATGAGGTGCTTGTTTGGTTTAGCAAGAAAGTAGATTCAGGAATGAATAGAATTAGTAATTGATTTTGGAGAGTTTTTGCATTTGAACTAATAGTAAATGAATCCAAGATTTATTTACTTTTGTATTTTAGTTTCTAAGCATCCGAACAAAGCCTTAATCTTTCTCCATGATTTGCTCTTCCTTTTTAAGGAATCTTTAATGGGATTTTCTTAAGAGTATGCGAAATTAGTGAAATTCTGTCAATATTTTGTTGTTTTTGTTAATTTTCAATTAATGAAAGTTACGTTTCGTGTGGAATTCATCAAATTATTTAACTTTATTCAGGTACAAACTAAAGATGGTTACTTGGTAGCTCTTCAACGCTTGTCTTCACGTAACAAGGATCTAGGAGGGCAGATGGGTCCTCCTGTCTTGCTTCAACATGGACTCTTTATGGTGAATTTGCACTTCATTCTGCTTATGTTCCCTTTGCATTGATAGAATTTGATGTTGAACGTTTGCTTGAATCTCATGTTTTTCAATGGGCATGTGCTCTCAGCTATTTGTCATAAAGCCAGAGTGAGGGAATTGGGGTAAAAATAAGGCTATAAGAAAACTATCTTTATGATTTCGTGACGAGACAAAAAGGAATGTGATAATTGTCATGAAAGAAAAGTGCAATTTAACGTTCATATTATAATAGTTTGTTTAACAAGATGGGTTAATCTTCTGTCTTCCTGAAGTTAAAAGGCGTCCTTGAAACTGTTAAGAGAAAATTCCCTCATGTAAAGCACTGGAAGCTCAGGACTGGAGGTTAAGACGTGTACAACTGTCTGTATATCTCAAGAGAAGTGTGCATGGAAATGGTTTTTGTTTTTCTCCTGTTACTTTTCAGAACACTGGTTATGGTTTAAATCGATCTATTATATGGGAATAATGGTCTGATTGGTAATTGCATGGGTTATAAAACTTAATGTGTCACTGGTTGTTGCTTGGGATAATATATAACCGTGATTCACCATTTTAGAAAAAAGTAAAATGTGATTTCTGGCATTGATTTTGATGTTGCCCTCCTCTATTATGCAAACAGGCAGGTGATGCATGGTTTTTAGGTTCTCCAGAGCAGTCACTGGGCTTCATCCTTGCAGATGAGGGTTTTGATGTATGGGTTGGCAATGTGCGTGGTACATTTTGGAGTCATGGACACATATCCTTATCTGAGAAAGACAAGGTAGAGAGTATAGAATATGCCTTTCTCCCTGGTTTTATGATTCTGGTTACTTTGTGGATAGTTGTACTGGTAGCAAAGAGTCTGTCGACTGATGCAAAAAGCATGTGAATATGTCCCTGTCTGTCCGTGTATGTTTCAGTGGGTGATTTGTTACATATCCTGTTTTTTCATGCTGTAACTATCAGTAAGCACAGGCTTCTCTTTCAGGAATTTTGGGACTGGAGTTGGGAGGAGTTGGCTCTATTTGATCTTGCTGAAATGATACACTATGTACATTCAGTAACAAGCTCTAAAGTTTTCATCGTTGGACATTCACAGGTCTTACACGTCTTCCTCTTGCATCCTAGTACATCTAGTTTTCTATCCTTGCTTTTGTGTATGCGCTTACTTTATTTACTTGTTTTTAGGGGACCATCATGTCTTTAGCTGCTCTCATTCAGCCAAATGTTGTGGAAATGGTCGAAGCTGCTGCTCTACTGTGTCCAATATCATACTTGGACCATTTAACTGCTCCTCTTGTTCTCAGAATAGTTGCCTTGCATCTTGATCAGGTTTGTTTTGTTTCATATTCTTGGGATTGCATTGGAGGCACAGTTCCTGGTGGAAATGATCTTATAGTTTCTTTTCTGACAGATGGTCCTTGCCATGGGCATTCATCAATTGAATTTTAGAAGGTTTTATCATACTTCTATCTCTATTTTTTCTTTTCGCTCCTTTTTTCTAGGGTTTAACAATTTTATTTTCGTTCATTTTATGATGTCTTATATTTATCTACAGTAAAATCTTAATTGACCTTTTGGATTCCATATGCGATGGTCATATAGAATGCGCTGACTTGCTAACTTCCATCACAGGTCTTCCCTCTTAGTCTCTCATGGAACTAAGTTTAATTTACCAAATATCATGTTTGCTGGGAAATTTTTTCTTACTTTGTAGTTTGCATAATGCTTGTGGGTAAAGTACCCTAATGTGGCTATTTGTGCAACATGATGTTTTTCTTATCTTTCTTAAGTGGGTGTTTCTTTACCTTTGCAGGGAAGAATTGTTGCTTTAATAGCTCAAGTGTGGACTTCTTTTTTGAATTTGAACCTCACCCATCATCAGCAAAAAACTTGCGCCATCTCTTTCAGAGTATGCCTTGTGCATCTTCTTTAGCAGTCATATATGAAGTTCATGTGAATACATTCTGTATTTGGAAATTTCGTTTTCAATCTCATGTTTAATAAAAAATGAATTCTGGATGCCCATTACTTTGTTTCTTCCTCATTCTCTTTGGGTAACTTTTTTTTATTATTTAAAAAGAACTTCCTGTTTGCTAAATCTCTCATGCGCTTTCTGCTGTGCATTGCAGTGATTCGTAAGGGAACTTTCTCTCACTATGACTACGGGATGTTTAAAAATTTGGAGCTATATGGTCAGTTAAATCCCCCAGCATTTGATCTCGGTCTCATACCCAAGACATTGCCATTATGGATGGGCTATGGAGGCCGTGATTCTTTAGCAGACGAGACAGATTTGGAGCGCACTCTGAAGGAGTTACAGGGCAAACCAGAATTGCTTTATCTTGAGAACTATGGTCACTTGGACTTCCTTTTGAGCACACAAGGAAAGGAAGATGTTTACAACAATATGATCGCATTTTTCAGGTCTTTGGGGAAGTCTAGTAGTTCTTAAGTCGACCACTTGCAATATGTGACAATTACGTTTATCAATTAAGGCTGAATTAAACTTTTTATTTGGGTGCATATATTGTGAAAGGTCACACATTATCGTTTACTTGTAAATGTGATTGCCAATAGAGAATATGAGAGAAAATTTGGTGTAACGTTCTATCCTGTGTAGTCATGTACAGTGTTTCTGATAGAAGTTGGTTTTCCACCTAAATTAGTGGGCAGCTAACCTGCTGTTTTTTGGGATGACGATGAAGGTCCCCTTGAGAGAAGTCCCAGGCTTGATCGAGCTGAACTTCTTGCGGCCCTGCTGACTAGGAGAAGCCTTAGTGCCTTACAAATGGTTCCCGCAGAAAATATCAATCCGATTGCTTCAGAAGTGTTGGTAGAATGGAATATCTATAATGGCAGAAGAAAATGAAGGTGTGCTGGAATTGAAGCTGTATCGATTGGATAATTCAGTTTGTCAGAGACATCGAGAGCCAATGTCAGAAGGTCCAAATAGTGGCTTGAGCGTGGAGGCAAGGCGGTAGAGAAACTAGTTACGTTGTTGTGTATGGTGGGGTGTGATTCCTTCACTTTCCTTGAAATTACTCCTTAAATGTTGTTTCCATCCATCTTCCTTAGTTGAAGGTTCGATGTAATGCGCAACCTCTGCCTTGAACAGAACTTTTGTGAGAGCTAAAACAGTAAATATTAGATGAATGCTTAACATGGGTCACCATCCATTTCATTATTTTAACACTGGGTTAAAACAAGCCCCCCATTAACTTCATAATAAGTCGGATGATTGCACCAGCTCAATAACTTTTTCATTGGATTTCACTCCAGCAAACCGGAAACCTAACTGGAACTACTGGACTTGCCAGCGAACTGAAGACTTCTTCGCTTCGCTTCGCTTCATCAGCAGAAGATTGTATGTTGCTGTCTGAGGAACCACCCTCAGCCACTGCTGTCTCGTCTGCCTTCTTCAACTTCAATGCATCCTGCTTCATCTCCGCTGCCTCAGGCCCCACCGTGGCCTCCGATAACATCCTTGCCAGCGATCTGAAGACTTGTTCGCTTAACTTCATCAACAAAAGATTGTATATAATCTGTCGGAGAAACCTCTACAATTCTGAATGGTAACGATGGTAGGTCTCCTAAAACCAAGTATTTTCTTGTATTTGATGACAATGATAATGATGGGACAAATAAACATATATTAAACATAGAGTAATGATACAGAGAATGTAATTGATAGTCACTGTTGTTGGAGATAAGTTTGAAGGTTATATTTTATCATATGAAAATAAATTTAAATTTTTAATTGAAGATAAGGACGAGTGGTTTGATAGCATTCATAATAATTAATGCTGATATAAATAGTGATGTTGGAAATTGCAGGATTAGCAAAGGTGGTAGAGATGACAGACGACGGAGGTGTTGAGGATAATTCTAGTTTGATTGGAGGCAGTAAAAATGGTAATAAAGATGGTTAAAAAAAAGGGTTACCAGGAGATTAAAATGTGGTGGTACAACATAGGTGACTCGGAACAAGATATATATCCTCCTTCTTTTAATTTAAAATCTAATTACGATAATTACTAATTATAATTCACATATTTTTAGAAATATTGAGATTAGAGTTTATATATTTTTTTAATGTTCAAACCAAACAAGTTACATTGAATGAGAAAAGACTGAAAATTAGTATTGTTTCACACTATAATGTGCATACTCACATCAAGATTTTTGTTTTTATTTAAAGATGAGTACTGATTACACATGTTTATATTTAGCAAACATGCTAGTTTGCTATTTTTTTTATAATCTCCTCATGCCGATGACCCCACCAGTTAAACCACTTCCTCTTTGGACTTCACCACTACCGACATTGGAAACTCATTAGAACCAATGCACTTCCCAGCAATCTCGGACTCATTCGCTTTTACAATATCCTCAGTAAAATATCGTATATTCCAGTCGGAGGAACCACCCTCAGCCACTGCTGCCTCGGCTGCCTCCTTCCATTTCATTGCATTCTCCTTCATTTCCACTGCCTTAGGTCCCACTGTGGCCTCCATCAAGCATTTCTCTATCTCATCACGAGTAATCAGTTTGTTCTCCGCTTCTCCGCGGCTCATTCTCACACCAACCTTAAGGATATCGACCAAATATTTTGCATTAGTTACTTGATCACCCCATTGAGGGAAAGCCACCACTGGCATGCCTGATGTGAGGGCTTCCATAGTAGAGTTCCACCCACAATGTGTTACAAAGCACGCAACTGATGGGTGAGCTAAAACCTTCTCTTGGGGACTCCATTGCACCACTTTGCCCCTGTCTCCTGCTTTCTCCAAGAACCCATCTGGCAGAACAGGGAGGTCATGTCCTGCATCTTTCAGGAGTGGTTTCATAACTAACAAGAAGGAGACGCCCGAATTCAATAACCCATAAGCGATCTCGTTCCATTGGTCTTGCTTCAATTGTACGACACTACCGAAAGACACATAAACAACTGATGAAGGTGGCTTTGTGTCAAGCCATTCGATGCAATCATCTGCCTTCAGGAAGTCTCCATGGACCGTTGTCTCTGGTGCCTTGGGATTTCTGAATAGTGGCCCAACGGCCTTGATGGGGAAGATTTCGGACATGTGCTTGATAAGCTCTGGTTCAAGCGCTTCGAATGTTTCCATCAGGATGCAAAATGGCTTGTCAAGATTTTTGTACTGACCTAAAATAGCCCTCCTCAAGAAAGGATAAGGAGTTGTGGGATGTAAGAAACTAGGCACTTCATCATGTTTTAGGAGAGGCATGCATGGTAATTGGACATCTATCTCGGGGTGCTCCTCGTCAGGGAAAGGTACAGTACCGTGATAGTAATGGTAATATGAGGCAAAACAAGCGCAGGATTGAACCCAAAGCATTGCAGAAGGGAGACCTAGACTTGTGGCCACATCTGTAACCCAAGGAATGAAAGGGTTGTTTATGAGGCAAGAAACAGGCCGCCCTTGCTCTTCATTTTTCTTGATCATTTGAGGAATTACTAGTTTACCAACAAGCTCAAGTTGAAGCAAGTATTGATCAAGGTCTTGGCGCCTAGGCTCGTCCTCTTCCCATCCATCTGCAAAGAATTCAAACCGGATAAAGCCATCACCGAACGGGGTCAGCTTATCTATGACGCCACTGGCTTTTCTCATCTGTTCGCCAGTGGTTTCTGTAGTGGAGAAGGTGACAAGGAAGCCTTTGGAGGCAAGAATTTTTCCAAGTCTAAGTAAAGGATTTACATGGCCTTGGCCTGGGAAAGAAACAAGGAAGAGATGGCCAAGAGACTCGGAAACCATTTTTCTCTTCCGGGTTGTTTTGACAGGCAGAGAGACGGAAGAGATTGATGAACAGGAGAGGACTTGATGAGTTTGGGAATGAGTGGTGAGCATGGAAAGAAAGGATGCAGACACATATAGCATTTATAAGGAGCTACATTCAAAGTTTTTGGTGATAGACTGTTAGTTGGCTGCCGGTCAAATGCATACAATGTTTCAATTATAACTCTTTCCTTGGCTTCTTCGAACAGAAGATGTAATCAAATTTGATTACGCTAATTAGTTACCTGTAGCTTTCAATGATTTTGCAGTCATATTAGATCAAAATGTATAATGTGATTATAGAAGTGAGAAACACATCTATTTGCAATTTGCATGTCGATTATTATTCTCTTTTTCCGATCATGGAAACCAGTACTAGTCAAGAAAAACACTCAGAAACCTAATACATCGGGTAACCAACAAGTTATACCGATTGAATGATGAAGATTAGTTACTTGTGCAAGTGCACTTCATTCCTTAGACTTCTGGTTGTCTATGAAAGATTCTGCACTAGTATATGCTTTCCAGCAGGTCATGCTAAGAAGGGATATTCACCACTCAGCAATACGATATTTGTATTGTTCGGAGTTCTCAGCAACATCCAATAGAATCCTGATGAGAGAAGCCGAAGCTCCCACAAAATTACAGACCTACAAAAGCAGACAAGAGAATCCATTTCAGAGCCAAAAAAAAGACAGGCTTCCAGTTTCAAATCTGTAAGTGAGGCCATCCTTTGAAGCAGAACGAGAGACCAGTTAAATGGTGCCACTTCAACAGCTACCAGTTATTCCAGCTCTTTTGAACATTAGTTCGAGGTCTGCTTCACTCTGCAGAAGACGTGAATAGTGTACATCTAATAGTGTTTTGTGCTGGTGAATGGTTCTGATCAACTTGTGTGTGTGATTTGTGATTTGCAGGGCAATGCAGAGTACTGTTTTTTATAGAAAACAAAATCATACTTTTTTTATATAAATAAATTATATTAAAGTTAATGAATTATTGGTTGAGATTGGCATTTTTTTTCATGCTACTCGATATGAAAACTTTGTATTATATATTTGTGTTTGGAATATTGTTTTGTTTTTCTATTGAAAGATAGTTTTATAATTTTGAAAATACCTAAAATAATTTATTGGAGATGATATAGAAATTCTTGCCATTGGCCTAGATTAGAGGGAGAATCAATATATTTCCTTAAGAAAAGACAGAGAGAGATGATGATCAAAATCTCTCTTTTTTTTTGGGTTGGAATAATTTGGTTGCACGATGAGTCTACCTAGCTAGCCACAACATAATAATTCTTAAATACAAGAAAATAAAATTTAAAATATTTTATGAATTAAATTATTTTAAAAAACATGCTCGTTTGCTATTTTTTTTTTCTTTGCTAATAATGTTAATTTAAACACAAGCGAGGAAGAAAAAGATGCATAAATGGTGTATATGTTGTAATATGATAGTGTTTGATATTGTGGTAAAAGTTATTTTTTAAAGTGTTTTTTATTTAAAAATATATTAAAATAATATATATTTTATTTTTTAAAATTTATTTTTAACATCAGTATATCAAACAATTCAAAAATATAAAAAAATAAATTTAATAAAAAAATAAATTTAGTGGTATGTAATAATAGTTGCTTTTTAAAATATTTTTTACTCGAAAATACATCAAAATAATTTATTTTTTAATTTTTTAAAATTTATTATTAATATTATTATATCAAAATGATATAAAAATAAAAATAAAATAACTTTAAAAATATTTTTTTTTTTTTAGCAAAAACAATACCAGCGGCATTGTCAATCGATACCTTAAAAACACAAGAAATCAGGTACAATTGTTACTTTTGAAATTACACTACAACAACTAGTTAACAATACCTTAAAATGATACATATGGCCTTTATATGGCACTTGGCCTTTACTGTATGTTATTAATAGCTAATTAAAAGAAGCAAAAAGTAGACAAGTGCATAACAAGAGTAATTAATTTCATCATACTAAAAGTACTGGATTAAATCCAGTTCCATGTTCACTGCATATACAGCGAATCTCCTCATGCCGATGACCCCACCAGTTCAGCCACTTTTTCGTTGGACTTCACCACTACCGACATTGGAAACTCATTAGAGCCAATGCACTTCCCAGCAATCTCAGACTCATTCGCTTTTACAATATCCTCAGTAAAATATCGTATATTCCAGTCGGAGGAACCACCCTCAGCCACTGCTGCCTCGGCTGCCTCCTTCCATTTCATTGCATTCGCCTTCATTTCCACTGCCTTAGGTCCCGCTGTGGCCTCCAACAAGCATTTCTCTATCGCATCACGAGTAATCAGTTTGTTCTCCGCTTCTCCGCGGCTCATTCTCACACCAACCTTAAGGATATCGACCAAATATTTTGCATTAGTTACTTGATCACCCCATTGAGGGAAAGCCACCACTGGCATGCCTGATGTGAGGGCTTCCATAGTAGAGTTCCACCCACAATGTGTTACAAAGCACGCAACTGATGGGTGAGCTAAAACCTTCTCTTGGGGACTCCATTGCACCACTTTGCCCCTGTCTCCTGCTTTCTCCAAGAACCCATCTGGCAGAACAAGGAGGTCATGTCCTGCATCTTTCAGGAGTGGTTTCATAACTAACAAGAAGGAGACGCCCGAATTCAATAACCCATAAGCGATCTCGTTCCATTGGTCTTGCTTCAATTGTACGACACTACCGAAAGACACATAAACAACTGATGAAGGTGGCTTTGTGTCAAGCCATTCGATGCAATCATCTGCCTTCAGGAAGTCTCCATGGACCGTTGTCTCTGGTGCCTTGGGATTTCTGAATAGTGGCCCAACGGCCTTGATGGGGAAGATTTCGGACATGTGCTTGATAAGCTCTGGTTCAAGCGCTTCGAATGTTTCCATCAGGATGCAAAATGGCTTGTCAAGATTTTTGTACTGACCTAAAATAGCCCTCCTCAAGAAAGGATAAGGAGTTGTGGGATGTAAGAAACTAGGCACTTCATCATGTTTTAGGAGAGGCATGCATGGTAACTGGACATCTATCTCGGGGTGCTCCTCATCAGGGAAAGGTACAGTAGTACCGTGATAGAAATGGTAATATGAGGCAAAACAAGCGCAGGATTGAACCCAAAGCATTGCAGAAGGGAGACCTAGACTTGTGGCCACATCTGTAACCCAAGGAATGAAAGGGTTGTTTATGAGGCAAGAAACAGGCCGCCCTTGCTCTGCATTTTTCTTGATCATTTGAGGAATTACTTGTTTACCAACAAGCTCAAGTTGAAGTAAGTATTGATCAAGGTCTTGGTGCCTATCCTCGCCCTCTCCCCATCCATCTTCAAAGAATTCAAACCGGATAAAGCCATCACCAAACGGGGTCAGCTTATCTATGACGCCACTGGCTTTTCTCATCTGTTTGCCAATGGTTTCAGTAGTGGAGAAGGTGACAAGGAAGCCTTTGGAGGCAAGAATTTTTCCAAGTCTAAGTAAAGGATTTACATGGCCTTGGGCTGGGAAAGAAACAAGGAAGAGATGGCCAAGAGACTCGGAAACCATTTTTCTCTTCCGGGGTTTTTTTACAGGCAGAGAGACGGAAGAGATTGATGATAAGGAGAGGACTTGATGAGTTTGGGAATGAGTGGTGAGCATGGAATGAAAGGATGCAGATACATATAGCATTTATAAGGAGTTGCATTCGAAGTTTTTAGTGATAGATAGATTTTTTTTTTTTTTAATTAACATGGGTGTTCGAGCCAGCTTGCGCGCACCACGACTAATCCCACGGCTCACTGAACATCCTGCAAGCCCAATAAACATGTAAGGCACCGTGAAGATAACAAGCATACTGTACAGGAAGGACCCAATAGAAACAGGAAGGGAACAAACTCTTTAGTTCTACTCTCACTGATACTTGAACTGAAATTCAAAGGAAAAAAAGCTGCCCCAACAACCATTGAACCACGCAACCTGTTGGTTGGTTTAGTGATAGATAGATTTACAGAGACTGTTAGTTGGCTGACGGTCAAAAGCATACGATGTTTCAATTATAACTCTTTCCTCGGCTTCTTCGAACAGAAGATGAAATCAAATTTGATTACGCTAATAGTTAACTGTAGCTTTCAATGATTGTGCAGTCATATTAGAGCAAAATGTATATTGTGATTATAGAGCGAGAAACACATCTATTTGTAATTTGCATGTCGATTATTATTCTCTTTTTCCTATCATGGAAACCAGTAGTCAAGAAAAACACTCAAAACCCAATACATCGGGTAACCAACAAGTTATACCGATTGAATGATGAAGATTAATTACTAGTGCAAGTGCACTTCATTCCTTGACTTCTGGTTGTCTATGAAAGATTCTGCACTATTATATGCTTTCCAGCACGTCGTCATGCTAAGAAGGGATACTCACCACTCAGCAATACGATATTTGTATCGTATATTTGTGTTTAGAATATATATTGTTTTGTTTTTCTATTGAAAGATAGTTTTATAATTTTGAAAATACCTAAAATAATTTATTGGAAACTCACATTGATATAGAAATTCTTGCCATTAGTCTAGATTAGAGGGAGAATCAATATATTTCCTTAAGAAAAAACAGAGAGAGATGATGATCAAAATCTCTTTTTCTTTTTTTGGGTTTGATTAATTTTGGTTGCACGACGAGTCTACCTAGCAAGCCACAACATAATAATTCTTAAATACGAGAGAATAAAATTTAAAATATTTATGAACTAAATTGTTTTTTTATTGTTTCATGCTTCGAGAAAAAGAAAAGAATTAAAAAGAAGAAGAAAAAAAGAGCAAGAGAATCGAGCCCTTACCAAAACCCAGGCCAACAACCCCCCCAGAGGTGCGTTTAGCCGGGTTATTACCCATCAAATATAAAACGACAACAGCCCAAGAGGTGTCGTTTAGCCCTTAAATACACATTTTTTATCGCGTTGTTACTATTTTGAAGATCTTATTTGGGTATAAGAATTGAAATGCAGTCACAAACCATTAACTTATTTGCTACGAACAAAACGTGGGCTTGCCGGTGCGATAAAAATATTATTAAAAATCTTTAATATTTATTTTATTTTTTTATTTATTTTAAATTAATTTTTTTATGTATTTTTCAAATAGTATTGATATGTTGATATTAAAAATAAATTTTAAAAAAATATATTATTTTAATACATTTTTTAAAAAATATATTTTAAAAAACAACTATTACTTCATTAACAAATATATTTTAAATCTTTGAAAATTTGCCATATAAAATTCACAAAAAACAAAATATCATTATTCATTACTATCTCAGCTAGAAATACATGATAAGACATTTTATTTTCAATCAATATTAATAATTAGCATATTATTTTAAAAAAAATCCACCTTTTATACTAATATATAATTATTCATAAAAAATTTCAATTCTTTGCAAAACAAAGATATAATGGAACAACCATTTAAATATAATTGAATAACCATTTAAATATTATTTTAATAAATTGATTGAAATATATATTTTTTTATATAAAAAAGGAAACATCCAAAAACCTGGTACCAATGTCTTCAGTGGCAGAAAGGGAGGTGGGCCATGCACTATCCTCGTTCACTATTCAACGCATCAATGATGGAAACCTGGGCCGAAACCATTAACGTTGGTGCTGAAAAGTGAAATACATATAAGCTTTTTTTATTTTTAAAAATTTATTTTTCTAAAACTATTTTTTCTAGTTTTTTATGTTTGGCAACCATTAAAAAGTTAGTTAAAAAAAATAATTCCAATCAATAAAAAAATAAATGCTTTGTTATAGAAAAACACTTTTTTTTTTTTATTCTAAGAAAAACATCTTCCTTTACTTATAAAAAAACACGTATGTTGTCTCCTTCTTTTATAATCAATCATAAGACCACATACATCTCATTCACATACCCTATCCAAATAAATCTGTACTTGCCAAAACACATGCTTTATTTTATTTTTATTTTTTCAAGATTTTGATTTTTTTAAATTAATTAGAGCAAGATGAATATTTATTTTTAAAATTACATGGTAAATTAGTGTAAAAATCCTTAAAATTAATGTATTATTTATATTATTTAAAGGTAAATTTATATTTTTACTTTAGCACATAGTAAAGTTACCAATCTTTAGCACATAGTAAAACTTTGGTTGACTAGGAAGAGTGTTTACGTCTTATAGTAAAAACATCTCATTGATTTTAGCTTTTAAATCTTCAATAGGAGGGTATGTTTATTATTATATTATTGGTTTTTTTGTTGTTAAGTGAGTGTTAGTTTTGTTGTTTAATAAAAAAAGGATTAAAAAAATAATAGTGTTAGTTTTCTTTTTTATTTTTCTTTATTTTAAAAGAGCTTACATCTCTGCTGGTAGAGAAAAGTGAAAACTTCCTTCAATCTTTGGGGCTCCATATTTATTTTCAGTGAAAAGAGGTTACTTTTCGTTTTCCAGACGAACAATATCCTGTTACTTTCTTGTCCATCAGTTTAAGGCGGTGTTTGGGACTTGAAATTGCAGCAGCTTTTGATTTTGAATGTTTAAAAAATATATTTATTTTGAAAAAATATTAAATTAAAATTCTTTTTATGTTTTTCAATAATTTTGATAATATAATGATAAAAATTAAAAAATATATTTTTAAATATATATATATATATATATATATAAAAAGCATATTGCAATGAACTACTGTTGCAGGCATGAATATTCCATCAATATCAATATATTGAGCATTATTTTATTTTATTTTAATATCATCTGTTTTCTCACATCCAGACCATGTATATTTCTTCAGTCCGGTTAGAAAAATGATCGTTATTAGTGCTAAAAGTAGAGTAACATAGTCTTAAATATGATATGATCTACATTTCATGATTTGAAATTCTTTCCTTGGAATAAATAACAGGTAATTAAACAAAACTTAATAAAAAAACGCAGTCATCCTAGCATTATCCAATCACAATTATTGGCCTTCGTTGCCTTGTGTATATTGATGAGGAACCGTGCATTCTACATTACATGCTTCAATTGAACCACAACTCTCAATAATTTCATCTACAAACAACAGAATATTCTTGTCCGATGAACCACCACCGGCAACTGCCCCTCTCGCCGCGATCCCATGATCTCTCTAATACATCTTTCAACTTCCTCGTTGCTAACAATCCCATCTTGATTTGCTTTAAGCCTCAGACCAATGCGAAAAACATCGACAATAAGTTTTGCATTTGTTGGCTGGTCGCTCCACTTGGGGTATGCAATCACCGGCACGCCTGCAGCAACTGTTTCTAACACAGAATTCCATCCACAATGAGTTATAAAACACGCAGTAGCTGGGTGGGCTAAAGCTTTGGTTTGTGGAGACCATGATACAACCACCCCTTGGTCTTTCGTCTCCTCCAAGAACCCTAATGGCAATTGTCCTGCACCATCAGGTTCTGGCAAGTCTGGTTGCTTAACCACCCAAATAAATGGACTGTTACTGTCCTTCAGGGCTTTTGCTATGCACTCCATTTGTTTTGCTTATAAGACGACAAGGCTTCCAAAAGATACGTATATAACTGAAGAAGGGGCTTCCTTGTTTAACCATTCAATGCAAGTATCTTCTGCTTTCCACATCTCGACACCCGTATCGTGATCTTCATCTTCACCAAGAAGTGATGGAGGAACTAGAGGGCCAATGGGACTAATAGGGCAGAGATCAGCCATGGACTAAATAGCATCTTTCTCAAGCCCAAAGAATGAGTTCCCAAGAACCCATTTATACCTCTTCACGTTCTGGAACATCTCTGAGAACATTTTAGGCAAGCTACCAAATGGATTTGAAGGAAGAACAAAGGAAGGTAAATCTTCTGTATGCAACAGTGGCAAGCCTGGCAACTCAACACTCATATCAGGATCTGTTAAAGTAGGAAATGAGTTTAGCTTATTGTAAAAGCGATAATAAATGGCATAAAGTGAACATGGCTGTATCCAAAACATGGCACAGGGAATTCCAAGATTGATGGCAACATCAGCTACCCAGGTAACAAATGGGTTGGTGATGATGCAAGAGAGCTTTTTGTGACCATTACTGGGGAAATGCTCCTTTATAAGGTTTGAGAGATTGATGGTTCCAAATTTGGCTAAACTCTTCTTGTACGATTCGTAATTAGCCATGCGGTCGTAGTTTAGGCTTTGACCATCAGAGAAGAAGCGAACTTGGACTCCAGAGATTGAGATGGGGGAGGAGGTGGGGTTGATGGTGGAAGATTTGAGCATGCGGTGACGGGTGAATTCAGTACGTGGTGGCCGGTGTGACATGGAGACCTTTATTGACTAAGCGTTTACCTAGTCTAAGCATGGGGTTTAAGTGACCCTGAGATGAGAGTGCCACCATTAGCACATGAATTTCTTCTTCTTTGTTTTCCTTCAAGACTTCCATGACTTCACAGTTCACACAACGAGCGCGAGAAAGAGAGATGAGGTTAAGGAGGGCAGGCGATGGACAAATCACTGTATATGGAAAAATCACGAAGGACAACTCAGCAAAGTATAGACGCAGGCAATGACGCATGCATTGTAGGTGTCCAGATTAAGAAGGTGAGAATGACAAAACTCAAATCAAAGTGTTAATCGTGTATCAAATCTCAAAAAGAAATTAGAAATAAATAAATAAAAGTGTTAAATGATCATCATGAAGAAAGAGAATAAGAAAAAATTAAAAGTAGTAATCTATTATCGTTGAAAAGTGATTTTGATTGTTATATCTTATTTTAAAAATCTCGGTCCACTTTAAGATTCTCGGTGCACTTTATTAGTGCTCAAAGTTGTAATAAAAGTTATTTTTTAAAAAAAATAAATTAAAATAATATATATACTTTTTATTTTTTAAATTTTATTTTTAATATTAACACATCAAAATAATTATATAAAAAAAATTAAAAAATCATCACATCAATAAATAATTTTTTTTAAATTAAAAAGTTATGAGTTGATGGTACATAACTTTATAAAAAAATAAATTATATAAATTATAAAACTTAATCTTTAATAAAAATAATATTAAACAATAAAATTAAAATTAAAAAAATAAAAAAAAGATTTAAAAAAAATCTAGTAAATAATAATAAGGAGGAGGGGTACAGTTTATTTCCTAAAATGACAGGCACGTCCCTTCCTGGATGGGCCCAAGTATATATGCAGCCCATCAGAAGTAAAACAAGGGAAAAACACACAGAAAAAGAACTGTCGACCGGCACACACAACAGCTCCCTATTGCACAGCCACCTAGTTAGGAAGAAGAACCGTTCCTCGCCGGGAACCATCGCCAGCCGCCACAACGCCGCCACCGCTAGAGAACAAAAGGAGAAGAACATAAAAACAGAGGGAAGGAGAAAAGATAAGAGAAGAAAGGCAGAAGGAAAATACTGAGAAAGAGGAAGAACAACCAGCAGCGTCCTCCGCCAGTCCTCCTCTTCGCCCACCCTCAACAACAGCACCGCCACTGCAGGTCAGTTTCCACCTCCTTTATTTTCCTCTTCTCCTTCTCTGCGTGCAACCTCCACTGTTCACGTTTCTTAGCAGAAACCGCCCTTACCTTGCATTATTTGTTGTATAACGAATCAAATATCAGCCCAATTCACTTCGCTTGCCTCCTACAATTACTGTCGTTTGCTCAAAGCTATATATTTTTCATTCTAGCTGGTGACTGATCATTATACTGGGAGCCTGACACCCTCGATTCCCCATGCACCTTCTTTCATTTCTCCTTTTTTTGTAGACGTGCTAGTATATGTATTGGAATGATAAGTCTCTCTTTTATGTTATTCATATTAAAATGAAAGCAAGGAAAACAAAATGTCATATATTTGGCAATAGAATACTCAAGCCAAAAATATGCTTAAATGGCTTATATTGAAACCTTCGAGATTGTGCTCCATCTGCATGACTAAGATGTACATATGGGCCAAGATTAATGTATATATACTCTTTGAATATTGTCAGCATTATTAACTAAAAATTCAAATATTTGCCAATATAATTCTAGATCACGTTCAAGAGTTGTAATGTTAAATTCTTAACCATGCATAATCCTTTCTTGAAGACTGAAAAAATAATTGAGACACTATATTTTCAAAACTAGAAAGTTAAGAATTTGTTGTCCTCCGCCCACTTGATAATCTATCACTTACTTTCTTAAAATATGAACACATACTGTTCTATTTCTTTGAGTTTTGAATACTGCTCGACATTATAAACATCCTAGATATAATGAAATTTATACTCAAATCATAAGACATTCGTAAATAAAATAAAAACTAAAAATATTACAACAAATTTAATTTTCAACAACCATTACAAGCAATTCAAACGAATAAGATTTTAGCAAATTATAAATAGGAGAGTACAGAAATTCGATAACAACCATACATATGGCCTTTATATGGCACTTGGCCTTTACTGTATATTATTAATATCTAATTAAAAGAAGTAAAAAGTAGACAAGTACATAACAAGAGTAATTAATTTCATCATACTAACAGTATTGGATTAAAACCCGTTCCATGTTCACTGCATCTAGAGCAAATCTCCTCATGAGTCATGCCGATGACCCCACCAGTTCAGCCACTTTCTCGTTGGACTTCACCATTACCGACACTGGAAACTCATTAGAACCATTGCACTTCCCAGCAATCACAGACTCATTCGCTTTTACAATATCGTCCGTAAAATATCGTATATTCCAGTCGGAGGAACCACCCTCAGCCACTGCTGCCTCGGCTGCCTCCTTCCATTTCATTGCATTCTCCTTCATTTCCACTGCCTTAGGTCCCGCTGTGGCCTCCAACAAGCATTTCTCTATCTCATCACGAGTAATCAGTTTGTTCTCCGCTTCTCCGCGGCTCATTCTCACACCAACCTTAAGGATGTCGACCAAATATTTTGCGTTAGTTACTTGATCACCCCATTGAGGGAAAGCCACCACTGGCATGCCTGATGTGAGTGCTTCCATAGTAGAGTTCCACCCACAATGTGTTACAAAGCACGCAACTGATGGGTGAGCTAAAACCTTCTCTTGAGGACTCCATTGCACCACCTTGCCCCTGTCTCCTGCTTTCTCCAAGAACCCATCTGGCAGAACAAGGAGGTCATGTCCTGCATCTTTCAGGGGTGGTTTCATAACTAACAAGAAGGAGACGCCCGAATTCAATAACCCATAAACGATCTCGTTCCATTGGTCTTGCTTCAATTGTACGACACTACCGAAAGACACATAAACAACTGATGAAGGTGGCTTTGTGTCAAGCCATTCGATGCAATCATCTGCCTTCAGCAAGTCTCCATTGACCGTTGTCTGTGGTGCCTTGGGATTTCTGAATAGTGGCCCAACGGCCTTGATGGGGAAGATTTCGGACATGTGCTTGATAAGCTCTGGTTCAAGCTCTTCGAATGTTTCCATCAGGATGCAAAATGGCTTGTCAAGATTTTTGTACTGACCTAAAATAGCCCTCCTCAAGAAAGGATAAGGAGTTGTGGGATGTAAGAAACTAGGCACTTCATCATGTTTTAGGAGAGGCATGCATGGTAATTGGACATCTATCTCGGGGTGCTCCTCGTCAGGGAAAGGTACAGTACCGTGATAGAAATGGTAATATGAGGCAAAACAAGCGCAGGATTGAACCCAAAGCATTGCAGAAGGGAGACCTAGACTTGTGGCCACATCTGTAACCCAAGGAATGAAAGGGTTGTTTATGAGGCAACAAACAGGCCGCCCTTGCTCTGCATTTTTCTTGATCATTTGAGGAATTACTTGTTTACCAACAAGCTCAAGTTGAAGCAAGTATTGATCAAGGTCTTGGTGCCTATCCTCGTCCTCTGCCCATCCATCTTCAAAGAATTGAAACCGGATAAAGCCATCACCAAACGGGGTCAGCTTATCTATGACGCCACTGGCTTTTCTCATCTGTTTGCCAATGGTTTCAGTAGTGGAGAAGGTGACAAGGAAGCCTTTGGAGGCAAGAATTTTTCCAAGTCTAAGTAAAGGATTTACATGGCCTTGGGCTGGGAAAGAAACAAGGAAGAGATGGCCAAGAGACTTGGAAACCATTTTTGTTTTGACAGGCAAAGAGACAGAAGAGATTGATGTACAGTAGAGGACTTGATGAGTTTTGGGAAGGAGTGATGAGCATGGAATGAAAGGATGCAGATATATATAGCATTTATAAGGAGCTACATTCAAAGTTTTTAGTAGTAGATAGATCTATAGAGACTGTTAGTTGGCCGACGGCCATTTGTATACAATTTTTCCATTGTAACTCTTTCCTTTGCTTCTTTGAACAGAAGATGAAATCAAATTTGATTACGATAATTAATTGACTGTAGCTTTCAATGATTTTGCGGTCATATTAGAGCAAAATGTATATTGTGATTATAGAAGCGAGAAACACATCTATTTGCAATTTTGCATGTCGATTACTATTCTCTTTTTCCGATCATGGAAAGGATCAGTAGTTAAGACATGTTTGAAAATCTTTGGAAAACACTCAGAAACCCAATACATCGGGTAAACCAACAACTTGTACCGATTGAATGATGAAGATTAGTTACTTGTGCAAGTGCATTTCATTCCTTGATTTCTGGTTGTCTATGAAAGATCTTTTTGTCTTCTTGCGCTTTTTACCTGCACTACTTACCGATTACACGTTAATTACCCCCTACTCTTATTCTTCTTTAATAAGATTAGAAAAGCATTATAGTGGACAAAAAACAACTTAACCGTATAATACAAGAACAAATTGCAGAGAATTATGCAGATGAAAACTGAATTAAACAAAAAAAAAAAACGATTGTATATGTATAATAATAAATTGTGAGTCAATGAATTTGACTTTCCATTTACAGACACGGTGCGCTCTTAAAAAGGAAAAAAAGTACATCGTGAGTTTTGATTGACCCTGCAGTAATTAATATTCTTTGTAATATTAGTTTTATATCTAGTTCGTCAGAAGTTCGAAAAAAGATAGATGGGGATACTTTAATGATGGTTCGGGAGAATTAATAAATAGCTTCCTGGATTCTCCACTAGCACATGCTTTCCAGCAAGTCATGTTAAGAAGGATATTCAGTCGCTGCTTACGTTCAGATATTGACATATTGAGCAGCATGTTGTTTTTTAAAAAAATATATTAAAATAGTAGTATATTAAATTAATTTTGGTTAATTATGAAAAAATTCATGATTCTAGACAGGAAAACATGATAACCTCATTGAACCTATATAAAAACAAATCAAGAAGATGAATATGATAAATCAAATATTGAAAGTCAAAAAAAGTACAAAATCTAAAAGAAGAAGGTAAAAATAAAAGAAGAAGGTAAAAAAAGCAACTCAAGAAAAGAAACCAGTGAATACAAGTCATCTAAAACAATGTTGGGTTCCAATAGACAAAATTGATCAGATTCCCAAGGCATAAATATGATCGTCATTTTAAACGCCCCCATAAAAGTTTCACCATGTGATAAAGGTCTTGAAGAAATTGGAGTTAAATTCCTTCCCTCTCGACCAATTCAAAAAGAAATCTCCGTTGCCATTAATCATAAATAAAGATTGTTATTGAGATCGCCTGCGCTAGCTGAATCGCCTCCTTTTCTTTTGGGGGCAAGCCAAATGAAAAAAGGCACTCAAGCGGAAAGAAAAGCATCCTGATGAGAGAAGCCGAAGCTCCCGCAAAATTACAAGCCTACAAAAACAGACAAAAGAAATCATTTCAGAGCCATAAAAATAGATGCTTCCATTTTCAAATCTGTAAGTCAGTCAATCCTTTGAAGCAGAGCTTGAGACCGGTTAAATGGTGTCAGTTCAACAGCTACCAGTTATTCCAGCTGTTTTGACCATTAGTTCTAGGTCTGCTTCACGCTGCAGAAGACGTGAATTGTATGCAGTTTTTCGTCTGATCTCGTAAATAATACATCTCCTTTGTGCAGTACATTAACTTTGACTATATATATATATGTGCTTTCCAGCACGTCATGTTCGAAAAACGAAATTGTTTTGGGTTCGATGGGTGGATAAGAAAACATACCCATCACCACTCTTTCTTTCTTTTTCTTTTTTCTTTTTTCTTTTTTTATCGAGAACGACGGGGCTAAAGCCTGACGCATAAAATTACAATTTACGAGCAACACAAGCAAGGTAACATATATCCCATGAATATCTTCAACGATCGAGTTTGAAAACATCCCATGATAGTCTTGTAATTATGGTAATGAATCTGTGGGCATGCAAATGAACGGATAGAGTAATAGTCGAGCAATTCAATTTAGTTGGTGAACATTGTTTAAAGTCCCGAATTTGAAGGACAGGTAGTACTAAGATAAACACTAGTTTCTCTTTACAATCAACGTATTTTGTTGAAGATGATATATTTGCTAGTATTGAGTTTGTGATCGTGGGAGAGTGCCCAATCAAATCAATGGAGGGTGATGGATGATGAATATCAACAATGGTTGACCATTTTAAAAAAATATAATTTTTTTTTTACCAAAAAAATCAAGATTCTATTTACTCAAAATCAACTAAGATATTTTATCAAATCAAATCAAGTTATTTTTTAAAAAATCATGGTATATAATAAATAACCGATAATATCTTATTAATTACTTTTCAGATCTACAATAAAAAAAAATATAAATACAAAGAAGAAAGACAAAATGAAACTCATAATTTACTCAAAATCAACACAAGCAAGGTAACATGCATCCCATGAATATCTTCAACGATTAAGTTTTAAAACATCCCATAATAGTCTTGTAATTATTGTGATGAATCTGTGGGCAGGCAAATGAACAGATAGAGCAATGGTAGAGCAATTCAATTTAGTTGGTGAACATTGTATAAAGTCCCGAATTTGAAGGACAGGTACGTAGTCCTAAGAAAAACACTAGTTTCTCTTTACAATCACCGCATTTTGTTGTAGATGATTTGCTAGTATTGAGGTTGTGATTGTAGGAGAGTGCCAATTAAGTCAATGTAGGGTGATGGATGATGAATATCAACAATGGTTGCTCATTTAAAAAAAAATAGTTTATTTTGATAAAAAAAAAATCAAGAGATTAAAAGTTGAGTTTTTATTCAATATACTCAAAATTAATCCAAATTTTTTTATCAGGTCAGATCAATTTATTTATGAAAAAATTATGGTATTCAATAAGTAATTAATGACATCTTATTAATTATTTTTCAGATCTATATTTAAAAAATACAAATACAAAGAAAAAAAACAAAATAAAACTCATAACTTACCAAAAAATGATAAAAAAAATATATTTATCTAGAATTTCTCTTTCATACTTATATCTATTTTAAAATATATTTAAAAAATAACTAATAAAATATTATTAATTAATTCATAAACACCTAGAAATTATTTCTAGAGTATTCCTTTTCTATTTTTTTAACACGAACCTATTTAAACTCTATACCGGCCTATTCTTAAATTAACATGTTTTTGTAATAAATAACGAAACACAGTTTGAAATTGCGTTGGCCTTCATGTCATGTCTTCGAAGTTTGGTAAATGTCCTCTCATTCTTTAATTTTCAAACACATCATTAACTCCCATCTAACAAAAAAATAGTTTTTTTATTTTTTATATTAAAACATCAAAGTTATAAAAAATAAAAATATTAATGATATATTTTGAAATTAAAAATATCTTTAAAATACAATAAAAGACAAAAATAAAAGCTAGTCCAATCACACCCGAAATGATTTAAACAACCTTGGATTTGATGTCCATAACCAGAGAATGCTTGCAACTGTTGTCACCTCTTGGCTATTGCACGTGAACAGCGTGCATCTAATAGTGTTTTGTGCTCGTGGGGTCGGGTGATTTGTAACTAATATCCATGTAAGAGTAGTAACGCGTCGAAAACAGCTGTCTTTGCATCGGTGTGTTTTTGAAGAATAATAGATGTTATTATTAAAATATTTTTTTATTTAACAGTATATTAAAATATTTTTTTATTTTAAAAAATTATTTTTGATCCAAACATATCAAAATAATAATAAAAATTTTAAATAAAAACAAATCTTTAAATTTTTTTGAAATACAATTTGTATGGCATTTCTAAACAGCTCATTAAGTTACAATGCATTTGATTGGATTTTCTTACTTCAGCTGCATGCTTTAAAAGCATTTTAAATAACAAAAAAATTATTTTTCCAAGAAAAGTTATTGATATGGTTTTTTAATAATATGAATATAATTTTATTTATTTATATACACACACATATATTCTAATATTAAAAAAAATAAATTAACAATTCGTTTATATTTTAATATTGATACTTTTAATAAGAAAACCTATTGAATAATATATTTTAATTTTTTTGATGGAAATGGAAGGCTTCATTTTCTTCAACATAAAAGTAACTTTTTATTTAGCTCTTTCATTGAAGCCATAAAATAAAAAAGAAAAGCTAAAAACTTACTTTTGACTCTCTCATTGAAAATACCCTTACAAGCCACCTTCCTTTTCGCCTGTCATTTTCACCTGCCATTATATGTGTATGAACATTTAACTTTTTACCACAATTATTCACGGTGATGAAAGTTAAATATGAGTTATTGAGTTTAAATCTTATTTTGTTAATTTATCATTGATAAAAAAAAACCAATGAAAAGACAAAAAAAAAAAAGTCTTCAAATCTAGGCTTCAACCCCAGCCATCACCAAATAACATCGTGTAATTTAGGGCAAGCTTCTGTGTTATGATGTTAACATGTCTATGTCAACATATTTATGGATGTCACAACTAAAATATTATTATATCAATAGATATATCATGTTATTGTGTTGATATAATGTTATTGACATTTACACAATCATCTACATAACAATTGATATATTGATTTATTACTACCATAATTTTTATATTTACCGACAGAATTTTCCGATGATATTTGCACTATCATTCCATTGGTAATTAATTTACTAATAAAATTATCGACGGAAATGTTCAATTGATGAATCATTCATCGGTAATTTTTTGTCTGTCGCTAAGTCCGTTGGTAATAAAAAAATTAATTTACCGATGGAAAAAAGCATGCAAAAAAATTATATTTGCTTCATTCTGTTGGTATTTTTCTTGGTAGGTCCGTATGTAATTTCATCGGTAATTATTTAAAAATATTTTACAAAACTATAAAATAACTAAATTAATATAAATCAACACTCTATAATACTCAAAACACTTAAAAAAAAGAAAAAAAATCAATTCAAACAAACTTGCAACAAATAAATAACAAGAAAAAATAAATTCAACTAAAAAAATTCACATGAAAAAAATAAAGTTGCAATTGCTAAAAATTTAAAAATTCTATAAATAAATCAACTAAAATTGATCTCATACGGAACAAAAAATCCTACAACAACATTCATACAATTATTAAGGAAAACAAATAAAAAAAAAAAACAAATATAGTTAAAACAAAAACATGAAAAAAGAAGAATTTTTTTTTTTTACCTTAATGTAAAAATCATAAAGTATATTAATTAAAAAAACTAAAAAAGAAAAAAGAAAGAGATAAATACATACTTGAGCATGGAGAAGAAGAGAAGGAGTTGAGAAGAGAAGAGAAGAGAAAAAATAGATATTAATGTTTTTTACATGTAGGGAAGAAGAAGAAGAAAGAAGCCTTATTTGTTGTGAAATTAGGGATTCCACACTTTTTATTGGGGTGTTTTACTGATGATTTTACAGATGGATAATTAAATATGAATATTTTTAATCAAAATTTTTTAAAAACCATCAAATATCACCAACGATGATTTTATCTGTAATATTTAATTTAAAATTTTAATTTAATCAAAATTTTTTAGAAACCCATCAAATAACATTAACGACCTTTTAATACGTTAGTGATTTTATCTTTAAAAAACAGTAATTAACAATGTAATTGGGGAGTGAACAATTCCAGAGATCAATGAAAAATACTGACGGTATTTTTCATTGATGATTCCGTTTGTAATTGATATGATGAACAATGTTAATATTTTACCAACGGAATTACTAATAGATTTTACCGATGAAATAAATTCCATCAATAATTTTATCGGTAAAAATTAACACGTCATTGTTTTTTTGCTTTGGTTAAATTTTTTGTGTATTTTTTAATATGGTGATATTAACAATAAATTTTAAAAAATAAAAAAATATTATTTTAACATATTTTTAAATAAAAAATACTTTAAAAAATAATTATAACTGCATATTTAAAAACATGTGAAAAAAATATGGATACAATTCTCAAAACAAAAAATAAATCTCATTCCTATTTAAGCTAGAACAACAAGATAAGACATTTTATTTTTAATTAATATTAATAAGTATATTATATTTAAAAATCCACCTATTAAAATAATATATAATTAATCATAAAAGAATTAATAATATTTATAAAAAAAACTTTAATTTTCTTAAAAACAATAATATAAGTGAATAAATATTTAAATATCATTCTATAAGATGATTCAAATATATATATATATATATATATATATATATATATATATATATATATATATAAAGTTAAAACATCCAAAAACCTTGGAACAATGTCTTTAGTGGCAGAAAGGGAGGTGGGCCATGCACTATCCTCGTACTCTATTCAGCACATCAATAATGGAAACCAGGTCCGAAACCATTAATGTTGGTGCTGAAAAGTGAAACCCATGCGAAAGAGGTAGTGAAAATGCGAAAGAGGCTTACGTTTCCGTGGTAGTGAAAACGTTTTCAATTTGTGGGCTTCATAGAAAGGACATTTATTTTCAGTGAAAAATATTACTTTCGTTATTAAATTAAAGTTTTTTTTTCAATAATTTTAATAAATTAATTTTAAAAAATATATATATAAATAATAATTTTAATATATTTTCAAATAAAAAATATTTTTAAACATCATATTATATAACAATACATGATCCTGGATTGAAGACCGAAAAAATACTTGAGACCCTATATTTTCAAAATAGAAGGTTCGCAATTTGTTGTCCTCCACCACCTTGATGATCTATCACTTACTTTCTTAAAAAATAAACATATACCTTTGTATTTCTTTGAGTTTTGATTACTACTCGACATTATAAAGATCCTAGATATAATGAAATTTATATATACCCAAATCATAAGACAATCATAAATATAATAAAAACTAAAAATATTAGCAAATTATACCCAAATCATATTACACATGAGATTATGGCCCAGCGGTTAAAATGATATGTTCCCTTCCTCTGCACTAGGATTCAAGCTTTATTTGTGTACGCCTATTATCCCCGCGGTGTCTTATATATTTACTGGGCTTGCAGGATTTTCAGTGGGGCCGGGGATTAGTTATGGTGCTCGTAAGCTGGCCCAGACACCCCGGTTTATAAAAAAAAAAAAACTAAAAATATCACAACAATTTTAATTTTCAACAGCCATCACAAGCAATTCAAACCAATATGATTTTAGCAAATTATAAATATGAGAGTACAGAAATTCGATAACAACCATACATATGGCCTTTATATGGCATTTGGCCTTTACTGTAAATTATTAATAGCTAATTAAAAGAAGTAAAAAGTAGACAAGTACATAACAAGAGTAATTTCATCATACCAACACTGGATTAAACCAGTTCCATATTCACTGCATATATAGCAAATCTCCTCATGCCGATGACCCCACCTGTTCAACTACTTTCTCTTCCGAACCAATGCACTTCCCTGCAATCTCAGACTCATTCGCTTTTACAACATCGTCAGTAAAATATCGTATATTCCAGTCGGAGGAACCACCCTCAGCCACTGCTGCCTCGGCTGCCTCCTTCCATTTCATTGCATTCTCCTTCATTTCCACTGCCTTAGGTCCCCCTGTGGCCTCCAACAGGCATTTCTCTATCTCATCACGAGTAATCAGTTTGTTCTCCGCTTCTCCGCGGCTCATTCTCACACCAACCTTAAAGATGTCGACCAAATATTTTGCATTAGTTACTTGATCACCCCATCGAGGGAAAGCAACCACTGGCATGCCTGATGTGAGTGCTTCCATAGTAGAGTTCCACCCACAATGTGTTACAAAGCACGCAACTGATGGGTGAGCTAAAACCTTCTCTTGAGGACTCCACTGCACCACCTTGCCCCTGTCTCCTGCTTTCTTCGAGAACCCATCTGGCAGAACAGGGAGGTCATGTCCTGCATCTTCGTGGGGTGTTTTCATAACTAACAAGAAGGAGACGCCCGAATTCAATAACCCATAAGCGATCTCGTTCCATTGGTCTTGCTTCAATTGCACGAGACTACCGAAAGACACATAAACAACTGATGAAGGTGGCTTTGTATCAAGCCATTCGATGCAATCATCTGCCTTCAGCAAGTCTCCATGGACCGTTGTCTGTGGTGCCTTGGGATTTCTGAATAGTGGCCCAACGGCCTTGATGGGGAAGATTTCGGACATGTGCTTGATAAGATCTGGTTCAAGCTCTTCGAATGTTTCCATCAGGATGCAAAATTGCTTGTCAAGATTTTTGTACTGATCTAAAATAGCCCTCCTCAAGAAAGGATAAGGAGTTGTCGGATATACGATACCAGGCACTTCATCATGTTTTAGGAGAGGCATGCATGGTAACTGGACATCTATCTCGGGGTGCTCCTCATCAGAGAAAGGTACAGTACCGTGATAGTAATGGTAATATGAGGCAAAACAAGCGCAGGATTGAATCCAAAGCATTGCAGAAGGCAGACCTAGACTTGTGGCCACATCTGTAACCCAAGGAATGAAAGGGTTGTGTATGAGGCAAGAAACAGGCCGCCCTTGCTCTGCATTTTTCTTGATCATTTGAGGAATTACTTGTTTACCAACAAGCTCGAGTTGAAGTAAGTATTGATCAAGGTCTTGGTGCCAATCCTCGCCCTCTCCCCATCCATCTTCAAAGAATTCAAACCGGATAAAGCCATCACCGAACGGGGTCAGCTTATCTATGGCTCCACTGGCTTTTCTCATCTGTTTGCCAATGGTTTCTGTAGTGGAGAAGGTGACAAGGAAGCCTTTGGAGGCAAGAATTTTTCCAAGTCTAAGTAAAGGATTTACATGGCCTTGGGCTGGGAAAGAAACAAGGAAGAGATGGCCAAGAGACGTGGAAACCATTTTTGTTTTGACAGGCAACGAGACAGAAGAGATTGATGTACAGGAGAGGACTTGATGAGTTCTGGGAACGAGTGATGAGCATGGAATGAAAGGATGCAGATATATATAGCATTTATAAGGAGCTACATTCAAAGTTTTTAGTAGTAGATAGATCTATAGAGACTGTTAGTTGGCTGACACATCTATTTGCAATTTTCTATGAGTTTGGGAATGGGTGATTATTATTCTCTTTTTCCGATCATGGAAATGATCAGTTGTTAAGACATGTTAATTTGAAAATCTTTGGAAAACACTCAGGAACCCAACACATCGGGTAACCAACAACTTCTACCGATTGAACAATGAAGATTAGTTACTTGTGCAAGTGCATTTCATTCCTTGATTTCTGGTTGGCTATGAAAGATTTCTGGATATTCTTCTTTAATAAGATTAGAAAAGCATTATAGTGGACAAAAAAGCAACTTAACCGTATAATACAAGAACAAATTGCAGAGAATTATGCAGATGAAAACTGAATTAAACAAAAAAAAAACGATTGTAGATGTTTAATAATATTAATAATACATTGTGAGTCAATGAATTTGACTTTCCATTTACAGACACGGTGCGCTTTTAAACAGAAAAAAAGTACATGGTCAGTTTTGATTGACTCTACAGTAATTAATATTCTTTGTAATGTTAGTTTTATATCTAGTTCGTCAGAAGTTCGAAAAAGGATAGGTTTGGATTCTTCCTGAATTCTTCGTGTCTGGTTGCTTCCTGGATTCTATACTAGCATATGCTTTCCAGCACGTCATGTTCGAAAAACAAAATTGTTTTGGGTTCGATGGGTGGATAAGAAAACATACCCATCACCACTCTTTTTTTTTTCTTTTCTTTTTTTATCAAGAACGACGGGGCTAATGCCTAAAACATAAAATTACAATTTACAAGCAACACAAGCAAGGTAGCGTATATCTTCAACGATCGAGTTTGAAAACATCCCATGATAGTCTTGTAATTATGGTAATGAACCTGTGGGCATGCAAATGAACAGATAGAGTAATGGTAGAGCAATTCAATTTTGTTGGTGAACATTGTATATAAAGTCCCGAATTTGAAGGACAGGTAGTACTAAGAAAAACACTAGTTTCTCTTTACAATCACCGCATTTTGCTGCAGATGAGTTGCTAGCTATAATTGAGGTTGTGATTATAGGAGAGTGCCAATTAAATCAATGGTGGGTGATGGATGATGAATATCAACAATGGTTGATCATTCTAAAAAAATAGTTTTATTTTGAAAAAAAAAATCAGATTAAAAGCTGATTTTTTATTCAATTTACTCAATATCAACCCAGATTTCTTTATTATCAGGTCAGATCAAATTATTTATAAAAAATTCATAATATTTAATAAGTAACTAAATGACATTCTATTAATTATTTTTCAAGTCTATATTGAAAACAAATATAGATACCAAAAAAAAAATGAAACTCATAACTTACTACAAGTTAGAAAAATATATTCATCGGTACTTGTATCTAATTAAAAAATATTTTAAAAAATAATAAAAAAATATTACTAATTAATTTATAAACACCTAGAATTTCTAGAGTATCTTTTCATGTCATGTCTTCGAAGTTTGGTAAATGTTGCTCTCATTCTTTACTTTTCAAACGCATCATTGACTCTCATCCACCAAAAAAAAATAGTTTTGTCAAAGTTTTTTTTATATATATTAATATATCAAAATTATATATATATAAAATATTAATGATATATCTTAAAATTAAAAATATCTTTAAAATACAATAAAGAAAACAAAAATATTAAATAACAACAAATCTTTAAATTTTCATGAAATACAATTTGTATGGCATTTCTAAATAGTTCATTAAGTTACGATGCATTTGTTTGGATTCTCTTACTTTAGCTGCATGCTTTAAAAACATTTAAAATAATAAAAAAAATTATTTTTTGAAGAAAAGTTATTGATATTGTTATTTAATAATGTGAATATAATTTTATTTATATACACACATATATTCTAATAAAAAAATTAAATTAACAATTCATTTATATTTTAATATTGATACTTTTAATAAGAAAACCTATTGAATAATATATTCAGGACCACGTTTTTGTTCGTAGCAAATAAGCTAAATAAAAAGTTACTTTTATGTTGAAGAAAAGGAAGCCTTACATTTTGGTGGAAACGTGATCCTGGATTACTGATTGCTGGTGGGAAACCATTAATGCTGGTGCTGAAAAGTGAAACACATGCTGCCATGCAAAAGAGGTTACTTTCGCTATTAAATTAAAGTTTTTTTTTTCTCAATAATTTGATAAATTAATGTTAAAAAAATATAAAAAAATAACAAATAATCATTTTTATATATTTTCAAATAAAAAATATTTTTAAAAATCATATTATATAACAATACCAAGAACTGGATTAGATTAAGCCATAAAAGATTAAAAAACACATAATTTCATAGAAAAAGGGAGTTCACCTCATTTTCTTTGCTTTAGAGAATTAACTACTGTTGCAGGCATGAATATTCCATCAGTATCAATATATTAAGCATTATTTTATTTTATTTTAATAGCATCGGTTTTCCCGCATCCGGACCACGTATATTTCTCCGGTCCGGTTAGAAAAATTGTTAATCATCACCATGAAGAAAGAGAATAAGAAAAAATTAAAACTGGTAATCATTTTCGTTGAAAAGATATTCATTTTAATTGGTTGAGTAGTCTCACACTCTCAGTCTTATTATTTCGGTACTTTTTTTATTTTTGAACAGCAACAGCACCATAAAAAACAGAATAAGAAAAAAAAAATAGTAATCATTATCGTTGAAAAGATATTCATTCTGATTGGTCGAGTAGTCTCGCACTCTCACTCTTATTATTTTGATACTTTTTTTTTTTGAACAGCGCCATAAGTTGGGAATTATAAAAAAGTACAGCTTGATTACTAAACAAAGAATATTTTAAATTAAAGAGTGAGGAATTGATGTTAGGCTCATAAAAAATAAATTGAAAAAATTATAAAATTTAATTTTTAATAAATTTAATATTGAATAATGATAAACTTAAAATTAGAAAAAAAAACTATTGCATAAATAATATTATTGGAGGAGAGGTTTTTTTTTTTTTTTTTTTTTTTCCCGCTAACATGACAGGTGCGTCCCTCCCTGGATGGGCTCAGGTATTGCCCCTTTTATTCCACACCGAAAAGAAAAACAAAATGCAACCCATCAAGGGAAAACCACCCAAAAAGAGAGTAGTATAGCTACGGCTCCCAACCTTTTGGCTGACGGCAAGCGATCTCAGCAGTCATTAACATTATTAAAATGGAGTTAATTAATTGCTTATCAATTTGATTTCAACACTCAACCCAAGTAAACAGAGTAAAGCCAGCTTTTTTTGATGAATGTTGAGCTCTAACAGCTCTAATTTCTTATAATTGTATAGTGAAAAAAGACTTGTTGGACCTTTTCCTATATATGTATAAACTCAAAGTTTGAGCATTCTGTTGCTAAACCTTGCTATTAATTATTATATATTTATTATAGTTATTTAATTTAGGCTTCCACGCCACTAGAATGATCACAGCTTGCACAGTAATAGCCGTGCTTGTAGAATTAAAAGATTTTCCGGTTACAAATTATTTTGGAGGTCTTATTTGTTAAATGTCATCTCTTTTTTTTTTTTATTATGGTAATTAAATTAAATTAAATATTTTTAAAATAAAAATTTTATTTCCAAATATCATTAAATATTTGTTAAATGTCTGAAACCAAGTGAAAAAAAAGCCCAACTTTAGGGCTAACATATGATTTTGATAAGGATATAATTAAATTGATTCTTAAAATTATAATTATAATTGAAAACTTGATTGAACAAATAAAAAATAAAAAATTAATTTAAAAATTAATATATTTTAGCGTTATTTTCTTTGAAATAAAACAGCACGTTTTATTTAAAATAACATCATTTCATACATTGTTTATAAAAAAGTTCAAAATAATATCGTTTTGAACGGCACTAGACCTTCTTCTTCTTCCCTGACGCAGCAAGGAAAGAAGGGTTTCCCCTTCTTTGCAGAGTCTGTTTAGCTCTCTCCCAAAAACCCAAAACCCATACCCAGTTATAGCCTACCACCATGATGAAAAAGCCAGGAGAACCATGCCCTACAGGAGACTCTCGGATGGCTATATAGAGGCAGTCCCAGCCACTTTACCCTTGCATCATGATTGGACAGGGATAGTAGCTCTCTCCCCCCTTTTTTTCCCCTTATAAATACCAAGGGAGAGAGAGCAGCAGGGGATGAAAAAAAAAACGGGTGAGATTATAGAGAGAGAGAAAGAAAAAGAAGAACAAAAGAGAGAGAAAAACAAGGGAACTTGAGAACAAAACATGAAGAGACAAAGGGGAAAGAACACAAAAAAAAACAAGAAGAAGAAGAAGGGACAAAAACTAGAGAAGAGGAAGAAAACAAAAACAGAGAAGAGTTACAACAGAAATAAAACAAGGGAAAAACACACAGAAGAAGAACCGTCGACCGGCGCAGCAGCTCCCCATTGCACAACCACCTTGTTTGAAAGAAGAACCGTTCCTCGCTGCGAACCATCACCAGCCGCCACCAGTAGCACCGCCACCGCTAGAGAACAAATGGAGAAGAATAGAAAAATAGAGGGAGGGAGAAGAGACTGCAAAAGAAAGGCAGAAGGAAAATACAGAGAAAAAGAAAGAACAAACAGCAGCGTCCTTCGCAAACCACAACCAATTCTCCTATTCGCCCACCGTCAACAACAGCACCGTTACCGCTGATCAACTTTCACCTCCTTTATTTTCCTCTTCTCTTTCTATGCGTACATCCTCCACTGTTCATGTTTCTGAGCAGCAACCGCCGCATGCTCACAGCTATATATTATGCTTTCTAGCTGTTGCCTGACCATTATACTGGGAGCAACTATCGAGGAGCCTGACACCCTCGATCCCCGAGCACCTTTTTTCATTTCTGGCGTTTTTTGCGCCATCCCATGCATGCACGCATCCCTTCGTGCTTACACACATAGCCCCTTGCTCCCAAGTGATTAATCCTATGCTTAATTGTGTTTCTATTGAATGAAACTTGTATATGCTTGACGTTCGTGATGATCTTTGCTGCTGATTAATTTATAAACGAAGCTTTTCCCTAGGTTTTGTTGATGATTATCAATAAACAAGAATGATTAGTATACAATAAACAGTACCCAACAACAATTAGAGCGCACGATTTACATATGCAGTTCTTTGACCATTGACCAAATAATTAGCCTTCATAATTAATATTGTATTATGCTCGTACTATATCCTATCAAGTTAATCGATCAAAATAGTTGGAGTTAAGTTTGACGATTATATTTTATCATATTAAAATAAATTTAAATTTTTAGATGAAGATAAGAACGAGTGGGTTGGTAGCATTCATAATAGTTAATGCTGATACAGCAGATGGTGATGTTGCAAATTACAGGACTAGCAAAGGTGGAAGAGATGACAGACTACAGAGGTGTTGAGGATAATTCTAGTTTGATTGGAGGCAGTAAAAGTGAAAATAATGATGGTTAAAAAAAAGGGTTATAGGAGATTAAAATGTGGTGGTACAATAAAGGTGACTCGGAACAAGATATATATCCTTCCCCTTTTAATTTAAAATCTAATTACGATAATTACTAATTATAATTCTCATATTTTTAGAAAATGATATTGAGATTAGAGTTTATACATCTTTTTAATGTTCAACCCAAACAAGTTACATTAATAAGAAAAATCAAATTAATAAGAAAAATCAAATTTAATAGTATGTGATAACGGTTTATTGTTATTCAAAATATTTTTTACTTAAAAATATATTAAAATAATATTTATTTTTTATTTCTTAAAATTCATTCTTTTTATCATAACAACATATAAACTTCTATCTAGCTAGCATATATATATATATATATATATATATATATATATATATATATATATATATATAATGTTTCCAGCTTCTTTTTTGTTTAACTTGGGGGTACTGTTACTTTTTTTTGGTGGTTTTTTGTTTTTAACAAAACATCAAGTGTGTGATCATTACAACATCATCATTCGATTAAAAACTCTATGAAAAAGTACATTAAATACATTAACTAACACTAATGAAATAAAATTAGATGATAGGCTTTTTGACTAAAAAAATAATTAATTGGTTAATTAGTTAGACACATTAAGGTGCTATTTGGCTAAAAAAATAATTAAAATGAAGATGAAAGTTTTATTCCCAATTTAGAAAAAGGATCTGATTGAAAAGAACGTAAACACAATGGAAAGATTTAATTGAACGAGATCTATAGTTCAACGAGAAAAAAAGAGGCATTGATTTTATTTTTTTCACCAAACAAAAAAAATATTATTTGTTGAAGGTTCTATATGACCACGCTCAAATACCGTAGCGATTATTATTAGCTCAATACAAAGCTTCATATTTTTTCTTTTTCGAGGACTAGCACTGAGCAGTGCCAGAATTGTTTTTGGACAGGCAATATGTCAAATTGAGGCTTGAAAGCTTAATTCTTCATTGAAACTTTGTAGAATATATACAAGAAAATCATATCTCAGCATTTAGTGTGTGAGATATTATAGGCTATTGTTTAGGAATTAATACAGCTTAAATATTCTAAATATAGTATTTGCTAATTTACAGCTTTTGTTAACACTCCCCCTCAAGTTGGTGAGTAGATATCATCAACTCCCAACTTGTCAAGTGAATTGTGGAATGTCCTGCTTGACACTGCCTTTGTCAAAATATCTGCTAGTTGGTCTTCGGTCTTCACAAATGGAATCTGAATTATTTTGGCCTCTAGTTTTTCCTTGATGAAGTGACGATCTACTTCCACATGTTTTGTTCTATCATGTTGTACTGGGTTGTGTGCTAGTGCTATCGCCGCTTTGTTGTCACAGAAGAGTCTTATTGCGTCAATTGGAGGATAGCCAACTTCAATGAGCAATTCTCTTAGCCATAGCATTTCACATATTCCTTTGGTCATGCCTCGAAATTCAGCCTCTGCACTGGATAATGCTACCACCTTCTGTTTTTTGCTTCTCCATGAAACCAGATTTCCTCCAACAAATGTAAAGTAGCCCGAAGTAGATCGTCTGTCAGTAATGTTTCCTGCCCAATCAGCATCCGTATACCCTTCAATGTTCAGATGTTGATTTTTTGACAACATAAGGCCTTTTCCTGGAGATGATTTCAGATACCTAAGGATTCGGATTACTGCATTCATATGATCTTCACTCGGATTATGCATAAACTGACTTACCACACTTACTGCGTAAGTAATATCTGGTCGTGTATGGGACAAGTATATTAGTTTCCCAACTAATCGTTGATATCTCTCCTTGTTGGTAGGTGTTTGATCTGCACAGTCTTTTAAGCCATGATTCTGCACTATTGGAGTGTCAACTGGTTTACAATCTAACATACCAGTTTCTGATAGCAGGTCTAATACGTATTTCCTTTGTGAAAGGAAAATGTTTCTTGTTGACCTTGCCACCTCAATTCCCAGAAAATATTTCAGCCCCCCAAGATCCTTCATTTCAAATTCAGATGCCAAATTCTTCTGGAGCCGAGAAATCTCTTCTGTATCATCTCCTGTAATTATCATATCATCCACATAAATTATTAGTGCAGTTACATACCCTTGTCTATGTTTCAGGAATAAGGTATGATCCGAGTTGCACTGTTTGAATCCATATTTCTTCATTGCTGAAGTAAATCGCCCAAACCATGCTCTTGGTGACTGTTTTAGTCCATATAATGCCTTTTGTAGCTTGCACACTGTCTTTTCTGAATCAGGGAAAGTGTTGTATCCAGGTGGAATGTCCATGTAAACTTCTTCCTCGAGATCTCCATGAAGAAATGCATTCTTCACATCAAGTTGGTGTAGCGGCCAATCTTGATTAACTGCTAGGGATAGTAGAACTCGAACCGTGGTCAATTTGGCTACTGGAGAGAAAGTCTCTTGGTAGTCTATACCATATGTTTGGGTAAATCCTTTCGCCACCAATCGTGCCTTGTATCTTTCAATAGTTCCATCTGCTTTATGTTTAATAGAGAACACCCATCTGCATCCCACAGTTCGTTTTCCTTTCGGCAAAGGAACCAAACTCCATGTGTGATTTTTGTTTAATGCCTCCATTTCTGTCATTATCGCTTGAGACCATTCTGGTGAGGATAGTGCTTCCCGTATATCTCCAGGAATATGTGTTGAAGAGAGTTGGTGGGCAAAAGCTTGCAAAGGTTGCGATAACTTGTGGGATGAAACATGATTAGCAATAGGGTATCTTTGATTTTCTGCCGCATACTCTGGGAAGTACCGTTTTGGAGGTTTCCCTCGATTGTGCCTGAAAGGGAGTTTATATCCAACAGAAGTATTTATTTCATTAGAAGATAGGATTGGTTGTATTACCTCAGATATATTCTCTGAAGGAGTTTGGTCTTCAGGTACTGTCAAAGAGGGAGGGTCTTGAGTGTGTATTGTTGACTGAACTGGCGGCTCCGCTGACTGAACTGGTGGCTCCACAGATGCTTTTGTCGTTTCAAATTCCAAATTTATCCATTTCTCACTTTCTAAAGATGGCTCCCCCTGAGAGGGAGAAGTGGATAATTGTTCGGAAAAATAGTACTCCGACTCTAAAAAAGTGACATCCATGGTAATATACATGCGCCGAGTGGGTGGATGATAACACCGATAACCTTTTTGATGTGTTCCATATCCCAAGAACACACATCGGATGGCACATGGGTCTAGCTTGGTGCGCTGATTTTTATGAATATGGACAAATGCAACACTCCCAAATACCCGTGGGGCGAGCATCAATATAGATGGAAGGGGTCGGTATGTGGACAAAACTTGTAGTGGTGTTCGGAAGTTCAGTACTCTTGAAGGCATTCTGTTCATAAGATATACTGCAGTAACAACAGCTTCATTCCAAAGATAACGTGGCATATTTGCACCGATAAGAAGTGCCCGAACAGTTTCCAGAATGTGCCGATTTTTTCGTTCGGCAATGCCATTTTGTTGAGGTGTTTGGACACAAGAGGTTTCATGAAGTAGGCCATGTAATTGCAAGTACTGGTGGAAGAGATGATTATCATATTCCCTACCATTATCTGTGCGGAGAATCTGAATCTTACATGCAAATTGAGTTTGAACCATGGCATGAAACACCTTAAATATATTGAATACCTCATTTTTATTTTTCAGCAAATAAAGCCAAGTCATGCGAGTACAATCATCAATGAACATGACAAACCAACGAATCCCATATAGGGTAGAAATTGGTGAGGGTCCCCAAACATCAGAATGTATAATAGCAAATGGTGTAGTACTCCGAGGAGAACTAAGGGGATATGGAACACGATGATGTTTAGCAAAAATGCATGTAGCACACTTAAAATCCAAATAATCCACATCTTGAAATAAATTCGAAAATAAATACTTTAGATAACTGAATGACGGATGCCCTAACCGAACATGCCATAGCCAAATCTGTTGTTGTCGGGTATCTGACGCTCCTTGCATACTGTTCGCTTTACCGATGCTCATATCCTCAACATAGTAGAGCCCCCCTCTTTTAGTACCACGACCAATTATCTCCTTGGTGAGAATATCCTGAAAAATACAAAAAAGTTGGATACATTAGCACACAACAATTTAACTCCTCAGTGACTTGTCCAACTGACAGTAGTTTATTGGACAATGATGGGACAAGTAATGTGTTGGATAACGAAATAGATGGAGAGATATCAACAGTCCCTGCTCCAGTAACTGGATATGTCACCCCATTAGCATTAGCAATACAGGAACGTTTAGGTATGGAAGTGATAATTAGGTCTTTCTCTTCATAAGTCATATGATCAGTAGCGCCGGAGTCAATGATCCAATCATTGCAATCATTGTGATCTGTACTTAGAAGAGCTATAGCACAGTTACCTGAATCACTGAGAGTAGAGGGTCCCTCAAATAGAAGGTTCGGAGAATCTACCATTGGTTGAGTAGGTGTAGGTTCAGTGTTCACCAAGGCTGCTCGACCTGTTTTGTTACTTCTGTCATTCTGTTTTTTTGTTTTAAAATTCTCCCACCAATCCGGATATCCATGTAATTTAAAGCATGTATCACGAGTATGCTTAGAATTATTACAGTGAGTGCATCCGATTTGGGTCTTGGATTGACTGTAATCCCGTGGAAGATTTTTTTTACTTGGGCCAGATTGGTCCAGCCGCAGCCCATCCAGCCGCAGCCCATCTCTATTCCCTTTATATTGGTCCGGTCCCATTACCAGCCCATATGCATTCTCAGCCCCCAGCCCACTTCTATTCAGCCCATCATCTCCCGTCAGCCCTTCCCCAAAACATTCAGCCTGTCTTCGTCCGTTGCTGCCTTCGTTCCGGCGCCCTCCTCCTCGTCGTACGATGAGACCCATTCCAGCGTGGCCAAGCATCACAGACTGCCTGGAGTCTTCCTTCCGGACAAGAGCATATGCTTGCTCCACCGTGGGTAGTGACGGTAACTGGAGGACGTCGGCTCTCACATTGTCCAGCCGATCATCCAACCCGTCTAAAAAGGTATAGACCCTGTCTTCTTGTTGTATTCGATTGAATTGTGCTATGTCTTGTGCACATTTCATTGGGTTGGGTCTCCGAAAATCGATCTCTCTCCACAGTCCTTGGAGATTGTTGTAGTAGTTTTCTAGGGTTCCTCCATGTTGAGTCAATTGGGTGATTTTCTTCTTCAATTCATAGATTTGAGAAGTGTCAGACCCATCAAAATAGGTAGTAGCAATGGATTCCCACACTAATTGGGCGGTAGGGAATCTAATGAAGTTGCCAATCAAATGGGGTTCCATGGAATTGATTAACCAACCTTTGACAATGGAGTTTTCGGTTCTCCATTGTCTGAACGTTGGGTCTGTGGGTGTGGGTTGGGATAAATCCCCATTGATATACCCCAATTTATCTCTCCCGGAGATATACATCTCCATGATTTGAGACCATATAGCATAATTGGTACCATTCAATTTGATACCTATCTGAGCAGCTGGGTGTTCGGTTTGAGATGGATTTTGGGGTGGAATTAGTGGAATCTGGGGACTTTGGGGAAGAATTGATGATATCGGGTCTGTAATCTCCATTGTACAGGAGAAGAGAAAAAAAAATATAAGGTTTACAGCAGGATCTTCTGCTCTGATACCATGTCAAATTGAGGCTTGAAAGCTTAATTCTTCATTGAAACTTTGTAGAATATATACAAGAAAATCATATCTCAGCATTTAGTGTGTGAGATATTATAGGCTATTGTTTAGGAATTAATACAGCTTAAATATTCTAAATATAGTATTTGCTAATTTACAGCTTTTGTTAACACAATAGAATGTATTAAAATATCTTATAATAGAAATATAAGAAAACCAGAGCAAATATGCTGAGACCAAGGATCTACGAAAGACACAGAATCGAAGCAGCATACTTGTTCAACCAAGAAACACAAGAATGCTGGAAAAAGCACAATCAAAACCATGCCATTGTTTGTTCAATGCAGGAAAACTCCTTCCAGGTAGTGTCATTAAGGACCGTAGTAGTAGCTAGCAGTGTCCGAAAAAACAAAAGGTCTGTCTGCATCTTCTGTATCATCAGCAATGATTTCATGATTCTCGTTGCATCTCACTAAGCATCCATAATGGAACATCTCCACGGATCCTCCAGCAGTACTTTCAAAGCACATCCATAATTCGAATGTCTAAAAGCTTGGTCAAACATGAAGTAACAGATCCAGACCAAATTAGATGAAATCAAATGCTCAATTTCAAGTCCAACTAAAACAGGAAGTGTAGACAGAGTTAGCATAACAAAGTTTAGGCCAAATCTGCTGGTGAGCAGCTTGACCAAAACGAGTCACAGCATGAGGAGATGGCGATGAGGACTGTCTCGTGGCTTGAGAAGAAGGAACACGTTCTGCTAGGTGGGTTAGGGCTCCTTTTCTAATTAAATTAAATGAATGTGTAGTTGAGGTTCTGTGTGCTGTATCTTTGATCATGACTAACTAAAAAAGAAATCGTGCTAATTTTATGGTTTAACTCTTGCCGGAAAATATAACAATGCCATTGTTGGCCACCAGAACTGAGTAGGTCAAAGCCCAAGATCAAATTCTTATTAATTAGATACTTGCAAATTAACAGCAACCATACATATGGCCTTTTTATGGCATCTGTATGTTATTAATAACTAATTAAAAGAAGTAAAGAGTAGACAACTACATAACAAGAGTAATTAATTTCATCATACTAACAGTACTGGATTAAACCCGTTCCATATTCACTGCATATATAGCAAATCTCCTCATGCCGATGACCCCACCAGTTCAACCACTTCCTCGTTGGACTTCACCACTGCCGACACTGGAAACTCATTAGAACCAATGCACTTCCCAGCAATCTCAGACTCATTCGCTTTTACAATATCGTCCGTAAAATATCGTATATTCCAGTCGGAGGAACCACCCTCAGCCACTGCTGCCTCGGCTGCCTCCTTCCATTTCATTGCATTCGCCTTCATTTCCACTGCCTTAGGTCCCGCTGTGGCCTCCAAAAAGCATTTCTCTATCGCATCACGAGTAATCAGTTTGTTCTCCGCTTCTCCGCGGCTCATTCTCACACCAACCTTAAGGATATCGACCAAATATTTTGCATTAGTTACTTGATCACCCCATTGAGGGAAAGCCACCACTGGCATGCCTGATGTGAGGGCTTCCATAGTAGAGTTCCACCCACAATGTGTTACAAAGCACGCAACTGATGGGTGAGCTAAAACCTTCTCTTGGGGACTCCATTGCACCACCTTGCCCCTGTCTCCTGCTTTCTCCAAGAACCCATCTGGCAGAACAAGGAGGTCATGTCCTGCATCTTTCAGGGGTGGTTTCATAACTAACAAGAAGGAGACGCCCGAATTCAACAACCCATAAGCGATCTCGTTCCATTGATCTTGCTTCAATTGGACGATACTACCGAAAGACACATAAACAACTGATGAAGGTGGCTTTGTGTCAAGCCATTCGATGCAATCATCTGCCTTCAGCAAGTCTCCATGGACCGTTGTCTGTGGTGCATTGGAATTTCTGAATAGTGGCCCAACGGCCTTGATGGGGAAGATCTCAGACATGTGCTTGATAAGCTCTGGTTCAAGCTCTTCGAATGTTTCCATCAGGATGCAAAATGGCTTGTCAAGATTTTTGTACTGACCTAAAATAGCCCTCCTCAAGATAGCATGAGGAGTTGTAGGATGTAAGAAACTAGGCACTTCATCATGTTTTAGGAGAGGCACATTGCATGGTAACTGGACATCTATCTCGGGGTGCTCCTCGTCAGGGAAAGGTACAGTACCGTGATAGAAATGGTAATATGAGGCAAAACAAGCGCAGGATTGAACCCAAAGCATTGCAGAAGGGAGACCTAGACTTGTGGCCACATCTGTAACCCAAGGAATGAAAGGGTTGTTTATGAGGCAACAAACAGGCCGCCCTTGCTCTGCATTTTTCTTGATCATTTGAGGAATTACTTGTTTACCAACAAGCTCGAGTTGAAGTAAGTATTGATCAAGGTCTCGGCGCCTAGGCTCGTCCTCTTCCCATCCATCTGCAAAGAATTCAAACCGGATAAAGCCATCACCAAACGGGGCCAGCTTATCTATGATACCACTGGCTTTTCTCATCTGTTCGCCAGTGGTTTCTGTAGTGGAGAAGGTGACAAGGAAGCCTTTGGAGGCAAGAATTTTTCCAAGTCTAAGTAAAGGATTTACATGGCCTTGGGCTGGGAAAGAAACAAGGAAGAGATGGCCAAGAGACTCGGAAACCATTTTTCTCTTCCGGGTTGTTTTGACAGGTGGAGAGACGGAAGAGATTGATGAACAGGAGAGGACTTGATGAGTTGGGGAATGAGTGGTGAGCATGGAATGAAAGGATGCAGATATATATAGCATTTATAAGGAGTTACACTCAAAGTTTTTAGTGATATGTAGATCTACAGCGACTGTTACTTATTGAGATGTATCATGATGTGGTCTCGCGTGATTGTTTTTTTCCTTTTAGAAGGTTAGAGTATAATCTATTTTTAACATCTTATTTGGGTATAAGAATTGAAATGCAGTCACAAACCATGAACTTATTTGCTACGAACAAAATGTGGTCCTGGATCACTGTTTGCTGATGGGACAAGACTATTGATAAGATATGTTTATATATATTTTTTAAAAGTGTTTTAATAAATATATTATTTTTAAACATTCACCTATTAAAAAAATATAATTATTCATAAAGTAATTAATAATATTTATAAAAAAAATAAAATTTTTTAAAAACAATAACATAATTGAATAAACATTTAAATATCATTGTGATAAATTGATTCAAACATAATTTTTTTTATAAAAAGAAGAAGAAACATCCAGAAACATGGGGACCAATGTCTTTAGTGCCAGAAAGCGGGGGTGGGCCATGCACTATCCTGTCGGTGGTGAAAAGGGAAAACTTTTTCAATTTGTGGAGCTCCATAGAAAGGACATTTATTTTCAGTGAAAAGATGTTACTTTCCTTACTAAATTTAAGTTTTTTTTTTCAATAATTTTGATAAATTAATGTTAAAAAAATATAAGAATAATAATTTTAATATAATTTTAAATAAAAAAATATTTTTAAAAATCATATTAAATTAAAGTGGATTAGATCAAGCCATAACAGATTAAAAAACACATAATTTCTTCTGCAGAAGATTAGAAAAAGGAAGTTCACCTCATTTTCCGTGCTTTAGAGAATTAACCACTGTTGCAGGCATGAATATTCCATCAGTATCAATATATTGAGCATTATTTTATTTTATTTTAATATCATTTGTTTTCTCACATCCGGACCACGTATATTTCTTCAGTCCGGTTAGAAAAATGACCATTATTAGAGGCCGTTTGAATAAGTGTTTGTGGTTGTGTTTAGTATGTAATAGTTGTATTGAAATATTTGGTTATAAAATTATTCGTGATTTTTACATATGTATCCTATTATTATTTGCATTGAAAATATTATTTTGTTAAAGACTGAAATTTCATGCTTTTCATTGCGTTCTTGCCTCTCGTTATTACACTGTTAGAGCCTGTCTGGCACGTTAAAATAGCAAAACCATTTTAAGGATATAAAAGGAGTGGATCAGGTCTTCTCTTTAGATAAACAACACAAGACAGACAGTATCATTAAAAAAATACAAGAGATTTCAGTGATTTTTGAACGTTGGCCTCAAACCTGTTCATGCTAATTAATTCATTATATAAACACTGTGCAAGATGAGCATTGTAGCATGCTGATTTGATAGGACCGGATCCAGTTAAACTGGGTCCAGTTTAAAGTTTAAAATATATTGAATCGGATTCGATCCAATAAAATAAAAAATAAAAATTATTTTTTATTTTTTAATTATGTTTTATTTAAAAAACTAGTGTTTAATATTATTCAATAACACTACATAAATAAGATAGAAATAGCTTGATGACATAGCATTTTCAAAATTTGATCGTAATCCTAATTTTGTTCATAATTATATTTTACCTGATGTTGTTGTGTGCTTAAAAAACAAAAAAAACTGTAGTTTTTATCAGATTTATTTCATACGTGATGGAAATGTAAATAATTTAATGGACCAATAAAAAATATTTTATATAAAGTATTATTTATTTCATGATGTAATAATAATAGTTAAATCTATAGTATTTAAATTAAAAATCATCAATATTAATATTTATTTTTTAAAATTATTTTGTAACTTTAATTTCGAAAACTTTATTAACTAAACACATTAAATTATTTTTTATTCAACCTCAATTTGAACTATAGTTTTAACCAAACATACATAAATACCAAATCAACTTCAACCAAAAATATTTTTTATAAAATAATTTTTTTAAAACCACAATAACAACCATAACAATTATCATAATATCAAACACATTTTTAGTACTAAAAATAGAGTAACATAGACTTAAATATGATATGATCTACATTTCATGATTTGAAATTCTTTCCTTGGAATAAATAACAGGTAATTAAACAAAACTTAATAAAAAAACGCAGTCATCCTAGCATTATCCAATCACAATTATTGGCCTTCGTTGCCTTGTGTATATTGATGAGGAACCGTGCATTCTACATTACATGCTTCAATTGAACCACAACTCTCAATAATTTCATCTACAAACAACAGAATATTCTTGTCCGATGAACCACCACCAGCAACTGCCTCACTCTTCTTATCTTGATTCTTTTGGATTTTTAAACAGCACCATAAATTGGATGATCAATTTTCTTTAATAAGAGATTATGATTGGTCTATTCTGATTCCAAAAATGTCGGTCCACTTTATTATTGTTTTGTGTTGTAACAACTGTCGACTTTTAAAAAAATGTTTTCTAAATAATATTATTTTTTATTTTTTTAATTTATTTTTAATATTAGCACGTTCAAATAATTCAAAAATAAATAAAAATATTTTAAAAAATAAAAAGTAAAGCATAATAATATAAACAAATAGTCTTTTTAAATTAAAAAGTAATGAATTGATGCTAAAATAATATTATAAAAAATAAATTGAAACAAATTATAAATTTTATCTTTAATAAATTTAATGTTAAATAAAAAATAAAAAATATATATATTAAAAAAACAACTAAACCAGTGAATAATATTAAAGGACGAGGACTACATATTTTTTTTCCGCTAAAATGACAGGCACGTCCCTCCTTAGATGGGCTCAAGTATTGCCCCTTTTATTCTAAAAAAAAAAATGCAGCCCATCAAGGGAAAACCACCCGAAGAGAGAATATTATAGCTACTGCTCCCAAGTCCCAACCTTTTGGCGGACGGCAAGCGATCTCAGCAGTCATTAACATTATTAAAATGGAGTTAATTAATTGCTTATCAATTTGATTTCAACACTCAACCCAAGTAAACAGAGCAAAGCCAGCTTTCTTTGATGAATGTTGAGCTCTAACAGCTCCAATTTCTTATAATTGATAGTGAAAAAAGACTTGTGGGACCTTTTTCTATATATATATATAAAAACTCATAGTTTGAGCATTCTGTTGCTAAACATTGCTATTAATTATTTTATATTCATTATAGTTATTTAATTTAGGTTTCCATTTCATTAGAATGATCACAACTTGCACGGTAATAGTCGTGCTTGTAGAATTAAAAGATTTTCCAGTTGATTTGACAAATTATTTTGGTGGTCTTATTTGTTAAATGACATCTTATTTTTTGTTATGGTAATTAAATTAAATTAAAAAAAGTTCTACTCAAGTATTGAAACTCTGCAAAAAAAAGCTGTCAAGCCTTGCACCGTAGTACAGTTCACCTTCAATACTTCGAGGATGCATCAAAGAAGTAATCAATATTTGCTCAAAACTTCACATCACGCTTTGCAAAAAGCATGTCAAGTCTTCACACTTTCCAGGATAAAATGTGTAGGTGCAATTAATGCCATATATAATGGCTGAATTTATTGCATTAATTTATTCCAGCTAATTTAGGGTTCTACCAAACCACCACGACTTGCATAGTAGTAGCGGTGCTCCAATATCACCGTTTTTCAAGGTGGGTTACTTGGCTTGGAATGTTTTCACAATCACAAAATACTCCTTCTCAGAGTGACGCTGTGTTTTTTTTTTTTTTTTGAATTACACACATAAAATAATTTTAATTAAATTTTATATCATTACTGTATTTTATTTGTAGAACATGAATTGTGATACTTAGACAAAGATCTTATTATATTTAATTTAATTTTCTTTGTAAATATCATTTATATACTCGTGCGCGTATGCCAGTACTTTGCAATGAAAAAGAGTCCTAAGAAAGAGTTTGATAGTTATTATTATTTAATGTCCATTTCATATAATGGAGATGTCAATCATTGTAATTTATAGTACAAAGTCTAAGTATCTAATACAAGAGCGAATTAACAAAGAGCACTCTAATCAACGGAATATTTTATGGTTAATTGATTGAAAACTATAATAAACTATTGGTCAATAGAAAACTAGTCCCTCGTTTTCATTTAGGTCATGAACCATTTTTTTTTTACCAGGAAGCATCCTTCCATCTCATTGACTGATCTCTAAATGACATTTATGTTTGATATTGTGGTTACTTTTTAAGTTGTGGTTTGAAAATAATTATGTTACAAAAAGTATTTTTGGTTGAGGTTGGTTTGATATTTATACATGTTTGGTTAAAACTGTGGTTAAAATTAAGATTGAACAAAAAATAGTTTAATATGTTTGGTTAAAAGAATTCTTTTCAAATTGAGGTTATGAAATAATTAAATATATATATATATATATATATATTGATGGTTTTTTAATTTAAATATTGTAGATTTAACTACTGCTATTACACTATGAAATAAATAATACTGATATCAAATATTTTTTATTATTCCATTAAACGATTTACAATTTCATCACGTATGAAATCCATCCGACAATGACTATAGTTTTTTTGGTTTCTTAAGCGCGCAACAATATCAGGTAAAATATCATCGATAACAAAATTGAAATTGCGATCAAATTCTGTAAATGTTATGCTACGTCATCAAGTGATTTTCTTCTAATTTTTTAAATAAAATATAATTAAAATACAAATAAAAATTAAATGTTTTTAATTGGATCGGATTCGCTTCAATGTATTTAATTTTAAACTAGATTTGATTTGACTAAAATAACAAAGAATAATTTTATTATTCACGTGAACATTAAAAAGTTTACTATTCATCTGAACAGTGAAGTTTCACTCTCCATGAACACCGCAGGTTCGTATGTGTCTCTCCTAGAAAACATGCTGTGATATTTAAAGGTTACGTGCATCTTACATGTGATCAGCTAGACGGAAAATTGACATCGTTGATAAAAAGAGCTGAAGACCCAAATTAAAATAAAAGAAATTAAGTTACAGGGACTCATGATTCCACGTTGATTAATAACTCGGTCGTTTTTAACCGATTAGCCCTTTTTTATTCTAAATAAGACATTTAGCCGAACGATGCCAAATAAATTGTTGGAAAGTCTACTAATTGAGAAGAAAAATAAAGACGATTAAAATAGAAGAATTGTTAGGACAAAAACTTGACCACTTCGTGTTTGTATTCTCAAATTTCAGTTGCATCAGCTCGTGATCGTGCCATCCATACCCACGCACAGCACACCCGGATGTAGAAGCAATACACTTCACTGAAAAGTTCGAGTTCCTCTAATTAAAATCAAATTTACTTGGTTAATTAATTACCTTAATTACATGTCATAACTAAATGTTAAAAATTACAAAAACAATATGTGAAAACTACTGTACCGAAAAACGAAGAAGAAATTGATAATATGATCTTCTCTCCTGCCTATATATCCTAAAAAAAATAGAAGATCTTCATCCCATTGGCTAGGTACGTAAAACGGTGCTACTGTTTATTGCCATTAATAACGTGCTTGCGTCCCTCACCAGAACTCGAACCAGACTTTGTAGCCTCGCCTTGAGTTTGAAAGTCTTCGTATTTATGACCGATACCTGGGCTCGGCCCTGACTTCTTCACTGCTTGGAGAGAAAATCCTCCAACAAGACCTTCAATCCCTCCAACATTTACATCTTTATTCAGCCTTGAACCACTCAAAGGCCGAGCTTCTGTACCGATATCCATGATGATTATCAAGAGAGAACCAAGAAGAAGAAGAAGAGAAAAGAGGGTTACAGGTTTTTGTTCTCTCCCCATGCTAGACATGTACGTTTTTGAACCTTATGGTTTAATTATATGCCTCCGAAATATGTTTCCCTGGCTATATATGTTGTGTGTGTTTTGACAATGAATGGCAGGTTATATGCTGGAGTTCCATTCATAGGGCTTGAAAATTAGTAGTTTGAGCTCTTTAAGTTAGTTTGGGAGATGATTTGACTGAAAAGGTTGCGCATCACTGTTCGACAGCATGTGATGATTTGAATTATTGATCATGTGCCGCCAGGCCACCCTTGGTTCATAGTATAGGGTACCATCTTGGCTGATCTTTGGAAAGTGAAATTTCCAATCAGATTGGCAAATACTTAAAGCAAAGAGAACGGTTTCTAAGAATGGACAGGCGGCCACGTCAACGGGGATCGAGATATGGAACTGACCGTGAGCTCGAAAGTTAAGTTTTGGTTAAAGAAACCAAGAGGGCGATGGCCTGGGAATTTTGGATTGAATTCTCTGATCTCACCAGCAGTTTTCAACAGTGAAAATCTGGCAACCACTAAGATACTGATTTATATAAGCAACTAACATGAGAAAACTACAAGTAATGTGGTGGACCAACGTGAATCTAAGGGTTTGTGCAACGATTTTACCTGGTACAGCGACACGATTATGGGAGATCAAAACTTGTAGTGCTAGCTAAATTCTTTTGTTTTCTTTCCCATTTTCTACCGACTTTTAGGAGCCAGCCCGTGACCACCAAAGTATGAAAACATTAGCCGGCTATCTTCTTTTGAAAACTCACCCTAGGATTACCTGAATTTTTGTAGTTTAGTCAAGACTTTAGGCTACCGAGACTGTTGTTGCTTCATATTTAGACGTTATAGCTGACGGGGAAGAAAGTTTTCTAATTACTTTGCTTTCCTCGTTGATTTGGGGGGACGTATCGGATTCTGCGTGGCTCATTCATGTTTTAATCGAATTGCTTAAGACAGCGAACAAATAGTTTGCCGTATAATTAAGTTAGCTAGCACCATGGACGCTTCTTCATTGCTAAATTGTCAAGTCGGAGGACCAAAACAAGATAAATGGAGAGTTGAAACCCTGATTAGAAAAATCAAGAATATATCTGTAGTGGTATCTTGATAAGATTGCTGACAATTATCCTTTAATATTTGGTAAAACAATTGACGGAAGTTCCCGAGAAAGACGAGGGTGTTTGGGAGTGTGGTATTTGTTGCTTTTCAAATAGTTTTTTGTACCGAAAAACATGTCAATAATGTTTTTTCATTTTTTAAAAATTATTTTTGATATCAACACATCAAAACGATCCAGAAAGTACAAACCACACTTAATTTTAATAATTTTTTTTTTAAAAAAATTTTACAAAAAACTATTTGTACCCCAGCGCCAAACAGAAAACCAACTAAGACTAATTAAATAATCGCATACTTCTCTTAGGAAACTTCTTAATTTCCAAGCCGAAAACGAAACGTTCCGAAAGATTTACGCGGTGGACCTTTTTTTTTTTTAACTGGGAAAGGCATTTATAAAAGCTAGCTAGTTAGTACAAGACATTCTATTCTCTCCTTAATTCAAATTTTAAAACTAATATTCCAGTGAATTTATTTATTTTTTCTAAATACACCAGAGAAAACATAAAAAAATAATATTAATTTCTCTAAAATATTATTCATCCCCCCCCCACGCACGTGCCTTTTTATGTGGTCAACTTGGAACTATATTCAAACCGTCTAAGACCTGTCAGAAAACTACAGGTTTATATACCATGAGCAGCAGAAAGTTTGGACTACAGCGATGTTTTGCAGACAGACAACGGGGGGATGTTCCTGGCCCTGGGACTGAATTATTTCCAGCAGGTTACGTCAAGATTTATTGTTCTCTATAAATACGTTTTAAGGAGATTAGCCTTTAATAATTGTCTATATTAAACCTACAATAAAAAAATTAAAAAATCAATTAAACAAAAAAAAATAATAAAAAAAGCCAAATTATAAAAAGAACCAATTAAAATTTTAAAAAAACTAACCGGTTCGATTTAATTTTGATTTTATAAGTCTAAAACCGAAAAAATTAAACCAAATCCAAACAAAAAAAAGAACCGAACTAGAAAAAAACCAAGTCAAATTGAAAAAACAGAGTCAAACCAGTCGGTTTGAACTGGTTTTAGTTTTTTTAATTTCTATTTAATTATTTTTTTATAAAAATTAAACTGAATAAAAAATAATCATTTCCTAGTTACAATTACCACATGCCAGATCCTGATCATGAATTAATTAATGTGCATTTAATAAAGTTAGTTGCTATTTTTACTTGATGAAGAAGGGCAAACACAAAAAAAAAAACAAATGTCCTCTAGCTACAACACAATGCTCAATGGGGCCTCCTAGCTAAAACATTCCTAATTGGGTCACCTGTCTATTGGATACACCCAATTAGCCCTGGCCTTAGTATTTATAGTAAAATGAGGATCTATTTGTCTTAAGACAATGATATTTTTTTCATGAATTTTATTAGAAAAGGTTGATTGGGTAATTGCAATTTTTGTTATTTGAGGATTCAATTGAGAATCACATGATATTTCGGGGTCGAATTGAGATTGTTAGATACTGCCACCAAATATCTTGGAATTATTTCACCTTTTAAATTAAAGCTCCAAGTCATCGGGGAGAATAAAAGTGGGGAGGCAGTACCCCCATGACTATTTGTCAATTATGGTTCGAACAATATATGGATTTTTTTTTATTTTTAATTAGTTTTAAAAATCTCATATAAATCTTATTAGTGTTTGGTATTGCAGTTGGAATGTATTTTAAAAAAATTAATTTTTTTTATTTTAAATTAATATATTTTATGATGTTTTCAGATCATTTTAATGTGCTGATATTAAAAATAATTTTTTAAAAATAAAAAAATTATTATTTTAATATATTTTAAAATAAAAAACACTTTAAAAATTAACCATGGCCACACTCTCCAATACCTTAACAACTTTAGCTATTTCTAAAGGTTATTGTGAGGCTAACAGCAACCAAAATAGAAAATAACTGCTATATATGTATATAGAAAAAAAAAACTAGAAATATGTTTTTTTTTTTCCTGAGAAAGAGAAGAGACGGTAACACGTGCATTAAGGTTACCAATTGATCGTTCCATCAAACAAAAATGCTAACGATCCATTGTAAAATGGAAGAGCCCTAGCTATAGGGAAGTGAATGCTGTAGAGTGTAGATCATGAATATAAACGGTTAGCAAGTTTTTTAATTTCTCATCTTTAAGGAAGTAGTCCTTTTCTGATCTTTAAGTGAGTGTTTAATAACTGATACAATATTGTGATTTTATAAAAGTATTTTTTCAATTAAAAATATATTTTAAAATATTATTTTTAATTTTTAACATTAACATATTAAAATTATTAAAAAAAATATCTAAAAGTATTTTTTAAAATGAAAAAAAAATAAAAATACTTTCAAAAAGAGATTAGGCTGCAAAAATAAACACGCCCTTGTTAAATTTTGAGCTGAAATTTGCAACTTTAACTGCCGGGCTGCTGTGCACGTGCTAATGATGCCTTGTCAACTCCCTACATAGGAGCCTATCCTGTCAAATTTTGAGCTCACTATGATTTTGCATGATTTAACAACGGTGCGCTTCGTGACCTAAGTTGGATTCGAATGTCAAATAATTGGGTGAGAGCCCATCACATGTTTCTTACAATGGAAATCAAGACATCAAACAATTGCCAGCCCCAGGTGTCTCTATCTTAGGAAAACTTCCAATTTTGATGGAGAGCGAAAAACTAAAATATCCATATCTTGTGTAATGAAACTAGTGATTGTTTTTCTTTGTCATTTAATCTTCTTGGGGCCAAATTAAAGCAAGATATGGAATTCTAAAAATCTGTCACTTAGCACGATAAACAAGCAAATAATTAGTTTCTAGTGTCCCTACTCAGTGGAGTTAATTTGATAGCAAAACCAAGGTATGATAATGTTGTGTTTTTCGCAACGAAAAAGAAAATGTTTTTGTGTTTTAATAATGATTTTAAAATTTTTTAATTTTTTTTCTTCAAATTATTTTATTTTTTATGTTTTTAGAACATTTTGATGCGATGATTTTAAAAATAATTTTAAAAAATAAAAATAAATATTATTTTAATATATTTCTAAATAAAAAATATTTTAAAAAATAACCGCAATTATATTCTCTAACAAGCCTTAAAAAAATTGTTGCGCATAGTCAAAAATGGTTTGATTATCCCAATAAGGCTTTAAAATTGGTGTTGCTTTATTTTAGAATTGCTACCAGATATAAAAAAAAAAAATACAAACTTGTTAGATATGCTCACCTATTTGAGTTTTATAAAACTTAAAGTTATTGAAAGTTTAAATGATTATTTATTATAAGGCTCGTATAATTAGTCGAGATATATATAAGCTAACCTGGATATCTATATTAATAATAAAAAAATTAAATATGGAATTAATTAGAACAAGGGGTTGAGAAAAACACCTTTGCGAAATCCAAAAACTTAATGAAAGTAAGTACTGCTCTATGAAAAATTATATGTCAGCACAGATAATTAATGCATGAAAATGATCTTAGAGAAGAAAGATTATTAGAAAAAGACAGACGATTTGGAGAATTTATGTGCCCAAAAAAGAATAGAAAAGAACTGGTCGTCATGCTTTGCATGGGTTTGGTCCCCCACCGGAAGGCTTGAGATTGCAAACATGTTAGAATTACGAGGACCGTCGGCCAGCCAAGAAAATTGACATTGCCTTTGCTTTCTGTTGAAAATTGGCAAATTCACAAGTCATATATATGATACGGTGCCTTTGAAGTTGGACTACATAACTACATTCCTCCCTGTGGCCTCCTAAATCCACGACCGTCTTGGATTCTTCAAAATTCTTTAATTTTTTTGTGGCAGTTGAAAGGAAAGAGAGAAAAAATCACATGGGATCTTACTTTAGAGCAAGGAGGGCCTAACTTACCTTCAATGCTATAAAAGCACACCCACTTTCAGTTTTCTATATATAACTCGACTGCAAGTTTCCATGCATCACCACTTCTACAAGCATTATTTACATTTAAATCTTTAGGTTTATATATATATATCACTTAAAGATGGCTAGAGAACTGAGATCTCTTTGTTTTGTTGTTCTTCTACTCCTCTGCCTGAGCATTGTTCTTTCCCAATCCGAAGCTCGGTATCTGAAGGTGGCTACCTCTTTCAAGAAGATGGAGTCTTCCTTCACTAAATTAGCCCCTCGAGGCATTAAGCAATCCGGGCCAAGCCCAGGCGGTCCAGGCCACAGATCAGGAAATGCTCAACTTCTTGGACCGACTAAACACTCCGGTCCGAGCCCCGGCGTAGGACACAAATACTCTATAGGCATGCCATGCACTACTAGCGTCTAGCTAGCAACATTGCCGATCTTGTTATTGTTTTTTCAAATCTGTTGGCTTTAAATTGGATGTACAGTCATCTTATTACATGTTTAGAGATTCTGATCTTCGTAAGATTGGATGCTGCTTGCTTTTCTTACTTCTCGGCAGAAGTGAACAGCTAGCTGTTACTAGAGCGCTGTAAGATTTTCTTTCTCGGTTCAAATAATGTTACATAGAACGATATTCTGAGATGTTAATTATCCTGCGCCCTTTAAAGGAAGTAATGTTTTTCCACGAGAATATATTTACATATATATTTGATTTCTTTTTATCTTTTAAATTTACTGAGAGGTCTTTGTTTCTCCATTAATTCAAGAGCCTAATTATCGAAAAATAAGAGGGGCAATGGTTCTTTTATGATATTAAGTGCACCCCTCATCATTTCAGCATCAGAAAAGGACAAAGCAAGCCGGAGCAGGCATGCAAGTGGCAGATGGCGGACACGCCCCCTGGATGATCCAATAGGCTCGTCGATGTAGAACTCTCTTGCATTAATAAACAGAAAACCATCAATCTACCCAAGTGGAGAGACTTTTTTGACTGATAAAGAAACTTCCAATTTGAATTCATTGAACCGTTAATCCCCTGCCTTGATTTGGAATGTTTGATTTTATTTCATACAGTCAATATCTTTTCATCTTTATGGATTTTATTATAAAAATTATTTGTTTCATTAATTGAATGCTTGAAGAAGAAGAATCTAGAATAGACTCTTGAACAAGAACTAATATGTTCCAGCGGTATTCGATAATATAATAACGGTCATAATTAAAAATATTATTTTTTATATTAATACATCAAAACAACTTGAAAATAAAATAAATTTAAAAAAAAATAATTTTTTTTTAAAAACAAATAGTTATAACTACATTTTCAAATACTGTTTTATTACACTCGGTGAAAGGATTTTTAAGGTAAAAGTTTTATCAATAGAATAATTAGAAATATTTAGAGGTTTTGGCTTGAATTTACCTTTTATATTATTTTTTTAATTCAAATTTATGAAAAATTTTAGGAAAAAAATAAAAAAACTAGCCAATAAAAAAACATATTATCAATGATTTTTAAAAAAAATGAAAAAACAATAAAAATATATAAAATCTAAAGTAGCTGAGAACCTTAAAATTTCTTCTTAATAAAATACCCGAAAACTAGTTGATGATAAATTTATTTATTTTAAAAAAGAAAAGGGGGGCCGCCGGGGGGGGTGGGGGGTGGTGGATTAGAGTACAATGGTTGCGGCCACAAGACAAATGGGCTCTTAAATAGCTAACTCTTAATCCTTATTTAGTTCTGGTGGGTGTTTTTGGATCCTTACAAGGCTTAGACCAGTTTTCTAAAAAGAATCAACAGAGCCCAAGCCCATTTGTATATTAAAACCCTTCCTCTCCCCTCCAACAATCAAACCACCAAAAACCACGAATTCGCATGATGATGGTGTACCCCGCGCTCCTCGGCCGTCTCCTCCTCCAACCATCACGGTCAATCTCCTCACTCCGTGAAACCAAACCTTCCATCTCAACCGTCCGCGTACTCCAATCTCAGTACAGCACCAGCACCAAAAGCCAAAATCATTATGAGAATGACAAGAGAGGGAAATGGTTCACTTTACCTCCTTACACTTCGACTATCAATGGCAGCGTTTTGGGAAAAGCGCTTTCTGCAAGAATCCCCGCAGAATCAGCTTCCGAAACGACAGCGCTTAAGTGGGTTCTTCGTTGTTGCCCTGAACTCCCTAGAAACCTTGTACAAAAGCTGTTTCGCTTAAGACAGGTTTGAGGTTTTCTTTCTTGAGCTCTTAATACGCATCTGTGTCCCCCCCCCCCAGAACTTGACCTTAAAAAACAATGGCTGTGGCTGAAATGTTGTAATTTTTGGATTTGTTTCACAAAGGTCTTTGTTGCTGAAACTGAATTGTAATTTGAAACAACTTAAGTAAAAGGCTAAGTGGAGGATGACTGATTTGTCATGGTGTGTTTGGTTACAGGTACGAAGAGAGTCCCCTGTCATGGAAAGTTGTAATCTTGGTGCAGGACAGGAACTTCGGCTTAAAAGAGTCAGAAATTACCCTAGTGGACTTGATTAAATTTTTGAAATAGCATTTCTCATGATTAGAACTGTTTGATTTTCATTTTAGGAATGCATTAAAAGAATCGTTTGTTTTTTATATTGTTTTGTTATGATTGCTGTCTTTGATAATTGAAATTACTGAAAGGTGGCAGCTAAGGATTCGATGGATGTAGGGGATAGAATTTTTCTTCCTATTAGTGTCAAAGCGTTACCTGCTGAGAAACAAGACTGTCATTGCAGTGAAGAAGAAATAAACTTTATTCGTGGCTTTGAGCTGTATAAGGTTATTGACATAAATTCTGCTGTTTTTTCAAAAACATATGCTTCTTATTTTTAAATGTGGACCCAACGCGCTTTTTTGTTGTTAGGATGCTGCAATCATTGTTGTCAATAAACCTCCCGGAATGCCTGTTCAGGTGACCTAGAGAATGTCTGCTCCTCCAGGGCCTCTTTATGTTGTGTCGGATCAGTAGCGGTAAAAGTTTAACTTTGTTTGTCTTAAATTACTTTGGACAGGGTGGCATTGGCATCAAAAGAAGTTTAGATGAATTGTCAGCTAGTTGCTTTAGTTCTGACTACTCAGAACCCCCTCGGTTGGTGAGTTTCTGGTGAATTCATGCTGTTTAATTTCATTACTCCAGAACCATTTCTTGTACAGGTACACTCTACTTGCTAAAAATATTCCTTGTGGCCATCATAAAAGCTATTGAATATTTCATGTAACTGATCTGAGGCAATTTCCCAGAAAGCAGCATGGAGGAAAAATGATATATTTAGTGGAGTATTTTTTTCTGTGTAAAAGTTAGTGGTCCTCATTTCCTTGTAGCAGTTAGCTAAGCAGAGTGCTCTCCCCTTTTGTTCATATGTGGCCTTACAACAAATATTTCCATGAAATCATTGTGTTTATCAGGTTCATAGACTTGACAGAGATTGCAGTGGTATCTTGGTGATGGGAAGGACACAAACAAGTGCGACAGTTTTGCATGCCATCTTCCGGGAGAAAACTCTTGCAGCATCAAATGATGTATTGTCTACTGTATTGCATTTCCTGTCTCTACTCTCCCTTTTATTTTAGTCTATAAATGCCCTTTAGAATTGGAAAATTGCTAAGTCCATCCCAGTTTCAGGCTAACAATATTTGTCTTCTCTTTTAAGGATGTGGGTGACAAAAGAAGAATCCTGCAAAGAAAATACTGGGCACTTGTCATTGGTTCTCCAAGACGTCCAAAGGGATTAATTTCAGCACCATTGGGAAAGGTTAGAATAAGTTTAATGCTTAACACCATTAACCAGAAGCCTATGGTTTTTTCAATATTATATTGAAATCTTTGTGCTCTGATTGCTCCTAGGTGGTTGTGGACAATGGAAAATCTGATCGAATAACAGTGGTTGAGAATTCACAAAACTTGTTTTCTCAGTATGCAGTTACACAGTACAGAGTAATTGAATCATCTCATGGTTAGCACTTAACTTCTCTGTCACATCCATTACATGTGAATTTTTTAATAATATATGTCTAGTTTTGTATCAATGTAGCTTGATGATGTAATGTGTCAGGAAGATGAGATTTATATTGAAACACATGTTTTTTCTTCTCTATTGATAATTTGCTAGTGAAAAGAATTAAACAGACCCATTAGATGTTACGTTCAACTAAATAAGCTACCAATCATTTATACATTTAACCTGATTTAGATATTTCATGGATATCCAAATTGATCATTGTGCATAGAAATCATTCATGAATATCTTCTTTTCTGCTCAAATATGTAGTTAAACATGATCTCTGGGCAAATCTCTTTAACTGAATTTGTCTAAGAGCCATATATCTCTAATGCTAGCATTTAATGAATATGTAATTAATGGATGTTCTGGCTCTGAATTTTAGGGGGCTGTGAACGGTATGCGGGCAGTGTTTTAGGGGTTTCAGGCTGAAACTTTGGTAGTTAATTGTTGTAGGATTGATTGGGTACGTGTGGGAAGTTGTTTAGGGAGTATTAGTGAGCGTTTTGCTGCTAGATGTGCTGTTTGCTTGCTGGAAATTGTAGAAAGATGTAGGATGGTTTTTAGGAGTTACACCAAGGAGGAGAGCATGACCTTGTTTGCTAGAAATTCACTGAACTTATTACATCTCTCTTTTAAAGCATTTGACGAGAGCATAATCTTGCCAGCCAAAGAAAATTCCACTTACTGGTTCTTGTGCTTGTCCTGGATTGTTTTTAGTCTTTTATGTCTTGTGTCTGTTTTTCCATTTTCCATGGGTTTATTGCAATAGAACATTTATTTGAGAGTTTTGGATCCTCTGGGTGCTCATTCTTAAGTTGTTCGTGTAATTTTTGGTTCATAGTCTTAATCTGTGGCTTAATGCAGGCTTCACATGGTTGGAGCTGTCCCCTCTCACTGGTAGAAAGCATCAGGTATGAAGCAGAATCAACACATATCTTGATCTTTGATGTCTGCCTGTACCTCTGTCATCTTACTCCTGCTCGTTTTCCATGTCAATGATTTCTTTCAACCGTTTCTGGTCACCATCACAGCTCCGTGTACACTGTGCTGAAGTATTGGGGACGCCAATAGTTGGAGACTACAAATACGCATGGCAAGCTCACAGGAATTGGAAACAGTTGCCATGGTCTAATATTGAAGATAACTCAAATGAGAAGTCCCCAAGTGAGAAAATACTCCCTTTCGCCCTTGATTTGGATAGTGGTAGCATCTCTGAAAAGCACCCCCGCCTTCATCTCCACTGCAAACAAATGGTTTTACCCGATGTATCTAAAGCTTTGCAAGATGTGCAATTATCTTCAGACTATGATTTCTCACAATTGGCTAGCCTCCAGTTTGATGCTCCTTTACCTCCATATATGAAAAAAAGTTGGGATATTTTGAGACCATGAATCAGTTAAGAATCTTGCAAGCTTTGGGATCTTCATCTATAATGTGCCAACGTTTGAGGTCAAATAGTGAGCGAGAGAGAGAAAAAAAGGTAAAAGATCATCTCAGTAGGTTGTCTCGTCAAGCTTTGATGAATGGATGTTGAACCAGTCATCTCTAATTTGGGGTTTCCCGTCTTTCTTTCTTTTCCTGAAGTTGGTGACAAGTACTGAAAGCCTAATGAGATGCATCTCTCTCCTATTACTGCTGAAAGCAGATTTCGGTGGGGATAAGGAAGTTGTCTCGCCAAGGAGTCAGGCATTCAGAACATAATATCAGGGAGAATCGTTTTTCTTGCAAGGGAAGTTGGTTTGGTTTCCAGCAGGAGGTAATTGCTGAAATGACAGGTTGTGACAGCCAGGGAATGCATTTATTTCTGTGAAGAATTATCGAACGTGTTGCAGAGTGGGATGCAAATGATATTAAAGCATCTAGGAAAATGCCATTGAGGTCAGATTTCTTGAGTTATGTTCTGATAGATGCAGGAGAGGAGAATAATATTCAATGAACGAAGAGATGCCAACAGTTAAATAAATACTGGTAGGTTATGTTTGATTTTGGCTAAGCGTTTGCAAAGTGTTTTTGGCTGAAATGCCTTTTCTTTTGTCTTCGTTCCTTTTGGCATCTTCCTAATAAAAATTTAAAACCATCAAAAAGCATCCAAAAATGCATCAATGTTTTTTCAGCCAAAAGACACTTCGCTGAAGCGCTCGCAGATGCATAGCCAAACACGCTATCTATGTTCCTAGCTATATAATTTATAAATTGAAAATCCTTTCTTGGTTCTGGAGTAATCCTAGGAATCAGACTCCCCAATAAAAGCACCACATAAGCATAAGCAATTAGTTTGATTTTTTTTTTTTAAAAAAAAATAACTGTTATAATCCTCTGGCCATATTTGTAATTTTTAGAATCAAGCTGTGTATGAAACGGTACTTCTTTTCAAGAGAATATCTTTCTGTTTTGGGAGGATGAGGGTTTTGTAAAGCACCAATTGAAATCATGTTACAAACTTCCTTTCCTATTATACAAGGTTCCTCGTTGTAGTTCATATGAGGTTCACAGTTGGTCATGTACAAAAGTCCTTTTCTTCCACGCCTATCCCTTGAGGGCCCCGGCGGGCGGGCGGGCTGGCAGAGAAGTTTCTATTAAGGGTTAAAAGCTTGGAGAAAGCCCCATTTCGATTGTGACAAAGTAAAGGGAGGAACAGGAGAACATGGAGAGGTTTGGTGTACATGTACAACAGGGTTTTGAAAGAAAGCATCGACACCAAGTGGGACAACCTTTTTGCATCTCTTTCTCCTTGTGCTGAATTAGGTGTTGATAATTTGTTCTTTGAAGGGTCTATCGAAGACAATTGCTCGAGATTTCTTTGGCAAGTTCAAAGGCGGCACCGACTCTCTGTCATCATAAGTTTTATCAAATGAATGATTTTAAACTATAGGTTATTCAGTGTTACTAATGGGAAAATAGTTCAATTTGTGCGCTGATTAACCTGTTAGAATATATATATATATATATATATATATATATATATATATATATATATATATATATATATTATCAATTTCTGAAGCTTTCTAAGGTCGTCTACTTGTGCGCAGCTCTATGACTAGGTGCATATATTAGAAACCAAAATTTAGGCACGCTTAAAACATTGTTATGGGGTAAAACACTTTCTGCTCTTCCTTGCGGAGCCATGCTTTCAATGCGCTTTTAAGCGTGTTTCCCTGGCAGATATTTGGCAGGATCGGGCTGTTTTATCTCGACTCTTTCTTCTGGTCTCTTTTCTTTGAGGAGATCTTATTCTCCATCGAGCTTTTGTGATTCTTTTCAACGCTTAATATAATTTTCTTTTGTCTAAAGAGAAAAAGGTAGTATCTATATATCTGCTGTTTTACACCATTTTCTTGAGGTTAGAAGAAGCACATGTTTAACTTTCCAATGAGTGCTAAGTTGCCAAACCTTCTAGACAAGGTCCTTTCCCAGCATCAACATCAACATCAATATAATGCCACTTGCAATATAAATAGGAACCTGCTGTCTTGCTGACTGGTGCTCTAAACCAGGATGGTTTGTTGGATCATATCCCAGAATGGTTCTTACATGCATCTGTAAGGATGTTGCTTTTACAAATGCAATTATGAAAGGCTTTTCTAAACCTCCAAATAAAATAGGTTTGCTTCATGTCATGGGTTGTACGCTTGATTAGATTATGACATTTTGCATCTTCATGGTATCGTTTGTCTTCCTTGCATGCAGCTGCTGCTGCTTGATCAATTTCTTAATCACCTTATCTCGACCAATCCCTGTCATTTTTCTTTTTCTTTTTTTCTTTTTCTAGACGTAGCGGTAACAGCACAGACGACAAGAAAATGCGATGCTCGGCCTTCTTGATGGTCAGCATATTAGTTATTCTATCGGAGAAGCAGGGGTATGATCATAGAGGGTGGCCATGGAGATGGGTTCGAGAAATAAAATATGCAAGGGGAGTTGATTTTCAAGGTCCTCCTCAGTGAAGTCGTTAAGTAGCACTATATCAAGTCTTTTTCGGTTTAGTTGACATGATCTCATCATGATTTAGACGGGGGATGTGAAATAGTGGGGTAGTGGCCTCCCTTAACCAAGCCATCTTGAGCAGGTGGCGCTGATGGCTTGGTGGCAAGCATGCAAACATAATGATTATGATTGTGATTATGATAATGATAAAAATAAAAATAAAGAAAAGAGATACAGAGGGTGAGGATGGATGGTGGGGGCTATGATTTTTCAACTCACATCCCACTAACCACAAAAGCCAAGCGAGAGATGGCTTCTTAAGCAGACAGGTAACAAAAGATGTTTTTTTAAAAAAATCTTTTCTTGATATGGTCTTTTCCTTTCCTTTCACTCATTGTTATTTAATCTTGGATATTTTTTTTAAAAGAAATGTACTTGATATGATGGGTTGGGTAAGTCAGATTTTCCGTCTCACCTCTCTTCACATGCTGTAACAAAAAGATTTTCATAAATTTCCTAATTTTAATATAAAAAAAATGTCTCTATAACCAAGAAAGATAATTTAGTTTGTATTTACTATACTTGTATTTTTGTAAAGGTGTATTAAAAATTAAAAAAATACCAAATTTAAATTTTTTTATAGTGTATATATATATATATTAATGTTTTCATGGTACATTAAAATTCTTTTTTTTTTAATTGCCAGAATTAATATCTTTACATCCTAAAAGTATTTTGTTTTAAATATAAATGAATTACCATATACTTTCTTAGTCTTAATGTAAAAAAATTGCCTAAAAATATCATGACCATTGCATGAAAGTCAATGGATGAATCACTTTGGAAGTTAGCTTCATCGGACTCTTGTTCAAGCAAAACATTATCCCAGTTTCCCATTCTAATTATGTGGAGCACAGCAATTTGAAGAAGTCGACGCGTGGACACAATAGCACCTTTATTGTGCACAATTTCTCACTCTAGAAGTTAGAGCATAATGTGAGAGCTTCCATTTCTGACTTTTAATCCTTTCGAATAGTAAAACGAACAAATAAAAACAGAGCATGGTCCGCTGAGGTGGTGGCATTTTAGAGTCTCCCAATAAAGCGAAAGGAAACCAAAGTCTCCGCTTCTTCAGGAATTGTCAGAGTAGTGGGTGGGTCTCACTGCTTAGAAAGATTGGACGCAAATCAAGGAAGTTGAGCCATTCCTTTCTGTGTTCCTGAAATTCCAAGTATGAAAAGTCCGGTGCCCGAGACGTCGGGCTGCTAACATTTGATGCTCCTGTCTTCCCTATCCAGTCAAACACAATAAGAAATCTGGACCGAAACAATGCTTATTTTTATTTTTATTTTTATTATTATTATTATTGTGGGTTATCGGATTTGTGTACGGTTCAATTAATTTATAAGTTTTTAGTTTTTTTTATTGATATTAAAATTTATAAAATTTAAACTAATAATTTCTAAAAAGTGAATCCAACATCTAACCCCTCAGTTGAAAAAATACTTATTCAAGATCCCGTGATTCTTCCACAAAAAACAAATATAGATAACCAAACGATAATTGACTGCGATTTTCATGGTAAAACAGGACAAACAACATTGCTGATTAAAATTTGTAAATGTCTTATATTGGTGGTAGTATATCTTCCATACCCTCGTTTGATTTATAGAGTTTTTTTTTTTTTAATAATTTGAGATATCCGAATCAACTTGTACATGCCATAACTAATTTTTAAAATTTACCAAACATCTTACAAGCTCAATAAATATAAATAGCGGCATAGCATAGCCACATCATGCATGCCTTTTATGTACAATGACAGTGCCAGATTTATTTTACAGTAGCATAATTTATAGAGACAATGTCAAGACTGGGATTTTAGATTATTTAACTATGAATTATGAAGATTTCAAAACCTAATTTAACAAATCTCACAAACATGTTAGCTAAATAATTCTACAAGACTAGAAATATTACAAGACATTACGTAACTCGTGTGATTGAGCCACTCATTGCGGGTCAGTTAAGAGCATATGCCCATGTGAACCATGCATAAATTAAGCTTCTCGAGCGACTTCTAGGGTGTCTTGCAGAAACACAACAGCAAAGTCACGGGCTGTCACTGCTAAAATGTCTTACAGTAACGTTAATGCAACATTATCTAGAAAACAATTAATCGAGATGATAAACAATTTGAGGTTGCAACTCTGGCATTAAAGCTTGGAATTAAGGTTTGAATCCTCCAACCCTAATATTATATGAAATACGAGAGGATATTATTAAAAAGGGATTCCGTATTCGGACAGGCTCCAACCCTAAGAACAGGTCGCCATGCCCATGAAAAGGACTGCAAAGTTCAAACGACGATGTAATAATGGTAATCATATATGATCAGCACAAATCTAAATAATTAAACCCTCCGGTTTATTAGTAACGGCGAGGCGAGGAAATTCTTCGGATCATGCGAGGAGGAGCATCCTCCAAGTAATTTATATATGAATAAATAGATAATTTCATCTTTATCATCGTCGTTTTCCAGTTGTCGTCGCCCATCAAATTTAATATCCACTCTTTCTCTTTGACTTTTTAAAATAAAAATACCCAAACAACTCGGACTAGTATAATCCCCAGTGGTGGTTTATATATTGCCCCCCTTGCTCGATTGCTTCGGTTGCGTATAGTTTATTAATTAAAAGAAACTAAAAGAGTTAAATTTTTTTTTATTATATTATCATTATTGTTTGTCATTCTATGTATAATTATGAATTGAAGTGCTTATTTTTTAAAAAAACACAATTTGATTCTTAATTTTTTATTTTATACCGTTAAGTTTTTTTAACTTAAATTAGCACTTCACTGCATTTATTTTCTGAAAATGAGATTGGATTGAAAAGTAAAGGACTAAAATGAAAAATTCAAGTAAAATAAATTATGGTTTTAAAATTTATATAAAAAATTTATTTTAGTCCTTTATTCTTTTTAGCTTTTACATTAATCCGTTCCTTTAATTTTTAAAAAATCAATTTTAAAAGTAAACTTTATTTTTTTTTAATTTCAATTCTTTTTTGATAGGAGAAGAGAGAATAACTCACTAAATTCTGGTATAGAAAGAGAAAGTTGTCGTTAGCGACGATTCTAACCATTAAAATAATTGATTTTTTTATATCAAATGGTTCTATATAATTAAAGAAGTTTAAATTAAGTATTTTTATTTTTACATTGAAAATGTCTAAATAAATTTGAACTCTGGAATAATTTTGATTTTAAGGTCTTTTTTGTGGTTTTTAGAGGCCATTAATTAGTCTAACAAGGTTCTTTTTTATGATTTTTTTGGCTTATTTATCATTTTTAAATATTAATTTTTTATTGTTATATTTGGTGTATTTAATTTATCTATAATTTTTTATATATATATTTTACATATATTAAACTTATTTTAAAAAAATTATTTTTTATAATATTTTTAATATATGCAACCTTACAGTATTTTTTATTTTATTTTATTCAATAAAATTTTCATATGATCTGATTTCTATTATAAAAATATTTTAATAAATAAATTCATTATATATAATCGAGGATATCAAATATCTTAATTTATTATTTTATTTTTTCATGATATTATTAAATTAATTAAAATTTATTCTAAACATTAAATTTTTCTTACTTTTTTTAAAAATATAATCTCTTTTTTTTTTTTTTTTCATGTATAAAAAAATTTCAGTCGACGGGACAACAATCCAGTAAATACCAAGGGTATATTGTCGTCACTCACCACCAACTATATCAATTAAGCAAATAATATAATTAGGCAACTGTGTAACCACCATGGAAATTAAGATATTCCTTTCATGAAATACTGAATTAGTGACGTATGCATGATGCTACAAACCTCATCATAGATTCAGTGTTCTTAACTATTATGTTCCCTTTTGTTTCCCAAGAACCATGAGCTAATCAGGACCATCAATACTACTGAGGCCCCACCAATGTTTTGATCATGTGGACAATGTTCACTTGATTTTCACCTTTGAAAAAACGATCCATGTTTGTGGAAGCAGAGGATGGCGCCACTCCATCATAGTTCACCTACCACCACCCATAAAATATGCTGAGATGTCCTTGTCTTTTTTTGTTGCAAAGTAACCTTTGCCATTCTTTATTGTGCTTTTGTATATATACTCGTCCATAGTGGCTTCCAATTCTTCAACTCTCCACAGGAACTCCATCCCTCTCTCTTAGCCTCATTGTTTCAAGAAAATGGGTAGCCTTGAAACAGAGAGAAAAATTGTAGGGTGGGCAGCAACAGACTCAACTGGGCATCTCGCTCCTTACACCTATAGTCTCAGGTAAATATTCTTGAATCTGTCTTTTCATACGGTTCTAGTATGTATATTCCATGTGTAGTTACAAGCTCTAATGTTACGCCTCTAAACTCTAATCTTTTTTCTTCTTTTTTTCTTGGTTGCAGAGATACGGGACCAGAAGATGTTTTTATCAAGGTTATCAGCTGTGGAATTTGCCATACCGATATCCACCAAATCAAAAATGATCTTGGCATGTCACACTATCCTATGGTCCCTGGGTACTTACAATAAAAAAAAACCCCCTCTTTTGTTTTCCCCAAGATGGCAAAAACACAACGAGCACGCACACAATATTTATATACTGCTCTGCCTGTTTCTTTTATTTATTTTCTTTTTAGCTTTCTTTTTTCTTTAATGATGTTTATTGGTATTTTGGTGTGATCTATAGCCATGAAGTGGTTGGTGAGGTTGTTGAGGTGGGATCAGATGTGACAAGGTTCAAAGTTGGAGATGTTGTTGGTGTTGGAGTCATCGTTGGAAGCTGCAAGAATTGTCATCCATGCAAATCAGAGCTTGAGCAATACTGCAACAAGAAAATCTGGTCTTACAATGATGTCTACACTGATGGCAAACCCACCCAAGGAGGCTTTGCTGAATCCATGGTTGTCGATCAAAAGTAATCATCAAAACATTTTAATCTGGACTTCATTATGACCGAAAGTTTCTCTTTTTTACTGTTCCTCGTTCATGGTTCTATGTCAAAGAAATCCAATTTGCAACCTTTTCTTACTGTGGAGAAGCATTATTTCAACTCATATGAATTTTTATGCACACAAATAACCAATTAGTTCTGTCTGCATTTATTTAGCCATGTATTAGATAGTGAATTGGAATGCAGTAATTGAGTTTTGTAGGTCCAAAAATGTTATTTCTCGCACTAGAAAAACCCTCTTCTAATCCAAAACAAAACAGAAAACCTTTTTCGATTGACGTGCATTTTCTTGCTCAATTAATTGATTAAGCAAAACCCGTGCTTGTTTTGATAAACTTTGATATTTTCCTTAGGTTTGTGGTGAGAATTCCCGATGGGATGTCACCAGAACAAGCAGCGCCGCTGTTGTGCGCTGGATTGACAGTTTACAGCCCACTTAAACACTTTGGACTGAAACAGAGTGGGCTAAGAGGAGGGATTTTAGGACTTGGAGGAGTAGGGCACATGGGGGTGAAGATAGCAAAGGCAATGGGACACCATGTAACTGTGATTAGTTCTTCTGACAAGAAGCGGGAGGAGGCTATGGAACATCTTGGTGCTGATGAATACTTGGTTAGCTCAGATGTGGAAAGCATGCAAAAAGCTGCGGATCAACTTGACTATATCATCGATACTGTGCCTGTGGTTCATCCTCTCGAGCCTTACCTTTCTCTATTGAAACTTGATGGCAAGCTGATCTTGATGGGTGTTATTAATACCCCATTGCAGTTTGTTACGCCTATGGTTATGCTTGGTGAGTCTCCCTCTATTTGCTTTGAAGATTAGTTATGTATTCTCTACTTAATTTTCAATTGAGTATAAACCTGGGAAATTTTTGCTATAATCCACAATCCCTGATGAGGGTGCTTTTTTTTCTCATGCAATTTTGTGTAGGGAGAAAGTCAATCACCGGGAGCTTCATAGGGAGCATGAAGGAGACAGAGGAGATGCTTGAGTTCTGCAAGGAAAAGGGATTGGCCTCCATGATTGAAGTGATCAAAATGGATTATATCAACACAGCATTCGAGAGGCTCGAGAAAAATGATGTGAGATATAGATTCGTTGTCGATGTTGCTGGTAGCAAGCTTATTCCCTGAACGACATTACTATTCATATTCGAAAAAACGCGATATACATTGATACCTGTTTCAGACTTGACTTTATTTTCGAGTGATGTGTTTTGTGGTTCAAATGTGACAGTTTGTCTTTGCTTTTAAAATAAAGAAAAAATTGAGTTGTTTTTTTTTTTGTTTTCATTGATGGGTATACGTTACCTTGTAATTGAATGCGCTGTGCATCTGGTGATCTGTCCCATAAACCAATCTCTTGTGGCAATGAAAGATGACGAACTTTCTGAAAACATCTTGTCGCATAAGGTAAAGCCTTATTTGTTGAACACTTGGATATTTAACAATCTTTCTAATTTGTGGTTTGTGATTTTAAGACCTCGGATCATATTCTTCCAAATTCCTTGAGAATTTGGAAGTTCACCCTTAAGGACACATCGAAACATCTTCAATGACTTGAAACAATCATGCACTATATAAGCTCGCAAAGATGAAAGACTACTACTATATGGGGCAGTCTGTGCATCTGACATATCGCTGCCGCTGCCGCACTAATCGTTCGTGAACAAAAAGCAGCTCGAGAATGAAAGTTTAAGAGAATTTTAATTAAGAAAGATAAGGTTCGGACTTGATGTTCTTGTGTGGACCAGAGATGAAGTTGTATTAGTTAGGGATGAGGCCGGTTGCAACTAAATCATGGTCTTATAGGAAGAATGCTCCTTTTTTTCCTCATATGCTGATCGATTTTCAACCAGCCAGTCTGATCAGGAAGGAAAAGAACCTTAAAAGAAGAGTTTTTTGTTGCAAGGGTAGGAGCCTAAAGGAAAACAGCAAAGAGGAAAAGAAGCTCCGGGAATCAAGAAAAGAGAGGAGCAGACGGTGAAAACTGAAAATGAACCTAATGATATACTTAAGCCCAGTTTGGGCCGGTTGCTGGACTGGTAAAATTAGCAACCCAGTTACATCATTAATCTGATTTTTAGGGTAGGTTTATTATTGTGTTTTAAAAAATTTTAAAAAAAAATTTAAATTTTTTTATTTTTTTTATTGTAAATTAAATTTTTTTATGTCTTTAGATTATTTTGAGATACTAATATTAAAAATAATTTTTAAAAATTAAATTATTTTAATATTTTTAAATAAAAAATATTTTAAAAAATAATTAATACAATACTTGCAAGTATTACTATTTGTTTTTGTATTTCAAAAATATTTTTAAAAAGAATTGAAATTTTTTTTATTTTTTTTGTTTTAAATTAATATTTTTTTAGTATTTTTAAATTATTTTAATATACTAATATAAAAAATAATTTTTAAAACATAAAAAATATATTATTTTAATTATTTTATAATAAAAAATATTTAAAAAATCATCACAACTACATTTTAAAAAATAATATATTAAGTTGTCAACGAGGTTGTACCTAGGTGGCCTGACTAGGTAGCTTGTTTTTGCAATGTCACTGTCATTTGGTTGATATCCTTGAGTATGTTAGGTAAGAAAAAAGAAAGATGAAACCACCGTTATACATATAACTTTATTTCTACTTTCTTTTCTTTCTTTTTTCATCTTGACACCATGGGTGTTTCAAACCAATTTTCTTTGCTCTTCCCGGTATGGTTTTCAGATGTCCTGGAATATATTCCACGTGGGAAAAGGTAGTGCACGTGGACAAATTAACCATGATAGACAGAACTGTCACCACAGCTAACATCATGCCGCGTGTAATGTCGTTTCAATGAAGTTTTCACCGAACAGAAAGCACCGAAATCAAACCCTATGAATGAATGCACGTATTCAAAATCATATTTGTACGACTATAACTATAGTTGGTGTTAGTTGCATTTTTTAAGTGGAGTTGATTTTTAATATCCCTTAAAGCATCGTCTCCTGGACACTTTTTGGGCATGTTTGCTATGTGTTACGTCTAGGCTGCTCGCGATTATTTGCGACAAAAAATGAATGAATTCAGCCTCGTGTTTTATGAGATTATTGTCACAACAATTTGGTTGAGCTGTTCTGTTCTGTTTCATGGAAGAAGTAATCCTGACGCCTGATTTCTCCCGATCAGGTTCGGCCTGCCTGAATCTCATTTCTATTTACAAAAACTGTAAAACAGTAAAAACGATTGCCATGACTGATTTTACAGATACAAGGAGTGTAGCTAAATGCCGCGCATCCCCTTTCCTGGAATCCCAGATGACCGTTGCTAACAGGCTAACATCAAGCAATTCACTACTAGCTGGATGGAACATCTTCCAGGACTATTTTCTATACAATCTACTAGTGATATCTTAATGAGGATCCTTGTTTGTGTGGTTAAGATTGAGAATCAAAAGCCCCCCCGGTTTGCGGAGTAATCTTCTGCATTCAAATATATTCCAAGCCTTGTTTATAAGAATTAATGGCACCAAGCAACTGGTTTAAAAGTGAAAACAATTGTGGCTACTAATCACAGTAACATTCATCAAGAATGTCAGCACCAAAAGAATTGGCGTTTACAGTACTGAATCCATTTTGATGATAACATTGCAGATACTCGGCTTCTATTTTTTGAATGCAGAAGATGCATACAATTTCCAAGGAGACATGAGATTATCATATTCACCTTTTTCAAATAAAAGACCATGGAAAACACATCCACTGGAACAATGATATTGACTATAAAAAACACTTCTTGCCCGACTTGAATTGGTTTGATTTCCACTTGAATTGGGAAAAAGACTACAATAAAGCTACAAAGATTTTCATTTTGCAATCCTCCCCTCAGTTTTACTACATGTATGTGAAAAAAATTTGGCCCTCTCATAGTTGATGCGGGCTCTGAACTATCCCCCCATCTCATATGCGTGCCATCCGAAGTGTTAGCTTAGTGAATCACACCCTTTGACTAAAGTACACATTCATAAAATATCTCGAAGGATTGAAGCCACTTAAAATCACTGCAAAGTTGAAAGAACTAAGAGGTTGATATACAAAACAATCCGATATGAAGGTGAAGTCAGAAATTGTGTTTAGTAACTTACAAATAGGAGACAGGACAATGACAGCACCAATTGGATAGAGGAAAAATGTTGTTCTCTCCAGAAAGGGTAACACTGCAGTAAATAAACATGTTATCAGTATCTTAATTGATCAAGGTGATCAGCAGCTGTATCATTACTGCAAAACATTTCAATAGCCACCCAAGTTTGGAACTATATCCAAGCAAAACCTTCTATTACTCATCATTGACAAAGAAAGGCTTCAATACAACTTTCTTTTTTTCTGGAAGTGGAAAAGCTGGATTTCTGGTAGTGAGCTCCTCCCACTTAAATCCAATGTTTCAAAAACTGACCCAATGATTAAACCAGAAAGAACAGAGGCGAGGTGTCAGAACTTCATCCAGGATTACACTGGAGGAGAAACATGCCAAAGATCTTTGTGTCAACTCATTCAACTAAACCTATATCCTAAATGTCATTCACGTGCACATAAAACCTGTTATTTCATGCAAAAAAGTTAAGCAACTGCATTTTTTAATTTCTATCTTTTAACTCCTCTCATTCATGCACAACATGAGCGATTTACTATACTATTGCAAGTGCTTAAAATATCTCGTGTGTAATTTATTTCTAAAAAAACACATGATGTGATTACATTGAACACTCTTGGCAACAGTGTCATTGTGTCTGATAGTCCATTTTGTCTAAAAATGCTGCTCAAAACACTTAATCGAGGTAATGACCCTCAGTCCATCCAAAAGCCTTTGAGTTATCTCTAATTATTCACATACTAGTGATCTCATTTTCAAGGATAGTGTACACACACCAAAAAAAATAAAAAACCCTGCTCGTGAAAGTAGTAAACCAGATACTATGAAAAATCAGCTCACCATCATAGCCTAAAAAGTTGAGGTAATGATAGTACGAGGCTGCCACCATGAACAGCAGGTTTGACAGCAATACAGGTATGAACCCATGGGCAACCAAAAGAGGTGACAGAAAATAATGTATCACTGCAACCAAACCAAGACATCAGTAAACTTTTGTGACATAAACTGAGGTTGACAATTAAAAGCTGAAACACATATTCACATAGCACTCACCATAAAGCATGACAAACATTGGGAAGAAAGAATTGCAGTGCACATCAAATGCATACAGCCTTCAACCAGAAAGCAGCATAAAAAAAACAGGGTCAGCACTAAGTGTTATCAATGAGGAATATGCAAGTGAGATTAAGACCATGAATCTATAATGATTTCCAAACAACAATTTGCATGCATACAGTTGTTAAAACATAGTTTATAAACAACCAAGAGCAGAAGATTCTAGACTTGCCATTCAACCCGTTGCTCAACAACATGACTATTTGGAGCCTCCTCCCGAAGGTATGCATTAGTTAGGAACCTGTATGGAAATGAAAAAAAGGGAATTGCTATCATGCCAGCTTAGTGCAGCACATACGTGCAAGCTCTAATCACACAAGCATTGGAAGGAAATCAAGAGGTGAAAGATCTAATTATGAATGACGATGGAAAAAATGAAGCATCAATGAAAGAAATTCAGAGTTAGTTTCTTAATTTAGGATTAAATTCTCACAAAAAGGGAAAGCATCACTAAGGCAAGAAATGTCATCTCCAGATGGTAAAACAATATTTTGGAGAATGAAGACTTTAAAGTAACAGATGTTAGAACAAGTACTTCAATTATCTAACTATGCAGAAACCCTTATTCACTAATGGTACAGAATCTCTCAATCTCTCCATTGCAGTAACAAATACGTGAATATCATTCTTTCACCTGCTTCAAATGGCAGCATATAATTTTCAACAATTAAATATCATGTCATGTGCAAGGCTTGTGGCATTGGCAGCAAAAATTAAAATGCAGAGTTTTTTTAAGATAAACAAGATCTATTCATTGAAGTGTCAACTTTGCATTTACATGGTAATTTAATCCATCATTAGGGGCATTCAAATAAGGAGAGAGCTGCAAAACAAGATAAGCATCATATTACTTTCATGTGGACAGTGGTTCTTACCAACAACATGTAGCAAGACCAGCTCCTGAAATTAAAAAATGAAAAAGTAACACGGAAATAACTACAAAAACAGCATGTCCGGCACTGTGGTCATACCTGAAATGAAAAGAAGAGACCAACAGAGATTTAAACTAGAGGGAACAGTCAAAGAACTCGTTTAATACAGCAATAGAAAGAAAAATAGTCTAACAGTAAAAAAGGGATAAAAAAACAAAATGCACTTAAAGGTTTGGCCATGACATAGCTAGCTTTGAAGAAGTTAGACATACAAAATGCAGCCTAATATTATCATGCATATGCAACATTACTAGGCTTGGAAGCATTGACTCGTCATGCATACTCGTAATTAACAACTGCAAGTTTAAATTTAAACGCATTCAATTATCATGAAAAAATAGACAAGAATGTGAAAATTATTCATTATTCCTATCATCGCTATGACAGTCAATCTTGAGAGGTTGTTAAAGGCAGGAAACTTACGCGGCACAATAAGCCATAGCTGCAACTACCAAAAGGAGGCTGCAGATTACAACAAAAGCAGGGTCGTCACGTGCCCATTGATTCTTAGTTTCTGAAACCAATAAAAGCAAATTAAAAGTTTTTGCATGTGATTTTCTATAGAAAATTTCATAGCTCTAGACCTCCAATGAGTGCATAGGTAAAATTCAAACCATAAACATGATCAAATATACAATCCAAGCCTGGCAATATTGCATTTGAAGGAGTTGGTGCTTAAAAAACAACCACTGGTTTTCAATCAAAACAGAGATCGTATACTCTTAAGACTATGAATTAAGAACTAAAATATAACTAAAAATAAAAACATTTAAAGAAAAATCAATAAGATTTATTCATTTCAAAATAACCACTTAGCACAGCAAGATACAATTTATCTTCATCAACCATCGGATGAAAAAATACAATATTCTTCACTTGGAGATGAACTTACGTTTGTGATACTTGGTGTGCTGATAGCTGCATCCATTGTATAGTGTAAAGTCAACATGCAAAATGTAATAACTCAATTAGAAACTTGCCAACTAGAAAGTAAACGAAACAATTATACACAATTGATCCAAACTATGAACCAGCATTGTAAGTAAAGTTTTCCCCTTCTACATGCGGGTTGTGCAGAAAATTAAAAAAGAGAGGCAGTAGAACAGTCTCAATGCTGCAAACTCTTACCGATGCAACACTCATCTTGCCAATTATACACCGATAAAAGATAACATAATAGCAATAGCAAGGACAATGACAATGACAATGACGAGGAATGTTCAAGTGAAATAATTCTTACACGACTTTTGGTGAGGTGCACAAGTGAAGCATTTGCCAGAAAGTGTATTCAACGTCCATTTGTTGCCACTGCAAAAACACAAGGGTTTGTAAATGCCGCAGCAACCCACACTTAATTTTAGGCACCATCGAAGAAAATATCAACATCAATAGTCTAGGATAGATGCACGCATGTCTCTCTAACACTGATGAGCATCATAAACTAAAGAATGAATCCTCCTAAACTCGCAGTTAGATATCAAAACTTGCCCCTCAAAAAAATGAAAAATAATTAATTCATAAGAACAAGTGCCATGTATGGTTTAAGGCTTGTGAATGAAGCAAACGTCATTGCATCCGATTTTAATCACAACCGGAAATGACACATTGCAGGGGTAATTACAATTTGTGAAAGAAGTTAATAAATTCAACGGTGAGATTGAAAATATTAATGGATGGATGGAGTAAAAATGAAAACGAGTGAAGAGAAAGGTTAAGATGGAAGTGAGATCTAGAGATAGGAGAGGAGAGGACCTTGATGATTCGACGGAGGTACAGAGGGAAAGTGGAGGAGTTAGCCCGAGAAGTGGAGGACGATGATGCACGCCCTCTCGATGTTGTAGGCAACATCTTTTTACTGTTTAATATGTTTGATGATTTGCTTCTTCTTGGTGATTTCAGGTCAGGTTTTTTTTTTTTTTGCCTGCTTGATTGGAGATCTGCGCAGAACTTCTCACAGATTTCTGTTGAGATATTGAGAAGAAGAAAAGTAAAATGACGACGGCTCCGCTTTCTGCAGGTAGCCTTCTCTCTCTCTCGCCAAAAGGAGGAAGCGGGAACTGGGCCAAGGTTTTAACTCTTGACGCGGTTTTTACACTGGGCTTTGGCTCTAAGCTTCGGAGAAATGATTGTGGCTTCTTTTCGTCCTTTTCGGATATTCACCTCATAATTAGCAGATTTTAAAAAAGTTGCTAGGTGAATGGGATAATCGAGAGGATTATTTTTAAGAATCGGTGATATTTTTAAATTAATAATTACATATCAATTGAGATTAAATTTCCTTCTCAGAAGATTTTAGAGCACACTTCATACATTTGAAAAAATGAATTTACTTGGATGCTAATTCCAATATTTAAACTCCAAATATTGATAAATAAATAAAATCTCCTTGACTCCAGGTAGGGTTTAAACTTAACATTCACTCCACTCGTTTTTGCTTTGCAAGATTACCATGATTCTATTTAAGCCAAGTCCATTGGTAGTACCAACTTTATGATGAGAGGGACGCTTTGCCAAAGGTTATGATGCGTCGAAACTCAATTTTAAATGTAGTTTAGAGCATGTTTTTTATTAGATTTTTTTAGCATGTTTTTTATAGATTTTTTTTTAAATAAATAAAGTAATTTTATTTAAGCATCGATGTTTATTTGAGGATACAGAAAAATTGGAGTGTAATTCCAGGAATTTAGGCCATTAAATATAATTGAAGACCTATCAAAGCAATGTGTTACAATATTGTTGGCATTTCTTTTGACATGAACAATTTTAAAATTATTTGTAGATGGAAGTATAGCCTGACAATCTTTAACAACTAGACCACACTTTGTTTGACTGGTACAGACAACAACACGCAATCATCAACTAAGTATGGAGCATCTGGTTCCAATATAATATTTATGTAATCCAATCCAAGTAGTTGTTCAAATTTTGTATTCAATCAAACAGTAAAAAATAATTATGCTGGGGGGGGGGGGGTGAATGTATGTTCTTCTGGAAAAATATACACGAAACAATCAATATCCAACCGTCATATTGAATTCATAAATTTGCGGTGAAAGCATGCCCGTAAATTGTGAAGAATCTATCTCTCTCTATTTTCTCTGAAAATATTCAAGGCCTTGGGCCAATAAATGGGATACTGCTACAGCCACGCAGCAGAACTAAGCAAAATTCTGGGCACATTAGACGGGACAAGAACAGGAATTTATCCTGGCCAATTAGCTGTGTTTCTGGTACAATGTCACCAACCGCCATATCAACACTATCCTGACAATCAACATTACTATCCAAAATTGTACAGCTGCATAGTACCCAAACGTCCAGGATGCACCGCATGCTCTCATAATTCAAAATTAAAAGAAAACAATGCGTTTAAAAAATCACTGTTTTTTTCCTATAAGTTTTCTAGGAGAAATTTCCGAGGCATGTATTTTATCCAGCAGTTTAAATTCAAAACCAGTGATATCTTAGTCAGCAGGACCAGCATACCAGAAGGGCAGTGTTTTTGTACATCTTCGAAATTCAAGACTATTGCGAGCTCAGAAGCAGAAAAAAGAAAATGCTAAATAAGAAACAAATAAATTTCCAGTAAATCATCGGTGATTTTTTGCTTTCACCAAATGAGTAAAACCACTGCTGTGATCTAAACCTTTCTTTCCCTAAATCTAGATTATTATTTTTTAATTTCTCACACCCGACGAAACAAAACCAGAAACCAAACAGCTTCTTTCATACCCTCTTCAACCTCAAACCTTCCTAACCTCTCAACACACGTCTGGTCGGTCCATCCAATCTCTAATCTTCTCACTTAACAACCCATTTGCTAACTAATCCCATAATTAATCTTATTTCCATTAATATTCCTAATTAGCCACTACTTTTCTTCCCAATCCCAACCATATAGATGCTCACTTCCTTTCTAATCATCTGCTGCATAACTGCTAACAACTCCGGCACAAACGTCATCGTTTTCTCAACATCTCCGGTTAACAATTCTTTAGTACCAACCCCATCTCTCCCCAACCGTCCAGACTCCATCCCCAGAGTAGACAACGTAAGTTCAGTCGAAACGCCGTCGTCGTTGCTAATTCCAGTTTCTACAACTGGCATGTTTTCGCTTGCCAGCATAGATGACGTCACCGGTAACCCAGCATCACTGACGTCAGATCCCGAAGGAGTACTGGCCCTCTTGTGAACCGAAGACGACGACCTCGTTTTAGCAGATTTCTCCTTCACTCCATCTTCATTAACCGTTCCATCATTCTCAATCAAGTCCGCGTATTTCCTCTTTAAAGTGGAGTTCCAATGATTTTTTATTGCGTTGTCCGTACGTCCATCGAGGAGTCTTGCTATGGTAGCCCATTTATTACCATACTTGGCATGAGCATTGATGATGATCTCATCTTCTTCGCGTGTAAACGCTCTGTGCTCCACTTCCGGTGACAGCTGATTACACCATCGTAACCTGCAGGATTTCCCGGATCGGCCCGGTACTGCTCTTGCTATCATCGTCCAGTTACGCGGCCCATGTTTTATCACCAAATGCTTCAGCAGATCGTCTTCTTCCGGGCTCCATGGTCCCTTAACCCGATTATTATCCATCAAAAACCCTAAAGGAGATGAGACGATGGTTTTAAAATAGAGAGGTTCTCTGTATTGAATTGGAGGGGGGCGGAGGAAGCGGGACTTTATAAGGGATGGATTAGGAGAAGTGATTAAACCGGTTAGGGAATACGTGGATATAGAGAAAGCGGATACTGGTATTTTTCAGTTACCGGTTTTAATTATACAACTGTATAACTGCCACGTAGGTCCTCGGATTACTGAGAATCTAACAGGATAAACTCGGCGGGTTTGGGAATTTGAAGGATTTTTCTCGCGGTAGTTACCATAACTGATAAATCTCATTAATAAAATTAAAGGGTGTTTATGATGCATGTCATTTAAAGTGTTTTTTTATATAAAATAAATAAAGAAACTATTAGTCATTTATTTCATTCCATGGTAATATTTGTTTGAATATCGTAACCAAAATCTAGTTTAAAATTGAATTATATAACAAAAAAAGACAACGGTGGCATATAAAATAATATTTCATTTTAGTAAATATATTAAAAAAATTGTAGATCAAAATAAAGAATGAGAATATTTTTTAGAGCACTCTTTTTTTGTATTTTGAGAGAAACTACAACTTTTAATTTGCCTCTTGGAAGAACAAATTTAATCATCTAGAATAATAAATATATAAAAACTACAAGAGAAAGAAATTAAAATAAACTTGAAATACAATATTTTTGATTTTCGACTTTCATTCTGTAATTTTTAGTTTGCAAAGTGAGCTTCTAATATGTGCCTGTATTTTTAATTAAGTTAATTGAAAAGTGAGTTTTTTATTAATTATTTTTATAACATAACTGAGTTTTTAATCTATTTTCTTGTTAATTTCTATTTTAATCTAAATTAATTGAGCATGAAATATATCAATCATATACAAATTATGTGACAAGTAAAAAAGTTATTTAAGAAAAATCACATGAGACCATATTTCTCCATGTATGGAAACCTCTTTCCTTCTCATTCCTTCTATTTTTCTTATCCCTTCTTGTTCGTTATAGTTTTTATTTTTAATATTGATGGATACAAATAAAATAAACTCAAAAAGCCTTTCAAAACATACCAAAAAATTCCCCCAAAATAAGCCCCACGAGAACACCTTTTAGGCTTGAGTTTAGTATCTTGAGCCTAGAGTACAGCACGGAGCTCAAAAAGACTGGGCTCGGGCACACGCCCAACGTGGGCGTGACGTGTACAACACCTTTGTTGTTAGCATGCACCCTATAGGCTAGGGTTTCCAAGCTTGAGCCCAATATGCTCGAGCTCAAGAATGCACCCCAAGACCAATATGTGTGGGATCAACTAGTGTGTCTGAACCCATTTTCACCCCCCTCGTGAGCCTAAACTGCCATTCCTAATCCCGACGTGTTTAGATCCAGGCAACGTACTTAGATCCACTTTCACCCTTCATGGCCTCAAGCTGTTATGTTCAATCCCAGCATGTTTGGGTTTAGACAACACGCTGGACCCACTTTCACCCTTGGTGGGCTCGGGCTGTCACACCCAAGCTCAACATGTTTGGGTCTCAACTGCATACTCGAACCCATTTTCAGCCCTCGTGAGCTCTAACACCTTGTTTGAGCCCAACACTCACCAGACAATTTTTCTAAGGCTCCATACGGGTCCCTTAATATTTTATATTGATCCGATATGTATTATTTTGAGTAGATTACAACTCAAAATATTGCAAAGGGTAAAATTACACTTCAAACCCTCATCTTCATTAAAAAAACAAGATTCATGGGCTATAAATACATCATGAGATCTTCAAAACAAATATTCACAATATATTTCATTATTTAATGCATACATATTTTCGAAGCATCTCTTTCCTTAATATTATTGTATTTTATCTCTCTATAAAGTTAGTGACTTTATTATCGGAGAGTTTTCACCTCCACAAAAAATAACATTTTGCATGTAATAGTTATAAGCCACATCAGTCTACCGATCAACAAGTGTAAGCTATCAATCACCTCAACTACGAAGAATTGATGATATTGTTATGACTAATTGATTAACCGATTATTCAACCCGAGAACCACATTTCTAAACTACTTGGATTTTCTTGAGACAACATAAAATATGATTATAAAACATTCATATAAATTTTTACGTTAATTTGAATAAAAATCAATTTTAGAATAATAAATTGACAATTCAATCATTTTATAATAATAAAATTGGTATATATTGGAAACTTATTTTATTATATACATATACTTTGAGCTATTTTTTCAGAATAAAATAATATAAACAAGTGTAATCCTATATGGAAAAAGAATGTCTAGTTTGGTAAAGAAATATTTGAGGAAATAAAATGAAATTGCCTTTATTTTGTAGGTAAAAAATACACTCGTCAAATGGCAAAAGATTAGTTATGGAAATTAGTCTAGAAGGGAGAAGAAGAGGAGTTGAAAGTGTAAAATATCACGACAAATTAAAGGGCGAATATTGGCGGTTAAGAGGATAAGTTTGACTAGACAGGCTGGAGGGCATTACGTAAGGGATTTTGATTGTTTGTCTTTTAGGTATAGTTTGGTTGTGTAGCTAGTAAGGGTGCACGGAAGATATGACGTGGAGAAAACGACAAAACGAATTGGAGAGGGGGATGATTACTGACAAATTGACAGTACAGACTGCCAACCTGACACACCATGGACATGCTAACGGCTCTTCCTGTCACCGACACGAAGCGGTCACCGACTCAACAGAATATTATTTAACGGAATTACTAGCATTGAAATCTGATTAACACTGTTAAGTTCCCCGTGCCATGCTACACGTGCACTTAGGTGGACAAAACATACTGTGACTTTCTGGTACTCCTCCACGGTGATTTGTAATTAACCAACAGTGGGTCGGGTTAATCGTGAGTTTGGCAAGTGGTATAAAATATTTTTTATTTTATTTTTTTGTTTTTTATATAAATATATTAAAATTATTTAAAAATAAAAAATATTAATTTAATATTTTTTTAAAAAAACAATCGCATTTTTTAAAAAATATTTAAAAACAAAAGCTATTTTTTTAAAGCACAAATCTTTAAAAAAACAAAACCTTAGTCCTTGCATATCTTCTAAATCCTAACATTAAAACTAGAAAAAAAAGGGGTCTAAACTAGCACTGTTTTACTCCATAAGAATTACATTTATTATATGAATAGTAAGCATACTCATTTAATTTAGTGACTTGTTTTAGTTATTTGTTAATTTTAGGTTAACATAGTCAAACTCAAGCAAATTAATTTTTATTTTTTATATTTAAATAGTTTACCTAACAAACCTCCTATTTAAGTTAAGTTTGATAATTTTTGTACTAAGAGATGGGTATAAAATCAAATAAGATTTTAATTATAAGATTTTTTTTAGATTTATATTAAAAGGTACATATCTTTTAGCTAGCTTTGCCTCAATTAAAACTAAAATTCTTTATAAGGATGCATCCTTAATATTAATTTGTTTAAATTCAGAGTAATCTAATAAAATTTATTGATGATGGTTCTAGAATCCAAATCCAACAATTAAGAAAGAAAACACATAAACCTCCTTGACTATTATTTTCAATCCCTTAAGAGTATTCAAAAGGTCGGTTAATAGGATAAATGAAATTGATTTTATGTCATGATAATGCAATCCCTTAAATTGTTATTTGATTTATTGTAAATGGATTATTATATATTATATATTGCTTCTTCTTCTTCTTTGTTACAAGGGATTATTGAGTAAATATGTGAGTGATTCTACATGGTTTGTGAGAAGTGATCTCCAAGAAGGTGAGATTCCCAAGCAAGCTACGAATTTTCCACACTCCCTTAAAGTCGAATTCCTCACATCTAACACAACATTAATTACTTGATTCTTTTTCGTTAAAAAAAAAAAAAAGATTCCAAAGTAAAGGAGTTCAATAACCTTATACGCAACGGACTCCTCAATGATACCAACCTTTTCCGTCCTGGCTGCACCTACCGAGTCCAGACTCGCACAGGGAATAATAAAAGCAAACCCAAAAAAAAAAAAAAGTAAACTCTCACGCAATTGCATACTTTATTAACCACCGTTTAGATTTTGCAAAACTGGGTTTCTGCTTTGTATAGTTGTTTTTGTTAACAAATAAAAAACAACATTGCAAGTTATCGCGTCACTGCATGCACCGTAAAATGTATATCAGGTTTAAATTGCTTGAAATATCAGCAGAAATACAGAAATGCCCTTTGAAATCAGCTGATTTGCTATCGATTATATGTGGAATTCATTGACATTTACAGTAAATTAATCCTAATGTCACGGAATGTGGAAGGAAGCACGAGGAGGCTATAAAGGGCATTGTATATTCAATGCCTAGCTAGGAGCATTGCACAAGCCACTACAAACAATTTCCAGCTGCTCCGATGAACATGGAGAAGAGCTGGACATTTAATGGACGATTGATGCATAGCTCGATGATGGAAATCGTAATCTTATTGCATAAAGTGAGATGTATTTTCATTGCAAAGTGCATCGGATTACGGACAATGATATAACTAGATTATCATCCAAGCAATCTGCACGTGTAAACGAATAATCAAGGATGTTCCATTCTCAGAACAAAATGGTGGGGTGTTGCTTTCTCTGGGCTCTCACATGTTGCTGCACTCATTGCAAATTGTCGGAAAAGAATCAAGACGGGGATTTTATTTATGCAATTAATATCAACTTGCAATTTTTATTTTTACCAATTAATTAAATATACACGACCCGTGGCCATGTATATATATAAATTGAAACTTGCAGAATCATCAGCAGCTCCCTAGATAGAAGACACATTGCAGTCAACAAAACTGTACCCATCTCGCGTATATAAAAAACAATATGAGCAAGTGCAGATAGGTATGTTCTCATTTTTGAAATTGAAGTGCGTTGGACAATGGGGTTTAGGGCATAGAAACAGCTATAAAAACGATATTTACATGGCAGGGAACGATAGAGGATGTTTCCCTTGCTGATTAAACATGTCTTCCTACCAGTTAAATAAAATAAATAAATAAATAAAAACAGATCTTGCTTTTCCCAAGCATTGCACATGTTGCTATCTTGATTGCAATCGAGAGTGATGATGATGCTTGAAGGTCTCAAGCCGGTGATTAATTGATTCCACTTTGAATTTGTATTTATGTGGCTGAGAAAGTTAAGGGTGATATTGTTGGAAAGGAAAAAAAACGCAGATCGAGGTGTTAGAAAAATAGTTTTTGAAGACCTTCGGTATATAAAAGAAGTGGGTAAGTGGGTGTTTCGCATCTTGTATTTTATTTTTATTTTTTTGTTATATATTGATTAAAAAAACAAATTTTAAAAAAGTTATAATATGCTGATTAATCAAGGTTTTAAGAGAGTTTTAAATCAAACTTGTGTATTGATTAGCTAAGAATTTAAAGAAAAAAAATTTAGTGAAATTCATGCAAAACTATAATATATATATATATTAGATATTTTAAAATTATAATTGAGATAAGATATAATTTTAATCACACTACACGCCTCAAACGACATTAATTGAACATATTTATATCATACATAAATTTTACTGTTTATTTTGTTTTCTAGTACAATGTTAATTTAATAAAATGATTTTTTACATGTAGCTGGATAGTCTATTAAAAAAATATGACTGTAATTAATTTTTTTTACTTGAAAATATATTAAAATAATTTTTTTATTTTTAAAAAATTATTTTTAATATCAATGCATCAAAATAATATGAAAATACTAAAAAATTATTAATTTAAAATAAAATAAAATAAAATTTAATTTAATTTTTTTCAAAAAAAAATATTTAAAACACAAAAACAAATAGAATTTAAATTCAAGTAATTCAAACCAACATCCACGATATTTATTAAGTTTTTGTAAATATACTAAGTTCATGTATAAGGTATGTTCTCAAGATCATTAAAAAAAGATTTATTCTCTATTAACATAAAAATTATTCCGAGAATACTTATACCGCTTAAAAGAAAAATTAATATTTTTTAAAACGATCTCAAATGCGCACATGATAGAAGTAAATCATATATTAATTTATCATGATTGATTATTTAATCGAGCAGAAATAGGATATTAGGAGAGTGTTTTTCACAATAAATCCATTACTATTATAAAGAGCCGGCCTGAAACGATGTGGTGGTTACATTAAAAACCTCAAAAACAGCATTGACTTTTTAATTAAGAAATAAAATACGATTCTTTTTGTAAATATGAATATATACAGTATGATCCTTTATATTTGATTTTTGTTATAAGTATCAATCATTTTGGTGGTTGTTTGTGTTTTGGTTAATTAAAGCATGTTTTGAAATTTGAGTATAATGTTATATTAATTAGATACTTAGAATAAATAAAAGTCTTTAGTTGAGTATTTCTGGAATTGTAAATTGTATGGTGGTAAAATTGAGACATTCTTTGTAATTTGAGTGTACTTTTTTAGGTTTGTCCTCTTCTAAATATAAAGGAAATAACTTTTGCTTGGATTGTTATAGAATTAATGGATATAAACAATAAGAGGACAGGTAAATCAAATAAAAAAAAATATTTTAATATATTTTTAAATAAAAAATACTTTAAAAAATAATAACTATCATGATCTCAAACACTATCTTAATTTGTTTTCTATAAGTCAAATTTTGTTTTTTGGATCGTCAAAAAACAAGAAATTAAAGAAAAAAAATAAAAAATACAGTCAAATATTTTTTTTGTATTTTTTATTGTGGTGAAATATTTATTTTTGTGTTTTTCTAAATTTTTGTTACCTGACATAAAAAAAATAAAAATCTAAAATGTGGCAACTTTATTGATTGCCTTGTGTCCAACATTACCCTAACACAGCTATAAAACTTGGAAAAGATCATCAGATTTTTTAATAAATATCCAAATTATTTTAGAATTAATTAAGTTGATTAAATCACATTGGAACAACTATTATATTATTTAATTTTAAATTTAAGCTAGACAAGTAGTTTGACGAGGAGATTTTTTCCTATCAATTTTATCTTTTTATTTTCTCAATTTTATAATTAGAATTTTTTTTATTAGTCGACCGAGTTGTTTTTAAATTGATCAAGTTGATTGGATTACATCGAAATAACTCACATGTATATTTCAGAGTATGGTGATGTATTTATGGTGTTAAAAAGCAATAAAGTGTGAAAATGTTACTGAATGTAACATATTGATCTCGTTACTAGTATTATAATTTATTACAATCCTCCATTGTATTTTCTTGGTTTGTCAATCTTATTTTTTTTTCAAGTTTCATCTATCAATATTTTGGATTTTTAATTCGCTTTCTATTGGATTTTTATATGATTTTGAAAGCAATGAGAGTTAATTCGTTTTTTTTTACCTTTGTTGAATCTAGCTTTTTAAAATGAATTTTATTTTTAAATTAAATTAAACTAATTATCTAACAATCTCAACTTATAAACTCAATATATATATATATATATATATATATATTTGAAATTTTGACAGAGTTTTCTTTGTATTCTTTAGATACCAAATTATCGACTCAATCATTTCTTAACCTATAACATCAATCACAATATTCGTTCCATCATTTGAACTTCAAAAACTCAAGCATATTTCAATATCTCAATTATATTTTCTATAGAACAATATAATAAAACTAATAAATTTTTAATATGCAACGTCTCTTTTTCTTTTAAGTATTTGTGCTCAAATATATATACAATCAATCATAGTTCAACTTAATAATAATAAAATTATAAATTACATCATATACAATATAATAAGTTAAACATTACAATTTTAGATATGAAAGTATATTACAACTAAATATTAGTTTTTTCAATTTCATTAATCACATAACAAAATTATTTATCCAAGCATCTACTTTCCATATCGAGGATACGATGTACCTAAAAACATAATCGCAATGAACATGAGTAAAACAATTGCACATTTCAATAAGTAATTGATTAAGGACTAATTATTCATATACATTAAAGTGATTTTCATATCATAGAATAAATTGTCTTATTTTCTTTTTGAAAATTTCTAATTTCATAAATTCTATTCTAGACATAGGGATAAATCTACTAAAATAAAAAATTATCAAGAGTGTCTCCCACAAACCAGCATATTTAACTTCAAAGTTTCATAATTAATCTATTTTACATCGAGTGATTATCTCATTAATTTATAAATTAATTTTCTTAACATGGCCATTCAACCAGGCATAAATTCCAGTAATCAGGAAATGATCTTCAAAACTTGTCCATTCAACAGGGCATTATTTCTAGTAACCAGGTAATATTTTTCAAGGTTTGTCAATTCACCCGGGTATTATTTCCAGTAACCAGAAAATAATTTTTAAGACTTGCCTATTCACCAGGGCATTATTTCCACTAATTAGCACTAAAATTTACAATCTATAAAATTCCTTCTACAAAAAAAATATATAAACTAATTAATTACTACAATGTGTCAAACACCTACCTAGTGTTTGTGGGCGTGAATAGATCCCTTGTTTCTGATTAGGTCTTGCGGCCTCCTCTATACCAACAAAAATTATTTTATCATTGTTCATTCATCTGAACCGATAAAATTCTAATATCCATTACATATTCTTTGATTAAATCCAACATCCTTAATTAAGTTTAATTGACTTTTAATTCAAGGAGGATAAAACTTTCCTTTTTCGAAACATTTACTTATTTTCTTCACCAAAATCCCTATTCAATTTAACCTATCAACATAAATTATCTTTAACTTAGTAAGATTTCTCAATAATATTATTTAAACTCTATTCTATAATTTTTCTTCTCCATTTAGCCCAATGATATCATTTAACTTCATTCTCAAATTTTTCCTCTTTATTTAGCCGAAAGCAACCTAGGGAAAGAAGTGGAAGATTTTTCTTTTCTCTTTGAAAAATTCTTACTCCATTCATATAATAACACTTATAAACTTTCATCTTCCTATATTTTCCAAACAATCATATTAAACCTCAAATCCCCTAAATTATTCCTCTTTTGGCCAAATATTCAATTAAAAAGGGAAAAATTAACTTTTTCTTCTTTTATTTAAAATTAAACACTTATCCAATCATAATTCATGCTTTCTAACATGGTTCAAGCATAATTTGCATTATCCTTATAAATTATAACATAAATTCACAACTTCATATAATCATGATTTTGCATAATCCTTCATCAGACATAAAATTAAAGGAATTAATCATTTGAAGCATGTTATTTACATCACTTTGATAAGGATTTAAGGAAAGAATGCACAAAAATCAAGTTTTCTTCTTCTCCCTCTTCAAACCCTAGCTTGAAATCCTTCCTGCAATGCACTCACCACATTAAAATCAACCCCCTCTTGGTGTTTAATTAAGTTAATCACTCTAATTGCTCACTTTAATTAGTGCAATCAATGAGAATTTAAGTAGAAAAATCACACAATTCTTCCCCCTCTGTTTGTTTCAAGCTCACGGCTAAAAGAGAAAAAAAGGAGCATTTATAGTCTAACTTTTACCTATTTACACATTGGCCCTCATTTCTTCTTGTTTTTATTTTTTTTCACTCAAATCTTCTTTTTACTTAATTCACACCATAGCATCTTATATTTCATTGTATTATATCCAATTACAATACTTAAAATCCTTTTATTTAATCTATTCGGTACTTTATTTATTTTACTCAGATTATAATTTAGAGGGTTTTCACAAATTATGTAAGAGTAAGAATGAGATATTCGATTTATGGTGTTTTGTTTATGGTGATCTTAAACGTTGATATCGCATGACCTTTTTTTTTATGTTGGCCAAAAATTAACTTGGCCCACACAAGCTCTAAATTAGAATAATAGTGTAGTTTATTTTGACCAGACATTTTTTTTTGGGTTGGAGGTTTGACTGCCAAGACTAACTATAAAAAATAATTGTTATTAGTAGCTTATTTCTCTTGAACATGTAAATTTAGATTATTATAAATGATGACAGATCTTACAGGAAATAATTAGTTTTTTTGGCTCGTGCTACACCATTTGGCTAATTAGTTTTTTTTCTAACATAAAAAAAGATATTCAAATAGTGATAACCTAAGAAAACCTAAGTTAATTTGATTAACCCGCAATCCAGGATAACCCTAGAGAAAAGAAAGGGAAAGGGAAAGGGAATATAAATCTCAAGGCCCAATGATATAATATCAAAGGATTAAAAAAAAAAAAAGTTAAATTAATTAATATTTAAAATCAGCAATTATGGTTATGAGACGAAGATGATCATATAGAAGACCAAAAAAGCAAATCTTGAACAAAATTCTTAACCTTCAAAAAATTGAAAAAAATAGTAATTAAAACAATGAGGATTAAGTCTGGTATAAAAACTAATGAAATGAGGGACTTGGTAAAAAAAAAAAAGAATAAGAACCAAAATTAAATAAAAAAAAACAAATGAAATAAAATGATGAGGGGAAAAATTGAAAGAAAAAACAAATTAAGAAAAGGATTAAAAAAAAAGCAATTAAAAAAATGATGAATCAATCCGGAGAAAATAAATAAAATGTTAAGGGATAAAAAAAAACAAAAAAAAGGACAAAAAACAACAATCAAGAGGACATATATCATATATAATATACATAAAAAAATTTAAAAAAAAGAAAAACCAATCAAAAGAAAATGGATCATTATTGAATTGTTTTCTCCATTTTTTTTTATCAAAATAATACCAGTTTTACTTTTTAGCCAAATAAAAAATCAAGTGATTAGCTAAGGAAAAATCATGTCAAAATCCATTGATTATTTTTGCCATTATTCTTTATATCAAAATAATATTATTTTTACTTATTGCACGATAAAAAATTTAATTGACCCTGGTAACCCCAGTCACTCAACCCAACTCGTGACCCAGGAAATGACAGAGATCGACTCCCGAGCTAGGTTTTAAAAGTATGATAAAAAAATAAGCATAAGATATTATATGAAAAATCAGTGAAATTAAACAATAAGGGATGAAATTATATATATATATATATATATATATATATATATATATATATATATAAACTAATCAATAAGAGAACTCAAAATAAAAGGATTTCAATCATAAAAATGGAGATCCAATTCAAAAAAAAAAAAGGATTAACATCAAATGATTAGGGATTAAATTGAAAAATAAAATCCAATCATAAAAAAATATTAAAAGCAAAATAAATAGGAATGAAAAGAATAAGAATCAAATTTGATTAAAAAACATAAAAATCAAATATCAAATGATAAAATTGAAAAATAAATCAATTAAATTCAATACAATTAAAAGATTGAGGATCACTCAACAATTTTGTAAGGCTAACACACCTTTTAAGGTGAATGAAAGAGAAAAACGGAGGCAAGAAAAATTATCTTCGGAGCTTTGTTATGCTATAGAGGTTGACATGTGCCAACTCACCGTGAAGAGGGTGGCACAATACTTCATAAGCCTCATTGAAAGGTAACCAACAATCACCATAAAGCGTCGTATGCATCACCTATTTATTATTATTATTATTATTATTAAAAGACCAAAACACTCTTAACTCCACATGATAATTGGAAGAAAATTTAAGGTAAAAAACCAAAAACTACTTCTTAACCTGAAGTAAAAAAAATTGACCCCAAAAACTATACAGTAATTATTTTATATAAAATATAAAAATCACTAAAGCCCATTAATTATAAGCTGTGTTTTTTCTTAATGAGCATAATTACACCATACAATAAAATATGAAAATATTATTTTAGCCCCTAGTTTGTGTTTAATTTTTTTATTCTTGAAGGGTAAAATCATCATGAATTGCACCGTTAATAATCCACGGTAAAAGACATTAGAACACTGAAGGGTTTTAACTTTATGAATAATATAATGTATAATAATTAGTAAAGGCGGGTGAGAGAACTTACCTAATGATGTCTAACTTTAAGTTAAAACTGAAAAAGAAAAGGAGGACCAATCCCTGGGCTGATTCCAAGTTGACCCAGGCCCATTCTACTTTCGGGTCATTGGACGTTAGTTAAGAAGTAGAAGAATTTGCGCTGGCCACGTCAGTTATTTCTTTTGTATCCTCTCTCGCTAGTCGCTCCACTCTCTTGAGTCATCTCATCAAATTAGCCACGTCGACTCCTAAACTTCAATCACAATGGGCGACTCCGTAACTGCTCTTCGCATCTCCGTCCATCAAGCTCTCGGTGGCGGCACAGGTATCCGTATATTTTATACATTATACATGCATTAAAACCATGCCTTCGTCGATCATTTTGATTCTAAATAGATTCTATATGAACTCGTAATTTATTTTTCGGTGTAGTGGCTGATGTGCTGTTATGGAAGAGATGGTATGCAAGTATTGGTGTTCTAGTGTCAGCGACAACTCTGTGGATCTTATTTGAGAAATCTGGTTACAATTTGTTATCGTTTGTGGCTAACGTCTTGTTCCTTCTTGTTTTTATTCTCTTCTTTTGGGCTAAATCTGCTTCCCTTCTCAATCGGTAATTAATTTATGCCTTTTCTAACTTCTTTTTTTTACATCTCTCAATTTTATTTGTCTAATTTGTTATTTATTTTATTGTTATTTGATTTTTTATGTGAAATTGTAACGGATTTCGTAATTTTAGTCATGAATGTTGTTTTTTATTTGTCTTAAATTTTCGATGGATCATATACATCAAAGATAGATATTTCTTTGATTTTTTTTATTTTAATGGTATTTACCAGGATTTTCTGTTTTGCGTGAAAAAATCGAAAATGATGTGCATATGTGGTTTTGGATTTTATGAAAACGATGAATATTGATTAGTAGTTGTGATTTAGGCCATTACCTCCACTTCCAAATTTGGAAATTCCTGAGGAGATTGTTGCCAAGGCAGCTGGTGCGATTCATGTGTACGCCAATTATGCATTGTCGATTGCGCGCCAAATCGTGATTGATAGGAATTTGAAAGTTTTCCTTCAGGTGAGGAGCTATATGTATCTTTCCGTGCAAGATATAGCTATATTTTTTTAAAAAAATCTTTTTTTGCAAGAGGTTGGAATTTATGTGTGATGCACATGTGGTTCTGCAGCTTGTTTCTGGTTTGTGGGTAGCATCTTATATTGGTAGTCTCTGCAACTTCCTCACTCTTGTCTACCTTGGTGAGTTTTTTACTGCTCTATTTTTTTTCTTAATTAGTCCATAATATGAGGGCAATCATTAATTTATTATATTCGACTACATTTGCAGGGGTTCTTCTCATTCTCTCAGTTCCTTTGGTGTATGACAAGTATCAGCACCCCATTGATGAAAAGCTATGTTTGGCCAATAAAATAATTCAAGCACAGTATATGAAAATTGACGATGCCATCTTGAAGAAGATTCCACTGCCTTCAAACAAAGAAAAGAAGACTCAGTAGGTAAGTGTCTACCCCTGTCTCTCTCATTATATAAAGAAAGTTGATCAATTTTGAACTAAAGTTGGAGTTGTTTTATTGGCAAGCATTATGAATCTATATCTAAATAGTTTACATGTTACTGAAATTATGGGCGTGTTTTTTATATGGAGCCATAGCATGCCTTGGCAGTTATTATGTTGCTTGACATTTTGATAATGTCATTGGTGCAATGTCAATGTCATTATTGTTGCAACCATAATGTTTTCGCTGATATTGTAGAAAGATAAAGACTGATTAGGCAACATGACGAAGGCTCGTGTAGAGTATTTGTTACAAAAACTTGATAATTTACCTCTAATAGGTTAGCAGTCTTCATCATAAATGAGCTGCAATTAGGTCCCTTCATGACAAGGGCCTTGGGAGTATGTGGTTTGTACGATGAGGATCTATTAGCTTTCTTGTAAAATTAACCTTACATTTTTGACACATTGGATACTCTCATTGGAGAGAAGCATACTCATTCTCCTGTATGAGTTGCATTTCATTTTTGTTTGGATTTGAAATTACATACTTGGCACACTTGCTTGAAATTGTCACCATGGTGAAATTAGCCTGTAATTTAACATGTTAAGAAATTAATGGACTGCCTTGGTATTTCTTTCTTTTCTTTTTGTTTTGTTCTTTGGGACTTCCTTGGCATATCATTTTTCATAAGAAATTGATTTTTCATGAATTGTGCAATGAAGAGGTATATCAGCATGATTGCGGTGAAATTTTCCAATACAGGGGTCTCTAAGATTCTTGCATTCAGGCATATTATTTATGAGACCGTTGAACATTTGTATGACTACAGATATTGTTCTCCAAACCTGCGCCCGCTGTTGGAAGGTCCCTGGCTTGTATTTTCATCTTATGTTGATTCACAAGCTTTTAAGATTCTTGTAGTGCATGTATTCCTTTTCCGATTTATTATTACTTCATTAATTATGTTTTCCATTTTTACCATCATCCCATTTGGTCACTCATTCTAATTTTTGGCCAGCATCATCATCTATGATCTCCCTGTAAATATTTCTACAGGGACAGCCTCGATAGGCAGATGTCTTAAATTGTCGTAGCATGATCAATGTCTTAAGTTACCCTTTAGTCAGCACATGCCAACCCTCATCTTGGTCATCCATTTGTAACTTTTATTTGATCAATGGATATCCGTATGTTCCTTTCAATGTCAGAATTAAAACCATTTTGGCAACTCAATTCATACTGGATCTGGTCTCTGATGTCTATTCTGCTCTCTATCTCTCTGGTTTTTGTTCTTTGAACAATTATGATAAAACTCTCTTTGGATACAGGATTTCAAGTTGCTCGGCAGAAAGTGACTAGTGGCTTAGAGATGGATTTCAGCATATGAAGCTGTTGAGGCTTCTTTTTTTTTTTTTCCTTTTTGGTTGGGATGCTGTCAATATTAGTTACAAAAATTAGCTGCTCATGGTAGCTCTTTAGGAGCAGAACTGACCTTAATACCTCCTATGAAGAACATTAGATTTTTCATTATTTTTTCTCTGCAAGGAGGTCATTGTATCCCTCTGGATCTGTGATTTTGTCAGTCCTTGCTGCTGTTTTTATTTTATACTATCTCATTCCCACCGGATGATGTTCACCGATGGCGGAGGAAACTAGCTTTGATTAATGAAAGTTTATCCTTAAACTTTTCGTTGAAGAGTTAACAAGCTTCTTGGTATGTGTTATTGATTGCCACTGGATGTATTGTCGTAACATTGTATTTGTTTTTGTCGCGTAAATGAATTTTATGTTATTGCTGTGCAAATCGCGCTTTTTTTTATCTTGAACTTTTTGCAATAGTTGAAGAGCTGATTTCTTACACGAGAGACTGTAATTAAAGATTTGGTTTGTCATTTTATGCGTTGCTTTGTGTTTTGATCTTTCTGGCTTCGAACACAACTTTCTTGTTGCTTGGACCAACAGTTTTCGTTTCATTCAATCTGCATTTTGAAGTTTCAGCTTCGAAATACTTTACCAGTGCCAGTATCGTCGTGCAGATCATCCTACTTTCATTCGTCTTCATATTTCTATTGTGGTTGCCTGTGGCTAAACTGAAGTATGGCCGCCCGGGCAAGTCCAAATTTCAAGAAATAGCAGTGCCAAAACATTAGAATAAAATTCTCACTGTTATTTAGCAACTGAACCGTATAAACAGGTGTTGGCCTCCTTTGTAACTCTGATTCTGGTGGATATTATTATACTCAAATCGTAGAAAGCATTGATCCATACCCTGAGATCAAGTGCTCGAGGCTTTGGAATCAATTAAATCTCATTGACGGTAGGGTACAAAATATCACTTTTAGAAAAGCACACATTTTGGAGTAAATATTATGCTGGAATTCTTAACATCACAATCTCCAACTATGGCTACAAAAACACGCCCGTGACACTGGCTGGACAAGAAACGGTACAACTTATGCCACCTTAAAGACTGGAAGATTTTCTGACGGTGGTAGTGTCACTGAGCGCAAGAGTTCCAAGGAGAATACGAGCCCCAGGAAGTGAGAAAGGATGGTGTTTGCTGACGCCTGCATATGAGACAGGGAACGGTGAGCAAAGACAAAAATCAAATAACTTGGACCAAACTGCTTGTTGCTTGTCCTTAATTTAGCCGAGAAATTAACAGGATGTTGGGTTAATAGAATATCGCAATTAGTTTGACAGGAAAAAAGAAATTTTCACTTGCTAGTGCGTACAGGCACTTGTTAGAACTATCGTTTAAATTGTTATCAATTCATTTTTTTAATGGCATGTGCGTTAAAAACAGATAAAGCCATGGTGGCCTCTATAATAATAAGATAAACCGAGATTTCCATATGCAACTCCACTCATGAGCTTGTAGTTAGTAGAACTTTAATATCTGAAAGTAGGAATTGGATCTGAACGAGTACCTGCACCAAAAACACATCCAGCGCAAGAACTGGACTGTAACCAGGAGTCATTTGCTGGTAATAAGGATTTGCAGAGGAAGTTAGAGCCTTTGCAACCAACAATCCCACTGTGGCTTGCATGCCAAGAATGGCTGCTCCCATTCCCAACAGGTTCAGTACTATACCATTTTTCAAGCTTTTCACAACATCAGCACGAGGAGGTGCCTAAAACCACAAACAATTAAGGAGCACTAAGCATAGAACAGATATTATAGAATAAGGCATACAAAATATATCTGGTTGTGTAGCGGGTGAACAAGGGCCTTCGAGAAACAGAATTTGTTGAATTCTGGCACCATATCCTGACCACATCATCCTTTTGAGGTTTTCCTAGCCAGGATCCACGTTTAGCATGGCTTTCCTACTCTTGTTTTTGTTTCTTTTAATGGGCATGAACAGTTGTGCGAATGAAGAAGTAAACAATACTAAACATTATCAATTTTCTAGTGTCATGATCTTCCTGCATTCAAGAATCCCATCTCACGGTATGGAGAGTCCATCTAACTTATATTATCCAATGAGTCACATCAATAAAGACAAAAATCACGTGGATAGATGGGAAGTACAGAAAAATGAAAATGCCAAGTCAGACTGCATCAAAATGCCACACAATATGCTCTCCTTATAAAATAAACCTCCCTGGTCATATGCATTCAAGAAGGAAACAGTATGCAGAAATCAATTCAAGATGTAAAGCATGTAAAGGATCTGAATTCTCTAATTGCTCCGCTGTCATCCTTTCCCTTTTAGAGACAAGATATTGGGGAAAACATTTGTTGAATTTGAATGCCCATTTACACAAAATCCCATGCCTCGGCACTGTGAAACCATTTAAGTTCTCTTACTTCAAGAGCGGACTTCCCATTAGATTGCTGCAAATGAAATTAGAAGACAATCTCACCATTTCCCTAAAGCTCCTTTCCTTGAATAGGCCATATTACCAATTAAGTCTTTGGCATACATAAACAATAAGATCACTATGTCAACCATTCAATTCCATTGTGCATAAATTGTACTAACTGCAACTAGCATAAAATAGAGTAGTTTTGGCCAAGCTTAACAAGCATGATAAAATTCTTATATTGACCACAATTATCCATGTCAGTCAATCAATTAACTGATCGGGCAATCCTAGGATAAACTTTAGCAAGAACTCTACATATCAAGACTTAGTGTCTCGCAGCTGGTTCCCTTTCTTTGCTCTAACATAGTGTGACAGGTAATTACCATTGTCGCTTATTTGAGAACTTTAATTTCCACTTCTCTTTCTTTAGTGGGATTATAAATTTATAATCGCCTGCTCTTAACACCTAATTTTCCATAAAGTAAACAGCATCCAAGTTGCTTTCTAGCTCAATCCATAAAAGACTTTAACATAAGACCTCATTCAGCATCCAAAAGACAAGGGCTGAATGAGTAACCTGTCCTTTCCAATGACTGAGCTCAAAATCCTTGGAAACAACCATTTTTTAAGGATGATCAGAATAGCATTGTTTATGACTACAAATAACACAGTAAAAAACACTGTCAGCACCAGCTTATAAAAATTATAAAACATTATATACACGTACCTTGGAAGGATCGTTAGCAGTTTTTCGCAGCTTCTCGGAAAGCCGAATGTACCCAAATGACCAGAACACAGAAATGAATGCAGCTGCAATCCCACCAAGAGTAGCATAAAAAGTAGGAGGCGATGGGATCTTCCCAGTGACAACAACAGAAAACGAAAGAATCACAGCTGCCACTGTAGCACATATTAGCTGCCCCCAGAATCCTAGATTACCCAGCCGCTTAAAATACCTTGATGTATTCTCTAATCTCTTTGCCACCTACACATGCACAATAATAACAATCTCACTCTATTCTCACATTTAACAAAACAACAATTCCCAAATTTACTTAATAACCAAACATAAAAACTAGCAAACTAGAATGACATTTAGAAACCCATTTTAAAGCAGCCTCTCTTTTCTGAACTCGAGTCTCACGATCAGAAACTTGCGTTTTGCATCAATTTCTCTTCATTTCCCTTGTTTTCTTAGGAGCCAAACAGAAAAACTACCATACAAAGGTCAAGACAAAACCGACATTTAAAAATTAAAATCCCATATAAAAATCAGCTCTCTTTTCTTCTACACGCAGATGGGTTTCCAAAACAACCCATTTAAAGCTTTCCTAATTAAGCAAAGAGAAATCAGAGCTTAAAACATAAATAACTTTTGAAAGAAATACCCATGTAAAAGATAGCTCTTTTTTTCTTTTACTACACAAATGGGTTGCCAAATAATGCATATGTAATCACATAACGAATCCAGATAGTAAATTAGAACTTCAAAGTCAAGAGTAACTTCAATTAGAAAATTTCAAGCTAAGAATTTAGAGAGGGTTTTTACCTGAGCGAGTTTTGCCTTTTCTGCCTCGTCGTTTTGGGAATTGAAAGCAGGAGCAGTTGCATTGGAAGCGTTTGTTTGGGTGGATAAAAGTTTTGATGTTTTGTTCTTGAGAGGATCATAGCTAGATAATGAGCTACTGTAAGAGAATAATGGAAGAGGTTGTGTGGATTTGTGAGAGGTTGAGAGAGTATTCGGAGGAGAGGGGAGTGCTCGGTGACTTAGGCAGCGTAGGAGAGGAGGGGTTGGTCCCACCGCCGCGGAAGACGCCGTGCCAGAGCGAACCGCCGGCAGGAGTAGCGTTTGCATTTTATTGTTAATTTTTTTATTTTTTTTAAGAAAGTGAGAGGGAACGAGTTCGGGAAAGTTCCACTTTTCTTGAGACTCGTGTATAAGAATCGAATTTTTGGATATAAACAGCATGTCGTTTAATGAGCGTTGTGTTTAGAAGCTCATCTTGTGACTATGTGCCGTACATGATTGTAACAAACAGTGTGGGATTGCTGGCAAAAAAAATTTGATTTTCTTTAAAATAAATTATAAAAAAACCAATGTACATGAAAAAAATTAAAAATAATTTATAGTGGTAGATAAATAAGAAGTTGGCCATTTTTAATATTTAATTTAATTTTTTTTTTTTTCTAAAATGTTGTGAACATATCCTATGATTTCAATGTTATGCGTCATTAATTTAACCGGTATTGCATGTTAAGGGATTTAAATGTTAATGTAATACATAGTATATGATGCATAAGGATTTTGAGAAAAAAAATGATATGTTTTCTTGTTTAGTTTATAAAATTAAATATTATGATTGATAATTTTATTTTTTTATTTTGATTTGAAATAATTCAGCACATGAATTTTTACTTTTTTATTTAGTTTATGTATAAAAATAACATGAATATGATTTTTTGTGTTTCAGCATATTATTTTAAGAAAAAATATACTATAATAAATTTTAAAATTAGATTTTTTATTTTGTGATTCTATTCGGCATAATTTTGTGTTATTTTTGTTCATTGTGGAATAAAATATACTCATGTAAAGGAGTGTCAAGAGGTTTATATATCTCCTTTAAAATACATTTAGAAAATAATGATGGAAGACATGCAGAGATAAACTGTCAATCGACTATAACGAGGAGCTAGAAGGAGTGCAAAGAAAGTGATGGCGGAGGCATGGATAGTTATGAAAATCCATTCCAAAGGTATAAGCATATAAAACAATTTATTGATCGAGGTAAATATGATATTTAAATTGAGCTTCTTATATATAATTCTAGTTTTTTTTGTAGATTTGAATCCACATTCAGTTTATAATATATTTTTTATGTGATCATTATGTTAATCATGACATAAATAATGACACTAATAAAAGCAATGTGTTCTCGTTAACAAGTTAAATGTTTAATGCAAAAAGATTATGAAAAATACTTGACAAAATAAAATTGTTGATTTAAATCATGTAGATAGTTTTGATTATAAGTTTACTATATCACAAATATATAGTAACATGTACACAACAACATATATTGTTGAATGACTAAAGCTTATATTTAGAACTGCAATACATCTGAAGCAAAGAAAAGCAAAAGATTCGACTCATTTCTAAATTAAAGAGAGGCAATCCCCTTCCATTCAAAGTACTTCGCTTCTTCTTTTTCTTTCTCTGTTCGTTTGATTTTGTGATTTTAATTATTTTTTAAAATATTTTTTATTTAAAAATATATTAAAATAATATTTGTATTTATTTTAAAATTTTATTTTTTATATTAGCACATAAAAAATTAATAAAAAAACATAAAAAAATAAAAAATATTTTTTTTTTTTCAAAAAACACTGCTATAACACAAAAACAAAAACAAACTATTTCTAGTTAAAGATGAATTGCATACCCTAAAGTCTAGCACCCGAGCGGTACGTTGTATGTACATTCCTTCCCCCCTCGATCCTCGCACTTTAAAGTAGAAGAAAGATCATGTTATCATTGAACACAGAGTCCGGATCACCTCAAGGAAAGAAAGAAAGCACATACAAGGACTGTTAAAAAAGAAATATGCCGCGCAAGCACCATTGTTAACAATGCCTTTTCTTAACAGAACATTGCGAGTAACGATGAAATTAAGAAGAGAAACACAACCCATCCAAAAAATGTCCCCATATCTATGAAAAGTATCCAGTTCCAGAGGAGACTCCTTAATCGGTGACCTCTTGGTCCCAAAATAAGGTCACCCTTGGCGATGGTCCTCCCGGGGATGGACAGTCTCGTTATTACTTCCTAGTCAAGAGACCCAATGGGTCAGTTGGGCTTAATAATCAGACACAGAAACCAACCCAGATTATTTTGACATCACTCGAGATTTGCAGCTGGACCCTAAGCAGTTTGTTTAGCCCGTTAAGACCCACTCTTTTCCCCTGCTAGCATTGCGCGTCGCATTTATTTCCACTGAAATTTTGCCAGCAACGCCAGACATCAACATCATTCAACGACAAAAACGTTGTGCTAAAACACTGTTGGTATGTGGGGTAGCGGTGGTGGTACCGCACCCTTCCACAAAATGAAGACCTGGTCTATATCGGTATCGTTGTCCTCCTTTCCCAAAAGATCCAACTCCAATTCTTGAAGCAGATAAAGAAAAACGAAGGCACTGGTCATCTGGAAATGGAAGAAGTGGCCCGATCTACCAAAACGATTTTCGTATTTGCTGGACAGAGCAATATGTCCGGTCGCGGCGGCGTCATCAAAGATTCCCACAAAAACCAGAAGCTTTGGGACAGGGTGGTACCTCTAGAATGCCAACCTCACCCCAACATCCTCCGTTTATCAGCCAAACTCAAATGGGAACCGGCAAGTGAACAAATCCACGCTGATATTGATACAAAAAAAGAGTGTGGGGTGGGGCCTTGCATGTCGTTCGCCAACGCTGTGAGGGAGCGGATCACCGGGATTGTGGGCTTGGTGCCGTGTGCGGTGGGTGGCACGGCGATTAAAGAGTGGGCACGAGGAGAGGAATTGTATGAGAATATGGTGAAGAGAGCGAAGGAGAGTGTGAAAGATGGTGGAGAGATTAAGGGTTTATTGTGGTTCCAAGGAGAGAGTGACACATCCACCCAGATTGAAGCTGATGCGTACCAGGGGAACATGGAGAAGCTGATTGAGAATGTTAGAGAGGATCTTGGCTTGCCTTCCCTTCCTATCATTCAGGTTCGGTCTACAGCACTGATGATTTTCTTAATTTCTGGCATCATTCTTTGAACAAGTGGTCATTTATTGTCGTGATTAAGTTGCAAAATATGTTCTGTAATGTAGGTAGCAATCGCATCAGGATTGGATGATAACTACATGGAAAAAGTAAGAGAAGCACAGCTAAACATCAATCTGCCAAATGTGGTATGTGTGGATGCCAAGGGGTTGGATCTCAAGGAGGATCATCTTCACCTAACAACCGAATCTCAGGTCAAGCTGGGCAACATGTTGGCTGATGCCTACCTCAAACATTTTGCAGCATCTCAGTAACCTTGTGTTCTTCACGTGCTTGCTCTCCTTGCTTAAAGAAACAAGGCGAATCAATTCCCAGTGTGTTGTGTTGTGTTCATGTTGTCTGACTGAGGCCCCGCCCCTAATGAAGTTATGCTTATGGGATTGGTGTGTTCCCTTTCACTTGTCTACGACTGATTTTACAGTCGTAATAAATAAATTATATTTCTTAGACTTATTTCGATTTTAAGTCCTGCTATGTTTGATTGAAATAATATAATGAATAATTTAAGTTAATTGTTATATCTTTGCAATTTCATTCTTCTACTTCGCAATTCCGAATCTCAGTCGGAGTGGTGCAGGATAAGATATTGCTGGTTTTTATTTTTAAAAGCGTTTTTTTCTTTAGAAAATATTAAATTAATATTTTTTAATGGTTTAATATTTTAATATTAAAAATAAAAAGATATTTTTAATATATTTTAATTAAAAAATACTAAAAAATATATTCCATCACGAACACAAAAGTATGTCCAGTTTAAGATTGCAGTTGGTGTCGGTTGGCTTGGTTGATTGGGATTTCATAACATTAAAGATTTTTAATTGACTATCTCGGAAAACGCTATGAAAGCAAAAGAAAGTCAAGGAGGAGGACTGGAGGAGTGTTTGGGATGTAATTGTAATTATTTTTTAAATAATTTTTTATGTTAAAATATATTAAAATAATATTTTTTTTATTTTTAAAAAATTATTTTTAAGATAAATACGTTAAAACAATTTAAATTATAAAAAAATTAATTTTTTTAAAAAATACGGTTTGCAATTTTAAACGGACACAAAAAAAGAAGAAGAAAAAGATGATGAAAATGAAAGGCTAAAAAGTAATTAAACCACCAAAAAGTGTCGGTGCACGAAATAATCTTAATCCGTGAGCTTGGAGTTCGAGGCCTAATTGCTATTTCTTCAACCTGTCCAGTCCAGTCCAAGAAGCGAGTGGCCCTGATCGAAGTACATACCCCATAAAGCAGAATTTCCAAAAATCATCCCTAGCAAATTGCACAAGGCAATTTTCTTCAACTTAGCATACTGCACAGGGCAGAACTTTAAGTATCATCCATCCCACAAAAAGAAAAAAGGATAAATTATAAAAGAGCAGGTCAAGAGTAAACCCTTTTTCTTAACAAATTGCCAATCACGTGTTGCTATATATGTTGCTGCAGACAACACTATTTAGATATCGACTAATGAACTTCCTGCCCAGCAACTGAAAAAATTGATACAGGCAACCATGCACGACTTCTATTAACAATGCTCGAGCAACTTCAATGTAGAAAATCCTCGGGCAAATTAAAACTGTGCACAGAAGCAGCTGAACAAACAAACTCATATGCATGATCATCTAACACTAAAAATGGTACGTGCAGACTTTATGGTACCAAGGAGAGAGGGGCACGTCGCATATTCATGATGCTGAGGTTTACCAGAGGAACATGGAGAAGCTTATTGAGGATGTTAGAGAGGATCTTGGTTCTACCTTCACTTCCAATTATTATGGTAAGTACTGCTTTATTACATTATTAACTTTACATCATGTCTTGTTAAGGGGTTTCGGTGATTAGAATTTTGATGATCTGTGTATTCTGATTAAATTGGAGGTAGCAATTATATCAGGAGATGGTAAGTGCGTGGAAAAGGTGAGAGAAGCACGACCATGGATTAATCTACCAAATGTGGTAAGCGTTGATGCCAAGGGATTGCATCTTAAAGAGGATCGTCTTCAATTAACAGCTGAAAGTCAGGTTAAGCTGGGCCACATACTGGCAGATGCTTACCTCAAGGATTCTGCATCTTCTCTGCTTGCTTTGCTTAAAATAAAGGGAATTGACTGCCCAGTGTTTGACTCGAGTGGATTCTGTACTGTACTGTTGATTTCTTTGTTGTTTTTACCCTTTTTGTTTTTGCTGATTGCCGGATTCTGATGGAGCTATTTTTATTGGAACCAAGTGAATATTGATTGCTTAATCCTGTTATGTTCAGTAGATATTTTAATTTCGACGTGCTTGAGTGTCTAATTCCATTAGTTATAAATCTGTTTTCTTGTGATGATCAGGGCTAGTGAGGGGCTGCTTTGAGCAGGCTCTTCCCCGGTTTGGTTAACGTCCAGCGACTCTGGGTTTATATCTGGTTTTAAAATGTGTGATTCTGGGGCATACCTGTGCGTTACCACCTTGCTTGCGAACCTACGTGCCATGATTACGCTGTGCAGCTACTATCCTTGGTTTTTATGAGGGATCATCACAAAGAATCAAATTCAGGGTAATAACCTGGTATACTTGATTTTTGTGAATGTTAAACTCAAATAATATGGGTTTAATTTGATTTTAGATTTAATATTTTTGAATTCAATTATACGAGTCTAAATATATTTAAGTTTGATGAAAAATAAAACTTAATATTATTAAATTCAGCTATGTATTAAACCTTAATATATATGGATTCGATAATATACCTTATCCATCTCTCATGGGTTAGGAATCATTCTGGGTTCAGATGCATGTCAAATTAAAAATTGTTATAGGTCTTATACTGGATTACAAGATTATTATTTGTTTAATTTTATGACTTTTAACATAGAGTGTTAATAATGAAAAATAATCATCTCTTTATATATCTGAGTGTATAAAAGTCTATCAATGACCTGCAATGTTTTCATCAATATTAATATTATATAAGAAATATTTATCTCTTGTATTTATTAATTATTAATGTTGTGTAAAAATATTTATCACTCTTAATAGTAACAATAAAAAATAACATTTCAATCCCTCGATGTAAATAACATGACAAGGTTTAAAAATTATATATGCCAACCACCCATGTAAAAAGTTGATATTTTTTTGTTCTTTAAATATTCATATTTTTATTCTTAAAATATTTATCATACAAAAGTAAATATTTTTGTTCATAAAATTTAAAGTTTGTTCTTTTATTTATTACAATTTTTTATTGAAAATCATTGATTTTATTAATGAAATGTTCTTGAATCCCTTTAAAATGAATCATTTTGTAAGTGTTACGTCTTTTATCACCTTCCATCAATTTCATGAATTTTTTTTAAAAAATATTGATAGAAATATGTGATTATTCATAGTTAAAATACTGAAAAAACCCTCGCTATTGAGTATATTGAATCTTCAAACATCACCTCTTTCCTTTTGCAATTACATGCACCCCTCCTCGTAATTTGTACGTAAGTTCAACCTGTTTCAAAATATAATGAGTTTTTGGAGCAGATCCTGTTATAATAGCTTGAATAATAAGTAAAGCAAAAGGATCTCTATCTCACACATTAAAAAGTAAAGAATTTTGTTGTACTTTAATTATACCCCTTGTTGTGATTTGAATTGTAAGTTCAACTGGTTTCTACTCCACCGAAAAAAATTGAGTTTTCATGGCAGATCATGTTATAATAGCTAGAACACTAGGTAAAACAAAGAGATTTTTATTTTACATAGAATTTTTTTTTTTTTTGTATTTTATAAAACAAAAGACACCAAATCAATAGATTTAGATGTTAGAAAGAAGATTTGAAAGGAATATTTAATTTAATGAATTAATTTTTGAAATTAATTCATTAATTATATATAATACATCTTGCCAAGTTATTCTCTTAACTTGAAAATTTTGTTTCTTTTAAATTTCTACAAACACATTATTTTGGATGAATATTATAAGATATATTCTTTACTCGTTTGGCAAATATAATAAATAAAATTAATAACTTAGAGCTTGTTTGGCTTTGTGTTTCAATCTGCGTTTCATTAAATTTTAATTTTAATTTTTTTTTGTTAAAATTGAATGCAGTTTGTATTTTTTAGATCGTTTTGATGTACTGATATCAAAAATAATTTTTAAAAAATAAAAAAATATTATTAATATATATTTTAATATAAAAAATTATTTAAAAAACAACCCTTACTGTTAAAAGATAATAATTTTTCATGTCTCGACGCCTTGTTGCCATACAGACTGGCCTAACAGATCATACCAAAATCCCGAATCCAGGTTCCATTATTGGCTGTAAACCTGTGTGCTCGTCTCTGATTCTTCATTGGACATGGGCCCACGCCTAAATTTGTCGATTCAAGACCATAGTTTTTAAACAGTGGTTTCAGGATTTTCATCGGTCAATTTTTATTTTTAATAAAAAAATAAAATTAATGGATTGCAAGAGTTTGGGTTTTATCAAATCAACCGCGTGATTGAATCAACCCACTAAATAAACTAAATCATAATTTTTTTATTTTTTTCAATCCAATCTGATTTTATTTTCAAATCAACTTCTCACATCAAATCAGATTTCAAAACTAAAGTTCAAGATTGTCTCCCCCACCAGGGAAGGTCATGGATTTTTGCTCCAGCGCCGTGCACTGTTTTTAAAACTGATTCAAGTACGGGTCATGTATTGTATAACCCGGTCCGGTTTCGGGCACCTGGCAAGTATGGAAGAGGAGGTCGTTTTTTTTTTTTCTTCTATGGTTTGTAATATATTTATTTATAAGATGAATGATTGAGGTTTTATTTGATGTGATTTTTTAAAACTGATTTAAGTTGTTTTTAAGATTTTAACTCAAAGAATAGTCATGAGTATGTTTGTTAGAGATAACTTTTAACTTAAATTATAAGTTTATTGTAAAATTGAGTGAAATTTTTGATTTAATCAAAAATAAATAAATAAACAAATTTTAACATAAAGACTATAGATTATATTATATTACTTTTATAAAAAAAATATTTTGAGTTATTTTTATTAAACGTATTCTTAACTTGAAATTATTTCAACTCATTTTTTTCATGAGTTATTTGTGGAAAATAATTTTTAAATTATGATTAAAAATTAAAAATTATAGTTCAAAAATCATGTTAAATGAAATTGAAATAACCAGGCCAGGAGCCTTTCTCGAAAGTCACTCACTATAGATCGTGAAATAATTGAGAGCACTTGATTATGCGATTTAGCATTACCCTAAAATTTATATAAATAAACACAATAATTTGCACGTTATTTTTTATATATTTAAAATCACTGGGTATTATTGGGTCTTATCCTGTGTTATATACAGATTCCGACACTTATAAATTTTAACAAATTATGAACCGCCAGCTGTGAAATGTTCTTCTATTCTTCTCATTTTTAAAAAATATAAATCTACAATAAAATATAATAATTTGATGTAAAAAAAAGATATATTTTTTTCCAGTCACTGTCTTTTTTCTTTAAAAATTTCTTACATCCATTTACGTCTTTTTCTGGCCTTTGCAGGGCTAGCAGTCAAAACAAATCAAGGGCGCCTTTGTTTTTTTGAAAAGTAATTGCTGAGAAATTAATTTTTAATTTTTTTTTATGTTTACTTGTTATTAAAAAAATTAGTTAACATAAAATATTTTTCAGTTAAAAAAAATTAGCTTGTTTTTCAAAAAAAAAATTTCTTTTTATTTTGAACGGAAAACACTTTCAAAAAATTATGAAAAATTTAAAAATATCTTATTATTTACTGATTATCTCAAATTTGATCCTCAAATTTTTGATTGTTATATTTATTTTATTTTAAATATTTATTTTTTAATTTCATCCCTTAGAATTTAATTTTTATATTAACTTTGATCCTCATTTTTATAATTATTATTTACTTTTTACTTATCAATTTTTTAATTGAAATTTTTTATATATCAAATTTGATCACTGTTATTTTAATTTTTATTTATTTTATTTTAAATAATTTATGAAATGTTAATTATTATTATTTTAATTTCTTTATCTTTCAATAATTTTATTTTTTAGATTTAACCTTTATTGTTTTGATTATTATTTATTTTATTTGAGATAATTTATAAAATTATATTTTTTTATTTCATTCTCATTCAACTTTTTAATTTGTAAGATTTATTCTTTATTATTTTAATAAATTTGAAAAAATAAAATATTAATAAGTTATTTTTTAGTTTATTTTTTATGATATAACCAAACACTAAAAAATATTTTCTAATTTATTTTTTATTATATTATTAAATATCAAAAAATAATTTACTTTTTTAAAATTTATTTTTTAAAAAAATAATATTTTCCGGCAAATAAACAGGCATAGCCTTCCTATCTTGTTTTTTTTTTTTTGGAATGTACCTTTCTATGAGCAAATTGTCCATAGAATTGTCATTAACAATCCAAATCGCTCACCTACTCAGAGAGCACTAGTTTTTTAGACTTCCGTGGCTACAGTGTTTGTAAATAACAGATACGCTCAAAGTCTCACCAACACAAATCCAACGGCGGCTAGGGCCCACCATCCTCCAAAGTCTTTGATTCTCCTGGAATAATACAGGCCTTCGTCTCTGGATCTTGAAACTTCACTAATATTAACTTTATATTATTCAATGACATTCATTGAGCATGTTCGACCTCTCTGTGATACGAGTTTTTTTATTCAGCTAGATTCACTCTAATTTATGGCATAAAATCCAGATTTTGATTGTTATTTTTTTTTTATTCAACACGAGAATCAAATTGGATTTTTATAAGTATATTCTGTCGGGTAAGATTGCACAAGTTAATATTATTTTAAACTTAATTTTTATTAAATGGAATAAAAATAACAAGGCATTGATTAATAAAATTTTAATAACATATTAAATAATTATTATAAATTAATAGCTTAAACTAATCCTGATAATGATTTTATATTATCCTCTCTAAAGTAATATATATTCATTTTGTTAAATGAGTTTGGTTAGATTTTAATTTATATTTCCTCCTAAAATAGGCACAAATATAATTTAACTTGGCAGTCCAATTTTCTTCGTAATATAGAAGAAAATCTACGGACATCAAACAACGAAGACGAGGATTAGAATAATTTTAGTGTTAATCTTGAATGGTGACGTCTCATTTACACACATGCAGCCTCCTTGTCATTTGACCCGCCACTCGTTCCTCTTTACGACTAAAACTAGTTAAAACAAAAACATGCCGGCACAGCTGTAGGAGAATTTGTTTTTTTCTCCTTTGATTACACCGACGATGTTTTTGAAACCTTTTCACAGAATTAACCGCTGACGAAACAGAGAACTAATTACTGCATTACTTGTCTAGTTAGATCCCAACTTCTTTATTTTTAGTCAGTCATCGAAATGACCCGCTAATGTTGTATTTGGTCCCTTTACTTTTAAGTTTGTTTTTATTGGATCATTTAACCGTTCTATCTTAATATCATCCCTTGATCTATGTTTCCTTAACAATTTTTTTCTACTGGACAGGGGAATTCATTCTACTAATCTACTTAGCACATGATAATATTGGATAACATTTATTGTCTCATAATATATTTTTTTAAAATTAAAATCACCTACGTGTACTATATAATTGATGGAACCCATACACGGTGTCTTTAAAACTGACATATATCGGGCAGGAGGGATTCTAATTATCTTAAGTAATTATTGTTTATTTGTGATAATATGATCTTTATGTAAATTGTGTAATTTTTTTTTTCACTATGACACCGTGATAATATGATCTTCGTTTCATTAAAGGGTATTTTTTCTTTTTAGCACATTTTTGAAATATTAGCAATGATATTTAAAACAAAATAGAACAATTTGATAAATGAACGTATTTTTTAACGATGACTTTTTAAAATGTTGCAGAAAAAATATTATTATTTTTTAAAATACAGGCTGCACAAACTCCAACAAAAAAAGAGAGAAAAAAGTAAATGAAAGAAAAAAATAAATGAGATCAAAGCTCTGGTAACAATATTTTTAATATTGTTAAAAAGATACTAGATAAATTTAATAATATTAAAAATAATCATAAATAATAAGCAAAAATGGACCTAAAGTTCTGCTCAAAAGTAACAATTTCCAACTTTGTGATTTTAAAAAGTAATATGTTAAAACATTAATATATTAAAATATTTAAAAACATAAAAATCTAATTTAAAATAAAAAATAATTAATTAAAAAAAACATGTCAACAATAACAAAGCAGTTCCTTAATTTTTTGTTACCATTTTTTGTTTTTTTTGTTTTTTTTCCAACCAGTGCTAATTGTTTTTTTAAAAAAACTATTCATCGACAACCCATGGAATTCCCAACCCCTCTGGCAATCACCGCGTACTCGCGCTCTCTCCCGCCCCAGTCACAAGCACTCACGCGCGTGCACTACTTTTTGCATTTCACATCCCAAAAAACCCTCACCAAATCCCACACCTATAAAATCCCACCTTAGATCCTCTTTCCCTTTATACAATCTGCACCAAAATGGCAGCCACCACCCCTACCGCCACTTCCAACCTCCTCATCACCAAGAAAAATCTCTCCTCCCTCTCTCTCATTTCCACCAACAAACTCCCCACCTTCTCCCCCCTTCATACATCCTCACGCAGACAACTTTTCATAGTCCTCTCCGCAAGCCTAAATTCAAAACCAACAGTCTTGGTAGCAGAAAAACTAGGAGAAGCGGGCATAAACCTTTTGAAAGATTTTGCAAACGTTGACTGTTCTTACAATCTAAGCCCAGATGAACTTTGTACCAAGATCTCACTTTGTGATGCCCTTATTGTACGTAGTGGAACTAAAGTCAGTCGTGAAGTTTTTGAATCTTCTGGTGGTAGATTAAAGGTTGTTGGTAGAGCTGGTGTTGGTATTGATAATGTTGATCTTGCTGCCGCAACTGAACATGGATGTTTGGTTGTCAATGCTCCTACTGCCAATACTATTGCTGCTGCTGAACATGGAATTGCTTTGTTGGCTGCTATGGCGAGAAATGTTGCTCAGGCTGATGCCTCTGTTAAAGCTGGTAATCAATTGCTTGCATTCTCTTTATTTTTTGTGTTTGATTGAGTTTGTTGAGTGGTTAAAGGTTTTAAAAAATATGGGTTTTGATTAAAAAGCTGGGATTTTGGATAGTTTGGTTAGTAGAAGTACATTCCTTCTGAAGCGATGCTGTTTTTAGGTACTCTCGGTTAAGGGTGGATCTGGGTTTGTTATGCTTTGTTTTTTCCTTTCCCTTTTTTTTCTTGGTGAGATCTGGTTTGCATGTGGTTTTTTATATGCTTAAGAGATTTATTATGGATACTTTAGTCTCTTAAAAGATCAAATAAGCTGATGATTCAAAACATACTTAACATGCACGCAACTGAAGATGTTTATTTTACATATCCAGGAAAGATGGTGGTGTGGTGGGTTTAGGAAGGGTTTAAGGATAATGAGTTTTGGAGAAACATGTAAAAGAAACAAATGTCAAAGGAAGATTCGAACAAAAACATTGACATAAGTCAGGTAGCTGTTTCTTTTTTAGTATATAACTTTAAATATTGGTCAAGGAAAGTTATGGTTAAACTATGTCCTTTTGACTGCGCAACATCTTTTCGTAATGGCTATGACAAGTTTATGGTTAAGTGGATATATTAAATGGACATAGTTTAACGGTAATGTCCTAGCAACCCTCTCAACGACTAAGAGATCCATTCGAGGAACACGGGTGCATTAGGATAAGTAGCAAGGCCTGATGCCCGGAGGTCCTCTAGCTAATATAGACTACAGGGAAAGGAGAGAAGGAAGCAGAGTGGATTGGTGACCCAAGGCCAAATATGTTTAGCATAACCCACAAAGGAAGCAAGCTAATTAAGAGTTCCCAAGCCCTAAAGCTATTGCCCTTTTGATTGAGTTTTTCCATGAATGCTATTATTTGTTTCTGGTGCAAATTTTGTTACTTCGTATCAACTTTTTCAACGGGACAATTGGATTTGATATACTGTCTAGAAGCACTTATTTCAAATGTTTCTTGATTAATGTAGGAAAGTGGCAGAGGAACAAATATGTGGGCGTGTCTCTTGTTGGGAAAACGCTTGCTGTTATGGGATTTGGAAAGGTTGGATCAGAAGTTGCTAGGCGTGCCAAGGGGCTTGGCATGCATGTAATTGCTCACGATCCATATGCCCCAGCAGACCGCGCTCGTGCAATTGGTGTGGAGCTTGTGAGCTTTGATGAAGCCTTAGCAACTGCAGATTTCATCTCCTTGCACATGCCACTTACTCCTGCTACAGCGAAGATCCTCAATGATGAGACTTTTGTGAAGATGAAGAAAGGAGTTAGAATTGTCAATGTTGCTCGTGGAGGAGTGATTGATGAAGATGCCCTGGTAAGGGCTTTGGATGCTGGGATTGTTGCTCAGGCAGCGCTTGATGTTTTCACTGTGGAACCCCCACCACAAGACAGCAAGTTGGTGCAGCATGAGAGGGTCACTGTGACCCCACATCTTGGTGCTAGTACTATGGAAGCTCAGGTGTGGTTACCGTTCATTTACTAACAAACATGTTGCTTTTTTCCTTTACCATGGTATGAAACAAAATTCCTGTTTAATGTGCAGGAAGGGGTTGCTATTGAAATAGCAGAAGCTGTTGTCGGAGCCTTGAAAGGGGAGCTTGCGTCCACTGCAGTCAATGCACCAATGGTGCCTGCTGAGGTATTTTTACAAACTTAGGTCATCTTTAATTCAATTCACTGTTTAATTCATACAGCTTTTCTGGTCATAAGAAATTAAGGAACACAATCTTTTCCCTTGCCATTGCTTTTACTCCCTTGCAGGTTCTGACTGAGCTGAAACCATTTGTTGAGCTTGCTGAGAAACTTGGGAGACTGGCTGTCCAGCTAGTGTCAGGTGGGAGTGGTGTGAAAGATGTAAAAGTGACTTATGCTTCTGCTAGGGCTCCTGATGACCTTGACACCAGGGTGCTCCGTGCCATGATTACCAAGGGTCTGATTGAACCCATATCCAGTGTTTTTGTGAACTTGGTTAATGCTGATTTCAGTGCTAAACAGAGGGGACTAAGAATAAGTGAAGAACGCATTCTTCAAGATGGTTCACCAGAGAGTCCACTTGACTTTATCCAGGTTCAAATCGCCAATGTGGAATCAAAATTCGCCAGTGCCATATCAGAGACAGGGGAGATTAAGGTTGAGGGACGAGTGAAGGATGGAATTCCCCATTTGACCAGGGTTGGATCTTTTGAGGTGGATGTGAGCTTGGAAGGTAGCATTATACTCTGCCGACAAGTTGATCAGCCTGGTATGATTGGGAAGGTGGGAAGCGTATTAGGAGAGCAGAATGTCAATGTCAGCTTCATGAGTGTCGGAAGGATTGCTCCACGGAAGCAGGCTGTCATGGCAATTGGAGTTGATGAGCAACCCAACAAAGAAACTTTGAAAAAGATAGGTGATATCCCGGCCGTTGAAGAGTTTGTTTTCCTTAAGTTATAGGGTGGCTATGTCATTTTGCTAAATTTTTTTTTATAGTAATTCTATTCGAAGGGGTAGCAAAACTTCATTATAGTGGCCGATTTTGATGAGTGTTGCCTAGGAGGCAGCTTAGGGGAGGGGAAAGAATAATCAGAGGTTTGAGACTGAGATTGTGAATGTACCTTATGGAGGCAAGCATGCCTCTTAAATCTTAATTCAGCTTTCTTTTCATCTTGATGAATGAGATAGTTTCTTAAATGTTTTATCGATTCTTGTGCCTTTTATGTCTCGCTTATTACTCGTTTTAGATTTGCTATTTGCCTCGACAATGTTTGCCCCATAATCATTACTTGCATGGTACCACCATCTTTAAGTGACCTTTGAATTTCTGATATGTCATGTTATCAGTCATTAGTATGGTTTCAACTTTTTCTGTTTTTTTTTTTTTTTTTAATAATATTATTTTAGCTGAAATAGATGTTATTTGTTCTTATATTAAAGATAAATTTTTAAAAAAATAAAAAAATATTTTTTTTATTACGCTATCAAATAAAATCTTTTGATTAAATAAACCAATTGTTTAACTCTGGACAAACAATCCAACATGTTTAACCAATAACGGTTATCCGATCAATAAGTTACTTTTTTTTTTGATAAAATTCTATTGTCTTGACTTTTTTTTTTAAAAAAAAAATTAAATCATATCACATGCTCAGTGTGATCTAATCGAAATTGTTCTAAAGAACAAACGATGGTTTTTGGCTTCTACCAGGTCGAAGGCAGGCATAATGTGATCCGTCGACGACATGTATCTAATGAAAACACAATTTATCGTATCTAATTCATATTCGCTCGTTCAAGTGCTCAGAACTGTTTAACATCAGGGAACCCATTTGCCATTCGGGTTTATCACCAGTTTAATCTGATGCGGATGGCCACATCCCTTTAAAGCCAGTGAACCATCAGAGACCGAGTACTAGAGTTTATGAACCTGAGAGGAAAGGAAGGTCTGCTAGAGTTGTTGGTAGGGAGATGCTGAAGTTATGAACAGCTAAATAGGCAGCAATGCCAGCAGCATAACCAGCAAAAGCAAAACCACTCACCTGAAAGAAGATAACGAGTTCTTTTACTCAAAAGAAGAAAAATATGTTGACTAGGAATGCCATCCATCCGGAACATACCTTCCGCAGGTACCAAAAGAAGTCCACCTTTTCCATCCCCATAAAAGCAACTCCAGCGGCGGAGCCAATAACTAGCATGGAACCACCAGTTCCAGCACAAAATGCAATCAACTGCCAAAATTCATGATCTTGCGGGAAAGAGGAGAGATCGTACATTCCCATTGTTGCTGCAACCAGTGGAACATTGTCTATAATTGCTGATCCAACTCCTATTGCACTTGCAATCAGTTCAAAATTTGGAATATGTGCATCAAGGTAATTTGCTAGTTCACGAAGAAGCCCTGCTGCCTCCAGACTGCGAAAAAAATATTATTCAAAATTATTATAACCAAGAAAACCACAACCTTGTACCTTCCAGAGTTCCAGTGGCACTATAGATTTTTCATGAGAAAATATATAGAAAGGTGGAACACTGTATTTGCAAAATGAAGAAGAATACAAGTCACTAATCAAACTTAGAAACATCAGTCAAAAATCCAAATCTTGACAGGACACGAAATTCAAAGTAAAATTAATGCGGGACAAATTGTAAGCACAAAGTACAAACATGGAACCGGAAAATCCATGCATTGTTTGCATGTATACCTGCTCACAGATAAAAGGATTCCAAGGAAGAAAAGGGCTCCTTGAGTGTCAATCCGCGATAAAGCCTGTGGTACTTTTAACCTTTGCCTTTCTGATTCGCCATAATGAATAGCATCTGTGAGAATCCAAAGAACTCCAAGCCCAAGCAGCATACCCATGAAAGGAGGCAATCCGGTCAGGGCCTTGAACACAGGAACAAAAATTAAAGCTCCAATACCCACAGAGAAAACAAGCTGTCCTCGAGGAGCCATCTGCTCAGATGCCAAAACATTCGGCAAGTCCTGTCCCTTTCCGTTTACTTCACTGAATGGAACATGAGAAACACATTTCAGTCATCCATAATATGTGAATATAAACTAAATCTTTCAGAGCTCTAATTCTTATTTTTCTCTAATGCATCAAGAAGAATAGTACCTGGTCAGGGACAATAGAGACAGTGGGACAGCTAGAGAAACAGCAGAGGGTACAAGCAAGCCCTGCAAGCAAAGGTGAAGTGTTTTTTAATTGATCTTGTTTAGTTAAATTTTCTCGAAGAACTGAGGCATGCCATTTCCAAGCTTTAAATTGACATGCATGACAATCTATCAATTTTAGCACAAATTCCAAGCGCTTCTCCATCTATATGTAAAATGTAATGTGAGGTTGGTTCAGGAAGAAAAAAAAGTGTAAGATGAGATCAAATGAAAAACATTTTTTCTCATCACAAGACCTTGTTGAGGTATCAAAATTATGTCCAACAGAAAGGAATAAAACTTATCCAGTCATTTTGATTTGACCCCCCAAGTTAACCAGTCTATTTCAGGGTAAATCATGTGTGCATTTGATGCATGATATATTTCCCTGCCAATGGTGCATTTTAGCCTATTCGCCACTGAATCCAACTCTATACTAGGGAATACATTAAAAAAAATCATGGAGATGGACAACGGAAATTGAAAAGACCTTCATGGTTGGCAATGTGGATATCTGCCCATGTATCCATAGCATGGTGGTTGTAACATCACCAATTGGAGTCCATGCACCACCAGCATTTGCTGCAATCACAACAACAGCTCCAAGAAGCCTGTAAGCAACCCATATATGTAAATGGAGCTTTACTGAGCTTAAGAAGTTTTCCAAGTTAAAAAAAGGAGGAATTCCCAAAAATAAAAGGCAGTTCAATGAAGTAAGAATGCAAACACAACATTTTCCCCTCTATGGAAAGAAAAGGAATGGGAAGATCACTAGTACATTAAGATCCCAGCTTTTCTCGTTTAACTATGTCATCTCAATAATCTATCAAGCAATGCCATTATGCAGATGCACTAGGGGCTTCTCTTCTTACTGGAAATGCTGAAACTCTATATTCAGGTTCTGACAAATCAAGGTTCGACACCATTCTAGGATCATCCATGTCTTTTCTTCACTCTCTTTCTTTTCTGGTTGGAATATCATCTAGTCACAGGGGAAAAAGGATCCACATAGCCAACCCCGACTAGTTTGAGATTTAGGCTCGGTTGTCTGTCTCTTCTTTATTCAAATTCTAAATCTAATGTAATGGTTCAAACTTATCCAAATTTCTACAACTTTTGATAAATTTTTCATACAAGAATCCTAGTCATCCTAAATAGCATAGATTTTAAGGGAGTGTACTTTCAGAAAATAGTGTGCTAGTTTTTTTTTCCTGCACAACACATCTCTATTCTAAATTATTCTCTGTAGAAAGATAAGTAAAAAACACATATGCCCAAAGAAAACAGTTCTCATTTTAATTATTGAACATGTTTTCATAATTAATTCATCTTCAGAAAATTTCCTATAAAATTGGAAAAATTGCCACAACTAAACACATCCTAATTTTGTTAAGGTGGTGTTAAACATGGAAACATCCAGAACTTGCCTAAGTCAGTAAAAATCTAATAACATTTTCAATGAATCATGGTAGCTATATGAAACCAGGAATTTAAGTCAGGACGAGAGACTAATATCAAGCTATATTCTACAATATTCTCAACAGGAAGAGGATAAGTTCGTAAGAATTCCAGCACATACTTGCGGTATTCTGATGGAGGTACTAGTTTCCTCAATAAAGAAACCATGACAATAGTAGATGTCAGGTTGTCGAGGACTGAACTAAGAAAAAATGTCACAAAACCAACCTGCAACATCCAACAATTACAGGTCACAAACAATTCATATGGAACCATGACACAATAATTATGAGGATAATAGAGAAATTCCGAACAGAAAAATAATTAGACCTAAAAACTAATCATTTTAGACCATAACTATTAGTCCTTTGAGCAACTACATAACAGAGGAGTAGACGCTGCCTTAAATGAAAAAAAAAAAATTGATTTCTTGAATTGGTATATAACTGTAAGATATTGAACCACAAGAAAAAATTATCATGCAACTAGCTGCCTCCTCATCGAATAATGTCTAATCTATCAAACATTTCAAACAAAGGACTTGTCAGTATGCCCATGACAGAAGAAATACAACACTAACCACCCAAAGAAGAGTCCTTGGCTTTCGAGTGGTTATATTGTCTGTAACCAGCTTAAATCCTTGATGTGCATCAACTATCTCTACAATGGTCATTGCACCAAGCAGGAAAAATACTATTTCACTGACTTCTGCAGAAGCATGTGTCAGCTCTGAAACAGCTATATCAGGTGAAGGAGCCTGCACAAGATTATAATTACAAATATTTAATGAAGAAGGCATGCATTTCAGATAAAAAAAGGAACTTAAATATAGAATCTAATTAAAAAATAAACTTAAATATAGAAGCAAAATCAGTTTGGGTAAATAAGCAAAGAGTATGAATCTTACCCCAATGCTTCTTATTACCCATAAGCTCACAGCCATCAATAATCCCACTCCACTTTTATTGAAGGCTAGAGACTCTTCAAAGATAATGCCTGCATATCCTATTCCAAAAAGCAATGCCATAGCAAGATCCTGTCTCAGCAAAATCATCAAGTAAACTACCAGCTTACCATTTTCATATAACCTTTCATAATATGTCTGGATGCAAATGTTGATAATTTTTTATTTAATTAAAAAACCTGTACACAAGATAAAGATAAACCTGATTGGCAGCCACCCAAGAATGGTTGATTGCCACCGCCCCTGTTCCAGCTGCAGCAAAAATTGCAAGAGCTTTCACCAAATCAGTTTTTGGCTGGTAGTTGGCTTCAAAATCTTGGGAGCTTGTTTCATCAAGTGAGCACAAAGGGTCACATGATCCAGATATTTGTTCCAGCTCCTGATTACATGCTAAAGGGTCAATAACAAGCCTGACCGCTAGCATTGAATGTGAAAAGATACCGATAAGTTATAACAGCGTTTTCAATAACAAAAACAATATTGATTCTTGCGTTACAAAAAAAATAGATCCAAAACAAATTAGACTACATTCAATATTTCAAGTACAAATAAAGCCCATTGAACATTTTCAATAAACTTTCCACTTGCGTAGCCACGAAGAAAGAGAAATCTGCAGACCGCATCTACCTTTAAAGATATAAGCTAAAACGAGACCATTCATTATCCATTGCAAAATTCATTGTACGCGACAAAATTAACATATGAAGATAGCACTTCCCAGTAATAATGGCAGTCCCATATTAATAGATTAAACAAACACATTCATAAGAAATGCAAAACCTGGGCGGAAAAAAATTATAAATTTCGTTTTACAGTAATCCGAGAGCACGCCATTCACACAAAACCAAATTCACATACATAATATGCCAAAACCTAAAATTCCAATCCACCGGCTAGCAAAACAAGTAAAGGGCCCCTCATAAAAACTGAGACTTTAAGGAAAATGAAACATGAAAAAGAACCTGAAACTGTTTATCAATGTTGAGCTGTTGACCTTGTTGCTCATTTGAAGGATAAGAAGGTGAAGGTGATGATGACGACCCTTTAGCCTTGTCTTCAGCTCTCGCAAGTAGTTCATTACCAAGAGTTCTTGAACCTCTCAATTTACACAAAGATGAACCAAAACAAGACTTATAAGGTAGTGACGATAGATGGGTGGAAGATAGAGAATGGAATGATTGTTTCTTGAATCGGTTTGTTATGTGTAAGTGGTGTGTCCCATTTGAGAAGGATGCCATTAAAGCTATATACTTTGAACAAGATTTTGACGATTAGAGAAGGGAAGAGGTTGTGTTTGGTTCAGTGCAAAGCTAATGATTGCCCGTTACATCGAGGGGAGAGATTTTGAGCTGTTTTTTTTTAAAGATAATATGGAAACGAAATGGCTTGTTGACAGGATTCCATCACGGGAGTGGAAAATCCACTGAGGAGACATGCTGGTACAACGACTTGTCGTTATTTGGATTGTTTTTTTTTTTTTCGTTGCAAGTGATTTTATTGTCCGCAAGGAAAGGGCTTGTTTGAATTTACCTAAGTAAAATAATTATTTAAAAAAACTCCCTCATTCATATTAATTCCATTCTATATGCGTTGAATTTGAATTCATGTTAAACTATCTTTTCGTTTCTAGTTTGATATTCTTAAAAATTTTATATTCACCTTGTAACGCAATTTTTACAAGTTTTGCGAATAAAATAGTGTTTGTTATTATGATAATAATAATTTTTTAAAGTATTTTTTGCTTTGAAATATATCAAAATAATATTTTTTATTTTTTAGAATTTATTTTTGACATAGAATATTAAAAAAATAAAAAATATATTTTTAAAAAAATAAAAAATTTTAAATTTCTATATAGAGTGATGTTTGGACTGTGTTAATAAATGTCATCTAAATCCCAGATAAATTAAATAATGTGGGGTTTTCACTGTAACTCTAAACACAAATTATTATAAATTGCAACAATGAAATTTACTTGGGTATGATGTGTAATTAAGAGGAACACGAGGGGCGTTTTAGTATTGTCATGTTATCTGTTCTATTGTTTACTCAAAGAGCTACTAGAACGTGTTCCACATGCCATAGCAAATAAGCGGTACCTGCACCATTTAAAGAGGCATATGAAACTCTTTTCGGTGATCAAATTTGGTCATTCACTATCAAGATAGATGCGCAAATGTATCATCTTTCACATGATACGACGCATGCAAATATATTATGGTTGGATTGATATTAATGATTGATTGTGTGTGTTTTTTTTTTGTCTCTTCTCACAACTAAAATGCACATTTATTCTCTGGTTATTTCGGTCTGGTATGGTCGCCAAACCCAAATATGTTGGGTATGGCTTGGCCGCGAGGCCTAAAAGCTTATAAAATAATAATAATAATTAAAAATTTTGATTACGATATAGTTTAAATATTTATTTATATATAAAAAAAATTAATTAAGATTTTTGTTTAAGATATTTCAAGAGTAGTTTATTTTTTTTATATAAAAAATAGCAAAAATATTTTAAAAAGTTAATTAGAGTTTTTATTTAGAATACTTTAATGATAGTTTAAATGTTTTTTTATATACAAAATCAATTAAAATTTTGTTTATGATACTTTAAGGATAATTAAATTTTATTTATAAAAAAATAAACAAAAATTATAAAAACAATTATTAAAGATACACAAGGATAAATGAAATAGTTTTTTTATAAAAAATAAAAAATATATATAAAAAAATTAATTAGACTACTGTTAGATGCATGTCTATTAGGTCTGTTAAGGTTGTTAAACAAAAAAAAAAAAAATTACTAATATTTTTGTTTTAAATATTGATCCACTAGAGCGGGGGCAACATACTTTTACACTGGCAAACTGTCTCATTATTCCACGAGAATGAGTAACTAGAATATGAGAACCATACCAAGATGACATGCCGTTAAATTCTACAACGACAAACTTTGTCTATCCATGTTACACGTCTCACAAATATGTCTGGTCATCTTCAACCGCCACTAAAAGTTAAAGAGTAGGATAGCAGATTACTACAGTAAGGTAGTGTGGCGCGCTTCACAAATTTTCTCCTTGTCAAAATCACCACACCATGGCAGCACTAGCTCAAGTCTCTGCTTCTCTCTCCCTCTCCATTCACGGTACACTCTCCTTTCTCTGTGCTAGTCTTCAAGTTTTTATGTTGTATGAAATTTAATGTCCTTTGTGAAATGTTGATGTTGCAGATGTTAGTGCTGTTAGGTCATCAAGAACCCGCCTTCCCATTTCTCGATCACCCACTTCTAGTCTTGCACGAAATGGGACTGCTTTCGCTACTGGTTCTCCACTCTGTAGGGATTTCATTCGTTTCATGTCTCTTGTCATCAATTACTTGCTTTGCATTTGTTCCTTAATTTGCACCCTATTTTAGCTAGCTGTGTGTTCAAAGTTCCAGTCTTCTATCTTCATCATTTAGTATAAAAGGCAGCAATTTTTTATTTATTTTTATTGATGTCCATCGCAGTGAGTGCAAAATGGGTTTTAAATTTAATTGGGCAAGAGATTGAAAAAAAAAAGAAAAAGGAAATTTAAAGAGTACTTATGGAAGCACACTTGGTGTTATTGGTTTAGATTCACAGCTTTGTGGGAATTAACAGCCAGGTAGAGTTATCATTTTCTTGTGTTTGTGACCGAGTCAAGAAATTGGTGCTTTCTTGATATATTGCTTCTACCTGTATGTTCAAGATAATCTGAAATAATTCACCCAGTCAGCGAAATTATCCTGACATCCACAAGATGTGAGCTTTGAGCTTTAAATTTGAACGAACCTCAGTAGATGCAATGAGGTTTTTGTTGTGTTATCAAGGGTGAATGCGAAGTTAGTGGCTGTCTGAATTTAAATCGTAACGTGGTCTGTTTTTGCCATTTTTCTTGTTTTTTTTTTTTTTTGCCAAGAAGTCGTTCCACAAGAGTAGTTTTTAACTTTTAATCGAACTGCTGAATGTACCTATGCAGTTCCAAATGTTCCTTTCTTATCCTTTATCTTATTGGCAAACAAAGAAACGTTAAAAGTGTAGGGAACTAATACTCAATTTCTATTTTAGTGATATCAAGAACTTCTCGTCAGAAAAAGGCTGCAGGGAGAGCAACATTTGTTTCTGTAAGATGTGAGAAAAGTACCCAGGAGGGCAGCGGTGTGGATGTATGGATTGGACGGCTTGCAATGGTTGGCTTTGCTGGGGTCGTTAGTGTTGAAATCGCCACAGGAAAGGGACTTTTGGAGGTATGACATGTATTAATTATGAGTTGCAATGTCTCGAAAAACAAAGGGCTTACTATCATTTTTAAAAAGCACTCAGTCCGCCTGTCAATAGTTCATTATGCAACACGGTATTAATACACTGTAATATGTAAGACTTCAAAACTTCTGACATGCAGCTTGTACTAAATTGTGATTGCCTATACTATATGATAATGATTCTACTTTGTTGATTAGACTTTCAAACCTTGAAATAAAATGTATTTAGTGTTCCCTAATGGTATCCAATACTACTATTTCTCAAAACCAAGGAAATAACTTCCTTTTGTGATCATGAAAGTTAAGTTAAAACACTGGCAGACTCTTCAGCAATGCTGCCACAATTCCACACTGCAACTAGTAATTATGAATTGATTCCATGTAATGGAGCTTGGCTTTATCTTAGAGGTTTAGGCACTTGAGCCAAGAAAGTGCTTGATGCTACGTATGACTGATTGCAGTTATCAATTTTGGAGCCAATTTATTCAAGTGTGATTTAATTATTGATGGAATAATTGGTAATCGTGAACAATTGCTTATCAAATCCATGTCCATTTTGCTTTTGCAGAATTTTGGACTCACAGCCCCCTTGCCTACGGTGGCCTTGGCAGTAACAGGATTGATGGGTGTTTTGACAGCTGTGTTTATCTTCCAATCGGCCTCTGAGAATTGATTACACTTAGGTTGTGTTTTGTGTTTGTAAAGCTTGTGATTCTGAAGATATTGGTGTTACACTTTTTGTTCATAGGTTCCGATGTTGGCATAGTTGAAAATGTAAGTCATATCAATCTTTATTTGTTCAAAGCATTTTCATCCGAGGTGTTACGTTTTTCTTACTTTCAAGTTGAAAATAAACTGGCTGGATATTATTTGATGGTATCAGATCAGCTTCCATAGAAGGGATATCTTGGACTGACCGAGTTAAAAGGACAATTATATGATAATAAACGTTTTTTACTTGAAGAAGCGCTGTTCCCAATGCTTATCAAAGGCTCTTTTATTCTATTCCTGTCCGCTGCAAACAGATGTGACTATATGTCTTTATAAAGCTCAGATATAATCTGTTCGGCATCCAGATTACAGGGAAATAGAACCTGAACCACCTCCACTCATCTCATATGGTTATATCCAATGAAATGGCAGCAGCTACAGATAGAAGAGCAACAAAGCAAATGAACTCCATTCCTTGCTTCTTCAGAATTTATTCGTTTTGCCTTCTTCATGCAAAATCCCTTGCCAGCTATTTACATAAGCATAAAAGATCTCTCCTGCTATATTCTTTACTCTTCCATAAGTGCTTTTCATATTTCATCATATCCTGTTCCGTGCATCTTCTGTCATCATTGGAAGATCTCTTCCTCGGTGCAACAGTTAGCACTACTTTTTTCGACCCCGATACCTCTGTGTTTCTTAGGTTTTAACTGACTTTAGTATGGGCGCAACCATATCCCGACTTGCAAGAAGATTCCTTCCGAAGACTGGAGTTAGGATTCTCATGGTGGGGCTTGATGCATCTGGGAAAACAACCATTCTGTACAAACTAAAGCTGGGAGAAATTGTTCTTACAGTACCTACAATTGGTATCTACCCCTATAAACTTTCCCCTTTCCATGATGAAACTGGCTTGGATCTATCTTTCAATGGGTGTTTAATTCAATATCTTTCTTGGCTATCTCTCACAGTTGTCTATCCCTTCAAATGCTGCATGTGCCTAGGCCGACCATAAGACTTGTGCTCCCAGCCAGAAAATCCAACTGGTGATAATCTGCTCGTAATGCAGCCGGAAGCATAGTAGTATATACTAGATAGACAGCACACGTTAGAAAACAGTATCCCCTTTGTTTAATACTTTAATCAGCTTTACAAAACAACTTATTCTTCTGCTCATGTTTCATTTATTCCTCGGACTTCCAACAAAATATAGCAGTGTTTTGAGGATCTTCTGTTAGCAGCTGCTTCTTTGTTTGACAGAATGATTCATTTTCTGATCTCTTGATGTATAGTATGGTTTTCACTTTTGAGTTTGCTTTGTTTGTTTAGCATACCTATTTGCTTTGGACCAGGTTTTAATGTGGAGACGGTGGTGTACAAAAATATAAGCTTCACCGTATGGGATGTAGGAGGACAACAAAAGGTACAAGCTTAGTGCTATTTTATTGGTTAAAGAAGAGAGTTTGCTGAATGTTAACTCGTGCAACTAGAGTCTTTTTTGAATGATTTGCTGCAAAACAGATTCGGCCTCTATGGAGATACTACTTCCAGAATTCCCACGGACTCATCTTTGTTGTGGACAGCAATGATAGGGGGAGAATTTCAGAAGCTCGCAATGAGCTACATCGCATTCTATCTGATGTTAGTAATATCCATCCATCAAAAATTAAAGTTCCTTTTCCTGGGTGTTAGAAACTCCCAATTTTGAGAGGCAAGGAAAGCATAATTGAGAAAATAAAAGGAGAACGAATGAACTAAAGATCCTGATTCTTAGAAATCCAGATGATTTTCATTTCCTATTTATGCTACTCCTTTTCTATGACATTTTTCATATGCTGTGTAGCCTCGTTCAATCTAAACGAGTGTGCACATTTTCTATTCATTTTGCAGATCGAACTAAGGGATGCCATCCTGCTTGTCTTTGCCAACAAGCAGGATGTTCAGAATGCTATGTCTGTTTCTGAGGTTGCTGATAAGCTTGGACTACCTACTCTTAAACAGCATCGCTGGCACGTCAATTTGTCATGTTCTTAGATTGGAGCTTGTCTCCTTTTCTCATTTCACTCCTTTTCCTTTGTCGTAGCATGCGTGCCAACAATTGCTCAGCTTATTTGGATTACTTTCTGCAGGTACATTCAAAGCTCTTCTGCCACTTCAGGACGTGGACTATACGAAGGTCTGGACTGGCTATCTAACAATATCTCTAACAAGGCAGTATAACATTAGAAATCATTCCCGATTTCTGCAGGAAAACTGAAGGGACGTTTAAGGTTGCAGCATCATCTTCCTTGCCAAATCAGCTAGATCAGAATTATTGCACGTTCAGAGGGCGCTCAACATGAATCTTGTAACATCCCCACCTATTTTGAGTTGCAATTTCAGAATCTCCTGTTTTTGACTCATCAGTTACAAAAGGAAGAGATGGCAGGAGAATCTATCGAGTACATTAGAACCTACTCTAGCACATTGTACATGTTCTGTTTAAGTGTAGTATCACTGTAAAGAGCCACTGTTAAGCAGTATTCCCACAGAATGTATTTAGCTCGGTGCCCTAAATATGACCATTGTGAATGTAATAGGTCCAAAAATAGAAATGGAAGCCAGTGAGGAATATGATTGACCATTCAATTTTCATTAAAATCTGAATGCTCGGATGCATTCGTGTCATCGTTGCACTTCCAGCTGGGAAGTAATTATTATGGGCATAATGCAGAAGGCTACAACAAAAGGAAATGCATCCACAAATTACAAATTGTTAAGTTAAAAGAGTTCAGAAATGGAGGTTCAATCCAGAGAGGGAGCATCCTATAGGACTGACCACTTGATCACAAGTTTCAACACAATTAAGCATGCACGGGCAGCGACAACCAAAAATTTTGAGTGAAGGAATTTTCAGGATATGATATGGACATGACGACTCATCAAAATAGAAAATCAGAAATCCATAGACTGAGGCGTAGTTAAGGATTTCGACTTTTTCCCCTTTACTTTCTTCCCTCCATTTTTGTTCATCTTTTTCTTTGGCTTCTCCTCCGCAACAGGTTGTGTGCTCAGTAAGTGTTGATGAATGGATCCGAGGGGGTCTGCCTGGAAAGCTGGATGGTTAAGAACCATGCTTAATTGTTTCCCTTCCTTCAATCTGATAGGAGAAAACCAGTTATCACACAGCTAAGATTCAATAAAGTTAACGTAAAGGTAAAGAAGAACATCTCTACGAGATAGCAAACAAGGAAATGAAGCACACACATTAGTTTTTGCCTTGATTTAGAATTCAATTTAAACTCGGCAGCGGGTTTTGATTGCTGAGGAGACTTCAACTCAGGGAGGAATTCTGTGAGGGTAGAGAGGTCATATGCTTTCAATTTCTTTTGTCGGCTCCGAAGCTTTTTCTTCTGAATGATCAGGAATTGTTTGTTTAGTTCATGATATAATAAGGCAGAAACTAATAAGATCCCAACAATAAAAATGAAGGAAGAACATTCCATAGTGAGACATGGACACCAAGAGCCTATAAAAACTCCAATTGACATTTGCAGAAACATAGGTTTTCAATGCTGACTAATTTGCAAAGCTGCAAACACTAGATCAAGTTATACATTCCAATCAGTGCTCAAGAATAAAAACCCAATTAAAACAAGCACAGACATTTATCAAACCTCTCAGGTTATCATAAGTAGTAGTCCTCGATGAAAATAAGAGATCTAGAGACTGCCCCATCATTTAAAAACATCAAAAGGACATAATTGCAACTAATAAAAAAACGCACATGAAGAATCTTTTTCAGAACTCAAACAACTGAAACATTCCACTGATAAGCCATCTGAAACTATGTAATAGAGATACCATGGATATATAGAAGACTTCTGAGTATAATTTCTACGAATTTGGCAAATTACAGAAGCACAATCTAGACCCGTGTAAATCCCATTATAACCAGGAAAAAACTATACTATTCTGAGACAACTAAAGTGAAAACTACAATCGGTTACCTTAGTAATAGATTTTTGAGCAGTCAAAACAGCAACTGTATCTCTGACCTCTGCATTGAAAAGCAAATACAAGAAATATAATAGAGGATAGAGCTAGGAAAAAGAAGAGGAACAATTAGTTAATTAAAAAGGAAAAAACATAATTAACACTCACTGCTATAGAACTGAACCTTCTTCTCGAATTTACGGTCCGCTTTAGACGCAGCATCTTGTCTGCAAACATAAAATAAAAAAAATCAAAAGAACACCGGTCATTAATAAAAAAAAGAAGAAGAAGAAGGGAAATTACGCACCTTGACTTTCCCATAACTGAAGGTTCGAAGTTACAATTCAAGAGTTGTTAAAGATATTATAAAGAACGCTAGAGAAAATTAATGTCTGAAACCAAATTAAAGTTGTCTAGGGTTTTATCAGTTTAGCAGAAGATAAATAGTTAAATACAACAAAGGAACACAAGTTGCCGAGTCTCTGAGACAGAAAACTAAACTAAAACCCAGAGAGGATGAGGCAAGTTTGTAGCCTCGGACCCGTGAGAGTTGCGCCCGTATTACGTGATACGGGTTGTAGAGTCATCAAAGGCCCATTAGGTTTCTGGGCTGATTATTAGGTTTAGTTTTAAGAGTTATGGATCAGGTAGATAGATATCTCGGCCCTTTCAACCCAAGATCGCAACTCCAATTTCTCTCTGAATTTTTTAATCATCGGATTATTTTGCCATTTCCAGCTCCTTTTTCTCTCTCCAGGGTATTCCAGATTATGGCGCATGACTCATTCCTCAAGGTTCTATCATATATTAAAATAGAAATCTTCCCCATATTTTTTTATTGAATCTACAAAAACTTAAAATTAGCTTAAATGAGCAGGGCCTCTTCCACTTATGCCACGTCAACTTAATTACAATTGATTAACTATAACTATAACTAAAACTAATCAATATATTTATTATAGCATGGGTTGTTGTGCATTGTAAGTAAATTTATTGTGAATTGTACAGTTTTATAATATAGAGCAAGTACTATGCATTGTAAATATTTTAATTGTGTGATGCATTTTTGGTGAGGACATGTGTGAGGCTGCAGCCAGTAGATCCCAAACACTAGGTTAGAGGCACGTCCCCTGGAGCTGCGAACACTTAGCACTTAGTTTGCCCAACCTTAAGCACTTGGGTTGTCTACCTATATGCTTGGAATTATTATTTGTGTTCTAAATATTATTATTTTATTATAATTCCATGTATTTATATCAAAGATATTATTATTTATGCTCTAAAAACCATGTGTGGACACGTGGCACTTGGACAAATGCTTGTGTTCTGGGTAGCCCTGGCGCACACGTGGCACTTGGGATACCTGCCTGTGTGCTGGCGAACCAAGCACACACGTGACACTTAGGCTCTTGCCTCAATGCTGGGCAAGCTCCTGCACACGGGCGATGTTTGAGGTGCCTGCCTGTGGGCTGGGCACATCCCACCATACAAGTGGTGTTTGGGTTATTAATTGTGTAGGATCTAAAATAGATTTCAAATAGTTTTGGATCCTGCCAATGTCATGACCCAATTTTTTTATAAAAATAAAAGGTGAGTCTATGACGTAACGCATGCCACCTAACTATAATGCATGAGACATAAACAATACTTTGATGATCTATTGTACATAGTATTTTTATTAATTAAGGTTGATTGACCATAGTGGAATGTTAGGACCAAAGCATCTTGCAAACTGGTATTTCTCATTATATTGGAAATTGCGTGCCAGAAAACTTAAATCTATACCGTTTTCATGTAGGCTTCCAAACAAAACGCTGCGTTTCAATATTCAATATGTTCCCGCAAATAAATTAGAATTTCATCTTCCGGCGGTGCTCAACAGTAGTTTCTTCGTAGGAAAACCGATTGGCGTTTCATGATTTTGATATGTATATATAAAGTTCACATGCAATAAGATTTTTTGCCTGCAGGTTGCTCGTTGACCAACATGTAATTAAGAATTAACGAATGACTCGCGCCGGATCTTGGATTCCAGTATATATACTTTGTTTAATTAAATGGGTGTACCCTAAACAAATGGGGACGAAATTAATAAAAGCGAAGCATACTTTCTTGAATCCTGATATAATTCGAGGGGAAAAAAAAGACTCGTAGAGTTTTCGTGATTTGTTGAGTTCACATAAATTTATTTTAAAAAAAAATACAAACCTTTTCAATTTGTTTTTGTCATAAAAAAATCTCAATTGAAAATTAAAACAATTCATGCATGTGATTAATTAATAAAACAAGAGTTATTTGCGTGAGTATATATAAAAAACCATTAATAATAAATAAAAATTAAAATATAAAAGGTAAGGGATAGATATGAATCAAAATATTTGATTCAGCAACACGAGGTATCTATCCAATTATGTTTAATAAATTTTTTATTTAATTAAACAATTATTAGTGCCAATAAAACCATGTCTATCCAATAATATTTTTTTAAAAATATTATTAAGTGAGCATTTCATACTTATATTTAATTAATTAAATGTAAATGATAAATTTAAAAATGATGGCAAATAAAACATCACATATAAAAGAAATAAAAAAAAATCAACATATCTCAATCTTTAATTAAATAAATATTGAAGGATGAAACTAAAAAGATATAAAATTAACAAAAAAAAAAAGAAGCAAATTTATATGAATCTTCTAGACCCGGATTAATCTTTCTAACACGCAACTGTGAAATCTTAGATCCAAGCTTAGTCAATAAGCTAAGTTTTTAACAAATTTAAAGTTAAATGATAAATTAGAAAAAAAATATTAATTAAGAAAATTCATAAAAAAAATAACAATTAAAAAAATAAAAACTAGAAAAAAATTGAAAAATGATAAAATTACAAAAAAATCCAGCCATAAAATTAAATTCAAACAAAATAAAGAACAATCCAAATAAAGAAAAGCAAGTATGACATTTTTCTTAATAATATTTATATTTTTTAAATAATAAAAAAAACCTCTCAATCAACTTAACAATAATAATAATAAAAAAAAAAGAGAATTAACTATGATAAGCGTAGCAGCCACAGTTTTCAATCAATTATTTGCAATATTATCTTATATATAATCAATCATAAGCAACAACCCCTATAGGAATACGACCTATCATTCTCCTTCCTTTCCTCCTGGATGCTCCTCTACTTTGCCTTCTTTCATTTTCAACAACAGCCCTCCGAGCAGTGTTTAAGCAGATCTGAAGTTATCACCTGCAAAAGCAACGGAGACCCTACAGTCGGGTCCCTGCATTTTTGTTGTGATTCACAACTGGCTGGTAAAGTTGACAACGATCTGCCCCCAACCTCATCGTGTAATAATGCACTGCAATTTCTTTTCCCCTCCCTACGCTTTCCGGAAATCGCTCCCCACCCCCCCTTTACGGTGTAACTGTAGTTTTTTTCACACCAACTTTTAATTAATCATAGAGGTAAGTGTTGTTTTGGGAAAAGGGTGGGCGGAAAAGGAGATTACTAAAGTTTTAAACTCAATTAGTAGATGGTTAGCAACTTTCTTATTCAATACCAGCTGCTGTTGTAGAAATCTCATGCTTAGATTTTGCGCAAGAACTTGAGATTTTGTTTGGTAAAGCTCACAAATTAATTTTTTTTATAAATAACTTGTAACAAGGATAAATTTAAATTTAAAAGTTAAAATATAAAAAAATATATTTTTTTATTGAATCAAGATCTTGATCAATTTTGTAGTAAACCTTTGACAAGTAAAAAATTAAAAAAATATATTAACATTTTATTAAATCAAAATTCTGAGTCGATTTTATAATAATTTTTTTATGTAAATCAAGATTTATTTTTAATCAAATATATTAATAACTTTTTAAAATTATAAATTATAAATCAATTTATAAAAATCATAACAGGCTGCAATGGTTAAACACGAATATCATCAGCGCACAATTAATTGGTAAGGATCATTTATTATAATGAAAAAGACTCATCAAAGGTGTATGTGCATGCACAGGTTGCTCCACCGACAGATGCACACGGCTTCAGCCAGACCGTTCCAAAACAGAACAACTTTATTCGACGACTTTTCTCTGGTCTGCAACCCAAACTTTAGTTATTATTTATTTTATTTTATTTTATTAATATATATAATTCTCAATTTATTTGATAATATATATTTATAAATTTTTAATTTATTTTTTTTACTATAAAAATACATTTTAAAAAAATTTATTAAAAAAAAACGAGTTAAGTATAAAGTAGTTGATGCTAGATGCCGAACTATCCCGACATTTGTCAGTTGCAAACTAGTAATGATGATAGATCCAACAAAATGGAGGTGGTGGTGGAGGAACTGCTTTTACACGGCTGAAACGTGTTCACATTTTCGCTAATTTCTATTAGAATATTTGTGCTTTGTGTTCCTCTGGATAATTCATTTTCTTTTTGCAAGAGAGACTTGATCCTCATATTTTTTCAAAGACAGAAAACTGTGCGCCATTAAATTTTGAGGCCGATGGTCTCTCTGTTAAAGTATAAAAATATAAATTTAATTAAAAATTTGTTTTTTTATAATATCAGTTTAAGCTTTAAATTATTTATATAATAATCACTAGAAATTTATATGATCACTAATTTTAGAACCTGTAAAATTAGTCAAGGTGCACGCAAATTGATCCGAACACCTATATTAAACTAAAAAAAATATATAAATTTAATTTAATTGATTAAATTTTAAATTTATTTTTAAAAAATTTATTAGTTTAGTAAATCTTAAAATTATTAAAAAATTTATATAATTATTAATTTTAAAACTTATAAAAATAACTTAGAATCTATAAAATTAACTGAGCAAATCTGCACACTCATAATAATTAATTAAATTAAAAAAAAAGGTAGAAAAGGGGTATTCCCGAGGTGGTCAAACAATTGAAAACAATCTAGAACCGAGCGAGTCTGATTTCCAAAAGTGATATCCTTCAAAAACTACATCCATGCCATGACGTAGTTAGCACGAACACAGTGATCAATGTCGGCATTGCATTTAAAACCCCTTCCTGGCCAGATTGCTTAGACAAGCACATGTGACATTATAACTCCTTGGCTTGAAATTGAAGGGAACATTTTAGAATCATTAACTAATTTCATTGTCTAGTTATTGGCTTGGGTAATAAATGCCTTTAGTTAATTTGACATTTTAATTTTTTATCAATTAATTTGACATTAACCTTCGAAAATCTAACTTGAAAAATCCCAACTATTACAAATCAAAATCAATAACTAATTATATGATCATCACCTTTATATCTATTTCACTGTTTTAAAAACTATCAGTACACATTAGTATTACTCTCGCTATATATATATATATATATATATATATATATATATATATATAAAATTAAATTACAACCTGACGCCTTAAGACCTTGGTTTTCCACCGTAAGCTTGCTTGCATATAGAACTTGGCTTCTGCGAAGGTATGCACAGCTGAGACGAACCTGGACATGCTTGGAGACAATTATCCCCTATGCTACCGGAAACCGACGTGCCTGCGGCGAAAAAAGCCGGTGGTGGCTTTCCAATCAAGAAATTCCCATCGAGATACAGCCTTCTCAAACTCTTCTTTCGACTATACTCCAATGGGATCGTGCCACGTAAGCTGTTGTATCTTAGTGACAATGACGACAGCAGTGGATAATCAGCAAAATGCAAGGGGGCGTTTCCCTCGATTTTATTGAACCCGAGATCAACAGCCACGAGGTCACTGTTAGCAGGCTTTGGGATCTCGAGACGTGTGAAGCTGTTATTGGCTAAATCAACTTGCTGAAGCGCAGGTAAGAGAAAGAACCAAGATTGTAGCGTGCCAGTGAGCGAGTTTTCACTGAGTTCGACTACTTCTAACTGAGTTAAGCTGTCAAAAGATGATTTTGATAATGATCCAGACAAAGAATTGGCCTTCAAAGCCAGTTCTAGCAAGTTATACGGTAGTTTAGGTAAGGACCCGGTTAGTTTATTGTAACTAAGGTCGAGTCTCCTTAAGCTTGACATTGAATTCATGGTTTTTGGGAGATAACCAGACAAAGAATTATGTGAAAGGTCTAAAGATTCGAGGGATTTAAGGTTTGTGATCGAGTCAGGGACCGAGCCAGAGAACGAGTTGGAACGGAGAGTCAGGGATTGGAGGTTGACAAGAGAGGAGATGGAGGAGGGGATAGGACCGAAGAAGTTGTTATCCGCGAGATCGAGGATAATGAGGCTGGTGAGTTGGGAAATGAGTGGGGTGAGTCGCCCTGAGTAGCCAGCTGAATCAAGAGTGAGTTGTGTGACTCGAGTTGAGTCAGGGGAACAGGTGATGCCACAGGTGAAGCGGGTTCGACGAGGGATAGCACAGGGGTCGGCGATGAAGTCCCATGAAGCCAGGCAAGACCAAGGCTGGATTGAACTTGGCTTGACTGAGGCTTTGAAGGCTTTGAGAGCTGAGATGTCTTGTGGTAAGGTGAGGGACAAAGCTATGAGATTTTTGGAGCTGAAAAGAATAGAGAAGGTAAGCAGGAGCTGAAGGATGCTAGGCAGCATTTTCGCAGGTTAGAGATTTCTGGGACTCGAGAGGACAGGGAGGAGAAGTTGGGGGGGGTGTGCGTGTGGAATTCGAGTTTCGATGAGTTTTATGTATGGCTGGACAGCACTTCAAAAGTTGGAGTTAGTGCATGTTCAGACAGGTACATGTTTGTATCAAGATATTTATAATGTGGGGGTGAATTTGCTGTTGTTAGGATGTCCAAGTGCATCATTTGTGATTTTGGTTAGTTAAGCTCGGGGCTTTCGAGTATAAAGAAATTGCATTGCTGGGGCTTGGAGCATAACAAATTATTTGGAATTGTCGAGTTTTCTAATGACACAATTAACATTTTCTAATGTTACCATGATAACACCCACAACTTTGAAACATATAAACATAGTTTCATGTCATAGTTTTCGTCATTCAAAGAACTTGACGTCGACAGATTCTCTCGAGAGAAAAAAAAGGACTTTAGGTCAGCAATTAGTGTAATATATTAAGTCTTATTAGTGTTTGATATATTGATAAATGGGCAAGCATTGCGATTAGTTTTCCAAGGACATTTTAACATGTAAATTCCACGTTCATCAATTATGTAAAGAGAAAAAAAAAGAAATTACACAACTTTTTTTTAACAAGAAAAACTTTGAATGAAATTTCCTTACTACATGTTTATTAATAATTAGTTTTAGTTTGATTACATAAAAGATCATGTTATAAATGTATATTGTATAGCTTTTTGCTTAACATAAACAAGGAAAATGACTTCAACATAGGATCAATTCATTTTAAGGTCTCGTAAGTTGTTCAAAACTTTATTTTAATATATAGGGTAAATTTTTATCTCATTTACATTCTTATTATTTTTTAATTAAGTATTTTTTAAGAAATATCAAATCATGTGTGACATAATTTGAAGCATTTCTTTTTTCAAAAGTACTGGAGTACTATAATTAAAATTTTGAAGTAAATATGCATCGAGAATATAAAATATCTCATATATATATATATTGCAAATGATCCACTATACAACTTTTCTGGAGTCAAGTCAATACAATGCAATACTTGAAGTTACGTACAAATTAAGGTCTCTATAAATTAATATGAATTAACGGTTCTAATAAATGATGTATGCAAGTCTCTGTAATATTCAAAGCATCATTTTAAAATATGGGGAGCCCCCCACTTGGCAGTACAACGGCTTGTATAATAGTAACACGATGATATATAAATCATAAACACTAGGGTGAAAATCTTGATTTTAACACATGAATAAGGTTGCATGTGCAAGAGACCCATTAATTTATTCACTAATCACATGGTGCCATATATGAAGATTATAAAACGAGACAAATAGAAAAACTACGTCATAAAAATATCTTATGATATAAAAAATCAATAAATCACTTATAGTGCGGCAGCTTCTCTACCCATTGAAATATCAACCACGGACCGACCAAGCAACCACAACCACAAGTTTTATCATTTTAATCTTTCCACAGATACATTACTTTTCAACTCACATTTTGAGTAACTATGGTCAAAACCAAATCCATGACATCTCTCCTCTGGTTACTACTCTTCTCTCCCCTCTCCACCGTCACAGCCTCCAGCGCCGCTTAACCCACCATCCCTGGCACCACGGACACCTCGGTCTCAGCTTCACAAGACAGTAAACTTATCCCAATCAGACGTGAAGTGTATGGTGATGGGAGAATATTTGGCACTACTCACAAGTACAGAAGCGACCTGCCGTCTTTCGCCAAAGAAAACGGGCTAGGCAAGTTCTTGTGGCTCCGTGAAAGCATGAAGAATGGGTCCTCCGCCAACATATCGGAGATGAAGTTGATCGCTCATACTGGCACACACGTTGATGCACCTGGACATTACCATGATCATTACTTCGATGCTGGGTTTATGTGGACACTCTTGACCTTGAAGTGCTCAATGGTAATTGAGGAAACGGGATTTTATCTACTTTTTAATCTACCTTTTGCTCTACAGCTCAATTTTCAACATCCTTCAAATGAAAACCAAAATCATAGTTTCAATTCACGACGGGTCTTGGATTTGAGGAAAGAAATGTGTCAACAGTACTCAATCTTCAGCATTAATTAATTATTATTAATGCTAATTATGTTTCTGGAAATCAACCTTATATATGGGAGGCTTAAGATTTGATGACATCGATCCAGCCTGGAATATATTCTGTCTAATGTTTACCTCCAAGGTTGCTTGGCACTGAAGCATCGCTAAGATTAAAAGATGCATTGTCATCAAATGATAATTTTTCACCATAAGTTTCTGACATCTTAAGGTATTTATCCTTAGTGTTTGTCTGTAATTGTCCAAGACTTTCTATAAATGTGCGTGGTTAATTCAGACTTCATTTGTGACACTGGCATGGTTACAGTTTCTCTATTCATAATTTATTTTGACGAAACCTCGATGAACTATGATGTGGAAGATTTGGTAATTGCTGGAAATTATGTGCACCTGCAAAACAAATTTTCTTGTCGGGGTCAGAGAATATCCTCCTATTGTAAGAATAAATAAAGCATAATAATATTGAATAGAAAACTAGGAAAACTATTAAAAAAATAGAAAAACATAATAATATAAAATAAGAAAAAATAAAATTAACTAAAAAATATCTTTTTTTAAAAAAAAACTAAACCCTAGTAAAAAACTGTCATCAATCCACCTTGAATATTTTTTTAAGTGTAGTTCATTTTTATTATGAGTTTCTAACACATTTTTTGTGTGCAAATTGTTTTATCGTGAATTTTTAGTACAATATATAGGTCATGCTATTTTGGATTCCACTATCAAGATTTTTAATAACAATAAAAAAACTAACATAGATGAAAAATAGGAAAACCTAATAATACAAAATAAAATGAAAAAAAAATTATATCTATTTTTTCAAACAACTCCTGCATAAACTAGGCTTTAAAAAATCATGCCACCTCACCTAGATTTACAAGAGCATTTCATAGATCATCCTCGGATTCAAGGAGGAGTGATTTTACACCAGGGGTTTGAATCCAAGACCATTTACTTTTTGAGCAGAGGTTGTGCCTGATATTAATGTGTTCTGGGTCCGGTGTCTTGTGCGTAAATCCCAGCCCCTCAGGTTCTGTCTCGTAAACAATTAATGCGACGCTTCCAGTGAAATGCATCTTCTTTTTTCCATAAAAGAAAGTTTTCGATCGAACTAAAGCAGGTACCTTTCTTTTTTCACTTTTATAACAGAGCTTGAGTGTTTGCTAAATCCACGAGACTTGCTAAATTTCTTGCAATAAACTGTGATCGAGGCTTCGGCTGGTGGAGTAAAATAAGATTAGAGCAAACAGAAGATCATGGCCTGTGGCTGGCTGCTCAGAGCTGATTTACTATTTTTCACTACAGTATTTTGTTTGACTTTTATTCAATTCAAAAGTTTTAATAAGATATTATATTTAAAATGATTAAGAATTGAATTTCCAATAAAATTTATTTTAATTTTTTTTTATAAAAATAAATAAAAAAATCAACCCCTTTAATCTAGATTCAAGACAAGCATTATAATTGAATTAAATTATTAGTTTTGTTTTTAGTTCAGTTTTTTGACCATGTGAATGTCACGCGCTTGATGGGAGAATTAAATAGATAACGCGACCTCTCATAGCTAGCTGCACGTGACTGAATTGACGATGAAAACGAATGAAAAGTGACCAAGTCCTTATAATTAAACTTTAACGGACACCTAGTTGGCTTTTCCCCCGAGCCTGTACGAAGCTGGCAAATTAAGTATTCATTAAAATTATTTTTTTATAACGATATCAGAAATAAGGAGCTTGGCCGTATGTGTGAAATCATACACTACGTTTTCTATATATTTTTTGACCAGGCGAGTGGTATTGATAATTATATATTTTAATTAATTAATACACTTTAATATTTTGGTAGCATAACATTCTAATCGACCACGTTGACAGAGTCATTGGGCCCAGTTTTAAAAATATTCTGGCAATTTGTTGAAATAACATTGTGACGCGTAATATAGCTTGATGTAAGTTAAAACTCTTAAAATCCATAAAAATTATAATTATAGAAAGACATTCAAGACATTAAATTATATTAATCTATGTTTTTAAAGACTATTATAATTTTTTATATAGAAAAAAATACTAGAAAGTTATAGTAATATTGACAATAAAGGAAAACTATCTACTTCAAATAGTGAAAAGGATTAAAAAACATAATATATAATACACTGAATACAAATATAAAATTAAATATAAGATATTTGTTTTTCTATTAATTCTGTATCACATTGTTTATCATAATAAAAAATATAAAATTAAATAAGAAAAATATTTATTTTTAAAATCTCATGCATCACATTATTTGCGTCCGATCTGCCTGTGATGAATCAACTCTATCTTAAGAGACTAATTTTCAACCGGCAATATCATTTTTTTTTTTAAAAAAATAAAATCATATCTTTGAATTAGTTTTGTCTTTTTCTAAGATGCCTTAACTTTCACGTTTCAGAGACACTCATCGATTTTAATTATTAAAATATTAATTTTATAATAGTTAGCAATAATTCTTGTTTGAACTGATCCAAACATCTAACCATTATATATATATATATATATATATATATATGAACTCATCCAAACATCTAACCACTAAATTTTGAAAATGGGTACCATTTTGATTTGAAAATGATGCCCTAAATATCCAACAGTCAATATATATGTGCCCGTGCATCTACCGGCTTGCTAAGCACCAAGAACTCTGATGGCCAAAATTCCTCCCTTTGACAAAACCATGAGGGCATTGCAGCTTCTGATGCTACTAGGCTTGCTGCTATCTCCAGTCACCCTTTCACTAGCTCGTAAACCTAGAAAAGAGATCGGAGATCGTGAGGTGTATGGTAATGGGAGAATCTTCGATATCACCCACGAGATCAATCCTAACATGCCCACATGGGAATCCAAGGACGGTCTGGGCCAGTTCATTTGGCTTGTTACTAGCATGAAGAACGGTTCCAAACTTAATTCTTCTCAGTTTAAGCTGTCCACACACACAGGCACGCATGTTGATGCACCTGGACATGTCTACGAGGAATACTATGAAGCTGGATATAACGTCAATTCACTTGACTTGGGTGTGCTTAATGGTAATGCAAATTTTTCGGTGCTTCTGTTTCCTTTGTTTTTTGCTTGTTGATTGTATGCTTTAATTGCTTAAATAGACGATAGCATATTCTTAGGACGTTATATGATGATTTTAGGAAAATAAAAATTGCCTTAAAGATTAGCCCATACATGGAGTTTAAGCCCTCAATGGCTCAATATATTGTGTTATTGCTGGTGTTTAAATATCGATTTTCAAGGTGTTAGTCGGGTGGTTATAATGGTTTGGAGGTGTGTTTTACAATCTTAGTTCATGCAATTTCATGTTGGAGATCACCAATCATTGTTGTGTTTCTTCTTCTTCAACAGGCCCTGCACTGCTGGTTGATGTTCCAAGGGATAGTAACATAACTGGTATGTGTTTAAGATGGACTCATTTCTACTCTGCAATCCATACTACTGGTTTGTGTGTTAGAAAATTCTAGTATCTCTAGAGCCAATGAGATAACTATGTATGTCTAATTAGACAAGGTCAAAGTGCTTGTTAGATTTTGCCCATGTATCAATTTTAATTTATGAAATTGCTTAAAAGAAATTCTTGAAAATCCACTCGCCGTTTACATTGATGACGACTGATAAGACCTATCTTAATAGTTTTTAATACATCATGCTATAATAAGTCAAGCTTCTTGCATCAGCGGAGGTTATGAAGTCCTTGAATATTCCAAGGGGAGTGCGTCGTGTGCTATTCAGAACTTTAAATACTGACAGGTAACTTTTACTTAATTCGTGCATTAAGTTTCTGCATCTCAAGTTTTAATACTGATAACGAAATCCAGAAATGTTTTCTGCAGATTCTTTTCTATACTAATTTAGCAGAAACATAGAAATTAATTCGTTGATGAACTGGAATTGAAATTCTACTGTTCGTTCTGTCTTCACTCTGTCTTGTATCAGAAGACTTACCTTGACTAAAGGACCGCCCTTGTTTCTGTCATTAGTTTGATTCAAATAGCATAAAATGCTGCTAAATCTAAAGGAAACAGCACTTTACAGATATTGGATTTAATCGAATTTCAGGAAGCTTATGTATAAGAAGGAATTTGACTCGAGTTATGTTGCATTCATGGAGGACGGGGCAAAATGGTTGGTTGAGAACACAGACATCAAACTAGTTGGTAAGATTAGATTAGTCCCCTGTTTTGCTTATGGTATCCAAATTCTCTCTGCATTGTAAGATACTGTACATCTCTGTATCATTATTTTACAAAACTGATGGTCTTTCTGTTATGAAATGCAGGAGTTGATTACTTATCCTCTGCTGCATATGTGAATTTAATCTCACCTCATCTTATTTTTCTGAAAAAAAGAGTAAGAAATTATTTTGATTACAATTACTTCTGAGAACACTTGTTTTTCACTTAATAACCGTCTGCTCTTTCAGCTTACTGCCTTGCATGAATATGGATTCCTTTCTGGATATAAAATGGAAATTAAAGACTATGTCAAAAGCTGAAATTAATTGACTGTGCACAAATGTTGCAGAAAATCATTCTTGTGGAAGGCCTAAAACTTGACAACATTATACCAGGACATTATAATGTCCATTGTTTACCTCTGAGGATGCTTGGCGCTGATGGATGCCCGGCAAGATGCATTCTTATCAAATGATATTTGAACTCTGTAACTTGTAAGCTATTTAATTATCCTTTTCAACGGTTGTAAGTTATTTGATCTTTGAAGGTGATGTATCATTATATCTGCCAGTCAATAATTATCTAGGGAATCATCTCGTTCATTGTGAAACTTTGAATGTTGATGTCAGGATAATGTTCATATGCATCAATATTGAACGACAGCTGGAAAAAAACTCTGATATGCAGCATCAGTCATGAAACTTTTCTCAATAACTGGCTAACTGTGATAACTATGGTTTTGGATTTGGATTTCTGTATCTAAGCCGAAGGCAAAATTATCAGGCAAGACCTTTCATAAGAAAGCAACTTCCATCGCCTTCCCATTCTAGTCCTTCAGCATAAAAAAATTGTTCAGTAAATTAAGTCTGTAACCTGGCTAATGAACACAAAAATCACATAAATAAAAAGAATATAATGATCCTCTCGTGATATTGCGGTGGAAGACGAAGTCTACCCAGTAATTGCTCTTCTCCACGACTTCTCTCTAAGTGCATTCGTCCAAACAACTATCTATCTATACATATGTACGTGTAATGTGTCTTTGCCTGCGCTTTAATTAGCACCCTGGTAGCCAAATTCCTCCCTTGGACCAAAAACATGAGAACATTCTAGCAGCTGCTATGCACTGGCGTGCTATCTCTAGCAACCCTTTCAACAGCTGATGATCCTGTTCATGTGACAAGAGAGAGAGAGCTGAGGCATACGGTAATGGGAGAGTCTTTGATGTCACCCACGAGATAAATCCTAACACGCCCACATGGGAATCCAAGAACGCTCAGTAAATTAAGTCTTTGATATCAGCTCGTTGCGGGCCAGCAACGTTTCTAATTTTTGCTCAAATCAGTCTGTGAACTTTTTTCTTTTTTAAATTCGATCCCCAAATATTCAAATTGTTTAAGTCAATAAAATAAAATTTTATTTTACCAAATCCATCCAATTTTTTTCTTGACACCCCTAAAACCCCATATGAAGCTAATTGAAGCAAATCATCAAATCCAATATCCTAAATCAACCTCTCTAATTTGAAAGAATAATTTTTTTTTAGAAAAAAAACTTGAGTGAAAAAAAAATCAAATTTATTGCTTTGTAAAATCCACATTAACTATGTGTTTTAATGTATGTTTGCTATTGTAGTGTAAAAGGGTGTTTAAATGTGTTTTTCAATAAAAATATATATTAAAATAATATTATTTATTTATTTTTTACATTAACATATTAAAATCATCTAAAAAATATTAATATAATTTTTTTTAGATAAAAATATTAATTTAATATTTTTTTAAGTAAAAAATAATTTAAAAAACAAATTGACGTGAAAAATCTGATCAACATCTAAAGTTATGATTAATACTTGTTACGTGTAAGTAACCATATCAACCTCAATTTCTTCGTAAATCAATAGCATATACTTGCAACACACCTTCAAAGTTACATGGAGATCTGAGCCAAAACTGAACACCGTGAAGATCTGTTTCGTTATGGTGAGGTTCAAGCACGTTCAACAACCTTGAACTTGAACAGCACGCGTAAAAACAACAGCCATGACTCAATTCAAATGTCTCATAAGAATGCGTGAGGCGGACTAGGTGATCTTAAAGTTTGTCTGCAACAAATTATCGTGATCCAAACCACAAGTTAAAAGCTTAATATACACCAGGTATTCAAATAACTTTCAGATAAACAAGAATCCCATAAGTCTTTAGCGTCTATGGGTCATTGACTTATGGAAGTGCTAACAATACTCTACACTTGAATAGCAGTTTACGCACTGAAAAAGTGAGGAGTAACTCAGAATTTATGTAGCAACAGAGATCTAATCAATTTCATGAATACTTGTGATTCCAACGCTTTCTTTGGACTACAGTGCATGGTTGTAAAGGTTAACAGGTGACGTCGAAACCCAGGTAATGAGTGGGAGAAGGAAAGGAGCTCTTACAGCATCTTTCTTTGCATGCTACATATATCTTGCTTTTCAAGATGAAAGCATTAATAACATTTTAATATTTCCTCTCAGGATCCTCGAACATGTTTGATTGGGTGCGGTTGAGCACCTTAGCCTTCCTTCTACCCGACGATAAGGATTAAGGAACAATTCTTAAAACGAGGAGTAGCATTTGCCGAAAGTTTGCTCACGTTCTTCATGGATAAGTGATTCTATTTATGTTCATGATAAACGCAACAGAAGCTCAAATAAACTGATGAGGTGTATGAAATAACTACACAGGAAAAATAAATTAAACAGAAAGGAGGTGGAGCTGACTTTAACTTGTTGAAGAGCCATGTGAAAGATGAACTCTCAAGCGAGCATTTACTTGGTCAAGAATTATGATACGTGATATTAGCTCAATCCTCGTATATGGTCGTTTTTGACAGCTATAAAAGGAGCTGTTATCAATGACAATTTCATTCCCAAAGTAGCAAACTAGCAAACTAGCCTTTAACAATGAAGAATCAACTCAGGTCTTGCTCGACAGTTCTGCAGTTACCAATGACTCCATTCACAAAACTGCTTTTTATGCCAAGTTTAATCACAAATCTCACACCCGTTCGTTGCTAAATATTCATCCATCAGAGTCTAATGGCAATGATGGCAAAGGTCCACCAAAATCTGAAGCATCTAATGAAAAGCCATCACCTCCAGGACATAGCGGCGATGGTGGTGGTGAATCTGAAGGATCTAACAAAAAGCCCTCACCTCCAGTAGACAGCAATCATGATGATGGATCTAACAAAAAGCCTTCACCTCCAGAAGACAACGGCCATGACAATTCTGAAGGATCTCACAAAACGCTCCACCTCCAGATTCTGATCATCCACCATCTCAAAACCCTCCAATTTATGTAACTCCGCCCTCAACTCCATCATCTTCGCCATCATCACACTCACCTCCTACTACCATTCCATCTTCACCGCCATGGTCAACACCTTCACCAACACCTCCTACTACCACTCCCTCTTCACCTTCACCTCCATCTTCTTCCACTCCTCCACCAACACCTCCTACTACCACTCCTACTTCACCTTCTCCTCCATCTCAATCCACACCTTCTCAACACCTCCTACCATCACTCCATCTTCACCATCACCAACAACCCTCTTCTTCACCTTCACCTCCATCTTCATCCACTCCTTCACCAACACCTCCTACTACCACTCCTACTTCGCCTTCACCTCCATCTCAATCCACACCTTCTCCAGCACCTCCTACCACCACTCCATCTTCACCTTCACCTCCATCTCAATCCACACCTTCTCCAACACCTCCTACTACCACTCCACCTTCACCTTCACCTCAATCTTCATCAACACCTCCCAACACTACTGCTTCACCATCCACACCTACTCCAACACCTCCTACAACACCATCTAATCCTTCTCCACCATCTACTCCTACACCGTCTCCACATACTCCCACTCCACCTACTTCCTCTTCTCCCCCTCCATCGACTCCTTCTACCTCACCCAAGACAGCCCGGTGTAAATCCAAGTACTTCCCCAGATGTTACAGCACTGAGCATTGGTGTCCCAGTGCATGCCCTGGTGGATGTGAAATTGATTGTGCCACTTGCAAGCCTGTTTGCAGTAAGTAGTTCAAAGCAATTAATATTCTTACACTATCATCTAAGTTTAAATTCCATTAGTTTAATTTCATAACATGATGAAATATGATGCTTCTATAGCCAAGTTTTTGGTTTATAAATGGACCGAGGGATCCATTGTATCATCGAATTATAGTTGCTTTTCTGTTTGGCAGAGTGTGATAGACCAGGAGCAGTGTGCCAAGACCCTCGTTTCATTGGTGGTGATGGCATTACTTTCTACTTCCATGGCAAGAAGGACCACGATTTCTGCCTTGTATCTGACCCGAACCTCCACATCAATGCACATTTCATTGGAAAGCGAAATGAGAACCTAACGCGGGACTTCACTTGGGTCCAGTCCATTTCTATCTTCTTCGACATACACCAACTCTTCCTTGGTGCGCTTAAAGCATCTACATGGGATGACTCTGCGGACCGCCTCTCTCTCGCTTTTGACGGAGAGCCCCTGAACTTCCCAGGCAATGAAGGCTCCAAATGGCAATCCACAAGTGTGCCAAGTGTATCCATCACTAGAATTAGTGACAGCAATAATGTCGTAGTTGAAGTTGAGGGACTCCTAAAGATCACAGCGAAGGTTGTGCCTATAACTGAAGAGGATTCAAGAATTCACAATTATGGCATAACCAAGGACGATTGTTTTGCTCATCTTGATCTTGGTTTCAAGTTTTACTCTTTAAGTAACGAAGTCGACGGTGTGCTGGGCCAAACATATAGACCAGGATATGTGAGTCGTGTGCATGTGGGTGCGAAGATGGCTGTGATGGGAGGAAACAAAGAGTTTGCGACTTCAAGCTTATCCACCCCAGATTGTGCTGTAGCCCGTTTCAGAGGTGGTAATGGCTTTGAAGGGGCGGGCTACATGGGGTCTTGAGTTCCCAAGCATGAGATGTGCAAGTGGGATTGATGGTGAAGGAGTCGTGTGCAAGAGATAGGCTTAATTATGAATCAATTATGAGACGTATGCATTAATACGATTGATAAAGAGAATAAGGTTGAAAATCACTGGGGATAAAAATAAAATAAAAAAGAAACCCTCTTGCACTGCACATTTAAAAGCTTCATGACATCAATTGTGTCTTGATAAAAAAGAATTCCGGCAATTTAAAACTGCATTTTCTTCTGTTGAATCTCAATAAAAATTCTAATGATTTTCGTCTTTTTCAAGGGTCTTCATCATCGCATGACTTGCTATCAGAATCTACCTGTTTATTAGAACCATATATCTCCACAGGAACATTGAAAGATATTTGTTGTGCAAGTTCGAGCAGAGATAATTCTAAATTTTTTGATGGCTAAACACTTTATAGGGCTGCCTGCCCTGTTACAAGGCTTACAAAAACAGAGCAATAATGTTGAAATAGAATATATTTTCGAGATTTTGATGGCCTTAGCTCATCATGAAGTTTCTGAAATTGAGTTAATGAGGCAGGATATAAAGTAAAACTCGAAAGTTGAATTAAGATGGACAATGGAATGGAGTACAATTTGGTGCATTTTCGTAACGTATTATTTATAGTCATGCAACGTATTTGAACAAAGTAATATTTTCGTATCTTCAGTCCCCTTGAGAAATATTCATGATTGCTTTCTCTCGACTTGGTTGTATATTGTTCTTCTTCCATTTCTCTTCTTACCCGCAAATCAGTTGTCAAACTTGAGCAATTTAAAGATTAAAATCTTCGAGACAGTCAGTTTGGTCATTCATCGAGTTAAGCAGGATATACCTGATCTGTCTTGTTCTAGGATTGACAAGTTAGGGTATAAACACCCCAGTTCCTCCATTGTCATTTCTCCACAAGCTTCCAAGCCACTTTGGAACTGAACTGCTATTCTCGCTTTCCCAACAACTAAAGTAGCTTTCTGGTTGTGCTGCAATGGTTACGGTGGTTGTTAACCTCTTCAATCTTTGCTTGTTAGCACTTGTGGAGTTTAGATGTCTGGTTTGGAGGAAATCTTCATCTTCATCTTCTGTCAAAAGCAAAACCTGCTTTCTAATTTCAGCATAAAAAACGTCATCTTCATTGATTCCTTCGTGCTCGAGATTTTGGTCTCTGTTCATGGTCATGTTGGGTCGTAAAAATCTATGGGCTCCAACCAAGCATGGACTGCAAAATACAGAAGAACCATGTATAAAGGCCAACGCTTTTTCGGAGGGTGCAGAGAACGCAGGTAAATTAGATCCATCCAAGTCCAAGGAATATTTATAGCGCTAAATGCTTTGTGAACATCTTTTACCTGTCTGCAACATTTGCTTCAATTGATCCGACAATCTGACATAAGATCTTGGAGTTAAGAAAGTCCGAAATTCATTGTATTGGCTCAATTATGCTTAAAAAAACAAGTAAATATTTAAGATAATTTGGTAGTATGATTGTAGTTGTTTTTCACATAATTTTTCGTGTTAAAATATATATCAATGATATTTTTTTATTTTTTAAAAATTATTTTTAATATTAGTATATCAATTTTAATTTGAAAATACTAAAAATATATTAATTTAAAATTAATAAAAAAAAAATAAAATAGCTTATTTTTCTAGTTCATTGATCTAGCCCAAAGCTATTAACTAAAAATATTCGTTGAGAAAACTTCATTTGACTTTCATACATTTATAAATTAAACAGTTTTTTTTTAAAATCTAATTTCTTAAAATACAGATGTTAAGTAAATGATTTGCTTTAAAAAAAAACAATCAATCAAATAAGTAGATCAAAGTTGATTGTGAACAAGGTATGTCTTTCCTTGGTCTCTTATAACTAATTAAAAAGGATGTTATGTCTTCATTATCTTGCAAGTAGTTTTGAAAATAAAATTCTTTTAAAAAACATAAAAGTTATTTCAATTTTTAGGATGTTTTTTTTTCTAAATTTAATTTTTACTAATATCCTCTTTCTGATTTTTTAAAATTGCTTACTTCGTTTTTTTTAAATAGTGATTCATCTTTTAAATTATTCATGTGATTTTGTAATACATCAAAGGATTTATTTTCAATTTTTTCTATTAAATTTTAGATAAATAAGTTGTGTTTTTTGGTTCATTTAGGAGAATAAAAAACCATACATGCTTAATTATAATTAACCTTCAAAATAAATAAAAAGAGAAGGTATAAAGTTAAAATAATAAAAGAGGTAAAATATTTTCATGTGCACGTACAAAATCAATTTTTCACTTTATTCTTTAACTAGTGCTATAAACTCTTTATAATTTATTATATATATATATATATATATATATATATATATATATATATATTAAGCTTGATCTTTCTATTTCTTAATTTAAAAAAATTCATGCCACTGGAAAACATTATAATTTCTTATCCTATTGACATGGCCGAGCTAGTAGATAGTGAAAGTTTCTGAATAGTTGAGTGATGATTTGATTATGTTGGATGGGGATTTGACACTAATGAATCGTACTTGGCATACACACATAAGAAGCATATGAGCTAATTTGATAATAGTTGTGGTTATTTTTTAAATAATTTTTTATGTTAAAATATATATTAATAATATATTTTTTTAAAATATTATTTTTAATATTAATATATCAAAATAATTTAAAAATACTAAAAATATATTAATTTGAAATAAATAAAAAAAATAATTTTTTTTAATTTTTTCAAAAATGTTTTTAAAACATAGAAATAAACGGGCCTAAAACAAAGCTCAATACATTAAGAGGTTTAAGCCTGTTTGAAAATGTGGTTGTGATTATTTTTTAAAGTATTTTTTACTTGAAAATATATCAAAATAATATATTTTTTTATTTTTTTAAAATTATTTTTAATATTAGCATATCAAAATAATCTGAAAACATCAAAAAATATTAATTTAAAATAAAAAATTTATTTTTTAAAAAAATATTTTTAAAAAGTCATTTGTATTAAATCAACAAAATAATATTAAAATATTATAATTTTTTATTCATTATTTGACGGAGTTCAAATTTTTTTAGGACATTCTCAAGACCCCCGTCTATAGAAAATTCACCTCGTTATAGCCAATTGAGCTCTCAAAGACCCCGTATAGTTTTGATATTTTTTTTCTTTAATGAATCGAACAACTAATTGATTTTATCAAATATATTATTGCTTTATCAGTTCATGATTATACCATTGTAATAGTAAAAAAGTTTAAAATCTATGTTCATGGCTTCTCAGTTTAATGGTCGGTATTATTAATTTAACATTTATATTTTTTAATTCTCAAAACATATTTTATGTTTTTTCTCTGTTTTCAAAGTAAACCATGTAAAAAAGAGAGGATAAATCTTAATTTTTTATCTTATATTTTTAAATATAAATAATGTATATGATATGTTTTTGTATTTTCTTATTTATTTTGGATATTTGATATTGTTAAATTATTTATAAGGATTTTATTTGATTAAATTTATAAATTATAGAAATTAAAAAGACTATTTTCTATCAAGTTGGATAACCTAAAATAATACCAATATGTGAATGAATAGAAAGAGAAACATTGAAATAATTAATGTTATTAAATTTAATTTATTTTAATGAGTCAACTTGATGATAAATCGATTTCAAATAAATTTTAAATTAAATTAAAGTAAAAAAATAATTTGATTAAATTTCATCAATAAAATAATAAATATATAACCTGGTTAAACTTGATAAAAAATCAGTTTGATTTAAAAATAATTTAATTTTAAAAAATCAAAATAACCTTTTTTTTTTAATGGATACCGTTTGGAATTTATCTTATCTGGCTTTGAAAATAAATGAAATGTAAACTCGGCCACATAGTAAATTGAAATTAACCCCAAGATTGATGTTGGAATATCTCATAATTCCTCCCCAGTGGCCTCGCCGCCTTCGCCAATTAAACCCAAAATCAATAGCCCAGTGTAACCGAAGCCCCACCCAACAGCCCACGAGACAAATAAGAAACCGAGATCCACTCTTCACTTTATTATTGCTCTCTCTCTCTCTCTCACACACACACACACTAACGCACACAGACAACTCCAAAACCCACAACAATGGAAAGCGTCTCATACCAACGCTTCCCAAAAATCAAAATCCGAGAAATGAAAGATGACTACTTAAAATTCGAGCTCCGTGAAACCGACGCGTCAATGGCCAACGCTCTTAGGCGCGTCATGATCGCCGAAGTTCCAACAATCGCAATCGACCTCGTTGAAATCGAAGTGAACTCATCGGTCTTAAACGACGAGTTCATTGCTCACCGACTCGGCCTCATTCCTCTCACCAGTGAGCGCGCTATGGGGATGCGATTCTCGCGTGACTGTGACGCTTGTGATGGTGACGGCCAGTGTGAGTATTGCTCTGTTGAGTTTCATTTGAGAGCTAAGTGTATAACGGACCAGACGCTTGATGTTACCAGTAAGGATCTGTACAGTTCGGATCATGCCGTTATTCCTGTTGATTTCTCTGATCCTTCTGACGCTAATGATCCTTTCGATCATACAGAGACGCAGAGGTATTTTTTGTTGTTTTTCTTTGGTACTTTGGGGATTTTTTTTTAATTCTAGGGTTTAAGGGGTTTGTTGGTTTTGAGTATTAAACTGAGCAGAGGCGGTTTTTGTTGTTTTTGAAGAGTAATGTGGGGTTTTCTGATGCTAACGTTAGGGTTTTGTTAGAAACCTGTGTTCTTTGTTTTTTTTTGTAGACGTTGTAATTTAAATATGGGTTGTTCATAATTTTGTTATTGCATGGCAAAAAGGTTAGGACTTCTTAGGTTTTATTGTGTTTTCAGGGTTTAGGGAATGCTTCTTCTTTTTTTTTTGGGTGGTTGTTTCCTTAGCTGTAAGTTGAGATGGAAATGCGATTCTTGTTCATTTTATTTATTTGTCAATTAATTTGTATATGGTTAAAAGCTGGATGATTTGAGAGGAAAACTCTGGATTTTTAATTTTTTTTTCCTGTTGAAGTGAAGTATTTAGTATTGAATCTAATTTACAAACGAATGAAATAAACTAATACTTTCATGCGCTGGTTGACGTTGTAAAAAATGGACCTGAGTTTGTTGTATTTGTTTTGGGCTGTGTTGTGTTTATGTAGGGGGATTATTATTGTGAAATTGCGCCGTGGGCAAGAACTGAGACTGAGGGCCATAGCTAGGAAAGGGATTGGGAAAGATCATGCGAAATGGTCTCCTGCAGCAACTGTAACTTTCATGTATGAACCTGAGATTCATATCAATGAAGATTTGATGGAGACTTTGACACTTGAGGAAAAATTAAGTTGGATTGAAAGCAGTCCTACCAAAGTTTTTGATATTGACAAAGTTACCCAACAGGTTGGTTGTTGATTTTATGTTCTAATATATTTCGTCTCTGTCAATAACTTTTTATAATGTCTTTGACATTGTTGAGGCTTGAATCTGTTACCTAAAATAATTGTCTGAATGTTTTTCCTGTTCTTATCTTTGCCTACCCATAAAAACACCATCCTCTTTCTATTTTCTATAGTTCTCAACCTCTTCAAATGTATGTGTCTTAAAGGTACACGGTACTTTTAGTTAAAAGGTAGTTTCTGAGGATGTTTCTCACCTTGTTTTCTGACCTCTTGTACATGCTACAGAACTCAACTAAGGGTATCCTTGGTACAGGAGTAAGTAGTTGGGAAGTTCTACAAGTGCTTTTTGTTAGAAAGTATGAATATTCTTGTTTTTGAATTTGCATGTGCAACAGCTTCTGGCACAGAAAATGGATTTGAACGTCGAACATCTTTTTTCAGCTCAAGGTTTTCAGTTTGAGACTTCGGGTGTTTGTCTGTACTTATCTTCCATCTTTATGAATCTATTCAATTCATGTATGCCCAAGGATGCAGACTTTGGATTGAACCCTGCAAAATTCTTCTGTTGTATGATGAATGTTCTGTATTTTGATCTTCCAATTTTGTTAGAATCCTTGAACCTGGTACATGGTATGCTATTATTTTATAACTTTTGAAGTGAGAGAGTTTTGCAGAAGTGGTGGATTCCACTGAGATCAGATGGCTGATATATGTTACATAGGAAGCCCTAGGTTGTGCATGCTGAAAACTGTCTTCAGGAAGATTTGAGTGTTAAATGGAAACCTATGGCAACTAATCTGTGCTTGCAACACGTAATTGATGTGAATCCTTGATGGATATCAATCTTTGACAACATTTTTTTGGATTACCTGCTGGTTTTCTGTAAGCTTATGGTGTATTTGCTGTGTGTTGTTGAGCTTGCACTGTTGAACTAAAAACTGAGATACAAGCGAAGAGATTATCCCAGCCCAAAGGGGTGCTGAAATGTGCAGAGTAGAAATAGTATACTCTTGTGTCTAAGATTTCAATTGGTGTTATTCAACCCATCCCATGCGGTAAACTATGATGCAAAGATAAGGATATCCTTGGTAAACTATAAGCCAAGCTCATAAGGTTCCCAACATGCACTGGGCTGAAAAGGCCAGTTATTGGGTGGTTGAGTTGCTATTAATTGCATCTGTAGACCAGCTCTTCCTTTCATCAATTATCCACAATTAGTCTCTTGATTTCATTTTGATTATAACTCATAAATATCACAACTGATTATTTATTTCCTAATAACTTACCAATCACAATCATAAACAGCACAACTGATTATTTCCTAATAACTTATCAAGTCTAAATGTGGCATTGACAGAGATTATACGTTTTTTGTGAAATTGACCCTGATCAACTATAGTAAGCAGTTATTTTAGCAGCTATGACTTAAAAGTACTCAGATATGTTATTTTTTTTAGTTATGATGATAACCTGGTGTTGATTCGAATTGTTTTCTGCTTCTATCGAACTGTTGTGCTTTCTGCTGAAACATTTCCTTTCTAGGTTGTAGTGGTTGATCCTGAGGCCTATACTTATGATGATGAAGTGATTAAGAAAGCAGAAGCTATGGGGAAACGGGGACTCATTGATATTCGTGCCAAGGAAGACAGTTTCATATTTACTGTGGAATCTACTGGTGCAGTCAAGGCTTCTCAGTTGGTTCTTAATGCTATCGAGATCTTAAAACAAAAGCTTGATGCTGTTAGACTTTCTGATGACACTGTTGAAGCCGATGATCAGTTTGGTGAGCTTGGTGTTCACATGCGCGGAGGTTGATCGAGCTGGTAAATGCCACCTCATGGCTAGAATACCAATTTACTTCCTTTGCTTTTATGCAATTCTATTTGCTGTACTAACAGACCAATGGACGATAATCTGTTTTCTTCTAGGTTATGTACTTCTTGATGAGACATTAACATCTACCAGCTTTTTTGGAACTTGCAGTGAAAAGAGGACCTTCTTAACATATATGTAGTTTTTCTATTTGGCATGTTGAAATTGTATACGGCAGGCAAATTGTTGGATGACAACTTGCTTTGCACAATTTTTTCTCATTTAAAACATTACAGGTAAGCTGTATGAAAAAAATCTGCATGCTTATTGGTGATGCATCAATGCGTATTGCCTCATATAGTATAGAATTGAAGCAAGAAGGCAACATACCTGATCAGGTTGCTTTGTTTCATACGCTGTTCTCTCTAATTAAAAGTTTAAGATGTTCATTTGCTTGGATTAGAAAATGTTCTACTACATCTTGCATACGTAGGATATATTCAACAATGTGCTAGCATGAATCATCTTGTGATCCGTGGATCTCTTGCTTATGTTTGTGTAACCATAACAAATCTCTTCTTAGCGTACCCAAATATATTGGCCTCATTGCGCAGGGAATACCTAGTAGGAACCTGGCTTTGAAATTTCAAGGATGTAGAGACTATGGATGATCGATTACAATTAAAGATTCAGCTGGGCGGCTCTGTATGTGTAGAGAGACCGAAAGGAACTGTAGAGAAATGGAATTAGCCCACCACCACCGCGTGAGAATTTCCACCAGCTGAAGTTTAGTTTGTCGCGTGGTGATGAAAATTTTGGTTAAATTGATTGATTCAGTTTACAGATTCATTTGAATAGAATTCTAATGCTGTTTTCGGTGCCCTAAGGCGCCTAGAGTACCGATGTAGTTTTCATCTGAAAATCACCGACTGGGACATGCAGGAAATGGGCAGGAACATTTCAGGTCTTAAAATTTTCCTCTGACTGGCTCTTGTGACTTCCACGACGATTCCTCATGGCGGTTGGCTGGGGTATTCTCCGAATATACCAGTCGAAGTAACTTCCATGAAATAAAGGCCGACACTATGGATTACAGTAATTTTGTTATTTTTGGTCCGTTAACCATATTAACCCATTTGCCATCTCAACAACTCGCAAATTTCTTCGAGTTGACCCGAAACCATCTGTCTTGATGTAATTTCTTTGTCGTCCAGTCTCGTGCGATCACAGCGATCCCGACGACTTAGCGAGGAATCATAGTACACTTGTGTACCATGTAGAGTCACGGGTCGAAGGTTTGAAAGGAAATGTATACAGGACACCCCCCCCCCCCCCCCCACATCTAGTTGCAGGAAGTGACCTAATTCAGTACTAGCTGGCAACCATGATACAGTCACACTGTTGAAAGGTGTATGTGCTAACAGTGTCACATGGAAGGGAAAACCACTGAGCAACAGATGCTACTGGTGGCTCCTGATGATAATGGCCAAGCAGGGCTCTACATCACAGGAAACGGAAGAGCGGAGTATTGCATCTTCAATAGTTCTGCAGAGAAGGTACTATCAATTATGTCTAAAAATAAATTCGATGTGGATAACGGGAGAAGCTTAAAAAAAGAGAGGTTAATTCAGGTGTTACCGCAAACCAAGAGAATATCTAAACTAGCCGCCTATCTGAAAGGACTGTAACCAGGGATGTTGGGAGGAGCAACTCGGAGATTCCTCTAATATGTATATCATCATCCCCAAACACTATTTCTAGTTTGGTTAGCACCATTAATGCAGTTTGTTTAGAGTCGCGTCTTTAATTAGCTGATCAATTTCATACCAGTAAGATTCAAATCTATGGATACGTCACAATTCAATGGTAACTAGCTGCATGGTTTCACTTGCTGGTTGCCAAACATACTTTATTGGTTGGTGGTTATTAATAGTCGTGTAAATGGAGGTTTTTGAAGCCCGCGCCCAGCCTCCCACCTGTATTGCTGTCAAGATATTTGTAGGCATAATTACTCAAGAGAGAAGTAATGCACAGTTTAGAGGCAAGGGAGCAGGGAGAAGGGACCATTGGAGTTTGGCTTATTCACAGTTGGCTTTTGGGTGCACCTAAAATCCCCTCCCTCCCTTTGAAAACTCAGATGATAGAAGCTGGGTCACCCCTGGCCTGCCAGAAGATACCCCAAATCTTTGTCTGAAAGAGCAGGCATGCTTGCAGGACAGCAGCCAAGTTCCACCGATTCGAGACATACGCGTGGCCCTTGAAGACGTCAAATAATTCTGTTGTTTTTTTCTACTGTCCATATAAAGAGACTCCTGAGGCCTAAAAGCAAGGCCTGCACGGCTTAAGACAATAAAATTTTTTTACCTCCTAAGGAATGTTATTATCGGACCCATCTATCTTTTCATTTAACCTACCATTGGACCAGCTGCTACCCATAACACTGATCTTACCAGTACTCCTCTGTTGAATGCTACTTGTCTACTTCCCATGTAGCATCTCAATACAAGAAAGTTACATGTGTGGCGGAGAGGGAAATTATGCTCTCCTTCAGTTATATATCGATGAAGGCCCCCCTTGTTTAGTTTTTAAAGAGCTTATTCGGTGTAGCTGTCCCCAGACTTGGCAAAACAAACACCGTGGCTTTGATCAAATTATGCTCAGTTCATCTAGTATGTTAGATGGGTTCGTTTATGGAACAGTTCATAAGAGCTCTGAAACTAGATGCTATTCAACCGAGTAATGCAAGGTGATATCGAGGAACGTTTTCTATTTTGGATTCCAACTTCTGTAATTCTCGTATAATAAAATTAGATGAAGTCCAACAATGCTGACATCGAAGGGACACAACATTGAAATCTCAACACAACAATTTAACAGTTGTTCCCGGCCTCTTTATTAACACTGTGAAAGACATCGGGTTCGGTAATCAATTCACAGGTCGGACCACATAATTGGTGTTAAATATTTTGTGAATAGCTTCATTGAATGTTTGCTGTATCGATGTCAGGGTGTCTCATGACATTAAATTAGGCTGTACATGTTCAGGAAAGGTTTATCGCAAATGGAGTGAGTTTTTGGCATTGCCTGAGATGTTGACTGTACCACCGGAAATATGATCTCTGTATCTCATTGGATGCCAAATGGGGAGACTTTAATAAAACGGAAAGATAAGAAGAAATGTTAGAGCCATTACTTGATTCACGAAATGGATGTGCCATGGAAGACAGTTGACACTGCTTCTTTGGGGCCTATCTTCTGATCTCTCCAGGGGCCGTAGTTCTCAGGAGACCATCTTGTTCTTTTGGGACCATATCGGTACTGTGATGGACCCTTGATAATTCGAAACACATTAATTTATAATTAATGTGCATTTTCCATTACCTTATGGGATGAAACAATACAGAGGTAGCAGAACCTTCTATCACAAGAAAAATGCTCTCTGTATACAAGTTTTTTATGATTCAGAGCGTAGTTTTTTACAGCTGGAAGACATCATGGTCTTACCTCATACGTATTATCAGTGAAAATGAAGAATAAACAGTAAACTTACCTGTATTTTGAGCATTAAATTATTATTTAACCCAACTGGTTTTTAGTAAAATAACTAATTAATATCTTTAATTTAGAATACTTCATCTAGAATGCCTGTATTCTTATGCTTGTTTGAAATTTCATAGCAATCTAATAATTTTTTTTCGCTAAAATGTCCTTCATTTCTATTCATATCCTCTAATCTCACCAGCTACAAGGAAATAAAAAAAGGAGTTGAATTATTAATTTTAGAATGGGAAATTTGGATGTGAACTAACTTATATTATCAAAATTAAAATGATATTTAACTTACATAATCATAAGAAACAAAGGGGACTAAATTATTATTTAACCCATCAATGTATGTCACGTATCGTTCTCGAAGTCAGAATTTTAACCAAAAAAAAATAATAACCGAAGTAGAGGTATCAATTAACATCGTTCCAAATCTAAAATATCAAAGATCTAATTGTTCTTTTTGTGATGGGATCAACTATAAGGATCTTTATTGCCAATAAACTGAGTGAAGCACAATTAATTATCAGGATTGAATGATGTAGGGTCTGTTTATTTTTATATTTTAAAAATATTTATAAAAGAATTAAATTAAATTTATTTTTTTTAAATTAATATTTTTATATATTTTCAGATCATTTTAATGTTTTCAAAATAAATTTTTTAAAAATAAAAAATATTATTTTGATATATTTTTAAATAAAAAATATTTTAAAATATAATATTATTATATTTCTAAATACGCTGAAGTAATATCAATACTTAGGTAGTATTGTTAAGGTCATTTAGCTTAAAAAAAAAAAAAAAGGAAGAGAAAAGGAAAGGCAAGATGGCAAGGCCTGGCCAATGTACGTAGGCTAAAAGTAGTTCGAACATCTTTTCTTGCTCTTGGTAAAGATTTCAAAACTTCTTTCCGAGCTTAATTACAGAAACCTGATGTCAGACCTCAGCTGCACGCTCTTTTGATATTGGACCACAGTTCCTCGAATTTGCACAGTGGGATCGTTTGTGTTATCGCAGAACCATCGATTAGTATTTATGATGAAATCCGGCAAGAATAAATTTAGATAACAGTATTTGTATTGTTCTGACAAAAATAAAAATCTCCATGCGCTTCCAATACTATCGCTAGCTATACTCGTGAAAAAGATGAAGAAGAAGAGAGAACTGCTAGTGAAAATTGTGTGTAGGAGAAAAAAAGCAACTTCAAATGGTTGAGTGAGTATTCCACATGAACGTGAGCTGTATTTCGAGTTCTTGGATTCTCCATTAGCAAGGTTTTTTACAGAAAATAGCAATGTTATGAAAAACCAAGTATTTTTAGGCTCCTTGATCCTTGTAGAAAAAAAAGAGTACTGTATTTTAGGTTTGTTTTGTCTGGCTCGAACTCTCAAACGGTAATTGGCAGCTACTAACATATATATATATATATATATATATATATATATATATTCCTTTTGACTCTCCATAAATGCAAGAGAAAGTCCATTTGTTTTATTTTAGGCTGTACTCATCATTCTTCTTTAGTTTTGGTCCAAGGTTGCAATTTCAACGTCTGACACTGCTCCCTTTCATCACAAACTATTTAAAGATGGGTTATTTTAGAATTCTACATAGTTTTGATAAGAGTTTTGGTAAATTAACTTATCTCATTAAATTATTAGAAGAATACGATCACAATGTGGTTGAATATATTATTATTGGGAATAATAGTTATTTTAAAATTATATATTTCTTGATTTAATTAATAAATAAATTAACTCAAAATTTTAGAAATATTCTCAATATCGAATAACTTTAAAAAAATAAATCATTATAAACACATTTAAACTTTATTTATAACATATATATAACTAGAAAGATCTTGACATGATAATTTTAATTATATTTTAAAAAAACATTAAATATAGACATAATTTATTAGAAGTCTTGTTCGGAATCAATTTAGAGTTAATTATGCATGACTTTATTTGATATTCCTGCTAATCTATTTTTTTTCTTTTTCTAGACGTATCATTTTATTTATTATCTTTTTATTTATTATTATATTTTGAATTTTAATTTTTGGTTATTAAATTTTTATAAAAATTTAAGTTGATTTTTGTTTATGTTAATTAATTTGTAAAAAGAACAAGATTTGAAAAAAAAAAAAAAGGCTAAATAACAGCTGTTTAAAATGACAGTTGTATAGAAAAACATATTATGAAATGCAAGCAATAATTTAAAATACGATTTATATTCAAATTGTACTATTTTTCTAATAATTTTTCAATCTCTGTTACTGCCAGAACTTTTAACAGACTGTACTTTCTTTTTTTAATTATAAAAAACCCTTAAAGATCAGATCATTTTAAGGTTACAGAGCAAACAAAACAATGGACAGACAAGCAAGCTAGATAGATATTTAGTCATGGAATTGGAAACAGTTCTTTACATGAATGCAGCAGCGTGATTTCATGGCATTTTTTAAATAAAAACAGCACATCTGGCTGGAAAGAGAGGCCCAGACACATATATGGTCCTGATCTCTCTTTTATTGTCCTGTAAACTTTACAGCTGTGACCAGGAAAAGAGTAGAAGAGAAATTAAATGATGGTTTTTTGTCCAAATGTGATTTATCAATGGAACAATAACAGGGAGAGACCTGGTCAAAAGAACGCTTAAGATCAAAATGGTAAAAAAGCTCTCGCCATGATCACATTATTCTACAATTATTGGTGCAGAGACAGGCTGACCTCACCATCTCTGGACCTCGAGGGCAAGCTGTTTCCCTTTGAAAAAACAACAATCTCCCTCCTTCTCTCTCTAGAATCACGAGCACTAGGCATTTGCACATCTACTTACTAGCTAGCAATCATCCACGCCCTACTGCTAACCTTAAAGTAGAGAAACCAAAAATAAAAAGAAATATAAGATAAAAAATAAAAATAAAAACAGGACATCTCTCCACAGCAGGAAAGATTGTCTCCCGGATTCAAAATCCCCCACCCTTCGCCTTTTTACTTTTTATAGCTTGAGTGACTCTTCGGCTCTTCCGTCAAACTGGCCACACCTACTGCAAACCAAAACCCTTTTTTTTTCTGTCCTCTCTTAAATTTTCTTTTGTGGGAAGACTTGTCGTTTTCTTCGCTAAATTGTCATTGCTTGTGACAGGGTTTATGCAAAATAATGTTTAAAGCTCCTTAAATCTCATGCAGTTTGGCGGGTGGTTGAGTATTTTTTTAATTTAATTTTTTTATTTGAGATGATTTATTAATCTTTTGAATATATCAGAGGAGGGTTCACTGTATAAATTATTTTAAAAAATTAATTTTAATTAACGCCCAAACTTATTAGAAAATATATATATCCTCATGATGAATAAAAAAGTCGTATAATTAAAGCTTGTAATTTTATTATACTTTCAATACCTTCGTCCCATGAAGAAAATGGTGTTTAACTTTCTACCGTTCAAATTCTTACAATTAATATGCATATGAATCCTAGATATTATTATATTTATTGAATTTTGGCAATTAAGTCTAATTTTATTCAGATATATGTATATTCGTACATGAATTTATATTGTTCTGTATTTTTATAGATGTATGGTGTGTTAATTAACCATGCCAAATGTCCATTGATTGTACATTTTTATACACTAGAGAAGTGCTTGATTAGTATCGGTGTGTGAAGCTTTTTTTTTTTTTTTTGATTAACCTGGGGTGTCCGGGCCAGCTTGCGCGCACCACGACTAATCCCCAGGGCCTAACTGAGCACCCTGCAAGCCCAGAAGACAGGTAAGTCACCGCGGGGATGGCAGGAAGGTATACAAAGGGGTTCCAACCCGTGCGGTATAGGAAAGGAACAAATACCTCCCCCACTAGCAGAACCTCCAAGTATATGGGTGAGCTTGGGAGTCGAACCCAGGCAACTGAAGAGACTTCTGTCTCCCCAGCCGCTGGGCTGGGACCTCCCGCTCAATGTGTGTGAAGCGTTTCTTGATTATATATGGGGTGTGTCATAGTTTTTGCTTCTATTTTAAAAAAATAATTTTGACTTGACAATATATTAAATTAATGCTTTTAAGTAATTTATGATGATTTTAATGTGTTGATATTAAAAAAATTATTTTGATATATTTTAAAATAAAAAATTATTTTGAAAAAACCATGCATCACAATCTCAAACACCCTTCTATCATCATCTTCGTCAAAATAAGAAGAACAAAAAAGAAGCAAGAAAACACATCTTAAAAATCTAATTCAATTATGTTACAATGATCCTCACTAACATAACAGTTAATGACGACAGTCTTGCATCATATTTTGTAGATTAATTTAATTTCTTTCGCCACAGGTGGCTGGCATGCACTGCTTAGATTAACACATATAAATAATGTTAGTGTTCAACACGTGAAAAAAGGAAGAGAAGCTCCAAGGAGCAAAGAATAAAGAAATAAAGCAAAAGAAGTACCAAAAGGGGTGATGAGCATGCCCTGTATTTAAAATCCACTAAAATAAGGCATCATGAATATTTGTGGCAATTCAGGAAGCCTGACGAAGAAGAACATGTGGACTTTATAGCGTAGTGGGCACTCTCAACTTTTGTGATATATATACACTACTTTAACTCATAAAGATTATGATGATTAAATTAAATTGTTGATCGAAGTCAGTCTAATCCCATTAATAACAGCCCAAAAGGAGAGAATCAATAAAGGATTAGTCTACGCTAAAGCTATGCAGTGCAAGCCAATTGTTTAGGGGGGAGGGAAAAGCACCGGTGAGCATTCTTTTCGTTGTCGTTTTGTTGATGCTAGCTAGGGTTGTAGTATTTAATCGAACAATCAAGAACTCAAGATCATCGAGCTTCAGCTCAAAATGAGAGAGCACATACAGCCACGTACGCAATCAGCCAACACAAGAGTATATCGCCACAATTCTCTCTCTTTTTTTCTTTTTTTAAAAAATAAAAACAATGATGCTTTTATAGCGTGCTAGTAATTCCCACTCTATTTCTTTCATAAATTACTCTTTAAACGAGTTTATTGTGTCAACTCTTGGAAGGGAATGTCATGCAAATATCGAGCCAACCAGATATGGCAACAGAGGGAAACATTAGCCAGATACGATAAGAATACCCGAAAATACATGATATCACAGCCTTCTTCCAACGACAGTGACGCATATTGTCCTATACGTATATCAGCAATCTTGCCTTTTCCTCATAATAATTCACGTTATATGAAAAGATGGTATAGCATGCTTAGATTCACAGGGGTATGGCTACACATGTCAAGGAAGAAGAAGATATTTGAGTTTTTAATTGGAGTTTGATAAATAGAGATTTAATATCTTAATAAGCTGTTATGTGTAAGTTATTTTACATGTGACAGGTTTTGAAAAGAACCTTGGTATTTTCATTTTTTAAGAGATTTAACAAGGGATATCTTGGATATATAAAATCCGATCATGCATGTAATGTATTCCACGTTTGCCTGTGTATATTAGCAATCTTTTTTTTTTTTTTGCTCGTAATAATTTATGTTATATAAAAAGATGGTGTAGTGTGCTTAGATTTTTGAGAAAATGACCCGTATATCTCTCAATAAAAAATATATAGTAAAAGAAGATTTGAAATTTTAATTAGGATTCAAATATTTAACACGTAATTTTGATAAGTTGTACGTGTAAGCTATCCACACGTAATTACAAGTTTTGAAAAAACTAATAAAATTGGTACTTGTTTTTTTAAAAAACTAATAAAATGTATTGTACACGCATAAAATCATTTATTTTTAGTGTGAATAAAATGCACTAGCTATTTTGAATTTTTTTTTTTTTTTATCTGGGTCAGAATGTGTCGATCTTGTGATCCAATTTATCAAAATTTACATGCTGGGATGACAACATTAATTTTTAGGACTAATTTCTTATTTTTTTCACCTCATGAAATTCACTATTGCAAAAAGATATCCCTGCTATCAAAGAAAAAACCATGTATATTCGCACAATTGCATCACAAGGAAAATGAAGTCGTAGATGCTATGCAAAAAGTCATCGTCAAATATTGGGCATAAACCGGACTCAACCTTCGCGGACTAGCTCAAGCTCCGGCGAGTAGAGAAAGAAAGAAGTCCCTGTTAGTCTACTATGCGGCCTATTCTAAGAGTTCATTACCCTACAAACAGTACGAGGAACAAAAAAGTGTAGAAGATCTAAGAGCAATAGATGGTGTTTTTTAAGTTGGGATTAGGTTCTGGAGTTGAGAGAGAGAGAGAGGGACAGAGAGAGGGAATTACGGTCACACTCGACTACAAAAAGAAGGTTGGCTCTTCTTGCGAGGTCAAAACTCTCTCGATCAAAGTCTCCCTAAAACCAAACCCCATAACCCCACTGACCGACAAGCTGCTCCTCTCATCACATGCAAACAGACAAATCCCATCATCTCTAACTAACTATTATTTATCCTTGATCATCCAGTGTTAGTAGTAGAATATTAATTTATTGATGCAAGGTACCGATTTGTATTTGACAAACTTAATTATAAATACATCTGCGTGTCATTCTGCCCTCAGAAAAGATTTTTCAGAACAAAATCTTATATTATTTACAAGGAGAATAGCCTAAATCCTTCCATCTTTAATTCTAAGCGAGACTTGATTCAGATTCAAGCAAATAGGAGCAAACAAGAGAGCATTAATACAAATGAACAAAAATGATTCTGAGTTTATTTTATGAATATAATATTAATATGTCCATATAAAGTATGCTGTCAAAGAGACTTATACATGAAAAGGAAGTGCATGCGCCAAAGGCATTAATAAAGGAGATGACTCTCTTGCCCTCTTCTTTAAGAGGCCACCCTCATGAATAATACCTATAACGGGGATGGAATTGTCAAGATAGGAGGCGATTTAAAGAGGCCTTAATAAACATAGTAGAAATATTACTATGTGGCAGGTGCTTAGAGAGAGAGAGAGAGAGAGAGAGATTAACGCGGGCTGCCAATAATGTCCACAAAGACCCATTGGTCTTGGGTTCTGCCCTTCTTAAACAGAGTTTCTAGTGACGAAGAGACCGATGACCCTTGCAGAGGCATTGGCTCGAACTTTCTCTTTTTAGGCTTGTTATTGGCAATTGCTCGAGTCCTCGATAGCTCAAGAATCAGACCATAACAACCATTTACCTTTTCCTGTTAACAAACAAATGCAGCTGTTGAGCATTAATGACATGCGCAATAATGAGAATATAATGTGGCTGTGTTAAGGACTTAAATACGAGACAAAAATAATGAATGATGACAAGATAAACGATACCTTGGTTATCTTGAGAACATCAAGAAGCTGGGTCTGGTAGTCAATGGGATTGAAGGTCTCAACTTGGTCTATAACATGCATCATTGTAGCAGTGGCCAACACAGAAGGAAGATAACAGCCAGATCTTGAATCTACATCAACAACAGAAAACCTCATAAGAAACTCAACGTAAATCAAATGACGAGAAACTAAAACCAAAGAGGGAGTCTTTTCTATACTCTTTGTTCTTATCGAAAATTCTAAATGAGGGTCAAAATGGGATTTTGAAGACAGCCATATCCTATACTTACCAGAGACAACATAGAGCAGCAGATGCTCACATCTCCTGAGAAACTCCCAATGAACATTGGTCTTTAATCCAAGCCTCCTAATGATATGATCAAGAAATGAAAGTGGAGTCACTAGGTGCATCTTCCATTTCAGTGTTGAAAGCACTAGTAGCTCCATCCTTTGAATGGTTTTGGCCTCGAATAAATATTTCGTGTCTTCCACCTAAAACAGAACAAAAAGAAAACCTCTAAATACCAATCTTCGAATTAGCAAATGATAATGATTAAATGATATTGATGAAGGGTTTTATATTGACGTACTTGGAGGTCTAACAGAAGAGGAACATGAGTCTCTTCAACTTTGGCAGCCAAAGAAAGACAAGTAACAGCCACAAGCTGGATCATCCATGGCCTATTATCTCTTTGATAACAAGGGCTAACAAGAAACCTATCTAGATAATTGATAGCCAAGATTGATGTGAGAGCTGAAAATCCATGATGAGCAATGACCTTAAGCATCCACTCCACAGCTTCTTGACGAGCCCTGGAAAGAAAAGGATCGCTTGCCACATTATTGACACTGACAGAAGCTTGCTGTTCTTGTTCTTTAGAGAAGAGTGAGAGAAGCTCCTCATCTTCCCAGAACAAATCTTGTTCAAGCAATGAAATCGAAAACAGATCGCCAGAGGGGTTGTTCACGGAAGGACTCTCTTGCAAAACCTCTTCTTCTGAATCATCTTCCCATTTCCCCTCTTCACAATAGAGTGCATCTAGCAAGAATGAAGTGTTCTGTTCTTGCTGTGTGCTTAGTTCATCTTGTCCTAGTTCTTGTTGTTTAGGTATTGCCATCTTCTTCCAAGAAGAAGAGGTTTTGGCACACTATTCATTACACAAAGAAGAACCCATTGTCCCTCTTTCTCTCTCTCTTTTTCTTCCCTCGAGGGTCTTTCTTTTTCTCTGGGTGGTGCAGCAAGATAGAGAGAGTGGTAGCTAAGGAGCGAAGAGAGGATGATAGAGAGTGAGAAAGAAAAGGAGGGGGAAGGGTTGATTTTTAACAGGGCAGGTTTCATGCTTGTCTCTTTTTATGTTTTTATTTTTCTTTTTTTTTTTAAGTAGCAATATAAAGAAGTTTGTGGTTGGATTTTTTATTTTTTATTTTTTATTTTTTATTTTTTATTTTTTGCTTTCGGTGTGTCTGGTTTGGCGGGCAGAAAATGGATGTAGCGGCACACACACCAAGCCGGGCCCATGAAAACAACCTCTTATAGCAACCTAATTAAAGTCACTGTGCTCTATTCTGCTCTGGAATTTAGGAAGATGGGAGGGACACGCAGGGATTTTGGCATGGGAAGAAGAGTTTTCCGCCATGTAATTTAGGGTTAAGATATGCTATCGCAGAAGACATAAATTGTTTTTCTGTCAAGTTACCATTAACGCGCTAAAAGAAAAGAAAGGGTCAAGGATGGGAAAGATCAAAGATCCGAGCCCATTTAAGAGTTGGAGAGAATATAGATGACAATTAAACTACAAATCCCTCAGACATATCATCTCGTTGAGAATTAAACTCATCAATGCATGTTGATTGTTTGAACTTGAAGATTTACACATTGGTTTTAAGATCGTTGTCGTGAAGATCACGCAGATGGAATTTTAATTATTTTTACATAGTATTCCAAATCTAACCATAAACTATGATACGTTTTAGTTTCATCATGGATAATGTTTTTATCAAATGATCTTTACAGAAAAAGCAAGGCTATACTCACCCCAGTCACCGTCACTTTTAAAAGAGGAATTTAGAAAAAATAAAAGAAAACAAGAGCAAAAAGAAAAAGAAATCACGAGAAGGTTTTGAACAAAAAAATCTTCTATTTTGCTGGTTGTTCTGAAGAAGAAATTTCCGAAAAAGACAAACCACAGAGTCCACGCAAGAGAACAAGCCAAGGCCCTTTCCATCCACGCGAAGTTACATATTCTTTTCCACGCGTTCCCAATCCAACACATAAAGTCAACTATCTTACCAGTCAGATGGCTCACTGTCTTTGACTGCGTGTGGCGAACAACATACAGAACATCCACCAGCTGACTCTCGATCACTTCTAGCTAGTCACCATTTTTTTTTTCAAAAAAAAAGAAGGAATAAAAAATGCATCCAAAAGATAAGTCATTAAATTTGATGGTGTCTTGTCGTCTGCGGTGCGGCCAGTGACAGCCTTAGAACCACCATAATAAGGAGGTCCTCTTCCTTCTTTCGCAACTGGCATGCACGCAAAAGCTCACCCTCTCTTGGCCTCATCCTATTTTTCACTGCTCCAGATTTTTATTTTTTTTGACTTGTTTTTGGCGTCAATTATGGATTATTTTTTTCTTCTGCAACCACAGTAAAGACAGGTAATACTGCAAATGTACCATAAGAGATTTTGTGGGTGTCGTTGGAATCAGAATCTCACCCCAATTCAATGCAATCGTGTAAGCGTTGTTAAGAGTACTGTTACATTAAGGAAAAGAATTTATATTCTACTGTTTTCTTGCTTCCGGTGATAATCTTGGAGCGAGAAAGAAAATCCTAATGGGTTGTAGAAATATTGAGATTAATTGCTAGAAGAGTTTAACTATGAATATGCAATGATCATACTTGTAATTAAACTCGTCGATCCCCATGCTCCTTTCAGCTAACTCCATTGAATTTCCTGAGCTAAACAGAAGCTCTGATTTTAATCTTAACTGGTGTCCAAATCAAACAGATGGATCATGTCTCCATATTGAAGGTCAGCATTATTGTTCTCGTCTCCAATTTTCCATGCGGTGGGTGAATATCGTAGAAACAATCAGCAGTTCAAACCAGTGGCATTGACCACTGTCTGCACTATATCTTTAAGAATTGAAGAGCATGATCATGTTTTGGACTGCCTGTCAAACAGTTCACAACTCGATTTCCATTTCTAGGGAAGTAATTTCTTTTTCTTTTTTTTTAACGTACCTAACACATGTAAAATTATTAAACAACCCGATGGACAAAAGGGATTATTGACCTAACAGAAGTTACACCGAGAAACTTCCAAAAGCTCTTCTTCTCGTACGCAGACACAAGTTAACTTCCAAAACAACAACCCTTATATGATGATAAAAACCAGTACTCTTCCCCAGACTAATTTTGGTAGTTTGCATTTTGGATCTATTTTAACCATCTGCATGCAAAAACATGGCTCAATTCCCACTCGATCCATGTAAATTCTCTTTTACCAGAGTCATTTTGAGATGAAGGAGTACTTTAATTAATTGCATGATTAATGTAGTTGATTTCTAACACAAGCAGCCCGTCTCGACAGGATTTGCTGCACTGTTACTGATGGCAAATCGAGCTCCACTTTACAATTATAGATTTCTATATATTAGCTGTAACATCTTCTTTATTAATTGTCAAAATTAACAAACTTTAGCCCTACTTTTTGTTGTTTAAGATTTGGTCCTAATTAAACAACACTCCCCCACTCACCAAATGATTTCTCCAGTAACGAAAAAGACAGGCAGTGCTTCCGGTCTCTCTTCAAAGAAACTTAGCTTTGAAAAATAACCTCATATTTTGAGATGGCGTGATAGTTCCTCAGTTTCTCGTTGTTTAATTAAATTGATCATGACAGTAAACAGATTTGTTCTCACACTAATTCATCTATATATTAAGGAGGGGCGGGGCATCATTCATTATATTTCTCATTATATAAATTAATTTTAAAATTTAAATAAAAACAGTAAATACAAACACTAACTATTGAGTTAAATACATATTTGTTTTTGTGTTTTAAAAATAATTAATTATTTTTAAATTAGTTTTTATATATTTTTATATTGTTTTAATTTATTGATGTTAAAAATAAATTTTAAAAAATAAAAATATATATTATTTAATATATTTTAAAATAAAAAATATTTTAAAAACTTTACAATTCCTATTCCTGAACATTGTTGCATGGCTGTCAAAATCATAGAATAGCCAGGCCATTCTTGATAGACCCAGTCTAATAATAATCCAGTATTGCGACTAATCAACTCTTAATAGTAAATAAAAAATCTCCGATGAAAATGAAATGTCGGGTCCCTCAGTCCTTAAAATCAACTACAGTGACATAGAAAGAACAGGTTGCCATGCTTTTCAAGCACCTTCAACATTTTTTAGCAACTGTGGATGATTTCTTGTTTGTTTGTCATGTTTGATTCTCATTGGCACCTTTAAAAATTCAAAAAAAAAAGAGCATTGAAGCACTCATGAGCTGAGACTTGAGAGAGGTAAATTTGTCATCCACCATAGCCAAAACCTTTGAAACTCACCAATCATGCCTCACTTTGCCTTTATCCCCCAAGGAATTATGTCTGCGTCCATCACAACTACTTATAAAGTGACCATTTGAAGAACTTGGTACCTTTGCCTCGTCCACAACTAACTAGCCTCACATGGTAACCACTAGAAAGTGCTCTCAAATTATGGCCGCTCAGCTAGCGTATCAGATATATTTTGAATATTGGGACATTATTGTATATTCCAGTACTGCAAACCCAATGATTTACAGATGTTCACCATTAATGATTTTGCAAGATCTCAATTGATCAAGCTCATGTGTGATGATTATGATCAAACGCTGGAAGAGCATGCAGGATTAATACTAGAGATTCTAACCAGAAGGACAGGTCGATATGCATGCATCTGCGAGCCCAAGTGCTTCTAGGTGACCTATCTCATCAACGCAAAGAGAAAAATGATTGGCTCTAACGATAAAGATTTGGACTGTAAATGAATAGAGAAAGCAGCTACTCGTACTGTAATTCAAGAGTGAAAGCAACCACTCACCTAATAATTTAATTAATATTTTAAACCATTGTATATATCTTCTTTAATTAACAAGCAGATGATGGCTCCGAATCCAGACCTTATCAAAGCACATATCCTTCAGCAAATAACAAGTCCATTTGTCAGCATTTTGGGTTTTTCTTAGATGATTTTTTTTAGAAAAATTAAGCCCTTGCTGGTAAACTTTAGGTGATGGATTATTTCAAGTGTCACAAGAAGTACTTGTGACATTAGGTTCATTGCAATTCAAAATTTATAGGTTAAAATCTTATTTAAAGAGGTCATTGTGGGTATATAATTGCCACGCTAATTTTCGCACTAAGCTCAAGGTGTTTTCCAGCGTGGGATATTGATGAATGGATTCTCTCGTGTTTGGGAAAAAAAATATATATAATCAATTTATATTAAATAGGAGGGCAAAATGAGGGGTTTTATTCCCACTGTACAACCAGTTATTCTCAATGTGTCCGTAAAATAATTAATTTTTTTTAATCCCTTTTTATATTTCTTTGATAACAATAACAGGAAAATAATAGACTGTATATACACATAAAAAAAACCCTATACTTGAAGAATGTTATTTTATCTCCAATTGGTTCAATTTCTGTCCTCTGTATCCTAGTTTATCAATTTGTCCATGTTTTTATTTTTGGTTGTCACAAAATGTTTGTCTAGTCACGTTATGTGGTTTGTCTATATATTATACCCCTTATTAAAGCTATAGTTATTATGTTTCTTAATTTATCTCCATGAAAAGTCAAAAGAAACAAACAAAAAATGACATTATTAGAAGGTTGGAGCAATATTAGGTGATTTGTCACCATGTTAACTGCGTGTCTTAATATCCGTGAAGAGTTAAAAGGGGACAAACAAGTCTTACAATATATATTTTCTTGACTAACATATTTCGATGCATCTAACTTGTAAAACAGCAAGTATCATCATACTTTTTCTTTTCTTTTTCCTGACATGAACCTTTAATAGCAAGTCATCATCTTATTATTTCATTAGATTTAAAGGGATAAGGATTGTTTAATGATCAAATTTTAGATTTGTATTTTAATAGTTATAAGTTTGAGTTTTTTTATAATTATTAGAAGGTTATATAATTATTAATTTTAAAACATGTAAAATTAGTCAAAATACATGTAAACTGACCCGAACACCTATATTAATCTAAAAAAAATACTAAATTATTAGTAATTTACCATTTATGATTTAAAATACATAATCTTTGCTATTCAAGGATTTAGGCTCCTCGTAAAATTTGCAATGTCTATCAACTCATAAGTTCATGAGAAAACAACATTTTACGTGGCTTGTATTCTTGAAGAATAAAGTTATAAATATCTAAATATAATTGATTACCTTGAAGATTTAAATAAAATATAAGAAACACGTTAAATAAAGTTATCTTTGTATCTGCAATATGTAATGGAGGGAGAATAACATCATGAAAAAATCGTACGGCCATTTATTTCTAGACGTAGAGCGCGAGGAAATCTTGATCCAATGCTAATACATACCGAAAGGCTTCGAAATAAAGTCCAACCCATAGGGGCCATAACTGGCATCCTCCCGTCGCGCAGATGATCTATTCCTTCTCTACTTTGGACGATCTGAACTGCTAAACAAAGATTACCAGTCTTGCTCCGGTAAGTCTTTAATTACTCCGGTAAGTCTTTACTTTGTAGATGATGACAGGTTGGACCAAGTCTGCTTACCAAGAGCGTGATCCCTGGAGAGGGTAAGGATCTCCGTGAGTTTGGGTGTGTGGGAGGGCTAACATAAAGCTGATATGAACTAAAACAGTCTGCGAGGCGGAAGCATACTGAAATCTTGATATTGCTGGCACATGCCGGGGCAGCAGGTTATTAGCAGCCCAATGAAGAACACAGCGAGTATAAAAATTTTCTTGCAAAATGAGATATATTCATTGAGAATACTTTGAGTCATGGAAAACATAAAACTCCTCGGTGCGGAGGAAAAACTAGCATCGCTAAATTCTAGTGTTCTTTACAGGGCAGTTCCTTCTGCTGGAAGAAAAAACTAGTGTTATAGGAATTTATGGATAGCAAAACAAAGATACAAAAGAACAGGGCAATCGTATTAAGTGTTTTTCTTTGTGTAATCTGAATAGGAAACATATTCTATTGTTTTAATTGGTCGATCATTTATCAACTAATTAATTTAATTTAACTTATCAACAGATTTTTTTATTCTTTAAAAAAACTAAAATCTGGTATATTTTCAATATATTCTACATGTTGCTTCTTCACACTTAACATTTTGAAGCATCATTTTAGTATGGTAGTAGAGAATAGATTCTAACAAAAAGACAAAAAAAAATAGATATTATTTGAAAATGCGGTTAAAATTTTATTTTTTTAAAAAAATTTCAATTAATTTTTTTTATGTTTTCAAATTGTTTTAATGTGCTGGTGTCAAAAAATAATTATATATATAATATTTTAATACATTTCCGAGTGAAAAGCATTTTGAACCGCAATCACTACCATACTCTTAAAAACTCCAGAAATTATTGTTTTAACATCATTACCAGTATGAATATCAATATCTAAATATTATTAGAAGTCTCTTTATATCATGATTTTCACAAAACTCATCCTTTATATGTTCTTAGTAATTTTATAGAATAACCACTTTTTTTTTACAACTAATACTTTAAAGTTCTTTAAGCAATTAATTACATTAGACTTTCTATTTAAAAAGCATATAGAATTATATCAAATGAGCATTGTTGAATAGGACCGCACCGCATATGTCTTCATATATCTTCTGTAGAAGTTGACCTGCTCTCGATATAGACTCCTTTGAAAAGCTCTTACAAATTTATTTGTCTACTAAACATCTTTCACACAACTAATTTCGATATATAATTTATGGTAGACCCTTCAACATATTCTTCTGTGCCATTATCTTTGAGTTATCAAAATTTATGTGCTCAAATCTCATATATCAAAGCCAAGTCTCATCTTCATTATCAATTCCTTGATTTAATTATTTCAAAACTTCTCATGCTTGTTTGAAAGTGGTTGCATTAACCATTATCTTAAAAGTGACACTGGCTAGACATTAATAAATGATTATGAGTGTTTGTTGATCATTCCTTCGCATTTTTTGCACATCTTCTTTTTAGGCTAAAGTCACTTTGCTTCTTTTATAGGCTTTTCAAAGTTTTTTTCAACTGTTTTTCAAACAACTTGAAAACCTAGCTAGACTTTCACACATATACACCAAATTTTATAATTATTCTTTGTCATGCGAGGACATTGAAATAAAAAGTTTATGTTGGTCATGTCAAACAATCAAAAGCAAGCTCTAATATCACTTGTTAGAAGAAAAAACTAGTCTTGTAATAGTTTATAATCAACAAAACAAAGATACAAAACTAAAGAATAGGAAGAAGATTTGAAAGGAAGGCAATCTTATTAAGTATTTTCTCTTGTGTATTCCTCTCTATAGATTAATTATGCTTCTAATTACAAGTCTATTTATAGACCTCATATCCTAGACAAGCAATAAATTAAACTACTTAAAGAAAATTATAATCTAAATAAAAAACGTATTCCATCATTTTAACCAGTCTACTGTTTCTGAACTGGTCGCCTGACGCATTTAATTCAACCAGCCGACTGCTTTTTAACCGGTAAACTGATTCTTCTGTTTAAAAAAAAAACACAAAATCCGGTTTACTTTCAGCACATTCTACGTGTTGCTTCTTCGCACTTGACATTCTGAAGCATCATTTTAGTAGTATGGTGGAGGAGGATAAGTTCCAAAAAAAGGACCTAAAAAGGGTGAAACGATTGTTTTAACATTGTTACCAGGATGAATATCAGTATCTATAGGAAAGAATATGAAAATGTATAATTTAGTTACCTGGAGGATAGTAGGGTGAAGCTTGAGGTGGAGGTGGGTATGGTGGTGGTGGTGGACATGCTGAACATGCTGGGTACGGTGCAGGAGGATAAGGAGTAGGCTGTGGTGGGGGATACGCTGATTGTGGAAACGCCGAACTAGGTGGGTACAAGGGATAAGGATATGGAGCTGGGTAGGTTGTCGGTGGTTGTGCACGAGGAGTTCCTTGCGCAGGTGGTGGTAAATAGTATTGTGAGACTCTAGGATCAGGGTATGCACATGGCGGTGCTGAAGGAGCATAGCCTGTTGCTGCTTTCTGCAAGAAATGACAGTTTATTCAGCTTCCAGCAGTCAAAATATCTTCGTAGGTAAAAGATAAGGAGTATTTTCAGTATATGTAATCGCAAGATAGCTTACATTGGCATTTGCATAGTGCATTATCAATTTTACTTCTCCAGCATACCTGTGATCGGAGAAAAAACAAAAGGCACACTTTAGAAGAGATGTACTGTTAGACTATTACCAAACAGGTAAAAACATATGTAACCAGTGAATAAATCACACACCATGCTCTGGAACAAAAACAATATGTCTGTGTGTATATATTATCAAAGCCACGCCACAGCATATTTGGTATATTTGATATCTAATACAGGAGCACTAATGCACCTTTATGTTGGCATGAAATAAACCTTGCTAATTTGGTAGAAGAATGGAGGGATTGTGAAAATTTCTTAAGGAAGAAACTATTCTATGAACCAATTCATCTCTGCTCCGAAATAATCACTCTATAGAGAAGCAGAGAATTGTATTCTTTCAGCCTCAAAATGGAAAGACAATGTCCTCTCCCAATGAGGGAAGGCAAAATCCCTGTCCCATGTTTGAACTGAATGGTAATTTTTTCTCCATCCTTGCCTCACAAAGTTGAAAGCATTCAGATGAAGAAACCTCACTTAATTGCACGCCATGCAGGGGCCAGTGAGAAGTTTGCCATATAAAAGTTGATAAACTGGATTATAAATTGCAGAAAGCACCAAAATGATTTGCAATTAATTTCTGATATGGTACAACATTACCACAAAATAAAAGCATAAAACAGCACGTCAATGAACAATATTTTACATTTATCTGTGTACATGCTCTCTTAACCGACATCCAAAATCCTCGGGCCCCTTCAATATACCAAAGGGCTTTTAGCACATTAGTATAGCAAACAAGAGACATAAAGTCTCGTGTTCAAGCCCCAACTTTACCAATCCATCATTAATTCTAAATACCATCAAAATCAAACTATTTTCAATGGTAGCTTATGGCTCCATTCTACTCAAATAGAAACCACCATTTCAGGATATTATTACTAAATGCAAGGAACTAAACAAAAAAAGCTAGACCAATTCTCCTTCGCCGATAAAAAAAAAAAACCAAGCAAATTGCAGTTATAATTACCTTCCGGTTTTAGTTTGAAGTGGCCAAGTTGTATCGTCAAAGCCCTGCGAAAGAACTTTGTGCAATTGAATCCTATACACAGTAACATAGCAAAAAAGAAAAACAAATTTCAATCTCAATTTAAAGCCAAAAGCCAAAAGAGTCAGCTTTAAAAATCATAACTAGATCAAAAGGTTAAAGACTAATTACTTTCCGTTGCCGATAAAATCATCAAAAGATAAGGTATTGCTGTTCCAAACACCAACGCTTATCTCTCTTAACCCTTCAATTAGTGTAAACATAAACTTCTCTTGGAATGTAGGGTTTTTGCCTCCATCTAAAAAAGAAGAAAACATGAATATCAGTTTTTAACAAAACATGAAATCAAAGCCAAATTGCGATCTAAAAATCGACTAATACTCCTAGAAGATTATGTACCTTTGCAGGTTCTTGTGCGACAGTTATTGCTACCATATTCAACACAAACGTAAGGATCTTGTCTTGATACCCATTCAGTGTCTTTCAGTTTAGTACACCCAACAACTGCATCAAAGAAAAATCTCAAATGACAATCAATTCCATAAGAAACAAAAAAGAAAATAAAGGGTTTGTTTAATCACGTGAAATAAAACAGAATTAAGCAACAAAAAAAAATACCAGTGACTTCAAGAAGCTGGCCTTGAATACCAGAAACTGACATTGCACAAGACGGATACAGTATATTTATTGATTTGGTAATAGAAATATAATAAATGTCTTGTAATGTTTTTGTCGGGTCACGAAAAGGAAAAACCAAGTCCTAAGGCTGATAAATGAAACGCTACTTTTTTTTTTTCTGGAAACGATAAAGCTGAATTTATATGGTAATGGTTGGTGGGTTTTTTTATATATATAAAAAAAATGGATGTCCCTGTCCTTGGAGTTGAAGAAGAAACTACGGTTATTTTGTGGGTACTTTCCGGGTCGTTAACCGGTTGCTGTGTTTCAGTCGGTGGTTTACGCGCCTTCGTAAATAACACGCTCCTTGTAATTTGCCTCGAAATTCCTGCCTATTAAAAGTCTTTTTTTTTTTTAACGGATGAATTCAGAGTTGGAAAAACATGAAAAAAATTTGAGGTTGAAAGACTTTAAATGGATAATCAACCACCTTAAACTTTTTTTTCATTCATATCCTTTTCTTATTAGATATTTTTGCTTTCTGTTTATTATTTATTAATTGTAGATTGTTTTTGTAGAATTGAAATTTAATAAACATTAAATAATATTTAAAATCATGAAAAGATGAGATAAAAATATTTAAAAAATAATGAAAATGTAAAATAGAAAATGAATTTCTTTTTTTAAAAAAAAATTTTATTTATTTTTTTTTATTCTCAAATTAATATTTTTTTTATTAAGTTGACTCGGTATTGTGTCTGATGTTTCTTTTTAGTTAGTTTTATATAAGTTTTTGCAATGTTAAAGATAAGTTTTGGCGTTAAATTAATACTTAATTTGACAAAATAAAATTCAATTTCATTAATTCAAACCAATTAAAACTTTAATAATCTAATTTTAAATGAAAAAATACTGTGTCTCTTTTTTTCTAATAAATAATATATTTATCCTAACTTTTCTGATTTAATCTTTGATTGGAATTAATAAATAAACCACTCGCTCAAATAAAAAAAATTACTTCTTATGTGAGTAAAATGTTATAATTAATATGATTTTTCTAATTTGTTCTATGTTGCTTTTATCTTTTAATTTAGAGAAAAGTTATAAGTATTGTTTCTTCAAAATATTTTCTAATAAATTTATTGTTATTTAGTGACATATAATTGATTTGTTTTAATGAATACACATATTAAATTTTTAGGTTGCAACTAAAAATTTTCTTGGTGGTAAAAAAAACAGCAATGCTTGCACACTTTTTAAGATAAAGAGTGTTATTTCCTATAGTGTAGCGCAATAAATGAACTAGCGTAAAATAATAATAAAAAAGATTTTATTGTATAATGCTATAAATGACATGCTTTTTATAACTTCATCTATGTCTCCTTTTATCTTTTAATTTAGAGAAATTTTATGAGTATTGTTTGTTAAAAATATTTTTTGATGTAAATTTTTTTATAACAAAGGGAGATGTGTTTTTTTTGTTGTTTTGGAAAAAATAAAAGGCATTGATTTTTTCTCTTGTTTCCAAAACTATAGAAATTTGTTTCTTTAAGTGAAAGAAAAAAAAAAGGAAAAACGAAAAAAGAAAAAGAAGCGATGACTTTTCTTAAAAAGAAAATAAAAACATTGATTTTTTTTCTCATACAGGAAGATACATCGAATATAAGATATCATGCCACACACGATACGGATAAGACTTTCTAGTTTCTTAATTAGTCTAGTTTGCAAGTGTGTTTAATTTTAAATTCTAATTTTCATTTTTTTACTTTTAGTTTTTTCAAAGAACGAAGAAGGTTTTTTTTGCATTATTTATTATTTTTTTTATTAATTTCATCATTCAATATTTATTTAATTTTAAATTTATGTTTATAAATTATTTCGGTTTATAAGACCATCACAATCTCAAAAAAAATCTTGATATTTGGTTTATACTTAATTTTACAAGTGTTTATTTTTATTTTTGTATAATTAAATAAAAAATAATTAAGAAAAAATAAAGTTATTAAATCCAATAAAATCCATTACCAGAATCACAAAATTAGTAGGTTAAATTGTGAAACCTGAGTCATTCTAATATGTCAATGTCTTAATATTAAAAAAAATATCATATTGATTTTTTTAAAATTAAATTACGCTCAAAATGTCTTTGAACCTATCATATTAGAATAATTCTCATATAATTTAATTTTAAACTCATGCTAAAGAAAAAATCAGGTTAAATCTTTTTAAAATTAAATTAAATTTAATAATAATATCAAATAATTTTTTATAATTTAGATGTTTTCTTAACAATTAATTTTTATTTTTAATTCGAGCCACTGTAATCTAGTAGCTGTCTAGTGCTTTTCTTATTTCTCATTGTCGGATGTGAGGTTTGAATTTCAGTTAAATCTTCTGTATGTTTAGAATTGTGATAATAGTTGTGATTTAAAATATTTTTTATTTTAAAATGTATTAAAATGATATTTTTTTTATTTTAAAAAAATTATTTTTAAAATCAGCAAGTTAAAATAATTTAAAAACAAAAAAAATTAACAATTTTTTTTTTTAAAATAAAAAAAACACAGTTTGAACTGATTTATGTATCCAAACCTTATCTACTTAACTTTAAGAGGACCACTTTTGTGGTTTTAATTATCCTAGTGATTCTAAGGATCAGGGGCAGTTTTGGAAGGTGCTTGTTTGGTTTTGCAGCTATTTTAGGGATATAATCCAATATATTAAAAGAACTGAATATAATTATGATGCTTGTTGTTTACATGAATAGTGAAAAAGTTTAATATATTATTTAATCGGTTAGTAACAATTCATTACCTTGGTTGAGTTGGCTAGCGCGTGGAACAATATCGGGGAGTGTTCAGGAGCAGTGAGGTGCACAATTTTTTTAATTTTTACATACTGAAATATTTTTTCCAAACAAACAACTGATGGATAATAATAATAATAAAAAAAAAAGTTAGGTGCGGGGCTTTGACCCTTACTACTTTTTTTCATTTTTTTCTTAGGGGTTTTTGGACTTTAAGAAAAATTTATTAGATTTATTTATTTTTTATGTTATAAATTTTTATTTTATTTTAACAGTTTATTTTTTAATTATTAAATATCTGATTTGAAAGTAATAATACTAATAATAAGGTATTCGATTGAAATTAGTTTTTATTTAAAAAATTTAAATTAATTTTAAAAATAATTTCATCATATTTGTAAATTTTTTAACTTTCAACCAAGCAAAATATTAACATACCATTCGCTATAAAATTAAATTATGAACTTTGTTTAATTTGAGCTTAGGCCCCGTTTATTATTAAAAAAAAATTTGTCGAGGGACCAGAACCTGGTTGCCAAATACGAGGCATATTCTTCGCCATAAAATTAAATTATCAACTAACCAGTTGAAACTAGCATGCTTCTCTTTTCTTAAAATTAAGAAACTGCGTCAGTTGATCCAGGACATGTACATTTACAATCTGAAATACAACTAGGAGAACCCGCCTTCATTATTGTTAAAAACATAGTAGAAGAAGAAGAAGAAGAAAGCCCACCTTCATTAATTTAAAGCAGGAGCCAAAGGCAAATGAGCTTACAACTCTTTCCAGATAATTTAAATTTATTAATGTACAGCAGTACTTTCTTTTTTTTTTTCAATAAAAACAATGAAACAATTCCACTAATTGATGCACAATTATTGTCGCCTCCAGCCTGCCTTTCGACTTACAAAAATAATAAGCCAGATAAAGAACTTGACAAAACATATGGATTGATCACCACCAGGTACACGTATGCCTAGCAAACTGATTTATGTACAGATCCTTGCAGGAAGACATCAACGCTCCTCCTTGCTCAGTCACTTTCGTAGTCTTCATCATCTCCAAAGGTAAAGACGGATGCATCAGCAGCCATTGCCTTGAATTCACTATGGGAGTTGCTCGCCTCAAGGCTTGAGACAGTTCCACCTACAACTTCACTTTTCAGCTGACTAGTGGCATGTGATTGTTGGGAGTCCCTGTTTCCCAGAGAAAACTGTTCAGTTGCCTGGGTTAAACTTGCAACTTGATCTGATTTACTATCAGTTCCAGGACTAGGAGCTGGTGTGGCAACACCTTGTCCCCCAGCAGAGGATGCTTGAGCCTGCTTTCGTTTGGAAGATACTGATTCATCTGCCTCACCATCTGAGAACACATCATCTTTATCATTACTTCCTGGATCTTTGTTTTCGTTTGGTTCAGCTGTAGCTGCTTCAACTGATGCAGGAGCAGTACTTGAACCTTCATCCGACTTCTTCACATCAGTTTCAGCATTTGAACCACTTGAAACAGAGCCATCATTATCTACTAGCACAACCTCAACCTGAAATCCTGGGGAAGGCAGTTTCCTCTGCACAAAATCTGGGCAGATTATTATGCAGATAGAGAAGGCTGAAATTGATATTGCCAAAGGCACAGTCATTCTCACTCTGGTTAATAAATAAATAAAAGATCTGGCTATTCAGGATTAGTTAATTATTGCGGCTCCATGGATAGGCAATCATTCAAAAAAAAAAATTAACAACAAATTATTCAAGGTCCTGTACCTTAATGAACCCATCAATATCGCTGGTGTTCAAAATTTGTCTATTCTCCATAAATGTCGTGTTCAACCAACTGAAATTGCAAAGGAGCGTTAGTAAGGAGCTTCATTATATTCTTAAAATCTAAAAAGGGATCCATTCATGAGAGAGGAGACTAGAGAGCAGACAAGTAAAAATCCCCTTGGCGATCATGAAAATGAACTTTGAAGTCTCCAGACACCTCCGTCAGACCAGGCTCTCCTGGCAAAGTAAAGACCAAAACTCCTTTCTTGGGAGCACTAAACCAATAATCTTCAGGCTGCACAAAGAAAGAAACATTTGTGAAAACTAAAAGGGGTAAAAGAATCCAGCAGAGTTCAACGTAGAATTAAAAAAATCTTGGGATGGACACCAGAGGTCCAGAAGAAAACTTCTAACAGAGTATTGGCTTGATACCAATCACTGCCTTGCACCCAATGAGACCTACCGGCAAATCCTTGGTTCGGGGATGCTTTTTTGAGGAGAAGAGAACACCTGTGAATGAGGAAAACATTAGAGAAAATCCAAATTTTTTTTTTTCAATCTCAATGCGGTCTGGCACTCCTCTTGTACACATACACATACACCTAGATGCTTGAGTGGCAGGCACACACGTGTATTCATTGGGCAAGGGTCAAGTCAATATAGCTGTCTTTCAATTCATCAATGATCATTATTTAGAAATAAATGAATAGAGAAACAAATTGAGCTTGTTACAAGCCTATGCAATGTTCTACATACTACTAAACATTATAAAGACAGGTTACAGAGTTCACAAAAAAGAAAACCAGATCTGAGAACCCAATCAGATCAATCAATAAGCTATATATACGCAGATAAAACCATCAAATACAGCAGACCCAGATAATGACAATACTAAAGTAGGTAGGGAGAAAAACAGGAATGAAACAAGCAGAAATTGACCTTCTCGTGGTCAAATGAACCGCCAAGCTAAATAAAAAATGCACAGCAAGCATAACACAACGCACCATTATGATCAGAGATGGTAATAGATGGCCTGATCCAATATGGGCACCTGTGAAGCCGAAATCCCCTGAGCATGCTCCTGCATAAATGGTGATGTCAGTAGCTACAAAACACAGATGCTTGAAAGAAACATTGAGCAAGAAGTATACCTACGCCCTGGCTGGTTTTCTCCATTGAAGTATGTTAAGATACGCTCAAAATATTTTACATATCTCTTCAAAAAAGAAAAAGAAAATCTTAGACAGGATATATAGAACCTCAGCTAATAGAGGAAGTATCCTCAATGTGCATTTTTTAATAAACATGCAGTAATTAACTCACAATTTGGCTGGGCAGAACAAGCCCTTTTGCATCAAAACATCTCTTCTGGTTGTAATAGTCAATAGACTCCTCTGCAGTAGGGAAGAACTGAAGAAAGATGAAAAATTAGTCTAAGGTGAAAAATCTCAGCAGTAAACATTAGTGTGTCACACTTTATGTTCCTTCCAACTCATCTTCATTTAGGAACATTTAATATTTCTGACCTTTAAGTACAGAAGAAGGCTAGAAATCATCAGCCCTGTCCTTGCCATTCCAGCCTTACAGTGCACAACCACAACATTCTCAATATCCTCCTTTAACCACAAATAAGCACTTTGACAAAATGATATTATCAGCTGTGTTGGGGGGCAATTGTGGTCATCAAATGGAAAACTAGCCACCTGATGCAAGAGTTTGACATAGCAGATAAGAGAATCAACCATATGGTGTTCCTCCACGTAGTCCATACCAGGAACAGCCTCGGCAAGATTGAAATTAAACATGAAACGATGACATAGATAATGTTATATTCACCTTTCCTTCAAACAGTGATGCATCATACAGCCTTTCAGAACAAAGATTGTACACTTTATACTTGTCCTGCACATAGAAAGTAAACCAAAGGTAAAACGGAATCTTCCCATACCACCAATAAAACAAAGATTAAAATTCAACTGCTTCACAAATGGAGAAGCTAACTTCAGAACCAGGAAGTATCTTTTTTATTTATTAATTGAGCTGAGACATGGCCCTCCAAAAAAATTCTGTTTGCAACATTAGGCACAAAGATGTAAATTATAGCTACCCATTAGATGGAACCAACTTTGAGAAAAATGGGAAGACAACAAATTAAGATCACACTAGGCAGAACTCAGCATTCTTATCAAGAGGACAAATATCAATGAATGCAACCGTAGCTGAAACTCAGAAGGCATGTTGCATGCATAGAGTGCTAAATGCAAACATCATGCACAGAGCTGCTCCATCCAAGTCGCACGTGCATGAATTTAGGTGATGCGTAAGATTCAATGTCATGTTCCAAATTGAGCAGAAAGGTACAGCACATTTCATCCACCATGATAAGAGCCACTCCCTTCGAAGCAGCAAATACAGACTAAATGTAACTATACACTTGAGATTGACCTATAATCTAACAACAATGAACAAGCTAAATATCAAATGGAGCCACCATGTTACAATATTTGATACAGAAAAAAAGGAATAGAAGTCATTTGAGAGTCAAAAAATAAATAGAGAAAACAATAACAACAAATATCACTGAATGTGTTGCTACCTTGTGACGGGTCTCAAAAAACTTGATGACTTCTTCCATATGGTTTCGATAGAACCCCTGCATCATATAGCTAGATGCATTAACATTGAAGTATTTAATTAAGACAACATGGCAACTTTATGGTGCAGATTGATCTGCTTACCTCCACATAACCAAAAAACCCAGAGCTCATGTTACCAGCAGGAAATCCCATAGCAATTATATTCTCGGTGATATATGTCATATCCAAATCAAAACCTCCTTCCTGAAGAGAAAGATACAGCCAAGGTTATATAATTAGATGTGATGTTGGAAATAAAATAAAAAAGTTCCTAAATTGACCATAACTATTTAAAATAAACATGAATTATCCTCATGACTTTACAGTAATCATAAATTATCCCAAGTATGCGAGGAGCATGTATAAGGAACTACTATCTTGAGTACAAAAAAGTGCAATCAAAGACTTCCTCAAAAAAAGATGCGCTATGCAAATAACAATAAAGATAGCCAACAGAAAAATAAAAAGTATGCACAATTTATGTCATTCCAGAAAATAATATCTCTTCGCGGTGGAATTGTTTAAAGAAGAACCACCATGAAGAAATCATGGAAGCAACATTAACCAACATACAGGAATAACAAGAATGAACCCAAAAGGAAAGCAATATATGATCCGGTTATACAAAACTAAAACAATATTACAAAAGCCATCATCCTACCTGATATCTTCGCTTGTTTTGAGAGACAGCATGCCGAGCTTTGACCTGTACTGCCTTCACTGCATTCTTAGAAGTATCAACTAACCCCTTAGTAATTGTTCCAAATATACCAGGTTGTGAAGTTGATGAAGTTCCTTCAGGGCTATCATCTGCTGCAGGGGATTTAGGAGACATGCGCAGTCCAAACCCACTAGTAAAACGTGCAAAGTTTGATTTTCCAGCATTTCCAGTAGGTGAGTCATCTGGCGAGGAAGTCAATGGCTGGGGGATTTTCAAACTTTTGGCCCATGATGTTATGCCAGCTGCAGATAGTTTTGATGTCGAATCACTTGCAGAATTCCCGGGCACGGGATCATGAGGAGGTGGTTGTGTATCAGGAGATTTAACAGGTGGCAGTGATGAATCAGCAGTTTCTGAATCCATTCCTTTTCCCAAATGTCCTGATAATTATTGAACAGCAATACTCAAGAAACCAGCATAGGTAGTTAATATAGTGAGCTACTGCAGGTCAAAAATTAACATACAAACATCATAAGCAATTACTCCACTTACCAAAAACAACCATCATAAATAAATACCATAAAAATAATTCCAACGTAAGATAGCACAAAAGCCCAAATAACTACGCCTCAACAAAGTATTCCCATTATTTTTTTCCAATCACAAACAATAAGAATCATAAATAAAAGAACACCTATTCCACTAAAGAAACGTTAATTCCCGCGCAGACACGCTCATAGCAGCAACTCAATACTTCAAGCCCTAAAACAACATTTTCCGGTGGAGGTGCGGAATGTCTAATGCTATCTGTACAAGCAAGCATACTTCACAAAAATTTAAAATATGAGAGAGCACTGCATCATCGGTATTAGAAACTAGAAATCATTAATGCCAGATTGATTTTAGCTGCTTCCACTCCAATTTAGAGTAAAGAGCGTCATTTGAATTAAATTCAGCTTGAAACACACTGAAACTGCTTGATAATCAAAAGAACAAAAATAAATTAATACACGCAAGAGTGGATTACAAAAAATTAGATTCCAAATAAAATCGAAGTGATTACACAGTAAAGGAGAGGTCAATTGAATTGAAAATAACAAAAGAGGAATTGAATTCAATGATTTGAGATCTAACCAGTTATTGTTACCTGATTGAGACTCGATCAGTGAAAGATAAATTAGGGTTTGGGAGAGAGGGAGGGGGAGAGAGGGAGGGATGGATTTATGGAGATTGAGAATTGAGATTATTAGTTAATGAAGGGAAGAAAGTTGTTTGTCGCTGACTGCGTACTTCACGTCGGTGGTTTGGTCAACGGATTAGCAAAAATAATAAGCGTGATGGTGTTTGCTGATTGTCTTTTATTGTGATCCAACGGTGGAGATGGATGAGAAGACCAAGCACAAGGGAAAACGGTACCGTTCGAAATATTAGCGATAAGAATGTATTTTTTTATTATTACTTTTTATCATTAGTGATAAGAATGTTTAGGACCTCCAATAAATTATTTGTTTGTTGGGAAAGTGATGTTTTGAAAATTATTTTTTAAATTTTTTTATTATTAAAAAAATTGATTAATAAAAAATATTTTCTAGTCAAAAAAATTTGACTTGATTTTCATAAAAGTGTTTTTATTTTATTTTAGATGGAAAACACTTTTTAGAAGTTTTGAAAAAATCAGAAATATCATATTATTTGTTGATTATATCAAATTTGATCCTCAAACTTTTTATTGATATATATTTTGTTTGAATCTTTTTTTTTTTAATTTTATCTCTTAAAATTTGATTTTTATATTAACTTTGATCCTTATTTTTATGATTGTTATTTATTTTTCTCTTATCATTTTTTTAATTGAAAATTTTTATCTATCAAATTTGGTCCTTATTCTTTTGATTGTTACTTATTTTATTTGAAATAATTTATGAAATTGTACTTATTATTATTTTAATTTCATCATCTTTCAAATTTTTTTATTTGTTAGATTTGATCTCTATTATTTTAATTATTATTTATTTTATTTGAAATAATTTATGAAATTATATTTTTTTCAATTTCATTCATATTTAACATTTTAATTTGTAAAATTTATTTATTGTTATTTTAATAAACTTTAAAAAAATAAAATATTAATAAATTATTTTCTAACTCATTTTCCATAACATAATTAACTATTGAAAAGTATTTTCCAATTTATTTTCCATAATACTATCAAATATTAAAAAATAATTTACTTTTCAGGAATTTACTTTTTAAAAAAACTACTTTCTAGCAAATAAAAGAAACCTAAATACAAACCTATTACAACCCAAAATTAAAATGGAAAAACGGGTGTTTGCCTTAAGAAAATAATTTTGCAACTTGCATGAATATATTTCTTATCCATTCTATAAAAATTCCATTGTTTAGCTTCTGTTTAAAGTAATAAGCAATAGATAAATAAATATAAAAAATTAGGTGAATCAAATAAGGTCTTCTTTTGTTTTATATGGTAGAAAATTTGAAAAAACTTCTGGATGTTTTTCTGTTTTTTAAACAATAGGAAAAACAGAAAACACATATTTCTAAGAAAAAAGCTTGCATTCTTCATTAGTCGGTACATTTTTAGAAAAATTAGCAACAAATTCTTGTTTTTTCTTAGCATGTATCGTTTGATTTTTCTCTGAAATATATTCAGAGGAACTTAAGTCTCACGGAATATAGCTCGTCCATTTAGAGTAAAAATTCATAAGAAATTTATACCATCGCAAGGTCCCTCGACTATTTAATGGTCGGTCACCAAAGTCTTGTAATTATAACTCAATGGCAAGAACACCTCTTTAAAAAGAAAGAAATTGGCTACAGTTGGAGCGATATATATACACATGGAATTTCATTAAAAGAAACACAGAAAAGAGAGTATTTTAGAATTCTAAAACAATTTCATAATTCTTTTTGGGAAGTAACAAATATTAAAAAAATATTAAAAAAATAACATAATTTAAACACAAAAAGTGTAATAGATATTGAAAATATCAATTAAACATAATTGTTATTAAGGATAATAGTTGTTCTAAAACCATGTATATAAAAAATCAATCTAAATTTTCACGAAGATCCAAGAGTCTAGAAATAAGATTTAAGATTCAATAGCCAATAAAAAAATAAATTATCAGAGACATACCAAAACTCTATTTTTTTATACTAAATATTGTTAAAAAAATATAAACAACACGATTATAACAATATTTTAAAATATAAATAATCATAAATTGTTAGATGTTAATTTTTTGTATTTTTTTTACAATATAATTAAAATCATCTCATCAAGATTTTTCTAACAATATAAAAAACAAAGAATGTGTCTTTAATTACACTCTTTATTTCGTTTTTATTTTTTATTTTTCTCCTATTACATTTTATGTATTTTTTTTAAGTTATTAGATCTTGAATTTAATTTTTTAACTGTTGAATTTTCTTAAAATTAATTAATTCAGTTTTTTTTTTTTGAAACATTCATACAACTACCATTTCAAATAGAGATTGTATACAAAAACAATATTCACATTTATATATTAAATGCTTTTTCAACCTATAACATTATTATACCAAAACTTTTACCAAACTATTCTATTTTAAAAAAAAAAATTCGAAGCGAGGCTACTTATATGCTACCGCCCTGCCCATGTGATAAAAAAAGAAGTTATTTTCATAAAATGAATCTAATGATTAAAGGGTTGATATGTTAAATAAATTCAATAGGCCCACCATCACTATCACGCCAAGGAAACAGAAGGAGGTAAAGGATCCCATCGTGCACCTAAGATCTCATCAAATAATTGAAATGGGAAAAGTGAACTGGTATTCTAAACAATGCAAGCACACAGATATCCATCATAAACGAAAATCAGAATTTTAGGGAATCAATAGCTGATGATGATATTTACAAATGGAGGAATCATAAGTTTTTAGCCTGCTTCAGCAGCAGGCATTGAAGGTATTTACAAATGAAGAAAAACTAGATGACAAGTTTCTTTGTGGACTAAAGAGGGCCAAACATGCACTTGTGAGTTCGGGCAAAGAGAAGCATTTCCTCCTTGAAGACAGAAATCTCCACTCCTGTAGACCCTTGACAACATCGAAGTATCTCAAACAATGCCAAGTCTCCTAGCAGCTGGCCTCTTACCACCAAGCTGGTGAGACTGAGCAATTCTAGCAGGTGCTCGAGTCAATGCCTTGACACCAAATGGATTGTTCTTGCTCTGTCGCATGTCAGCAAACAAGGTTAAAATTTCAGAAGCTGCCTTCACAAACTTATTAAAATTGCACTTCAAGAGCAGATGAGAATTCTTACCATTCGGCAGGTTCCAGCTTCAAGGTCACAGACAGGATACTCGTGAGGACAGCAGCTGTCATGGTCATCGCAGCAGGTTGCGGACTCCAGAGGGCAGCAACCCCATCCAAAGCAATAGTCACCATACTGATATATGCAGCAGCATGTGCTTCCAGCAGGGCATGAGTAGTAATCATCACACTCTGAGGAAGGTGGAGGAGAAGGTTTCACTGGAGATGGAGGGGAAGGACCAGGATTTGGGGGGTTTGCACCCTTCTTGGTGGGATACGAAGCTTCCATTGCTATTCCACACTTGCCAGTTTCCGTGCTGGCAACATTACGCTCCATCCTGATGTATCCATTCTCTCCCCATGCAGGACCCCATGAGTTCCTGACGACCCAGTAATCTACGCCATTTTCTGTACCATACCCAACAGCAACCACACCATGGTCTAGCTGTGTTCCACATGAACCAGTAAAAACACCCTGAACAAAGAAAAAAGAAACATGAAACCATGTAATCAATCAATTTGCACAAAGACTACTTAAAATTCATTTTGTGTGAGGTGGTACCATTCAGAAATTCAAATGTCACTTTAGTAACTAGGCTATAAAGGTTAATGAGTTCAAGTTTTTCGGCCTATTATGCATTAGAAACAAATTGCCATACACACAATTCTTATGGTGAAACCTTGACGCTGAGCATAAAATTAGGTAGTAAGATAGGATGCTTACAGACTGGTAGAGTTGGAAAGCCCTTCCACCAGCTTCAATGGCAACACTGACAGGTTGATTTGCCACAGCCTTTCTCAGTGACTTCTCGTCATTTTGGGGAACGTCTTCGTATCCATCAATTGTAACAACTCTAGCATTTTTCTACAACATACATAATGATCAAATGCATTAAGGATGTGCAATAAACCAATCTGACCAGAGAACAAAATTAATTTTCTAAAATAGGAAACTTGAGAAGGAAATCGATCCATCACATACCCTGTTTGGATCACACATGCTATCAATAGCCTTGTAGGGGTAATCTTCTTCGGTATCAATACCACCATTCTTCATAATAAATTCAAAGGCATAGTCCATGAGACCTCCATTGCATCCTTGGTTATATGTTTTATCGCAATCCACCAACTCCTGTTCTGACAGAGATGTCAGGTTACCAGTCACAATCTGGTTTATCCCCTCCACAGCACCAACAGTTGAGAATGCCCAGCAACTCCCTTCAATATATATATATAAAAACTTAACATTAAAAAATAGCTAGAGCCACTGTAATGCCTTCAAAAACTTTGTAGCTACAAAAACAATATACCAAACAGTTTAACCTGTATAGGACATAAAAAATCCCGTATAAACGAAATTTAGCTACCAAAGACCAGAATTGGATTATGCGATTCTTGTCTGATCTTATTTTAAAACCTAAGAATCACATCAAAAACTTCAAATCATATTAACCAAATCCCTTTTAATCTGACGAGAGAACAAATACCCCACAAAACATCTATTCTAAGATATAACAAACAGACACATAACAATATCAAATGATAACGGTAGTTATCACGGTCAAACGAGGGAAATCCCAACTAAGAACATCCTTAAGAGAAAAACATGCCCCTGGTCCCACGCTCACTATCAAATCTAAGCCCCCGAAATAAAACAAACACAAAAAACAAAAATAAGGTTAAATTCCAAGGAGAATCTGGGAGGGAAATATTTCCCAGGAAGAAAAAAGGGCGTTAATCTCGATTTGCTGTCCAACAACTGATTAAAAAAAAGGTAAAGAAGAAACAAAAACATACCACACTGGCCTTGATCTTTAACAGGGGCAACGGCTCCTTTTTCTCTCCAATCAACACTCTCCGGCAAATCATCACCGTCCTTAAACAAATACCTCGCACTCTTTGGTCCACCCAACAACCTTCTCTTTCCATTCATCCTCGTGCCCAAATAAGCCGCCCGGTACTCCTCATTACTCAAATCCGCAAACTTGTTTAACCCAAGTTTATAACTTGGGTTCCCAACCGAGTTATGTTGGTCAACGAATTTAAGATTATCCTTGAAAATTTCAAATCTTCTTTCTTTTTCACCCAAAGCATTATATGCTTTCCCGTATTTGACTAGCCACATCTCGTAGAGTCTTATTGTCTCCGCCTCTGTTCTTTCTGGGACCTGGCCATGCTTTAAGTTGTAATCAATTATGGACATGTCTATGGCTAGACAAACAGAAAGGAAATAAAACGTAGCCAAGAAGGCAAACGATCGATAAAGAGAAGCCATTGTTTTGTGGGTTCTTGGCGTTTGTGTTTGTATCTGTGTTTTGTGGTGAGTCTCCAGGGACGGGGGTATTTATAGGTAGGGAAGGAAATTGAAGGGGGAGGGAAAGTGGTGTTGGTACAGGAGACGGATTGAAGGAAGGTGCGTTGTAGTAGGAGGGTATGGTATGTATCTTATCCCGCAAGTTCGTGGGTCTTAGGTGGGTCCTCCTTATATTTGGAGTGTGTGTGGTGTCCACTGCTCCTTTTATTTTTGTTTACTATAATTAGGATTTTTTTTCTAGACTGTATTTATACCCTTATAAGTCCCTGTTCGTTTTACTTTGGTCCTTATACTTCTTATTATCTCAATATTGATTATTTAAAAAATTTCAATTACATCTGCCATCAAAATTTGGTAGCTTTGGTTTGACAGTAATTTTCTGATGGGGCAAATAAAAATATGCATCGTAAATGTTATTCGCTTATGAATTATGTTTTTCAATCACACATAAATAAAATTATATTTATATATTTATTCAATGATGAGAGGGTGTTTACTTATTTATTTATTCATAAAAAAAGAACGATACTCCTAGTAATATTATTAGAACAGAGGGTGTTTACTTATTTATTTATTTGATGATCCGAGTTCACATGAGAGGTTTAATTTTATTTTTTTAAAAAAATATTTATTATCAAAAGGATAAATTATAGGGATGAAACTGAATATTATTGAACTTATAGAGCAACATTGTTGTCCTGAAAGGAAAAAAAACACCTTCGAGAGATTAAAATGAGAGTTTTGATCTTCTATCTATCTTATACATGCGGGGCATGTGAGTGGTGCTAAGAAGTAGCAATCAATAACAAGTTAGACTGAGCCACGTGTTTTATACGGGATCTATTGTTTTATGTTGGGGAAGAGTGTCGGGTTTTCCTTCTAGAGTGGGTTTTTGTTCTCGAGAATGATTAGGAAAATAGATTTTCAGTCATACATCGAAGCATTGGAATTAAGCAAGAAAATATGAAAGATGCAATAATTTATTAAAGAGATTGTTATCAAATAATTTAAAGTAATCTTATTTAAAAATATATTAAAATAATTTTTTTAATACCAAATCATCAAAAAATTAATTTAATAATATTTTATATTTTTTAAATGAAGATCCAATGTTTCTTAACTGGGAAGTAAAAATATCCTGTCAGAGGTCAGTTTCATTTTTCTACGCATTAAAAATATGCTTTCCGATTTTATAAACAGTAGATTTTTTTTCTCGGGTGCCAGAAAGTAACAGACAAAGGGGCAATCGAAAAAGGAGTCCCGAGGAAGAGGGAAAAAATGAAGTAGATAGCACGGTTAAATGACAGGCACTCGTCCATGTGATGGATGCATATATTTTAAGTTACGGGATAAGCATGACTTCTTCGATGAGGGGAGGGGATTAATTACAATTACGTGGATTGGTTGAATACTAGCCATTTAACCTGTGATGTAATGGGATTCCTTTTCTTTTCTTTTCTTTTCTTTTTTTCCTGTACAAAATATTATATACAATGATGTTTTAAAGAATCAAATAGCAACAAGGTTTAAATCTTGAATAAACAAGAAAAAATATTTGTAATATATATATTAAATATAGTTTATACATAATTAATAAATGATGAGTATTTTACGGGATAAAAAAATCCGAGTATTTCTTAGCTCAACTTTCTATGATAAATATCATAATAAAAACAAACTAATAAAAGACAAATCAATTTATGCATCTTGTGAGAATTAAATTTATTTGTAATTAATATAAAATACAAATTAATTTAAGAAGAGAAGTGGAGAGATTCAACTTGACCTGTAAAGTAACTCAAATGAAAAACAAATTAATTAAATGTTCTACCACGTGTAAAAAATGGTTTCATCCCAAAAAAATCCAACAAGTGGTGTTTCAAATTTAATAATTCACTCTAGATTATAGAAATTTAATTGTCATGGTGTTAAAATTGAAAAATAAAAGTCACTGTAAATCTAACTGGTTGTTTGATACCCAAAGTTCACATGAAAGTTTGTTTTTATTTTTTTAACATTATTCATTATCAAAAGGATAAATTATAGGGATGAACTGGATATTATTAAACTTATAGATCAATATTGCTGTTCTAAAAAACAATCTAGGGACTAAAATAAGAGTTTTGAACTTTTATTTATTTAGCAATTAATAATAAGTTAGATTAAAGAGGTTTTTGAGAATATGATAGTGGTTGTTTTTTAAAATATTTTTTGTTAAAAAATATTTTAATTTTATTTTTTAAAAATATATTTTTTTATTTTAGTATATTAAAATCATTTAAAAATATTAAAAGATTGATTTAAAAAAATATATTAAATTTTTACTAAAAACATGCTGAAACTGTACCAAACACTCAATAAGCCACGTGTAATATAGGATCTATCAAGTTGTGTTGGGGAAGACCGTCGGGTTCATATTTCCTTCTAGAGTGGGTTTTTTTTTACCTGGAAAATAGATATTTATTCATATAGTGTATTTAGTAGTATAGTATATGATGTTTTTTAAAAATTATTTTTTATTTAAAAATTTATTAAAAATTTATTTTTTTAGATGAAATTAGGTTTTTGCAATTTAAAAGTGTTTTTAAAAATAAATAAATAATTTTTTATAATTTTCAGATCATTGATGATGTAAAAAAATAAGTTTGAAAAATAAATAATATATTTTTAAATAATTTTTTTTAAAAAAATAATTGCTACTAACAAAAACCTATAAAACAATACAACAAATTACGAGTTATTAAAAACAATGTTATAAATAGTAAATTTAGTAATACTGTTAACCGGCTGAAATTAAGTTTTATTTTGAACCATTATATTTTACTAAAATAATTTTATTTTTTATTTTTCAAAATTATAATTTAAGGTGGCCTCAACACATCTAAATTACATCTAAGCTAATTAAAAGACACCCATAAATTGTTTTTTTAAAAAGTGACGCACTCATAAAGAGAGCAGTTACTGGCAATTAATAATGGTACTACAAAATTGCAATAATTAAATAAATTTGAATCTTGAATATTTTATTCATCATTATCAAGTCGTGAATTAGTAGGTGATAATAATGGTACTCCTAATATTAAATAAATTTGAATTTTAAATATTTTTATTCATCATTATCAGCCCATGATTGTTAGGTGAGAGCAGTAGATATGTCTGGACGTGCTCATATCGGATATTTTATCCAACTTGTGATTTGGCTAGACATGGTCAGATCTATACGATATCTAACTAGTATTAACTACCAATAAAAAAGAATCTTGTTTTCTATTTCAAGGTATTTGCACGTAATAAATAGGTTTCTTTAACTATCCATGAAAAGTCTTAAAAAGAAAAACCAAAGATAGAAACCGAGCAAATGTCATGGGAAACTTTTGATGTGACCTTGAAAAAGAAACACATTGACAAATAGACAAGAATTCTAATTGGTACTCTTGGATAGTTACTCCCAATTTTTAATATTTTTGTAGTTGAAATCCGTTTGATTGCATTTTAAAAATATAATTAACTTGAAAAAAATATTAAATTTATGTTATTTTAGTTTTTTATATATTTTAACATGTTGATGTAAAAATAATAATAAAAAAATCTAAAAAATATATTTTCAAGCAAAAAATACTTTGTATTACAATACCAAATATATATCTATTATATCAATATATAAATATATATATATATATACACACACACTAATTTTGTTATTACTAAAAATAAATTTGTTTATTTCCATGATAAAACAGAAAAAATAATAAATATGATAATAAAGAAAGAAGGAAAAGGAAAAAAAAAAAAGGAAAAAGGGAAAAGGAAAAGAAAAAAAGAGAGAGAGAGAATAAAAGGTGGATGATTGGAATCCAAAACCCACGATAGAGTCGGAGACATGGGTATCTTCTAGCCATCCACCAGGTTACGACGGTCTTCACCCAACTGGCACCACTTTCTGCCGAAATATTGATAAGTGCCATCACCCCATGTGCCTCGCATTTTGGGCTTAATTTTTTTTTGAAAAGCCAAGAAGTCAAAATTACACAGCGGAGCATAAGCAGAGCGCACATGCGCTTCATTTCCCGATAAATCACAACCACCGCCACCTCCTGAGCCGGTAATTTGTTTTTAATGTTTTTTATTTAAAAAATATTAAAATAATAATTTTTATTTTTTAAAATATATTTTTAATATCAACACATTATTAAAAATATAAAAAAAATAATTTAAATTTTTATAAAATCACTGTACAGCCGCGTTGCCATACAATAAGGCGAGGTAATGGCTATGTATTATAGCTTCTATCCAGGCGAAATAGGCACATTCATATGACAGCGCTTCGTTATTTCTTTAGTCGTTATTAATAAGAAAATTCCAACGTACGGTAGTTATGTCTAAGGGGTACCGGGGGCTGGTTCAGGTCGGCGTGTTAGCCAACAATGGCTTAGAAGAAATTGTCGTCTCTGATGATAACCAGACACGAGACATGAGAGAAATCTTCTTCAGATGAGGGAAAATTGGTGCGAGAATATTTAAGAAAAACTATTTACCGGCTATGCTGTAGATAATGAAGTTCTAAATCAATCTGGGATTGAGCTGGTAGCTAAGAAATGCCTATTATTGCCTTGATGAGAATCTGGATGGTATTGAAGTTTCAGTTTTTTCTGATTTTTTTTTTCTTGTACAGGTTACTACTAGTAGTTTAGCTTGTCACCCCGGTTTGAGCTCCAATATGAACAGTGTGTGGTTGAATTGAAGCTCCATCAAAACTCGATCGCTGTGAATTGGAGCGAATCCCATTTGCTCAAGAAATCTGTCGAACTTGGGTTTTCAGCAACATCTTTCCGGATCTTGGAATCACATAGACTGGATTGCTTGTTTCACCAATATAGACACTGCGGAGCGATCACTGGAATGAAACGTCCCATTCCTCTCCTGCCATACGAAGTAAATGTAGCTACATCAAGCAAGCCTCATCATAATAGCTTTAAGGCTCCTTTTCTGCAGAGACTTTTTTGTAAAATCTAACTCAAAATCCCAATCACCAACAGCCCTCAGAACACTACAAATCTGCAAAATTGTACTCCAAATACACTTCACAGCAGAACAAGTGAAGGATAAATGTTTCCTGCCCCTCAACCTTCCAGACCTGGTTGTATGTTTATCATAATCAGACCTGGTTGCATGCCATTTGAAGTCACCATCGCATATGAGATCTGGGACTAGACTGTTGAATAATTCTCGTTCCAGAATTCTCGACCGAAGGACCCGATGGGTGCCAATTATCCTACCATAAATAAGCCTTCTTTCCACTCCCAATCGTGCATAAGATGACCCCAAATAGTGATAAGATTGTTTTAAATAATTTGTTACGTATCTGTTGCTAATAAGTTCCTACTATGTAGGAAGACTTTTTCTTTGTTAGACTATTTTCTCATGCACGTTACCACTTTCTGTTAGTGTAGTTAGTGGACTGTTTTTCTGGCTTTCTGTTTCTGTTGTAAGGCTATATAATAGCCAAAGCTTTTTATCAATAATACAGTCATTCTTCCAGTTTCTTGAATACATTGCTTTATTGTTCTGTTCCTAACAAACTGGTATCAGAGCCCCCACTGAAACTGAGAAAAATAAAAGCAGCAGCTTTTGAGTGACTTTCAAACACAGAGAGATTGAGAGAGGACGATGACTTCTGAAGGCCATTTTGTGCAACCTTCCATTCCACATTTTGATGGTCATTATGACCAATGGAGCATGCTCATGGAAAATTTCCTTCGAAGCAAGGAATACTGGAGTCTAATTGAAACTGGTTATGAAGAACTAGCACATGGAGAGCAACCATTATCAGAAGGACGACAATGAGAACTAGATGCAGTAAAGCTCAAAGATCTCAAAGCAAAAAACTATCTTTTCCAAGCAATCGATAGAAGTATCCTGGAGACCATTTTGGACAAAGATACCTCTAAGAAGATTTGGGATTCCATGAAGACCAAATATGAAGGGAATGCTAGAGTAAAACGTTCCACTCTTCAAGCTCTGCGAAGAGACTTTGAGGTTCTTGAAATGAAGGTTGGTGAAACAATCACTAACTATTTTGCTAGAGTGATGACAGTAGCAAATAAAATGCGGGTATATGGGGAGATCATGACTGATGTCACGATATGTGAAAAAATCCTACGATCTCTCACAGATAAATTTAATTATATTGTTTGTTCAATTGAGGAATCTAGGAACTTGGATGCAATTACCATTGATGAACTTCAAAGTTCTCTTACTGTATATGAAAAGAAATTTCACAGAGGCAACGGTGTGGAGCAGGCTCTAAAAGTGACAACTGATGACAAAGCTTGGGGCAGAGGACGTGGAAGAAGTTATTTCAGAGGAAGAGAACGTGGAAGAGGAGGACCAGCATTCAACAAGGCTACTGTGGAATGTTACAAATGTCATAATCTTGGACATTTCCAGTATGAATGTCCAACATGGGATAAAGAAGCAAATTATGCAGAAGTAAATGAAGAATATGATATGCTGTTAATGTCATATGTTGAGTCACATAAAACCAAACATATTGATGCTTGGTTTCTTGACTAAGGATGTTCCAACCATATGTGTGGCAATAGAGGTATGTTCACAACCTTGAATGAGAGTTTTATTCATTCAGTTAAATTAGGAAACAATAGTCGAATGAACGTGATTGGGAAGGGAAGTATAAAGCTGTTTTTGAATGGAATCAATCATGTTGTCCATGAGGTGTATTATGTTCCAGAGCTCAAAAATAATCTCTTGAGCATAGGACAACTTCAAGAACGAGGCTTGGCTATTTTAATTCAAGGAGGAGTTTGCAAAATTTATCATCCAGTTAAAGGTCTGATTATTCAGACTGAGATGAGTATAAACAGAATGTTTATACTGCTATCACACACACCAGTTTCTCTGACTGCTCCATCAGAAGGTTGTTTTTATACAAGTTCACCGGACCTTTTCCATCTTTGGCATCGACGATATGGTCACCTGAGTTACAAGGGATTGAAAGCTTTGCAGCACAAAGAGATGGTTCATGGACTTCCTCAATTTCAAGTCTCAGACACTACATGCATAAACTGCATTCATGGCAAACAACATTGTAGTACCATGCCAACAAAGAGTACGTGGAGAGCAAGTCAACCTTTGGAACTTATTCATGCAGACATATGTGGGCCAATTTCTCATATTTCAAACAGTGGAAAGAGGTATACTTTATGTTTTATTGATGATTTTAGTCGTAAATCATGGGTATACTTGTTGACAGCAAATATTAAGGCACTGATTTGCTTCCAGTTTTTCAAAAAACTGGTGGAAAAGGAGAAAACATTCAATATCAAATGTTTACGGACAGATAGAGGGGGAGAATTCACTTCAACTGAATTCACTGACTTTTGCAAAGCAAATGGCATTAAAAGGCAGTTAACCACTGCTTACACATCACAGCAAAACGGGGTGGCTGAAAGGAAAAATCGAACTGTGATGAATATGGTTCGGTTAATGCTGTCTGATAAGAAGCTTCCCAAAACATTCTGGCCAGAAGCAGTAAACTGGACTTTCTATGTTCTGAATAGATGTCTTATATTGGCAGTGAAGAATATCACACCACAAGAGGCATTGAGTGGACAGAAACCTTCTGTTGAGCATTTTCGTGTCTTTGGATACTTAGCTCATGTTCATGTTCCAGATGTTAAACGAGGTAAATTAGATGATAAAAGTTTTCCTTGTGTTCTATTGGGAGTTAGTGATGAGTCCAAAGGATACCGATTATTTGATCCTATAGCTAAGAAAATAGTTGTAAGCAGGGATGTTATTTTTTAGGAAGACAAACAGTGGGATTGGAAGGTGTGTTATGAGGGCCAAATCTTATTAGATTTAGAGTGGGGAGATACTGACGAACATAACAGTGAGGGAGAAGATAGGGTGGGTGAAAATGGAGACAGTAGAACTAATGGAGAGAATGAAACAAGAGAAACATGGGGAGAAGGAAATGATAATGAGAGAAGACACACAGAAACACGGGGAGAAGAAAATGATAATGAGAGAAGACACACACGTGGCTGTGATGGGGGAGAGAGTAGTGTATCACAAGGCTGTGATACACAGGGCTGTGAGAGTGAGAGAATTTCTAATGTTTTTAATGAGCATGCAGGGAGGGTTTATGAACGAAGAGTAAGACGTCCTCCTTCTTACTTAAGTGACTATGTCACTACAAATGAGCTAACAGAAGACGAGGTATACATGGTTCAAAATGTTTCAACAGGTGATCCTCTTTATTTTGAAGAAGTAGTGAAAGATGAGAAATGGAGGCAAGCTATGGATAGTGAAATTCATTCTATTGAGAAGAATAAAACATGGTCTTTAAGTGAATTGCCCACTGGAGTAAAAACAATTGGCGCCAAATGGGTGTACAAGACCAAATACAATGAACATGGAGAGATTGACAAGCACAAAGCACACTTAGTAGCCAAAGGCTACTCACAAAAGCACGACATAGACTACACAGAGGTTTTGCACCAGTGGCAAGGATGGACATCGTAAGGATGATCATTGCTTTGGTAGCACAAAAGAATTGAAGGATTTTCCAGTTAGACGTCAAGTCAGCATTTCTTTATGGAGAATTGAATGAAGAGGTTTACATTGATTAACCAAGGGGTTATGAGATGAAAGGCAAGGAGCATTTGGTCTACAAACTACATAAAGCATTATATGGATTAAAACAGGCTCCACGAGCTTGGTTTAGTTGAATTGAGGCACATTTTATCAAGGAGGGTTTTTAGAAGTGCGACAGTGAGCAAACATTGTTCACAAAGAAGAATGGAGCAGGAAAAATCATCATTGTAAGTATTTACGTTGATGATTTAATTTTTACTAGTGATGATAAAGATTTGATGTGTGATTTTAAAAAATCCATGTAGAGAGAGTTTGATATGACTGATTTGGGATGCATGAGATTTTTTCTTGGCATCGAAGTACTTCAAAGAACAGATGGTATTTTCATATATCAAAAATAATATGCTCTGGAGATTCTGAAGAGATTTGGAATGCTGGATAGCAATGAGGTGAGTAGTCCGATTGTTCCAGGTTTTAAGATAAATAAGGATGAGGATGGAATTACAGTGGATGAGACATTCTATAAGCAATTAGTGGGAAGCCTGATGTATCTCACTGCCACAAGACCAGACATGATGTTTGTCACCAGTCTCATAAGCAGATTTATGGCAAAACCATCCGAACTTCATCTACAGGTTGCAAAAAGAGCTCTTCGATATTTAAAAGGGACGGTAAACTATGGTATTCATTACAAGAAAGGTGGAGATAATGGACCTTTTGCTTTCACAGATAGTGATCATGCAGGAGATGTGGAAGATAGAAAAAGCACAAGTGGTTATGTGTTTTTGCTGAGTTCAGGTGCTGTAACATGGAGCTCAAAAAAGCAGCCTATTGTTACATTGTCTACTACATAAGCAGAATTTATAGCAGCTGCAGTATATGCGTGTCAAGCTATATGGATGAAAAGAGTGCTAAGGGAGTTTGAGTACAGTAATGAGGCTTGTACTCTAATCAGATGTGACAACAGCTCAACCATTAAATTATCAAAGAATCCCGTGATGCAAGGTCGAAGTAAGCATATCGATATACGATATCATTTTCTAAGAAATCTCACAAAGGAAGGTTCGATTGCTTTAATTCATTGTGGGAGCAAAGGTCAGGTGGGGACATAATGACCAAACCATTAAAGGTTGATGTTTTCCAGAGGCTTCGAAGCTTAATGGGAGTATGTGAGGACGTGAATATAAACTAACTGTTTGATGACAGTGAGTTTCAGGGAGGGATTGATAAGATTGTTTTAAATAATTTGTTACGTATATGTTGCTAATAAGTTCCTACTATGTGGGAAGACTTTTTCTTTGTTAGACTATTTCCTCACGCACGTTACCACTTTCTGTTAGTATAGTTAGTGGGTTGTTTTTCTAGCTTTCTGTTTCTATTGTAAGGCTATATAATAGCCAAAGCTTTTTATCAATAATACAGTCATTCTTCCAGTTTCTTGAATACATTGCTTTATTGTTCTGTTCCTAACAAATAGAGCTTCTCAGGTTTAAGATCTTCCTCCATTCCCGGCCACAATCATTAGGAATGTTGATGCTCCAAATGCTCCTGGCAGGAATCCCGTGCATAAGATGACCCCAAATAGAGCCTTTTGCAATTCAATGATTAATTGATTGCTTAATTTCTTATGACAAGTTTAAACAATTGGTAACCATGGCGTGATCGAATGTAGTCTCTTCTCCAACCCTTCTTCGGCTACTTGACTCCTTCTCTTAACGTTTTTTTCTTGCTCATTAAATTTCAATCAGGTGAGAACAATAGTTTGTAATTCATTTGCATTTAGTTTATCCTTTTCTTTTAGATGTTTTCTTCTAAAAGATGTAATTAGCTAGAGAAAGAATGTGCTCCAAATGTTGATGTACAATTTGGCATTCCATGAAATATATTTTACCTAGATGTCACCCAAAGTAACTTGCAGAGAAGGTTATAAGCTCTCGTCTCTCTTTACGTCCTTTTCCCTAATGAGATGCTGCATCTCAATTATACATAAGACTCATGTTTAAACATTACAAAGAATGCTGCAATGACCCAATTCACGTACATATATAAGAACAGAACTTTTATACATCAGACTTTCTTTCTTTTCTCCTTATATGAATATGTACATTAGACATGACAATTTATGCTCATTTTGTTCTAGTAGCTGGTTGTCTTGATGGCTCTAAGTTCTTTTAATAATGCCTTCAGATTGCAGCAAGATGATCCCTCTTCTTCAGTAGTCCTCATTGCCATCTCTCTGAGTGCCTGAGCTCGGTTCCTCAATTCCTCTGCTTCTTCACCGACCAATAACTGAATAACTGCCATCTCAATTTCTTCCCTCTTCACCAAAATTTCCCTTTCATGTCTAGACCATTCCTGAGCACCAACTGCCACTCTTATTTTGAGAACTTCTATGATCAATCTTTCATTATGATTATACTTCACCCGATGCCTAGCAAAACTTCTAGCCATGTCGATCAACAGTTGGAATGATGTGGCCATAAATGGGAAAAATGCAATGTGAAGCTGGAATGGCTGCGACTCCATTTGGGCTTGAACAAAGGTTATTGATTTGTAGCTGATGATTAACAAGTCGAATTGAGTTAAAAGTTTTGAAAGGGCTCAAGGAAGACCGAGGAATTAGCAGGAAGTTAGCGGGCTGCTTGCATGAAGTGATTCTTTAGATGATAATTTGGATTTATTTAATTGTCGTTTTTTCTTTCTTCCCGGTTTATATTTACACACCATCTTAAGGTTTTAAATTAAAGACATTTTTTTTGAGAATGTTTAAACTATACAGTTGTGTTTTATAAGAGGGGAAAAGGATTGCTTGGTGGTAAGATGTTTCTGTTTCTATTTTTTCAGACTGGGTTGGTTCTGCTTATGCTTGTGACTGAGACAGTATGGAAAATCAAACATGGTGACGAAGCATGATAGCCTTCAAACACAAGAAAGGGTTGGTAAGCCCCTAGAATTAGTTTCTCTACGTTCCAGGATCTTAATATCTCCTCATGGGCTAATGCCATTATATTCAGTCAAAATTCTTGCAGCACAAGAAAAATGTTTTTGTACTTTATGGTAAATCTTCAGGTGATTTTTGTTTAAAACTTGGACAGTGCAACCCTGACTCATTTTAATATTAAGTTAGGATCCGCTTACCATAATTACTATGCAAAATACAGGCATAATGAAAGCTCAGACACTTGGAGGGCTTCCCCAACTTTAGTTGTATCTTGACATGTTAGAATGGAGTAGATGTGGATTCTAGCCACAATGGTTTTCCTTCTGCGCAGAAATTAGGCTAACACGTTTCAATTCAAGTTATTTGTTTAAACTTTAGACTTTATATCCGTTGGAGATGTCAATAAAGCTACCATGCATTTTCTTCTAGGCACAGTCATCGGATATCTGTGACTGGTGAATGGATGCAAAATTCATGTAAAATGCCCTTTCTTTTATGTCTCTGAAAACCTGAATAATGACGAGCAACATTTAGTATTTCTACGGTAGTCATTATTCTTTTGCTGGCTATTCTAGTTTTCAGAATAATAAATGCTAACAACATTACTTATTTTCTGAACATTCTAATAGGAAACTATAACAAGACAGTCATGTTAATGTGCAGAGTAAGACGATCCTCCTTCTTCCGTTTTCTTCCTTTCCATCTCTTTCAACTTCCTTGCTCTATTTCTTATTTCTTCTTCGTCAACCATCAGCTGAATAATTGCCTTCTCTATGTCAGCCTTCCTCACTAGAATTTTCTTGTCATATCTTGGCCATTCCTCGGTGCACCAACTCCAATTCCTATTCTTAGAACATATGCAATCAGCTTTTCATTATCAAAATGCTCTACATAAAGTGGCCATGTGACCATTGGCACCCCTGCAGTCACTCCCTCTTAACGTTGAGTTCCATCAACAATGAGTCAAGAATCCTCCAACAGCTTCATGGTCGAGGATTAGCACCTGTGGCTCCCATCCCCTTATCATTTATCCTTTCGCATCCATCCTTCTCTCAAATCCATCCAGCAACCACTCCTCCATGTCTTCATGCTTTCTCACCTCTCCCTTTCTTACAACCCAAATGAAATTCTGGACAAAAAGCTTCAAGAGCTAAGGCAATCCCACACGATTGAGTAGCTGGAAGTCAAACAAGCTTTCAAAACAAATATATAGAACTGAGTTGGGTTTCTTCAAGGCGAGTCATCTCAAACATTTATGTTCACCAATGGATGCTATATGTTCTCTTTCTGCTTTATCTTCAATGTTCCTGTTGCAAAGTGACAGCTAGCGGCTGATGTGCCTTGCCTTCCTGCAGTGTTCTGAGTAAGCTGGTTCCAGCTCATGGAAACTATTCATGAGGACTCCATAGCTTCTCACTTCTGATTCTGAAATCTGATTTAGCTTGTAAGTCCATTCTCAGTTGTCTGTTTTAAGTAATCTGGCAGTTGCATTTGCAGTCTTGTCTTCTTTATCTGGTCTGGTAATTCAGGCACTATAGAATGTTCAAAATCTGATAGACTGAAACCACTCTTTTTGTGGGGATCACATCGTTTTTGGGAATCAAAGAAAAACATACAAAAAAAACTTGTTCCATTTGTCGCGGGGGGGTCGCGATGTCGTCTGGCGACGGTGGAGGCTCCTTGTCGTGCCTCCTGTGTGAGGAGTGTTGTGTGTTGGGAATGGTTTTTGGATCCAATTATAAAATTATGATTAATGTTTAGGAGTCGCTACCTAGTATTATGGTCATTAGGAACCTATGGTCTGCGAGAGTCTGAGTAAGGGACTGGTTATGCAAGGGGAAGACGCATCACCCCCAGTGCACCTTATCTAAGGTAAGCTGCATTGTTGTTTGATTTTTTTTGTTGGTCTTTTCTAAGATTCAAGGCAGATCTCTCTTTATGAGAGAGTCTCTACCTTATCGGGCTAAATCCTAACCGTTCTAAAGTCTAAATTTTAGTATCGCATTTACACCTGTATCTTTAATACTCCACAAATATTAAAATCTACATCTGGATCCTAAAGAAAGATTGGAAAAATATTTTCGACATATTGGCCAAATCCTAATAGATAATCATAGACCGGTTATGATATCCATTTTTGGATTTTAGAAAAAAAAAATGAAAAATATGCTTGAAAAAAATTTAGGATTTGACCGTATGTAACAAAATATTTTTTTCTTTTTGAAAATGTTTTGAATTTTTTTTTAAAATATTTCAAAGAAAAACCGGGTATTTTAATACTGGATTTGTATTTTACAATGTAAATATACAACCCGATATTATGCAAAATTAGTTAAAAACTATGTGAGAAAATCACATTTTTTTTAAATGATTATTTTGAAAATTTTTGGATTTAAAAAAAATTATAGTGCACTGCATGAATAGTGGACGTGAATTATAATTCACGTTCCACTGTTCAAAACAGTGGAACTTCCATGGGGAAGACGAAGAACCAGGGGAAGGGTGGCAGACCACCTGGCGTGGTGGTGATGGCTGGCTGGCAAGGGAGGACGACTTGAAGCCTGCGGTGGAAACGGTGGTGGAGTTAGCTGCCTGAGTTGGCTGGAGCGGCTGCAGCTGGAAAAGGAAGAAATCTGCAGAGGGAAGAGGGAAAACCTCGCGGTGGCTGATTACAGACGCAGTGGTGGCTGGCCGATGGTCTTGGTAACACATGGTGGTTCTGTTTTCTCAAGGCGGAGTTGGAGGAAGAGATGTTGATGGCATCGGTTTCCTGTGGCAGAGGAAGAAAGAAGAAGCAGAAAAATAAAATCTGCAGTGGGGAGAGGGAGGAAGGTTGGTTTTTTGGCTTACTTTGGACCCGATTTTCTCCTCCTTCAGGCTATCAAATCCACCTCTATTTATAGGCGGTGGAAGAGGATAATCTCGTCTATACCGGGGTAAAATTTCAGCCCTTGATTCTGTTGGGAAGGATCCCAACCGTTGGCTCAAAGCAAGCATCCTGAGTTGTCAATTCTGCATAAAAAGCTGCCTGAGTGGTCATGTTTAGGCCGGCGCCGGAGCTGATTTTCTGTCATTCAGTCTGAGAGATTCACATCGGGATGTAGAGTAACTGTAAAGGATCATTTTCGTGCAAGTTTGGTTAAATTTGGTGGACGTTTGGTGCATTAAATGCACCTGTAAAGTAGGCAACTGGACCAGCTTCATCCGGTTAAAAGAAGAAGACAATGAACAGTGACCAGATGACGCGTCGTTTGGTTTTTTTTTTTTTTTAAGTAAAACGGCGCCGTTTTGGACTGAATTAGGGATTTTTATTAAATTTCAATTTAGTCCTCCGGATTTCAATTTGTTTCGATGGAACCCCTAATTGACCCAAAACTTTCGATTTAATGCAATTAAACCCCAAATGAACTTCAATTGCAGCCCTGTATTTACACGTCTTTTGCATTATGGTCCTTGGTCTCGGACTTTGTCAATTTAACCCCTAATTGACCATCAAACTTTCAATATCTTCAATTTCATCCCTGGATTTTTGTCAATTAAGCTCCTCAATTTTGGTGCCTTTTGCAGATTGATCCTTGGCTCCGAATTTCTTCAATTTAGCCCCTAATTGACCCCAAAACTTTTATTTTCTTGCAATTTGGCCCCTGATTTCAATCAATTAACTTGGTAAAAATTAAATTTGATTTCTTAAAATTCCAATCTTCTCAATTAAGCCTAAATTAGGCTCCCAAACTTAATTTTTTACCAATTAAGCCCCAAATAAAATTAATTTGACTCATTTAAAGTATAATTAAGTCCTTGCACTTAATTAAATCCTTCAATTGGACCCAAATTAATTCTTAAACATAATTAAATTTAATTTGGCCTATAATTAAATCAAATTGGCCTATTAAAAATTTAATTATGTCCTTGGACTTAATTTTTCACTAATTAAGCCCCAAATAAAATTAATTTGACCCATTTAAAGTATAATTAAGTCCTTGTACTTAATTAAATCCTTTAATTGAACCAAAATTAATTCTCAAACATAATTAAAATTCAATTTGACCGATGATTAAATCAAATTGGCCTATTAAAAATTTAATTATGTTCTTGGACTTGATGTTTATGCAAATTCGTTCAATAATCATTTAATTTGACCTTGAATTTGCATTGTTTCCTCCATTTTTTGGGCATAAAGGGGTACAATTAGGCCTTGAATTTCCTCCAAAAATTGCAGCTTGATTTCCCATTCTATTTTCTCTACGTTGCCAGCCTCTATTTTATTTTTTGATTTTTATTTTAAAAAACAGATTGATTTTTAGGGAATAACCTAGAATTAAGTTATGACACCATTGAAATTCAAACTTCTAGAATTCATGTTCCACGAATTATTAGAACTTAGGTTCTCACACCCTTCAGGTAGCCCTGCCTCAGCGGAAGGAAATTTTATTATGTGAGTGCTGATATCAAGATCCAGTTTCTTGTCTCTTTCTATTGTTTTAGATAAGAGGGGTCCATTAAGGTGAGTGGAAACAACGGTTGCTTTAACCCCATTCCTAGTAACTAATCTTTGTCATGTCAACGGTTGGGATCATGTGGCCATGAGCCATACATGGGAGAAATAGGACATGAAGCTGATATGGCTGTGAATCTGGTTGTGCAAGGGGAAGACGCATCACCCCCAATGCACCCTACCTAAGGTAAGCTGCATTGTTGTTTGATTGTTTTTTTCTAAGTTGGGTTGGTCTTTTTTAAGGTTCAAGGCAGATCTCTCTTCATGAGAGAGTCTCTACCTTATCGGGTTACATCCTAACAGTTCTAAAGTCTAAATTTTAACATCGCATTTCTAAACCTTGTATCTTTAATACCTGATGGTGTACTTTATCGTGTAATTTTACACCTCATAAATATTAAAGTCTACGTCCAGTCCCTAATTTGTTTTTGATATGTTGGTCAAATCCTAATGAATAATCATAAACCGGTTCTGCTTATGCTTGTGACTAAGACAGTATGAAAAATCCAACATGGTGACGAAGCATGATAGCCTTCAAACACAAGAAAGGGTTGGTAAGCCCCTAGAATTAGTTTCTCTACGTTCCAGGATCTTAATATTCTCTTCATGGGCTAATGCCATTATATTCAGTCAAAATTCTTGCAGCACAAGAAAAATGTTTTTGTACTTTATGGTAAATCTTCAGGTGATCTTTGTTTAAAACTTGGACAGTGCAACCCTGACTCATTTTAATATTAAGTTAGGATCCGCTTACCATAATTACTGTGCAAAATACAGGCATAATGAAAGCTCAGACACTTGGAGAGCTTCCCCAACTTTAGTTGTATCTTGACATGTTAGAATGGAGTAGATGTGGATTCTAGCCACAATGGTTTTCCTTCTGCGCAGACATCAGGCTAACACGTTTCAATTCAAGTTATTTGTTTAAACTTTAGACTTTATATCCGTTGGAGATGTCAATAAAGCTACCATGCATTTTCTTCTAGGCACAGTCATCGGATATCTGTGACTGGTGAATGGATGCAAAATTCATGTAAAATGCCCTTTCTTTTATGTCTCTGAAAACCTGAATAATGACGAGCAACATTTAGTATTTCTACGGTAGTCATTATTCTTTTGCTGGCTATTCTAGTTTTCAGAATAATAAATGCTAACAACATTACTTATTTTCTGAACATTCTAATAGGAAACTATAACAAGACAGTCATGTTAATGTGCAGAGTAAGACGATCCTCCTTCTTCCGTTTCCTTCCTTTCCATCTCTTTCAACTTCCTTGCTCTATTTCTTATTTCTTCTTCGTCAACCATCAGCTGAATAATTGCCTTCTCTATGTCAGCCTTCCTCACTAGAATTTTCTTTTCATATCTTGACCATTCCTCGGTGCACCAACTCCAATTCCTATTCTTAGAACATATGCAATCAGCTTTTCATTATCAAAATGCTCTACATAAAGTGGCCATGTGACCATTGGCACCCCTGCAGTCACTCCCTCTTAACGTTGAGTTCCATCAACAATGAGTCAAGAATCCTCCAACAGCTTCATGGTCGAGGATTAGCACCTGTGGCTCCCATCCCCTTATCATTTATCCTTTCGCATCCATCCTTCTCTCAAATCCATCCAGCAACCACTCCTCCATGTCTTCATGCTTTCTCACCTCTCCCTTTCTTACAACCCAAATGAAATTCTGGAAAAAAAGCTTCAAGAGCTAAGGCAATCCCACACGATTGAGTAGCTGGAAGTCAAACAAGCTTTCAAAACAAATATATAGAACTGAGTTGGGTTTCTTCAAGGCGAGTCATCTCAAACATTCATGTTCACCAATGGATGCTATATGTTCTCTTTCTGCTTTATCTTCAATGTTCCTGTTGCAAAGTGACAGCGGCTGATGTGCCTTGCCTTCCTGCAGTGTTCTGAGTAAGCTGGTTCCAGCTCATGGAAACTATTCATGAGGACTCCATAGCTTCTCACTTCTGATTCTGAAATCTGATTTAGCTTGTAAGTCCATTCTCAGTTGTCTGTTTTAAGTAATCTGGCAGTTGCATTTGCAGTCTTGTCTTCTTTATCTGGTCTGGTAATTCAGGCACTATAGAAGGTTCAAAATCTGATAGACTGAAACCACTCTTTTGTGGGGATCACATCGTTTTTGGGAATCAAAGAAAAACATACAAAAAAAACTCGTTCCATTGAAATTCAACGTTGGAATCCCGACCTTGTCAACAACTCCTGTAGCCCACAGAAACATCATGTCTGCCACGAGACAATTTGGGTGGCATTCTTCAAGGATCTGTTAAAGTGGTGTTGAAGCATGCTTAAGGCCTTTAAGAGATCCGAATTCATGTTCCACGAATTATTAGAACTTAGGTTCTCACACCCTTCAGGTAGCCCTGCCTCAGCCGAAGGAAATTTTATTATGTGAGTGCTGATATCAAGATCCAGTTTCTTGTCTCTTTCTATTGTTTTAGATAAGAGGGGTCCATTAAGGTGAGTGGAAACAACGGTTGCTTTAACCCCATTCCTAGTAACTAATCTTTGTCATGTCAACGGTTGGGATCACGTGGCCATGAGCCATACATGGGAGAAATAGGACATGAAGCTGATATGGCTGTGAATCTGTGTGGCCTGGTAGAACAGGTATAGATTTAGAGCAGAGGATTAAGCGGTCCGATGATGGTTGGAAATTTGGGATGAACAAAAGGCTAGAAATAGAACAATGATTTATCCGCTGATTTGGGATGGCTGCAGAGACTAGGTTCGGGCATTATTTTCCCATATCATATTCCAATTCTTGCTTTCCCCTCATCATCTTGTTTATGAGTTCAGATATGTATTGGACCTTAAGAAGAGAAATAGACAAAGATGACTTGGTTTCCAAGCATATTGTTGTGTCCTGGTAACCTTTGTGAAACATAAAATATATAAAATGATTGTTTCATGAAAAATGATTTCTTTTATTTACACATTTAGCAGTTTCTCTAAGAAAACTGGGTTAGAGTTGCTGACCCCTCCTATTAAAGAAACAATTTGAAAGACTAAATTTTCTCTGTGCCCACGAGGCATCCAATTGCTGACAATCACAGTATATCATGTCGCAATATGCTCTCTCTCTTTTTTTCCATGAATTTATTCTTTATTTCCTTCTGACATCCCAGTTGAAAAACAAGAGTGGTCTCGTCTGTGAATTTTCTTATTGATCTCTGTTTTTATTTTTTAAAACTGAAATTTTCTTATTGATCTTATCTTCTCTTTGGGGTTGTCTTGTTTGGCCAGTCTTCTTATACTGCATTGTTTATGTTTCAAGTCTGACTTCATGTCCAATTTTTTTTACTTGGTTGACAAATTTTATATTTGAGCTCATGTTGGTGCATTTGGATTTGTGAAGTGAAATAAGATTTCTTAGGTTGCGTTGTCATGGTCATGACCGAAGGGGTTCTTAGATGGGTCGGGTAATGTGTGCTGTTTTGTATCTAACTTCGTGGCCGGACAACGAAAATTATTATCTTTCCTTTCTTATGATTGTGGGTTCTCGTTTTCAATTGCTGAAGGTCCAACGTTGGACCTTTCACTTCTGAAATTCTCAGCTTATAGAAGTTCGGTGAAAATTTGGGCTTTTAATGTTTGTACCGAAGTTGGGGTGGAATCCTTATTTTTTAGCATGAATTTCAAGTCAACTTGAACCACCAGTTTCAAGAAACTAATGTCTAGCCGCTGAATTGTGTATTTGGGTTCAGACCTACTTAGCACTGCTGTCAACTGGGCTGGTTGTCTGAAGACCCGATGCCCTTAACCTTTTTATTGTTCAATCAAAATTTCTGGCATTCCTACGCCGCTCTTCTTTGCTTCTTGCATTCTAGATCGAGGATGATATCTACTTTAGAGAACTTCTATCCTTTATTAAAATTCCTTATTCTTTGCTTGCAAATCTTGTTATCCATGGACCGAGGTGTTGGAAACTTGTGCTGCGAGTTATTTTCTAATAAAATAAAATAAAATTCTTCGGGTTTTCTTTAATTATGTATGCGTAAAGATTATATATCCAAGCTTTCATCATACTTGGATAAGTACTTCCCGAGTTGCAGCTTGTGGTCAGCCAGGATCTTTAATTAGCTGGTTAAGGTGAGTGTTGCTGCTAGCGTTATCATGTTTAACATTTTCAGAGATTCCCATAGGACTTCCTCCTTAACTAGACAAGTCCAGCTGTGATTTACTATCAACTGGGTTTAGAGCCTTAACCCTTTAAGTGATTTCATGTATCAATGTTAGAATGGAATCAAAGTGGATTCTAGTGTATGGTTTTCGTTTTGAACAGAAAACAAGCTAACACATTTCAAATCAAGTAGTTTGTTTAGACTTTTAGACTTTGTATCCATTGGAGTCATCAATAAAGCTATCATGTCATTGAAACCACGGATATGTATGACTGTTGTATGGATGCAAAATTCATGTAGAACGCTCTTTCTTTTATGTTGTTGAAAAACTAAATATCTGAGAAGCAACATTTAGCATTCTACGGTATCCCGATGTGCCGTGTTTTCCTTTTTATTTCCATCTTGTAGTGCTCTGAATAAGCTAGTTCCAGCTCAAGGAAACTGTTCGTGAGGACTCCATAGCTTCTCACCATTGATTCTGAGATTTTATCCATCAGCTTTGTAAGTTCATTCTCAGTTCTCTCTTTAATGAAAGCCGGCAGTCGTAATCTTGTCAGCTTTATCTGATCTGGTAAACCAGGCACCACGAATGGTTCGAAATCTGAATCTACTCCTTTGGGAGTTTCATAGCGTTTTAGGGAATCGAAGACACACAGGAAAAAAACCTGTTCCATTGAAAAACAACCTTGGAATCCTGAGCTTGTTTGCAGCTTCTGCAGCCCATGGAAACACCATGTCTGCCACAAGACAACTGGGATGGCATTCTTCTAGGAGCTGTTCAAGTGGTTGCTGAAGCATGCCGATGGCCTTTAAGAAATTCGGAAGCATGTCAGGCGAGGGAATAAAACTTAGGTTCTCACATCCTTCTGGCAGCCCAGCTTATGCAGAAGGGAATTTTATAATGTGAATACTGATATCAAGACCCAGTTGTCTATCTCTTTCAATAGTTTTAGAGCTGAGGGGTGCATTAAGAGGAGTGGAAACAATGGTTGCTTTCACTCCACGCCTAGCAAATAATCTTGCCATGTCTACTGTCGGGATCATGAGGCCATGAGCCATATATGGGAAAAATAGTATATGAAGCTGGTATGGCATTGAATCCATGTGGTCTGGTAAGACAGATTTTCGGCTGATGATTAGTGATCTGATGATGGTTGGAAAGTCGGGATGCACAAATAAATAGAACAATAATTTGTCAGTTGGTTAATATATAGGTTTTGGGTTTATTTTCCCTGGGAAAATTCTTGTTCTTGCTCTCCTTGTCTAGGCTGTGGTTTGAGATTGTATATAATGTACCCTATGAAATAAAACAGAGAAAAATGACCTGGTTTCCAAGCATGTTCCGGTAAACATGTCAAACTTAAAATATGTAAAAAGGTTGCTTTTATGAAACATGCTCTCTTTCGTTTAAATATATACAAATTCTCGTAGAAAACTGGGGCACAGTTACTGAAAACATGATGAAGACTTGATTTTCTCTGATTGAGACTATTTGGCAATCAAACTTGGCATCCAAGCATGTGAGAAAACCCGCACCCACCCACCCTTCCCCAAATGACTGTAACAAGAAAATATTGAAAAGTCATTGAAACTGAGTGTATTATATTCTAGTTTGCTCTTTTTTTCATGAATTATTGCCTTCTCTGATTTTTTTAATCTCATAAAAGACTTGTTGTAACAGAAGAAAAGTCTTGATTCTAAATTTTCTTGTGCTGTTCTTGTCTTCTTTGAGGTTGGTTGTCTTTTTTCTTAAACTGCATAATATGTGCTTCAAGTTTAACTCTCATGTCCAAGAATTTTCCTTTTCCTTGGTTGACTAGTTTATGTGTGAGCAGATGTCGGTCCATTTGGATTTGTGGTGAACAAGCGTGTTAAGATTGTCATGGTTCTGGTTGATCGGGCTATTAACTTGGGAAAGGGTAACGTGTGCTGTTTTGCATCCGACTTTATGTTTCATAAGACTAAGGAAATTGTACAGGTTCTCCTATTGCATGATTGTCTGGTAAGGTTCCATTGACGTTTGTTGGACCTTTCAAATCAGAAATTCACGTGCTTAGAAAAATTTAGGATGTGTAATGCTCCACGAAATGAGTAGGTACGTTTCGAATAAATTTTGGGCCTTTAAGAATCGGGGATTGTTAGAATCCATATCTTGGTGGACTTGAGGTTAATTTGAACCGCTAGTGTGGAGAAAATAATGTTCGGATTCACTTGGCACTGTACACAATTGAGATGGTTCTCTGAACAGCGAAGGCCCTTTTTGTTGTTCAATCAAAGGCTTGTTTGAGCACAGAATCATGAACATTGCATAGTTTTTTCTCAAGGATCTGAATTTAGGATCTAATTCTAGTGCACCTCAACCGCTGACAACTGGCCCAGTTGAATGGTTTTTGATCATTGTATGGCTGCTAACTTCATATTATACAGTCACTCTTTTCGCTTTTGTTTTAAGACATCTTTCGATGAAATTCTTACACTGTTATCTTTCGCTTGTTTAAGTTTAGACCGAGGACGGCATCCTCTTGAGAGAATATTAATCATCAATATGCCATTCCATACTCTTTCTTATTCTCGAGTAGGAAACACAAGGGAAGCATGCAAAGATTCTGATTGTGAGATGGGGGGGATGTCAAGCGCCAAAATGAAAGATACAGAGTAGGAAACAGAAGGGAAGCATTCATTTGCTTTTTTTAAGTTCATTCTCAGCTCTATGATTGAAGAGTTTAAAAATGCAATGAGACGAATCTCAACAATTGAGAAGCAGGGTAAGAGACACACCGATGATCCATCGAACTTCACATCCTAACTTTATGTTACATCAATGGTCCAACTTTTTAAAATTCACAGGTTTTGTGATATTTGACGTGTTGGGGGCTGCGGGTGGTGGCTGTCCATTGAACCCATGTGCAAATGGTATCTTCAGCTCAAGGATCTTTTATTAGAGCGCACACTTCGACAGGCTATCTATATTCCGACGAGTATCTTAAGAACCTATGGTCGAAAACAAGTGAAGAAAAGTCAAATTTATCAAGAATAGTCACAAGATAAAACTCTCATACATGACAGATGAAGTCCAATAACTGAAGAAGATGTTGTCCCCACTAATGTCAAGATCCAATTATTGAGTTAAAAGTTTAATTTAATGTCCCTACACCTTCATCCTCGGCAGCGAATAAAACCAAGAATTTCTTACTGAAGTGAATGTGCCTTGGAAATTCAGATGATTTCCTTTTATTTTCCGCTCTTTCCATGATATTCATGTCCCACGAGGGATGGCGCACTATAAAGACACTTCGAACCATGTTACTGTAGAATAGCTACCACCATGTCCCAGAAGAAATGTTTGATTCGCAGGGATGGAGTGGAAAACAGTACTGCAGAAATAAGTGTCTGAAAATGAGATCCCAACAGTCCCACCCCAAGACAACTTTTCTATTGCAAACCTTTGTATGCTCGTGAATCTTGACTTCCTTTACTTCTGGTCTACCTCTACCCTCTTTATAGTAATATATATACGTCCCTGTTCTCTTTACTCTCTCAAGTCCAGAGACGCTTCAGCCAGTATAGATGGGTACCGCTTCTTTGTGTTCTTCAATTCTACTTTTCACTCTCATTTTTCATTCATGCTTGCATTACAATGCGGCTGTTGGGACAGAGAGGGAAGCTTTAGAAATAATCATAGGTGGGGGTGGGGGTGGATATTCTCCTGCCCCTTCTCCTGAGAATGAAAATTGTCCTCCCCCGCCTCCTCCCGAACCCCTTTGTCCCCCGCCACCCCCTCCCCCCCCCTCCACCCCCGCCGCCTCCACCCCCTCCGCCTCCTCCTCCACCCCCTCCACCTCCGCCGCCTCCTCCTCCTCCCCCCGCCGCCCCCTCCTCCTCGGCCCCCTCCTCCGCCACCCCCTCCGCCTCCTCCTTCTCCTCGGCCCCCTCCTCCTTCACCCCCTCCGCCTCCTCCTTCTCCTCGGCCCCCTCCTCCTTCACCCCCTCCGCCTCCTCCTTCTCCTCGGCCCCCTCCGCCCCCTCCCCCCCCCCCGCCACCCCCTCCGCCTAAAGGTTTTGTGAGCAAAAACATCGAAAGAGACTATCACATAATTCAGAGATTCAAGAAATTGATTATTTCTGATCCCATGAACATTACAAAAAAATGGGTGGGAAATGATGTCTGTCATTATCCAGGCTTTAAATGTGCAACTGTACCTGACCAGAAGGTGACAGCCCTTGCAGCGGCAGATTTCAATGGCTACCATTTTGGTGGCCCGGATCTTCAGCTCACAGGTTTCCTCGATGAGTTGCGGGACTTATCCATCTTTCATGCGAACTCCAACAATTTCACTGGTCCCGTGCCAAAGAATATTAACACTTCCAGAGTCCGTTACTTATTTGAGCTCGATCTCAGCAACAACAAGTACTCTGGTGAATTCCCTGTGTCTGTTCTTCAAGCCACCAACTTAACCTTTTTAGACATCAGGTTCAACTCATTTTCAGGGTCAGTTCCAGCTAAAGTCTTCACCTTAAACCTAGATGTGCTTTTCATCAACAACAACGAATTCTCACAACAGCTTCCTGGTAATCTCGGTTCCACACCTGTCCTTTATCTCACTTTGGCCAACAACAATTTTAGAGGTCCCATTCCAAAAAGTATCGGCAATGCCCGAAACCTTCTTGAAGTGCTTTTCTTGAACAATGAACTGGAAGGGTGCTTGCCATACGAGATTGGCAAATTGGACAAGGCTGTCGTGTTTGATGTGGGCAGCAACAAGTTGACCGGCCCAATACCCCATTCATTTGCATGCCTAAAAAAGATGGAGATCCTGAATTTGGCCGTGAATAAATTTTACGGGCCGGTGCCGGAGATGGTGTGCGACCTGCCTAGATTAGCAAACTTGTCTCTCTCGTACAACTATTTCACTCAGGTCGGACCTGAGTGCAGGAAATTGATAAGGAAAAGGATTCTTGATGTTAGAATGAATTGCATTTTGGATCTTCCTGGTCAGAGATCAGCAGCTGATTGTGCTAAGTTCTTTTCTAAAAAGAGGACTTGTCCCAATGAGAGGTCACTCAGCTATATTCCTTGCAGGAAGGGTGGTTATTCAAGTTCATTGGAGACATCTGATCAGCAATCTATGGCTCCGGCTGCTGCACCTATAACATATAATGCCCTTAAACCGCATAAGCTGCGGCTTTAAATGGATCCCTTCAAGATAGTCTCTTGATTTGCTTGATGGCTGCTCCTATCTATGTACACATATTTCTCCTAATCAGCTTCTAGCTTGTCGTATGAATCATAATGAATAAGGTGAACTCATTTCTGCTTTCAAAGCAAATGCAACTATATAGCTTAATGATATTTTGTCCCCTTTACTTCCTGTTTTCTTCTCAATTTCTGGGCAGCAGTTCTCGAAGCCCGTTTGGTGTTGAATTTCATCCTCCTTTTTTTATCTAAAAAACAAGTTGAAGCTTCATACCAGACAGGGCATTAGTGACCATTATACTCAGATAACAATGAGGATTGCATCACAACACTCTGTCTTTGCTATTTTATTACTTCTTTGTTTGTATAGTAATTGTTACAAGAAATTGTCCTCTCTCTACGAAAAAAATAGTGATCTCCATATGACGCATGCGATTTTATCTGTATTTCTTGTTTTTATGCATAGCTCGAGTATCCGTAATATTTTTTATTTCTTTTTGCGTCGTCCTATCATGCAATTTAATATGGATGACTTTAGTTGACCCGAGTCCTCAATCACTCTGAGAACACCTCAGCTGACCCAAGTCCTCTATCGCTTTAGAGAGCTGGGCCCAGCGTTTGTCTGTTAAAAATAAAAAAAACATGTCTGTTCTGGTTTAGAAGCCGATGAAAGAACTGTAAAGAGATGTTTCGCAGTCAGGTTTTGATTACTTTTTTAAAGAAATTTTTTTATTTAAAAATTTATTAAAATAATATTTTTTAATTTTTTAAAAATTATTTTTAACATACATCTAAAAATATTAATTTAAAATAAAAAAAATTAATTTAAAAAAAAAAAAAAAAAACAAACAAACCGACACAAGTCCTAATTCCGACAAGAGGATCTAGAAGGCATCAAGTATCAGCTAAATTGCCCTAAAATGAAGTCAAGTCCAGATGAGGACATGGAATACCTAGCTGGAAACAGCCCACAAGCAGGGCCTATGCCTGACTTGACGGGAAAAAGGTTTTCATTTATTTTATTTCTCTCGTCTTTTCACTGAGTCGGACACAATGCAAGGCATAAAGGGCGATGCACTATCTCTTTCTGATTTTGAAATGAGCCTTCGCCCATGGGGCACTGCTGTTATTGGATCTTGCCTCTCTAAGAATAGGGGAGACGGATAGTTTGTGTTTTGGGTCGATTTTTGTAACTGGGTTGGTCTGCTGGTTGTGACGTGTTAAGATGTATAAACTGGGATTTCCGTACGGGGATGGTCAATGTGAAGCCCATAAAAAAACCGGTGTTTGAGAATCTGTTTCGGTTATTTTTAAAATATTTTTTTATTAAAAATAAATTAAAATAATTTTTTTATTATTATTTTTGATATTAGTGCATCAAAATAATCTAAAAATATTAAAAAAATTAATTTAAATTAAATAAAAAAATTCAAATTTTTTTAAAAATATTTTTGAAGCATGAAAACAAAGTCATGCTTTCCTTTTTTTTTCTTGGGAAGCGTTTGGGAACGCGGTGCAAACCGTGTTCCCATCAAATTTGAAATATATTTTTGCTAAAATTTAATGCGATTTGTACTTTTTGCATCGTTTTGATATGCTGATATCAAAAATAATTTTTACAAAATGAAAAAACATCATTGACATACATTTCAGCACAAAAAATTATTTAAAAAACAACCGCTATTATATTACCAAACATGCTCTTAATGTCTAGGATACTTTAAGGAAACTGGCCATTAAAAAAAAATCTCTCGGCCTATCTATTAAAAAAAAAACAAAAAACAAAAGAAAGTAATTCAACTCAACATTTTCATAGTTCATATCACGAAAAATACTTTGTTAGACAAGACTAATAAGAGATTTCGGGTGTATTTGAGTAATTTGATTTTATTTTTAATATTAATACATCAAAATTAAAATGAATATAAAAATATAAAAATAATTTATTTTAAATAAAAATAAAATTAAAGGAACGCCGTACAACATGACATTCATTTCCAACCACATTCGTGATGGGGCCAGCTTTTCCCGATGACACCCATGGTATCAAAGGTCTTCTTAGAGTTTGTTTGGTATTGCGGTAGTTGTTGTGGTTGTGGTTTGAAAAAAATTATTTTATAAAAAGTACTTTTAATTGAGGTTGATTTGAAAAAATAAGTGTTTGGTTAAAACTGTGGTTGAAATTGAGGTTGAACAAAAAGTAGTTTAATGTGTTTGGTTAAGAATGCTTTTGAAATTGAGGTTATAAAATAATTTAAATATATATATATATATATATATATATATATTAATATTGATAGTTTTTAATTTAAATATTATAGATTTAATTATTGATATTACATCATAAAATAAATAATACTTTATATAAAATATTTTTTATTATTCCATTAAAATATCTACAATTCTGCAAATGCTACGTCATCAAACGATCTTTGTCTAATTTATGTAGTTTTATTGAATAATATTAAATACTATTTTTTCAAATAAAATACAATTAAAATAATAAAAAATAATTTTTATTTTACTGGATCGAACCTGTTTTAATATATTTTAAGTTTTGGACTTGAACCGGTTCAACCAGAATAATACAACACGCTACACTATTAACCCGAATAGTGCATCATGCTGCACTCTCCATGTAAATTAATTAGCCTCAACAGTGCAGCATGCTGCACTTTTCACGCAAATTAATTGGCATGAACAAGCATGGTGCAGAGAGAAAAAACGCGACAGAAAGCATGTAAATTCTGCTTCAGCAAAATCATGTTCTCAACGCAGATAATGATAGGGCCCACGTATAAAAATCACAGCTCATTTCTTAATCAAATACTATGTTGTCACTGTTGCAAGCTAAACACAGCCACAAACTCTTAGCCAAACGGACTCTTAATGGCGCACTAATTTCTCCTTAATGGGCTGATCATTGCTTTTGGAAAAATGCCACCACCTTTCCTTTCCTCTATGGACAGAAACGACATCCATACTCTTACTGCAGAACCCTCAGTGGATGGAAACCAAGAACCAGAGTGATGGGATTTTGGCTATCAACCTGCAGTTGAAGAGAGCCTCACCAAGCTTAAATGACACGACAATTTTCTTCGAGTCATGAACTGCAACCCAACGCGCACAAAATTGAAGTGCTCGCTCGAGTTCTGCTCCTAAAACAAATCCAAAATCATCTACAGAGTGACCTCGGAGGAGAATGATTAGTCATAACACATGCCTCGGATTCAATCCACCGAAAGAGAAGTGGAAGAACATGCACTAACAAACCTTTCGATTTGATAATGAGACTCACCAACCACACTAACTATTAAGTATAAATTAACACTGGAAAGCACTCTTAATCCCCATCATCTTCTTCAAAACCCTCTTCTGGCTACCTCATGTATCAAATGGGAAGCATTTCTTCAAACAACAGAAGCATATTCCACATCTCAATCCTCTTCCTTCCATGTTTCACTTGCCTGGCTTCTTGCCAAGACTTTCAAGGCCTGTCTCCATTGATATCACCTCCATTAATTCCAGAAATCTTAAACTTGTTAGACCAAAGGCTTGCCTTAGTATATCCAATAATCCAAGGCTTCAAGAACACTATCACCTCTGATCCCCTCAACATCACTCAAACTTGGGTTGGCGCGGATATATGCAACTACAAAGGCTTCTACTGTTCTAGTCCACCTGATAATAACTCTGCCATTACCCTTGCTTCCATTGATTTCAATGGATTCCAGCTGTCTGCCCCTACTCTCGATGGCTTCATTGATCAACTCCCTGACCTTGCTCTCTTCCATGCCAACTCTAACAAATTTTCTGGCACCATATCACCAAAAATCACCAAACTACCATTTCTTTATGAACTAGACATAAGCAACAATAATTTCTTTGGCAGTTTTCCCGTGGAGGTTCTTGGAATCCCTGCCCTATCATTTTTAGATATCCGATTCAATTTCTTTACTGGAACAGTTCCTCCACAAGTATTCACTCAACGCCTTGACGTACTCTTCCTCAACAACAACAATTTTATGCAAGGACTCCCTGAAAACCTAGGCTCGACCCCAGTGCTTTACCTCACCTTGGCTTACAACAAATTTATCGGTCCAATCCCACGCAGCATCCTTAACGCTTCCGCGACATTAACTGAAGTGCTGTTCTCGCACAACTTACTTACAGGTTGCCTCCCTTATGAACTAGGTTTTTTGAGAAAACTAGTCCTTTTTGATGCTAGTAACAACTTCTTAACCGGTCCTTTACCATGCTCGTTGGGATGCTTGGCTAAGCTTGAACAGTTCAATTTGGCCAGCAACTTATTGTATGGACAGGTGCCAGAGGTGGTGTGCGCATTGGGGAAATTGGTGAATTTGTCACTTTCAAGTAATTATTTTACAAAACTAGGGCCAAAGTGTACGAAACTAGAGAGGAGTGGCGTTCTTGATATTAGAAAAAATTGTATTCCTGATCTTCCTGGTCAGAGATCAGCGCGGGAGTGTGCGGCTTTCTCCTTGCACCGTAGGTATTGCTCAAACCCTGCTTCGTTCAACTTCATTCCTTGTCAGGTTCCATCATCGAGTCATCCTCGGATTGGAACCAAGAGAAATTTGGTCGGTTATAGTGCTCTTTTGAGACAGGCAGTTGAATTTCCAGGAAGAAACTAAGAATGTATGAAAGGTTTGTCTTAACAATGTAAAGGTTGATATACAAGCTGCACAAATTTCATGCTAATACGAATGGCAAGAATTGTCCCGAAAAAAATATGCAAGCTGTACTGTTCACAAAACAAGTATCGCTACTTGAAATCGTTCCTTCTTGACTCGGTATGTGTTGTTGTTACCTTTAATTGCGCATAGGCTGTGTGGCACAAGGGCAAACAAGATTGACCATCGTCAAATTAAGGGCTCGACTGATTATGGTTGTAAAGGACTAATTATGGTGGTCCAAGTGGGACCGTGGATGCATCATTGAACAATAAAAAGATAAACTAATTTCAAGCACTTTACAGACAACTCCAAGGAGTAAATTTGGTTTCTTGCCCTCCCTAATTTTCCCCTGGATAGCTACAACAATGTGTATCACCAAACGACTCGGGTATGTAATATCGTAGGTGGACTTAAAATCCAAATGCAGTCCTTCTGGGCCTATCTCAGGCTTACCAAATCTCAATTCGCTCGGATTAGCATAAGCCTTTGAGTTCAACTCGGTCCTGCTATGTGTTAAAGAACCATCTTAACCCAATAGCTTAAGTTATTAGATGAGATCTCAATAAATGATTTATATTATTCTTTAACACACTCCCTTAAGTAAAAATCTTTTGGGCTCGAAACTTGCATAAGTTCACATTACTTTGTTTAATTTTTATCAAATAAATAGGAATGGTGAGATTCGAACTCGTAACTGCTTGGTCATCAAGGCTCTGATACCATATTAAAGAATCATCTCAACACAATAACTTAAACTATTAGATGAGATCCCAAAAAATTATTTATATTATTCTCTAACACTATGATGACCAGGAAAGTTCAACCAAGTACGGTGCTTGAGGAACCCAGATGCGTCCTTGTGAGGCAAACAGATGATTTGGTGGTTCTTGTATTATTAACGAGAAATTTTAGATTACTTCATAGGTAATTAGATGAAAACGTCAGATTTCAAAGAATAATGAGGTTCCTTATATAGTTAAGAAGGACCGGAGATGTAGAAGATGGTTGATGAATCTACAAAACAAATCTCCATTACAGGATGAGGGTTTTTGCAGTCATAAGTTTAGTGTACAGGGAGGAAATGTATAAAATCAAGCAAGGGTTTGAGGGAAAATATTGGGAAGAAGAAGATCCTTGAATCCTTAGACCTCCTTGTTCTTTATGCGGGCATAGAACTTATAATGTGGATAATGTTTAAAATTATAGAAAATTGCAATTTCAGTGCACAACCTTTGATTTGTGCTCTTTTTTTAGTGCTTAACCTTTTATCTTACTTATTTAAAGTCTTTTACCTCTAATTGTTTTCTATTTAAGTTTTTTCCATAGTTAAAGATTGCTAAACATTGATTTGGTGGGTATCAATTGACACGTTGATCATATTATAATGGCACTTAGCAAGATTATGATCTCTAATCTCTAAGTTCTTTTCTTCTTTGTATATGTTTCTTTTTAAAAATAAACTTATTTAGTAAATATTGGTAATTACTATTAAAATGCTCTAGAGTGGTTTGGATTGGTTCGCTGTATTTTTCATGAATGTGTTAGTTTTGTTAATTAGCTATTAAGATATGATTATGAAGAATCTAATTACGAAAACTAGCCCCAGAATAGTCATGCTGTTAAAAAGACCACAGAGCTCCACTCCACCGGAGTTTCAAAAAAAATTAAATGTAATTTTTTATTTAAAATAATATTTTTATATTTTTAATTGCTTCATGTACATCAAAAATTGTTTTAAAAAAGTAAAAGTTATATTTTTTAATAAAAAATATTTAAAAATACAAATTTTAATAGATTCTTAAACAGCCCTATGTTTATTTAACAAATTTAATGGATGTACCAAGCAAGGTTTATCGCCATAGCTTTCAATGAACTTATCAATTTATTTAGAAAAATAATTGTAATTATTTTTTAAAATATTTTTTATTTAAAAATATATTATTATTATTTAAAAATTATTTTTAACATTAACATATCTAAATGATGTGAAAATATAAAATAATAATAATTTAAAATAAAATATAAAAATATTTTTTAAAATACAAAAATAAACAAAACCGAAAATCCGGACGTCGCAGCCCCGTAAGACCTAACAGGGACCTCCCAAGAAACATACATGAGCCTCAAGGACAATAACTCCAGAGCTTTTATTTCTAACCAAGTAAAGCATTCCAGTCCATTATCAATCGTTGTACCTCACCGACACAAATTTCTTGTTTCCCGCTCTGTCAGTGCCTTAACGTACGCTTTCGTCACGTGCATCACGTGACTAAATTCAAAAGTAAGAAAATTCTTTTGAAAGAAATACCTGCCAGTCATACTCATCAGTATATCGGTCCTACACTCACCATAGTGTTTGTTTTTGTCATTAGACATGTTTTTTAAAGTGTATTTTAATTATTTTTTTATCTAAGACAAATTAAAGTTTTGTTTTTTATATGTTTTTATAATAATTTTAATGTATTGATGTTAAAATTAAAAAATTAAAAAACTTATTTTGAAACATTATTATTTAAAAAATATTTTTGAAAATTACATTGTACCACATTACTCACCATAAATCTTGTTAATTTCTCACATTATTTATCTTAAAATAACAAGTTCATGCATCATTTTCCTTACAGTAAAATTGAGTTTTTTAAACCTGTGTTAATTAGTAAAATACTATATTTACAAAGATAATTGGACAGTGCAAGGACATTCAAAATTTTGCTACCATTTCTTTCACTTAGCAACATGGAGAAACTGATGCCAATATCAAATATTTTTTTAATAGAAAGAAGCTCTTTTATTTGATTCTCTCATTATATTGTTTTAATCTATATGTAATAGATATTTTTAATTATTAAATAAAAGAGTTGATGTGATTTATTTTGTGAATTCACATGACAAAATCTTCATTTTATGTTTTTTCCTTATTCGTATACTTGAAATATAATATGGTAAAATTATTTATAAAATCCCAATTTTTTTCTAACCAGATTTAATGATTTTACAGTCATGGAAACCGCATAAAGCTTGGGGAGAAATTAGCAGGATTATAAAGACCGGGGACTGATCTGTTAGTCACTGTACAATCTGGGTACTGATTTGTAGTTCGCCAAAAGAAAAGAAAGTGAAGTGATATTAGAGACTTGAGCAGTCCCTTTTTTTGCCTGGCGTATTATCTGGCACCTGCATCACCAATCCCATGAAAACCCTCACGAACCTTCTTGTCTGAACTCTCTCGCAGGCCAATACTAGGACGCGTTGAAAATCATCAAGATAAGGAGCGCGTGTGGATTCCAATATTCCAAATGTAAAAATCAATCGAGAGAGAAGTCCTAAAAGCAAGAAGTCGGCTAAAGCTCCCCTGAGCCCCTGTTACCGTCACCGACACAATAGTATTCTTTACCCTCTTCGCTCCCTCTTCTCTTCCAACATGGTTTGCTTGTTTGTGTTGTTTTAAAAAAAGATTGATTTTAAATTAATGTTTTATATATATATATATATATATTCTTAATAGTTTCGATGTACTATTGCTGCTAAGAATAAATTTTAAAAATAAAAAAAATATTATTTTAATATATTTTAAAATTAAAAAAAATAACAAAACACTTCAAGCTTTTAAAAATATGGTTATAATTGTTTTTTAAAGTATTTTTCACTTAAAAATATATTAAAATAATATATTTTTTATTTTTTTAAAATTATATAAAAAACATATAAAAAATATTAATTTAAAGTAAAAAAAATAAAAAATTTCAATTTTTTTAAAAAGTTTTAAAACACAAAAAACAAACAAAGAAATTTATTCTATTATAAAAAGCAGAGGCTTGCTTCTTCTACGCATGTAACAGAAAAAAAACCACATCTCAAGGTTAGAGTTTAGCAAGTACGAACTAAAAATGTTTAATATATAAACTATTTCTTAATTAAAATGTATATGACCATCATGTATTGTATATGAATTACACGCTATAGTATCCAAACAAATAAAATTGAACATTCATGTGATGCAAGAATCTTTAGCATTTAATGGTGGCTAAATTTGGAAGTGTACAAAAGTGTTTCCTTTGAGAAATGTGAAGAGCAATAAGATGGACATTTTAGGGCTCCTTTAGTATTAAAAGGTTGTTAGAAGGTCCAATGAAGTGTCCGCTTGAGTTGAATATGCTTGTTTTGTTTAACAGGCCAAACACTTTAAACTAATAAAAGATTAGAGGCTCATGAACAGTTAACCAGTCACGTTTTTGTTTCAAAACTCCCACCTTTTCTTAGCAACCAAACAGGGTAAGACATTGAGTGAAAAGGGCCTTTGCTAATCCAAGAATTAGTCACATTTTGGTCTCAAAACTCCCACCTTTTCTTAGCAACCAAGCAGGGTAAGACATTGAATGAAAAACGCCTTTGCTAATCCAAGAATTAGCCACATTTTTGTTTCAATATTCCCTTCCTCTTCTCATCAATCAAACGAGACTTCTAGACATGAAAGTAAACTGAGAAACACGTTTTTTCCATTCCAAGATTAATGGCCCATTAATTGTCAATCATACACTCTTTTTTCTCTCGAAATTCCACCTCTTTTCGCATTGACCAAACAAGATTAGACGTAAAAGTAAATTGAGAGAAAACGCTGTGGCCATTCCGAGACTCATGGCCAGTTAATCAACAATCAACTAGTCATATTTTTGTTCCAAAAATCCCAGCTTTTCTCATCAACCAAACAGACTATACATAAAAGCAAGATTTTTGAACAGCGGGCACTTGATTTTTCATGCTTGATTTTGAGGATTTTTTTGGCAGTTTAAGTCCTATAAAAACTACATTTCTATATTAAAAGAAAGAAGGAAAGAAAGATACGCGATGGTACAAGTAATCACACAAACCCCTGATCTCAATCATCAAAATCATCATCCCCGGATGATGAAGATGCCGTCTTTGTTATTGAAGTTGGCAATGATGATGACAAAGATGTCGAATTTTTGCAGAACTCAAAGCAATTAGCTTCCTTTCTCTCCAACACAAAATGTCCCAGTGAATCAATAGTCTCTACCAGATTCTCTTCACACAGAAACTCTTCACTATAAACCCCCTCAACTTCTCTATCAATTTCATGCACAAAAACATGTGTCTTCTTGTTGCCTCCTCTCTTACTCCTTGCCAGAACAGCAGCAGTAAATATTGGTGACATCCTCCCTGGAGCCGCCGCGAAATACCCACGAGGCCCATCAATTAAAATCACATCCCAAGAGATTTCATAAATGTGATTAGGCATGTCATTTATGCCAAGCTTACAATCAGAGAAGAGTAGATTTTGGACAGGCCTGCAGTCACCATTAACTTGCCCTTTTGTCACTAATAAAAGATCACTCATTTCGCTAACTTTGGAGGTGAATTGTATATCATAAGCTTCGATATCAGGGTGGTTTTTTTCAAAGTTCGAAACAAAGTACTCACTTTCATCAAGAAAGATTGTACGACCATGGAAATTGAGTGACTTCCACAGAAGGGTCTCGTGGGTCAGGCCAAAAACGAGGAAATTGCAATGAGGGGAGCAGTTTTGAAGAGTGGTGGCGATGGTGGAGAGTTCAGCGGATGACATGTGGGGTGTTGTGGAATTGGCTGTGGAGGCGTAGTGGAGGAGGGCAGCGGTGATGGAGAGTGGGAGAGAGGTGGTGGAGGTGGTGAGAGTTGAAGTTGTGGTGGTTGTAGGGAAGGTGGTGGTGGTGAAGAGAGTGATAGTGAAAGCTATGGTAAAGGAAGTGACTATGAAGAGTAACCGAAGACGGTGAGAAGAAGGCAGGGTTTTGTGGATTGATTGGTGAAGGAGTATGAATTTCGTGTTAGTGTTTGTCTTCATTTTTCCTTGAGGTGAGGATTTGAAAGTTGAAACAGACAAGGTCTAGAAGGGTTCAAGTTTTGAAATCTCTCTCTCTCTCTCTCAATACTTTCTTTAACTTGGAATGAGAGAGGGAGACAGAGGAATCAACGGGGTAGATTAGCACGCCAGTCCCAAGGAGAGAGGTGAAAGGAACTGTGCTGGGGATACAAATTTGTATGCTTTTTTTTTTTTCAATGTATATCAGAAAAAAGTTATTTTAAATTTTAAATTTAAAAAATAAATAGATATTTTCTAACTATGATAAATATCATTCCCAGTCTCGAATTGAGATAAAGATAACATCAATACATATAATATTTAACTATAAGACATCATAATAATAAACAAACGTGCATGTACTTAACATTGCAATGTATTTTTTTTAATTAGTTTCTAATTATTCCATTGGATTTTTGATATTTGTGTATCTCTTAATTATATTTCCTAATACACGTTTTTTTATGATTTAGAAATTTAAAAAAAATCTAAAAAGGAATTAGCAACAAAAATAACTTTTATAACATACATGCATATGTGTAGTATTATTATTATTTTTAATTAATTTCCAAATATTCAATAGATATTTACGTATCCCTTACAAAGTGTATAAATCACGTCTTTCCACGTTCGGGTACGTTCCATGCAACGCATTGAGATATTTGGTTATGCAAGCCCAGGAATTTTGCTAATTTTGACTTGCCAAGATCTGACGTTAATTTGGCATATATTTAAACTTTAAAAAAAATGGAAAAACTTCAAGTTCTTTGATGTTGGTTTTTTCTTTCTTTCATTTAATTATCAGGTACAGAAATGGGGCAAGGGATTGGGAGAGCCAGTCGTGGAGGGACAGGGTCATTAAAGAGGGGCTGGAAATTTATGAATAAAATAATGTTAAAACATTAGAAAAACTAGCATGAATGGAGGGAAAGAAGAGACAGGCTAACAGAAAATCAGCACGGCATTGTTCCGAGTCTCGTGTAGTAAAGAGCATAGTTGTAAAATCTGGTTGGTTTTTCCGGTCAAGAAACCGGATTCTAGGTAATATGATTTACTCGGGTCATTTAAAATATATATATATATATATATATCCTACATTAAAAATTTAAAAAAACAATATACATTTATGTAAACTATATAAAAAAAAAGTATAATATAGTTATTTTATTTTGAAAAATTAAGAATCAATCTACGTGTATATAATTATATATAATTATTCTATGTCAAAAAGTTAAGAAACAATACATGTAAATATAAGTTATAAAAAAGTATAGAGTATGTTATAATTATTTCATATTAAAAAAATAAAAAACAATTCATATAAAGATGGATTATATATAATTATCTCACTTTAAAAAGTTTAGAAACAAATATATATTACAAAAAAGAATATAAGACTAAATATTCATAAATTAATTTTATATTTATTTAATTATATTTAAAAAAAATCAAATCTCACCTATGTTATGCTAAGTTACTAGAATTTCAAGTTGACCCCATCCGTGTGTGTTGACTAATCAATTTAATGCCGATATCATTCACTTGATTAATGTTTCTTACATTCACACACACTAATCACTCATTAATCTACCAATTTGATTTGGTTTTAGCGAGAGATTTTCAGGAGAAAAAGAGAGAACGCTCCGATTTCCTTTTCCTTATAGCCGATGGCTTCCCATCTTCCTTGAGAAGCTTCTTTTTTTTACGAAAACAAAAAAAACCACGATCCCCCTCTTTCATCTTTTGTATTATCTTTTACGTTTTACCCAACTGAAAACCTCGTTTCATTTTATTTTTAATACCAAATTCATTTATTCCAATATTTGAAATTTCTATTCAATTATTCCCAACCCGTTTTATTTTATTTCTTCATCATTTTGTGCTACCAGGCTGTTACCGTTATACAATATCTTGTAACTTTTAGTAGGGGTTTACACTGGGCATATATATTGAAGTAGTATTAATGATAAATAAAATTGTTTATTATGATGGTGTTGGAGATACTTGCTCATCCACGAGCATCCAGATCTATTTACAAAAGCAGGGGTTATATTGATGCTGTCACCTGCTCAAACTTGTTTTAGAGTTAGATTAGTTGGGTTGGTAGTGTAGGTCCATCTACGAGTATCCCATGTCTGTCCACAAACTGTGTTGATAATGATCATCCTCATCTCTATATGGATATTACAAATCTATTTTCAAGTTGGATGAATTGGGATGGTGCTCCAAATTTGTCCACGAGTGTTTCATGCTCTTATACGAGTTGGGGTGATTATTAGATATAGTTACATATTATTATATATATGAGAATTATGAATTGGTGCATAATTAGTTTAATTTTAATAATACGTTGTGTTATGTTAATCATCGGTCTAATTTGGTTAATTATAAATGTTAATTGCGTTTTTAAAATTGAAAAACTAGTTATTTGAACTGTGTGGACTATGGTTTTTTGGGTAGGAAATTAATGGCTGAAGAAATTATCTTTGATTGTGTGGTGTCTCTTCATCAAATCACACATGTTATGTTACTTGTGACTCATATGTTACATATTTTATATGGAACTCTCGTGTAGCAGTTAATATTTACGGGTCACGAATATGAAATGCGTCGTGCAATCAGCATAAATTTAAATTGATTTGAAAATTGCAATAAATAAGTTTCGGTGGTGAGGAGGACATGACTGTTAAGATACAAGTCTTGCCAGCGGTGCAAAAATTAATGACTTCTGAGGTGGTTGCACTGGAGTTCAAGGCCAACAAGATAGAAAACAGCTACATAAGCACCTGATATGCTCCTACTTGAAATGTAATTAAAAGAAGAGGTGGTTGTCTCTCTTCTGTGCACAGAAAAGGCAGAGTTGCCTTGTTACTACATTAGTTGCGTTTACCGTGTGTCACTCGTCGTCTTTTATGCATATTCTCAATCAATTAGGTCGACGAAGATCAAACAGAAAAGAGAATCATCAAATCAAGTGTACTAACTGGGCATATAGATGGGAGCACTGCATTAGCAGTTGAAAAAGGAAATTTCCTACTTCTTTAATTTTAGTGCTTGCACAAGCATAGAGAGGATTTTAACTCGAGCCATGTTTTCTGCTCCTGCTCAGTATGACTTGGACTAAACACTCGTTAACTGAGCTGCTATGGGGTAGGGACTAGGGTCGCAGGGTGGACTGGATCGTCGGACGGCCGAGTTAGAGATATTATGAAAATCTTGAGGGCCTGGTCTTGATTTTTAACGTATCAGTGACTAAAACCTACCGAAATTCAGGCTGGGAATTTTGTGTTAGGATACTGGCATGCAAACCCGACAAGATAAAAGGCTTAAATGAGAAATGAGACACACAAGAATTTACGTGGTTCACCCAATTTGGCTACGTCCACGGGCAAGTATAGAAGGATTTTACTAGTAATGTGGGAATTACAACCTCTCTCATATAATAGGAGAACAACTAAGAATCTCTCTATTACTAGGAGAAAACACCTCACTTACTCTCTCACAAATACCTCACAATTTAGTGGGATTTCCCTCTTCACTCTCTCTTCCTTCTCTCTTCTTTCTTTCTTCACTTGGTGTGTATAATGCTTGGATGCTTGCCTATTTATAGGCAAGCATCCATGAAGGAGCAAGTGGCCAAGTGGCCAAGTTGGCAAGTGGCCAACTATCTTCACATTCTCCCACTTGAAGACTTTGATGATTTAATCAAGTCTTCACACTTGATAATTTGTGATTCTTCAATCCTTTCAATACTTGCCATCTTCATGCTGCTTACGTTTCTGCTAGGCCACAAGAGGATCTGCACCATATATACTTATCAGTGTTGACTGGTTTGGTTAAAGCATCTGCTGGGTTTTCCTTTGTATGAACCTTCTGAAAATCCACACTTCCATCTTCCACCACTTCGCGAACAAAGTGATACTGAACATCTATATGTTTTGTTCTTGAATGAAACGCCGGATTCCTTGCAATATGCAAGGCACTCTGACTATCACAATACAAAAGAATCTTCTCTTGTTTGTGCCCGAGCTCCTCCATAAGTTTCTTCATCCATATTGCTTCTTTACAAGCTTGTGTAGCTGCCATATACTCAGCTTCTGTTGTGGATAACGCTACAACAGTCTGAAGTTTAGAGACCCAGCTCACAACTTCTCCTGCAATTATGAACACATAGCCTGTAGTGGATTTTCTTTTCTCAAGGTCACCAGCAAAATCTGAGTCAACATAACCTCTGACAGTGAATTCTGATCCTCCATAACATAATGCGGCATCTGAGGTACCCTTGATGTATCTCAAGATCCTCTTGATAGTATTCCAATGCTCTCTACCAGGATTTGCCATGTATCGACTAGCTGCTCCCACTGCTTGTGCAATGTCTGGTCTTGTACATATCATGGCAAACATTAAACTTCCCACTGCTGATGCATACGGTACTCGAGACATCTCCATCCTCTCTGCTTCATTGCTAGGAGACATACTTGAGGATAATTTGAAGTTAACAGGAAGTGGGGTGGAAATTGGCTTACAATCTTGCATGTTGAAGCGTCGTAAGATCTTCTTCAAATAATTCTTCTGAGAAAGCCAAATCTTCCTCTTACTTCTGTCTCGGTGAATTTGCATCCCTAGAATCTTGTTTGCTGGTCCCAAGTCCTTCATATCAAACTCCCTAGCCAACTGTGCCTTCAATTCTTGGACTCGATCTTTGTTAGGGCCTATTACCAACATGTCATCCACGTACAACAACAGAATGATGAAAACATCATTTTCTTCAAACCTCTTGTAATACGTACAATGGTCTGAACTGAGTCTGTTGTACCCAAGGCTAATTATGAAGGAATCAAATCTCTTGTACCAACACCTCGGCGCCTGTTTGAGACCGTATAGAGATTTGTTCAACCTGTAAACCAAGTTCTCTTTGCCTGTTTCAGCAAAACCCTCTGGTTGGAGCATATAAATTTCTTCTTCAAGTTCTCCATGAAGAAATGCAGTTTTCACATCTAACTGCTCTAAGTGAAGGTCAAATATAGCACACATCGCCAAGACTACTCTGATTGTAGTAAGTCGTACCACCGGAGAAAATATCTCATTAAAGTCTATTCCTTCTTTCTGAGCATATCCTTTCACCACCAATCTTGCACGATACCGCTCCACTTGATCATTGCCATCACGCTTTATCTTGTAAACCCATTTGTTGCCAATGGCCTTTCTTCCTTGTGGTAGCGGAACAAGATCCCAAGTGTTATTCTTGTGCAGAGCTTCAATCTCCTCTTGCATTGCTGTCATCCACATAGATACATCTGTGCTTTTGATAGCCTCATGGAAAGTTGATGGCTCTCCATCCTCTGTTAGAAGACAATATGCAATGTTGCTCTCAGTAACATATTCTGAGTGCCAAGCCGGTGGTCTTCTTTCACGAGTTGACCGTCGAACTTCAGGAGTTTCAGACTCTATTTGTTCTTGTTCTTCATGCTCTGGTACAGCTTCAGAAGAAGTATGATTCTGAGTATTTTCTATCTGGACTTCTGTAGTCTCCTTTAAAATGCTATTATTTTCTTCCATTTGCATTTTATCTTCTGCAAATATGACATCTCTGCTGATGACTACCTTATGGGCAGTGGGATCCCACAAGCGATACCCCTTCACTCCATCAGCATATCCCAAGAATACACATTTTCTGGATTTTGAATCCAGCTTGCTGACCTCTTGAGTATTGTACATCACGTACACAGGACTTCCAAATATATGCAATCGAGAATAATCAGCTGGCTTTCCAGTCCACATCTCCATCGGTGTCTTCAACTCAATTGCAGTTGACGGAGATCGATTTATCACATAACAGGCGGTATTGATTGCTTCTGCCCAGAATGACTTTTCCAGACCTGCAGCCTTCAACATTGCTCTTGTTCTTTCCAATAGAGTTCTGTTCATCCGCTCTGCCACTCCATTTTGTTGTGGAGTGTATGCCGTTGTGAACTGCTTTTTGATACCTTCATGTTGACAAAAGTTATCAAATTCATCACTGGTATATTCTCCTCCATTGTCAGTCCTCAAACACTTGATCTTCTTTTCAAATTCAAGTTCTACCCGCGCTTTGAAGGTTTTAAAAACTGAGAACACATCTGCCTTCCTTCTAATTGGATACACCCAACATCTCCTGAAGAAGTCATCTATGAATGATACAAAGTATCTTGCTCCTCCCAAGGATACAACCGGTGCTTGCCAAACATCAGAGTGAATCAGGTCTAAGATGCATTTGCTCTTAGTTGTTGACGTGCCAAACTTCAACCTGTGTTGTTTACTTGTAACACAGTGCTCACAAAAAGGTAAAGTAACCTTTGTAAGCCCAGGGAGTAACTTCTGATCAGAGAGAACCTTTAAACCTTTCTCTGACATGTGGCCTAGTTTTTGATGCCACATCATCGTCTTCTCTTCTGCAGGACTGGCTGATGCGATTGATGCTTCTGCCCCCTGATGTGTTTCTCCCATTAATACAAACATGTTTGCAACTGTCTTTCTTGCCTTTAAAACCACCAGCGCGCCTTTGACAATTTTCATGATTCCATTGTCTGTTCGAATCTTACAGCCAAGACTATCAAATTGTCCTACGGATAAAAGATTCTTCTTTAAGTCTTTCACATGTCGCACTCCTGAAATAGTACGAATTAAGCCATCATACATCTTCAATTTGATGGTGCCAATGCCAGAAATCTCTACAGCATGATTATCACCCATGAACACTGTGCCTCCAGAGATAGGTTCATATGTATGGAACCAATCTCGTCTAGGGGTCATATGCCATGTTGCTCCTGAATCCATTAGCCAGACCTCAGCGAGCTCTTCTCTATCTGTAGAGATTGTTGCTGCTTCACTATATAGAACCTCTCCATCTTCTGAGGTGCTTGCAACACATCCTTGAGGTCTTGATGACTCTGCAGTATTCTCTATACCCTTTTTAAACCAACAATCCTTTTTGAAGTGCCCTTTTCTGCCACAGTTGTAGCATTTCACCATCTTCTTACTTCTTGATTTGGACCTCCCCTGCCTTTGACTCCCACTAGAGCCACGTTCCGTTGATCTTCCTCTTGACACCAATAACGCCTCTGCTTGGTTTGAACTGTTTCTGTCTCCTTTGTTTTTGCACCTATTTTCTTCTTCCAAGATAGCGGCTGCAACATCATCAAAGACTAAATAGTCTGAGAGGATATTATTGGTCAGGTTGATAATGAGTTGATCATACGAATCAGGAAGACTTTGAAGTAGAAGCTCTGCACGTTCATTTTCCTCTATTTGTTGACCCAACGTAGTGAGTTATGAAAATAGAGTTCTTATTGTGTTGATGTGGTCAGTCACCGACGTGGTTTCTGCCATTCGAAGGGTATAAAGTCTCCGTTTTAAGAAAATCTTAGTGTGCAAAGACTTGGACTCGTATAGCTTTGTTAGAGTTTCCCATATCTCCTTAGCTGTTTTCTTCTCCGCCACACTTGATAATACTTCATCAGCTAGTGCTAAATGTATGTTAGCAATAGCATTGTCATCCATCTCATTCCATTTTGCATTATCAGTGATCTCCGCGGGCCGATCCCCAATTGCTGCCAAGCAATTGTCTTTCCTCAAGATTGCCTTGATTCTCATTTTCCATAGTGAGAAATTGCTCCCCTTGAACCTCTCAATCTCGTACTTTGCTGCCATTGTATTCACCGAGATCTATTCAGCTATCACCGTTTCACAGTTCTGTAACGTATATAGAAATAGTATCGTGTGAATAATACTTCACTAAGTAAGTTCCCAGGAAAGATTGGAGGGGTCACAAACGGTCCCGCTTAAAACTCAATCTCCTTAGACAGAACTTCCTAGACTGTATTTAATCACCGCACTGATTTTCTATATACGCCAACAGTAACGTAAGTGAACAGTACCGTATGGATGAATAGTGCCGTATAGGTGAATAGTGCCGTAGACGTGAATAGTAACCGTATACACGAATAACTTTTGTGTGTTAACAACACCAACCAAGAAGGCTCTGATACCACTGTTAGGATACTGGCATGCAAACCCGACAAGATAAAAGGCTTAAATGAGAAATGAGACACACAAGAATTTACGTGGTTCACCCAATTTGGCTACGTCCACGGGCAAGTATAGAAGGATTTTACTAGTAATGTGGGAATTACAACCTCTCTCATATAATAGGAGAACAACTAAGAATCTCTCTATTACTAGGAGAAAACACCTCACTTACTCTCTCACAAATACCTCACAATTTAGTGGGATTTCCCTCTTCACTCTCTCTTCCTTCTCTCTTCTTTCTTTCTTCACTTGGTGTGTATAATGCTTGGATGCTTGCCTATTTATAGGCAAGCATCCATGAAGGAGCAAGTGGCCAACTATCTTCACATTTTGTAGGGGGCCACGGCTCCCTCGCTTTTTGCAGATGCTCTGCCACTGTTCTGGGCATGATAAAACTTTCAAGAAGTATTGAAGTGTGTGAACTGTCAATCTTCTGCAATTAGCCTAATTAGTGGCGTGATCACCTCAAAATCAAATAGCTGTGTGAATTTTGACGCTCCATTTGCTGGTGGAATTCTATGCGGTTTAAATATTTTCAGGAAGAAAAACGATCGAGAAACCCCGCAAGTAGGTTTATTGCATGAATATGAACTTCCACGTATCAAGAGCAACTGACAACTCCGAGTTGACCTTACGTATACCATCTTTACTTGTTTACATGAGAAGAACGAAGCGAAGACATACGTTGGAGCAAGCAAGCAAACACTTGGACAAGTTCTAGAATTGACACGTCTGCATGCTACTTTTAGAAACAAGTCTAGGATTTGTAATTTCTTGATGAATTAATAGTTTTTATTAATATCATAATAAAACAACATGAGGGTGGGTTTGAGAACAAAATCAAGCTACGAAAGAACTCGGAAGAAACCCCACGGAGGTGATACACGGCCAGCCGTTAAAAGGAACGAACTGATTTAACAATTCTTAAGAGAGTAGGGGTGCGATGACTCTCGCGATTTTGAAAAAAAAAAGGAAAGAAAAAGTGAATACTGTAGTAATAGTTTTGCAAGGGCTGAAAAGACTCGTCAGTGTTATCAATCAGGATTGCTCGTTGCCGAAACCCAATGGAGAAAGGAGGGGTCATTTCGAGAACAAATTTGAACTTATCCAAAGAGATAAAAATAATAATAATAATAATAATTAAAGAATGCAAAGACCAAAGCTTGGAGAGAAGATGAGAGTTAGAAAAAGAAGAAGAAGAAGAAGGAAACCACTAATATCATGGTCGATATTATTATTTAGGCTCGTAAATGATTCAACCTATTTTTTAAAGTATTTTTTAAAATTTTTTATTTAAAAAAATATTAAATTAATATATTTCAAAAAAAATTAATAATTTTATCGTGTTAGTATTAAAACTAAATAAATAATATATTTTTAATTAAAAAATATTCTTATATAACTACAATGTTGTTTCGCGTTAAAAAATTTAGTTACGGTGGTTAAAGTGTCAACATCAACTTGAAAATAACACCATACTTTCACCAGGCATTGCTGTGCTCGCTTTTCCAATTCTCTAGAGAACTGTGCTGACGTGACACGCAGAGAGAAAGATTTTAAATGTGAAACTGAGCGGTTAATCTTCATGTATTGCTTCAAAAAGTGTGAGTTTTTTCTCCGAGTTGTATAAAATTTTATATTTTTTTAATTTAGTTTTTAAACCTTTTTTATGATTTATGCATAATTGAAAACCTATTAATTTTAATTTATTATTAGAGAAAATAAATCAAAATAAAAAAAAATATCAAACTTTAGATGGCATGCCATAAATTTTCAAAACAATCACTCTAATCCTTAAACTTTTAAAACAACACAAATTATACAATTTTAAGACTTCAATATTTTTATAATTTAATTTTGACATAACAGTTTATTTTTATTATTTTTTAGTTTTTTATTGAGAAAAAATTAAAAGATTTCATCAGATTTTAACAGTAAAGAAAAAAAAGTTTTATATTGATGAATTTTTGTATCTCTTGTACTTATGAATTTTATTTTTAAAAATAAAAAATTTCAAAAAATTTTCTAATATATACAGTTTTACATGATTTTTTTTCCGCTCTCGTTTTATTGGATCAATTTAATTTGTTTTTGTTTTGTTTAAATAAAAAATATTTTAATAAACAAATATAACCAAGTAAATATTTTATCTTTTGAGATCTAGTATTTTTATTTATATCTGTTTTTTAATTTTTTAAATTTAATTTTTAGATATCATGAATAATATTTTATTTATTTATTTATGGAAATAATTCTCAAATTATTTCATTATTTGCATGAATAAATTAAAAGGAAAAAGAGAGTTGGCAATGTCATGTCATCCACCTCGAGGCCGGTGGCCCGAGCTCTTATGATCTTAAAATCTACTTTGCCAATAATTTAATAGAGAGATAATTACTTTATATCAATAATCAGATCCACGCTCACAGCCGGAAATCTTAAAAGGCTCAAGTGCCGGAAATCTTAACAGAGAGATAATTGCTTTTCATAGTTAGCATCCACTGTCCTATCCTTTTGCTCTCCTCGAGGCGGCCATGTCCTGCAAAATTCCTTATAATAATAATATAATAATAATGGGACATGGCAGAGGTACGGTCGACATGTGTCCAGTTTCTATATGCTTTTCTTACTGTTTAAATGATTGAGAGATTTTGTACACTAAAAAATAAAAATGGCTCATAGATTAGCTTAAAGAATGGCTCAGGGTTCATGATTGATTGTAGACTGTGATGTAAATCAATTCATAGGACAAGAAGGCTGTTCTTCTTTAATCAGCTCTGAATTTTCGAAGATCCCACTATTTTGTCCTGACATATTATTGATATTGTTTTCCCTAACAAAGAAAACGAATGAAGACTAATAATAGAGTGTTGGAAAACGCGATTTTAATTGTGGTTTAAAAATTTTATTTATTTATTTATTAAAAATTAATTATTTTTTGTATATTTTAAATTTTTTTGATACTTTAATTTTAAAAATAATTTTTTAAAATAAAAAAAATCATTTTAATGCATTTTATTACAAAAAAAAAACTTTAAAAAATAACCATAACCACATTTCCTAACAAACTAATTAATAATAAAAATCATATAATAAATAAATAAATCCATTTACAAATTAAGATGGATAAAGAATTGAGGCTTTGTAAATTGACCAAGACCGTTTTTTCTACATTAAATATTATTTTGATTAGGATAATTCAACAATCTTAGTGTAATAATTTCTTATTAAAAAAATTATTCACCTCTGAAGGAAAAAAAAAAAACAGAGAACTTTATGCACAGCATTCCAACGAGGGGTCATAATTATTACGGAGAATCGGGTGGCCAAATGATCGCTTACATAGTTTCGTTGTTTGGGCTTTTGGATACATGCTTGCAACAGGCCCGAGGCCTACTCAATCTTCGTGAAAAGTTATGTTGCATGGCCGGAAAAAAAGAGAGTAGAAAGGTTATTTATTTTATCAAAAAAAAAAATTATTTGTGTATATTTAAAAGTGTGGTTATGATTATTTTTTAAAATATTTTTATGTTAAAATATATTAAAATAATATTTTTTTTTATTTTTAAAAAAATTATTTTTTAAATCAAGGTATCTAAATGATCCAAAACTAGAAGTGATCATTTTCAGTTTGATTTTTATAAATAAAAAAAGTAATAAAACTAGATTTTTTAAAAAAAACTAAAAGCGGTTCAAACTGACCGGTTTTGATTCGATTAAGTTTTTAGAACAAAAACCGGTTCAAATTGGTTTGGCTTGATTTTTTTCTAGTTATTTTTTGTTTTGGTTTGGTTTGGTTTTTTCAGTTTCAGACTTATAAAACTAAACTGGCTAGTTTTTCAAAATTTTAATAGTTTTTGCAAACTGTGATTAGAAATTTATTTAGCTCTCGGCAGTTGGAATTATTTTTTTATCAAACATGTCAAGTTATTTAACTCAAAGTTATTGTATTATGTTGTAAGTAAAATCACGGAATTGTTTGATGGTATAATGTTATGTTTTTTGAATTAAAATTGTAATTAAGAATATAAATTTAAGATTTTAAAAAACTGAATTTAATTATTTTAATAATAGGAAGGAGAAATAAGAAAGAAAACATCACATGGTTTTTTTTTTTTAATAAATAGAAATACTATTAAAAAAGAATAACTCAAAGAAGTAAAATTAAAAAAAAAAAATGAGCTCAAATATAAAAGATCGCATACCAATATATATATATATATAATTTTGGTGATATATATATTAAGATATATAGGCTCCGGTTATCATTCTAAAGAAAAAGAACAACCTCTACCAATAAAAGTATGCTTCCCTAACGATTGATAGGCCATAGACATTAAACACACCGAGATCGATTTTTTTATTTTTTTATTCAAGCCAAGTTGTTGTGAATATTTTTTTTTATTAATATGAATATTCAAATTAATTTATGTATATTTAATTAATTTTAAAGTCCCTTAATTTTTTTTTTTATTCGGTGACGGGGTGCTGTGGAAGTATTGTGAGTTTGGAAGGGCAACAGTGAGAACGTATATGACACTACAATGTCTGGTCTTACAACTGAGAAATTTCTTCTACGGGAGCAGAGGACAATTTTCAAGCTAGCTGTACTGTAAATGTTGTAATTGGTGTGAAAAATTGTTATTTTATTTATAAATATTAGTTTGATATTTATATAAATTAATTAGAAATAATGTTTTTTTTTTCTTAACAAATTATTTGTTTATGTTTATAGAAACAAAAACAAATTTTTTTAATAAACTTATAAAGTTGTTATTTACATGTTTAAATTTTTATTGTATCATGAAAATATATTATTTTAACCCTACAACAAATATAATAAAAGCAATTAATATCTTAAAGATATGTCTTAAAGCTAATTTGTTATACCCACTAACATTACAATAGTTATTAACTCCTCTTGCATTAGTAAGTTGATAAGATAAATCACTAGCTCAAAACTATATCTGGGTTGAGTTCTCTTTTAAATTTTTATGTGCATTCACTTGATCAAACACGAATGACTTAACGAGTCAATTCACCATTTAGATGAGTCCTTGATTAAGTTAACTTGAAGAATATTTTTTATATTTAAAATAATATTATATTTTATCTAAAACAATATTGTTTCGTTAAAAAAGCAAAACTTAAACATCAATATTTAAAAATAAATCCGAGCCGAACTGCCAACATGTGAATTAATCTACTAACGTTTCACTCATCAAACCCAGAACTCAAATTTTTGAGCGAAAACAAAGTGAAGGAAAAACACCACTAGTGTATTTCGACGGTTTTCTTCTTGGAAGCCCGTAGGAAGGGGAAATAGAGCAGATGGGCGTACAAAACGATGTCGTAAGAAGAGAGATGAAAAGGACTGAGGCTCATTAATTACTTGGGCCAAGTATAAGCTGGAGCTCTCATCCACGGACCATTAGGAATGGAACGAATTCGAAATGGCTAGATAGTGGCTCGTCGCTTTGAATCGGGATTCGGCGTCGAACGAAGGAAGGTCACATTCCGGTGTCAGTTGAGCAGATTTAAAAGTAGTTACAATGTTTTTAATTTAAAAATATATTAAAATAATATATTTTTTTATTTTTTTAAAATTATTTTTACTATTAGTATATCAAAATAATTTGAAAATATTAAAAAAATATTAATTTAAAATAAAAAAATAAAAAAATTAATTTATTTTTAAAATATAAAAACAAAGATGATCATATATTTATCTGAATTTAATAGTCTCAACTCATTTTTAGAGGGGGAAAAATGAGACGCTGTAAATTGTCAAAACCTAATACAAACAAAATATCAGATGCTGTCCGACGTCCGTGACAATCCTTTAGAAATCCTGTCGAAGTTTCAAGGGCGATACGACCTCAACTCTTCAATCAAAGCATTGAAATCAGACCAAGAAGATCCACCTTCTTCAACAGCCTTCCTTGCCATTTCTCCTAGCTTATTTGCTCTGCTCCTCTTTTCCTCTGCTTCTTCACCCACCATGATTCGAGTGATTGCCTTCTCTACAGCTTCACTTTTAACATGATCTCCACGCACTCTAACCCATTCCTTGACTCCGACACCAACTCCAGTTTTTAAAACGTCAGTCACCAACTTCTCATTATAGAATTGCTCAGCAAATATAGGCCATGTAATCATGGGCTTCCCTGCAGTTATGCCTTCAAGAGTCGAGTTCCATCCACAATGAGTCACAAATGCACCTATTGCTTCATGATCAAGAATCAACACTTGGGGTGCCCACCCTCTTATAATCAGCCCCTTGTCTTCAATTCTTTCCTCAAACCCTTCAGGTAACCAATCTTCCTTATCTTCTCCACTGTTTTTGTTTCTTCTAACAACCCAGATAAATTGCTGGCCAGAAGCTTCAAGGCCTGTTGCAATCTCCTTTAGCTGAGAGGCAGAGAAGCTTGCCATACTTCCGAAGCAGATATAAACAACTGAATTGGGTTTCTTGGAGTCAAGCCACCTCAAACACTCATGTTGATCGATTGAGGCTTCCTTTCCTCTTCCTGATTTATCCTCGATGTCTCTGTTGCATAATGAAACCGGGCCTACATTCCAGGCCCTTCTGCCCAAAACCTTCCTGTAATAATCAGCGTAAGCTGGCTCAAGCTCATAAAAGCTGTTGAGAATAACACCGAAGCTCCTCAACTCTGATTCTTTGGATGCTTTCACTAACTTGGTGAAGTCATTTTGAACATTTTCTCTTACAAAATCTGGCAGTTGCTTCCTTGTCAACTTTATATCACCAGGAAGATGAGGCACAACAAAAGGTTCATAATCTGATGAAACTTTCTTGTATGGCTCATGAAGTCTCACGCATTCTCCAGCACTTAAAGCAAAGTTACTAGTGCCATGAAACACTAGTCTCGGAATTCCAAATTTGGCAGCAGCATCGGTCGCCCAAGGAAAGAACATATCAGCAACAACGCAATCAGGATGCCTTTCTTGCAGTACCTTCTCAAAGGGTTCTTGAAGGAAGGTTGTGGCAACGAAAAACTTCTTGGTCATTTCCCCTGCATTTTCATTTGTAATGAATGCGTCTGTGTTTTCACATCCTTCCGGCAATCCTGCCTCTGCTGCAGGGAATTTGATGGTTTGGATATCGATATCAAAGCCCAAATCTTTGGTTTTTTGGATGGTTTTGGAAAATAAGGGTGCGTTGAGAGGAGTGGTGATGATGGTTGTCTTTACGCCACGAGAAGCAAAAAGCTTGGCCATGTCCACAGTTGGTATCATGTGGCCATGAGCCAGGAAAGGGAAGAAGAAAATGTGCAATTGGTGACCCAAACTACCCATCTGGCCTTGTAAGATAAAAAAAAGAAAGAAAAAAGAACTTGGTGTTGAAAATGGAACTTAGCTTGTCAGTAAAAATGGATGAATTGATGATGAAGATGAAGAAAACCTTAGACTATTCTTGTTTGAATAAAATTTTGGACATGGAATGGTATTTATAAACAGAGGTTAGTAACACGAGATTTACTCTGTTAAGGCTTTTCTGGAATTAAGAAATTTCCAGCTCATGCTACTACACTACATCACGTCACTGCTCCTGTCAGAAAGTGTCAATTCTACCTAGGAAAGTTCGAAGACGTTACCTGAATCTTTTGATTCCATAAAGACAACTCGTGTTGCAAGAAAATTTTTGCAGAACTATCTTAATTTTGAATAATTATAGTCAAAGTACAGGTGTTCTTGTTCTAGACTTCACACCAAGGAATGCATGTGCATCCCTTTATGAACAAGCAGTCAGATATGCTATAAGTTCAACTTTGTGGTACTCCTTTATACTATACTATCTTACGTCAGGAATTTTTTTAGCTCAGGTATTATTCAAGAAGAAAAGTCGTGGTCAGTAGATAGAATAGTGCAATTTCAGTAGGATATTCGGATATTCCTCTGTAAACACCGGCAACATTTTGCATTTAAATTTAAATTTACATATTAAAAAAGACATTTTATTATTGAATTCAATTAGTTTTATTTTCTATATTATTATCATCACATTTATTTTATTCTAATTCTTTTCTACTATTATCACCACAAATAACCTAAAAAATCAAATCCAAATACCTCTCTCTAAAGTTTTATTTTCTCAAGACTACACGAGCCATAAAATTAAGGACAGACAATAAGACCTAATATGGGAAGAGGAGAGTGTTTTGGTGATGTTGCAGTTGAAGTTTTAATGGCGATGCATATCTACTCTTGACAAAAGGAGAAAACCGATTAAAAAAGAGAGATAAAGAAGTATTTTAAAGTAGTTAGTTTTAACATTATTTTAGAATAATAAATTAGAGAAGATTGCCTTTTCATTTTAAAATATTGATTTTCATTTAAAATCTAATTCTTAACTCGGTTTCTTTACATATTTGAATTCAATTTGAAATATTCTAAACATGATTTTTGAGACATGGATGCTACATATAAAATTAAAAAGAAAGGGCAAATTAATATTTAGAATTGTAGTGTAACTAGTCAGGTTTTATATTTGTTTTTTACAGATTATCAATTCAAGTTTTATAAATCTCATAGCCATTAAAAATTTACATAATTATTAACTTTAGGACTTGTAAAATTAGTCAGGTATGCATATTTTTATAAAGTAAAATAAAAAAAAGGAAGGGGAAGTTCCCTTTTATCCTGCGCAATTGAACCAACAAATTCAGTTGACCCCCCTGTTCAGTATTTCCAGTGACATGGTTATTTTTCATTATTATTATTTTTACTTTGAATATTTGTAAGTTGCAGAAGATAGAAATGCTTTTGAAGAAAAGAATTTTAATGAAGACGCCATTTAATAGTAGAATGGACTTTCATACGGGTCATTATTTGAGAAGTCTAATAAATTGTACAACATTTGAAGCGTGTTTGGTCTTAATTATCATTTTTATTAATGATTTAATTCCATGTTTTAGCATATAGGTGCAAATCAACATGCTTCAAGCTGGCGTTCCATGCTATAAATTTGTAGTTCAATATTGTCGGCTGACAATCGTATTGTCGTGGTTTTACCCTCTTTTTTTTTTTTTAACTTTTTTTGAAGTTACTTTTTTTTTACATTTAAAATAAAATGTGTTTGGTTTTGCTTTTAATAATTTTTCTTTGACTTGGGGAAGAAATCAATTCATGCACTATATAAAATGCATTAGATGCAAGCGTGCATGGATACGCTACTCTAGAAGAAAATGTTCCATAAGACAAGAGTAATTAAATGTAGCTACGTATGAAGACAACTGACAGTTTTAAAATTCAAGAAGTATAGAAATAACATCCTGCTGGATAATTGATTATCTTTTTAATTTTTTTTAAATGCTTAATGACTTGAAATAAAAAGCTTAAATGAATAGTAGCTATAACAAATAAGACTAATAATTGATACCTATAAAAAGTCTCCACTAATTAATGTAGAGATTCTTAAATATTTAAGCCAGTAATTTTAAAAAAAAAATAAATATAATGATATTTTAAAAAAATAATTTTTAAAAATATATATGCTAAAAGTGTTAAGAATATTGAGATTATAAATCTAAAACTTGAAGTGTTTATGGGGTATTTATAGTCCATAAATCTTTTTTTTTAAGATAAAAAACTGAAATATAATTTTATTTTTATAATATTTTAAATTATATTTTATTTATTTATAATATTTTAAGTTATATTTTATTTAAAATAATACCTATTAGTAAGTATAAATTAATAAAGAACCTACACGGATCCAAAAAAAATTTCCAAATAAATATTAGGTTGCGGCAAGCTGTACTTGTGGTACATGGTCCGGATGCTATAATGTATGACCGGCAAAACTGCACCCATACCCAAAAAAAATTTATTTTGAAGCGCTGGATTAGTTAGCCCAGCACCCCCAATTAACTGGATCCGGATTTAATGCACGGACCCAATAATAAATGCTCGCATTCCCTAGCACCCAAAATAAATGGGATCGGGCATAGCACTCTAAGCACAAACCAAAGCTTTTTTTCCAAATTTATAGAACAGAGTAAGAACAACTTCTTTCTTTTCAATTTAAATAGTATGAGACGATTTAACTATTTTAATTTTAATTTTTGTTTAATTGTCATTGTGATATGTTAATCTTTGTATAGTTAATTCCCTTGCAACTAGCATCGTTAGGTTAAGGATCTGAGACCAACTTGGCTCCAATGCCGAAGTTTTTTTTATTATTTCTTTAGTATGATTATTTTATTTTGATGTGTGTGACTTATTTCACTTGTTTATAGATTTAGCTGTAAATTTAAAATTGATCACTGGGCTCAATTTCATTAATTTTAAGTGGTGTGGCTCAGAAATAACAAGTGTATCTAAAAATAGACGTAATTAAATAAATTTTTTTAAGATTAGAAACGAGTGGCTCAGAATTAACCTACAGTGCAATTATGTTATTTTCAAATAACCCCATTGTATAAATCATGAGCGCCACCAATCATGGTAAAATCGAAATTTATGTTATATAGCAGCAAAAGTCAAATTGCTGCCAATATCAATTATTCCAGCTACAGAAAATTGAAGCCATTAATAAAATAAGCAAAATAAATTATATTAATAACAATATTCAAATTGTAATGTCCTCCTTAAACATAGCTATTGATTGACGATATATATATAAAAAAGAACTATATATATATTTTAAGGCAGCTATGTTTTTATCATTAATCAAATCAAATTGGCTAATCTTGAGTAACAACGACAACGACAATGTTCAGGATAAAATAGATTAAAACTAGAGCAAAAACAGATACAAAAGAAATGTGCTATTAAAATATGAATCTACAATCTACCCCTGGTGACAGAAGCTCAGTTCCTCGATAAGAGCATTCAAATCAGAGTAGGAGGAACCCCCTTCTTCAAGTGCCTTCCTTGCCATCTTCCCAAATGCCTTTGTTTTGCTCCTCATTTCCTCTGCTTCTTCACCCTCCATGAGTCGACTCAATGCCTCTTCTAAAGCTTTACTCTTAATGCTATCCCCGCCCAGTAAAGCTTGTTCTTGAACACCAATCCTGATACCTATTTTCAATATCTGTGTCACCAGCTTTTCATTGTAGAATTGCTCTGCAGACAGTGGACATGTGGCCATTGGAACCCCAGCGGTAATGCCTTCAATTGTTGAATTCCATCCACAATGAGTCACAAATCCTCCTATTGCTTCATGGTCAAGAATCAACACTTGTGGTGCCCACCCTCTTATGATTAGCCCCTTCCCTTCCATTCTTTCCTCAAACCCTTCAGGTAACCAATCTTCCTCTTCTTCTTCACTGTTCTTGGTATTCTTAACAACCCAGATAAATTGCTGACCAGAAGCTTCAAGGCCTTTTGCTATCTCTTTTAGCTGAGAAGCACTGAGGTTTACCATACTTCCAAAACATACGTAAACAACTGAGTTGGGTTTTTTGGTTTCGAGCCAGCTCAAACACTCATTTTCGTTAATAGAAGCTTCTCTTCCCCTCTCTGCTTTGTCATCTATGTTTCTGTTGCAAAGAGAAACTGGTCCTACATGCCATGCTTTTCTTCCAAAAGCTTTTCTGTAATGATCAGCATAAACCGGCTCAAGTTCGTAGAAACTGTTGACAACCACCCCGTAACTTTTCGAATCTCCCTCTTTAACCTTCTTGTACATCTTGTGGAAGTCGGATTCATCATCAAGTCTTTCAGGAAATGGCAGTTCATTTCTTGTCAACTTGATATCATCAGGAAGGTTAGGCATAAAAAAGGGTTCACAATCTGAGGAAACTTTCTTGTGTGGCTCGTATAGTCTCAGACTTTGTCCAACGCATAAAGAAAAAAAGCTAGTTCCATGAAACACTAACCTTGGAATTCCAAATTTAGCTGCAGCATCAGTAGTCCAAGGAAAGAACATATCTGCAATAAGGCAATCAGGATGGATTTCCTCTAGTAGCCTTTCAAGGGGTTCTTGGAGAATGGCGGTTGCCACGAAAAACTTTTTGAGCATATCCCAACCCATAGCCCGAGAGATAATCAAGTCTGCATTTTCACATCCTTCTGGTAATCCAGTCTCAACAGTGGAGAATTCGATGGTTCGCATATTAATTTCAAATCCCAAATCTTTGGTTCTTTGGACTGTTTTGGAGAAGAGAGGCACGTTTAGAGGGGTGGTGACTATAGTAGTCTTTAGGCCTCGGGAAGCAAATAGCTTGGCCATGTCCACCAGTGGGATCATGTGACCATGAGCCATGAAAGGAAAGAACAGAGCATGTAGCTGGTTAACCTCACTGCCCATGTTGCCTGATCACCAAAGGAAGATTTTGTACAACAGAATTCAATGGATGAATTACAACAGAAACTAGAATCGGAGAAGAAGATAGACAAGGTCACAAGAAGAGGAAGAAAGGGTTGGGCTACCTTTCTTTTTTCTTTTTTCTTGCCTTCTATGACTAGTATGCCAATTTTTTGGCAAGAACGAGATATTTTTGGTTCTTTCTGATGATCACTGGCCCAGCTTATCCTGTGCACCCGTAGATGCCCTGGACACCGCATTTTCTCTTTCATGGCTTGAAGGAAAGAAAATAGTGAGTTACTGCGGATTATGTGAAATTTACCCAGGCCATTCAAAAGAAGCTAGAACGGAAGAGAGATTTACTGCGAATCTATACACTAATCACTATTTACCATTATAGTATCATTGTTTTTTTTCCTTCAAAAAATCAATAAACTTGTCTTGGGAGTAATTCGATCCTTATGCAAAGTACATTGATGATTATAAGATTGATAAAAAGTAGATTTGTAATTTTTTTTTTCACAATAAAATTTCTAAATTAGTTTTAAATGCGAAATTCTTAGAACTGATATTTATAAGATTTTTTTTATCTTTTAGTTTTTTAACATATAGTAAAATAATTTAATTATTTTTAAAAGCAATTTTTTGTTAACTGGGCTTTTTCATCTTTTATTCTTGGTTCTTTGATTATTATTAAGTTGGAAAAGAAAATTTTAGTCTTTTAATAAATATAAAATATTATTTAAAAAATAAGTTGGCATGCATTTATGTAACTTCGCTGGAGGCAAGTAAAGGTTGAATGATGGCTTCCGGAGCAGCATTCCAATTATCTTAACGACCCTTTTATTACTGGACAGCACATGTGTCACTGAGCAGCACATGTGCTGTATGGGCCTTTGGTTACCTTCTTTTTTTTTTTCTTTTTTTTTTATTCTCGTGCCTAAATCCCTTTCAATTTATTTTTATTTCAGGTTTGATATATATTTTTTTTATTACTCTTATTTTATTTTAAATAATTTATAAAATTAATATTTTTTTTTTAATTTTCATCATTTTTTATTTTTTGAACATGTCAGAATTGGTTCTTGTTCTTTTAATTATTATTTATTTGGTTTTGGATCTTTTTTTAATTGAATTTATTTTCCGGTTTTATCCCTTAGAATTTGATTTCATTTTATTTTTGTGTCAAATTGATTCCTATTATTTTGAATGTTATTTGTTTGATCCTAATAAGTTTTTTAGATTGAGATTTTTTTTTTTTTAACATTAAATTAGTTGAGAATTAGGTTTTTTTATTGAACTCAAGTCTAGGATTTTAAGGATTACGAGTTTGAAGAATTAACTTAAATTTAAGAGATTCATCTGAATTTGCTTGATTTTTTTTTCCTTTCATTATACTCATGTTTTTTCTATTTTATAATTATATTTGATTTAAGAGATACTTCATATATTTCTTAAATTTTGTCTATAAATATTCTATAACTCTTCAATTTGATTCCATATTTAATCCAATATGATATCAATTAAGACTCAACTAATACCTAACCATTAAGAGAATAATAAAATAAAATAAAAACATAGATTGTCGAACTAGGTTAGATAATTGTGGATATATCCTTTATATGGATCATAAATTCCGCATGTTAACCTGAATTATTATATTGTGTTGCTTTCTTTTTATTTTACTCCTTAAATTTTTTTTATAATTTAATCATTTAACATTTTATTATTTAACATTTAAGTTAGTACTAGGTAGAGGTTAAAACAATAACAATATAATTTTTTTAAAAAAACTAAATTACCATTGGACAATCAATTCCCTCTTGGCCCACTGTATCAAACAAGTCACAATGATTTTTTTTTAATATTTATTAATATATATGCTGGTCAATTAATCTAATTTGATACATTGATTAAGTTTTTTTTTTTAAAAAAAAAATATCTTACAACATAAAAAAATATAACAGCACTCACAAGTTTTTTTATTACAATAATTGGTTTTTTATCTTGCCCGAGGAAAAGCGCGCGGTCACTGGGCCTGGTTGGAATCTAAACAGAAAATAGGAAGATTATTTCTTCCTGCTAACATAATCATTTGCGTCATAACGTTGGTACAGATGACAGACGGGCAAGAACGCATCTTGATTGCACATTACTACATCAATCCGTAACTTCTCATCGGTGAATTGCTCTGCAGCAAAAGGCCATGTTATCGCTGGCAGTCCAGCACTCACACCTTCTCAAGTTGAGTTCCGTCCACAATGAGTCACAAACCCTCCTACAGCCGGATGCTCTGGTATTTACAGTTGCGGTGCCCAGCCTTTTATTATTAGTCCTCTTCTGGATTCTTTGAGTCTATCTTCAAATCCTTTGGGAAGCAAGGCTTTCTTCATCATGTCCAGCTGATTTAAAGATTTTTCCTATCACCCAAATGAATTGGTGATTGGAAGCTTCAAGACCATGGGCGATCTCAAGGATTTGTTCAGGGGTTAAACGAGCTAAGCTTCCAAAACTGACGTAAAGAACCGGATTTAGTTCTTTACAGTCAAGCCAGTTGAAAATGGTTTGCTCATTAACTGAAGTCTTTTGGCGTCTCTCTCAGCCCTTATCTTCCACGTTTCTGTTGCATAATGAAACTGGTCCCATAATCCATGCCGTATTGCCCAATTCATTCCTGAAGGAGTCCAAATCAAAGAAACTATTGACCATAACCCCGAAACTCTTCTCATCTGACCCTGGCATTCTTTTATGCAACCCTCCACCATGTGATTGTCTTCCAAAGACTGGTAGTTGAGATGTGGTCAATTCAATCCTATCAGAAAGACCTGGAACAATAGAAGGCTCCAAATCAGAAGTTACTTTCTCATGGGGCTTGTAGCGTTCCATATTTTCTCGGACACAACGAGCGAAGCGTCCGTTCCCATTGAAAGTAATTCTTGGAATGCCAACACTGTCAATAGCAACAGCAGACCAGCGATGACACACGTCATGAACAATACAGTCAGGTTTTCGTTCAAGTAAAAGATTTTGTTGAGGTTCTTGGAGCATAGAAGTATCAGTGAAGGAGGTTGCAGACATGTCTGTAGCGGCTATGTCGACGCTATCAGACAGCTCAAGGACGTGATTAGAGATAGGAAGACCAGATTTTTTATCACGGGTGATGGATTTTCGGAAGGAGAGGGAATGTTTTGGAGTGGTAATTATTGTAGCTTTGGCACCATGGGAAGCAAAGACTCTGGCTAAGTCTATCATGGGGATTTGGTGGCCTCCACCTACAAATGGAAAGAAGAACATTTCAACTGGAGGAGAATTTGAGTCCATTGTTGCAGAGAGGATGGATTTGGATGAAAATTTGGCTGGCAAGGGAGAAAGAGAGGTTTGGGCTATAAGTTCCAAATTATGAGGTGTAGTGAAGACATCGAGTGGAATATTTACAAATAAAAAATGAAATGAATGTCCATAGGATTTATCCATTCTTCAAGAGCCTAGGTTTGGCAAATACACATAATTCAGCAAGGGCGTCAGCTAATTCGAGAGAATCAGGGCACTTTATGCATGTGGCTAAGGTCGCTTGCCGGGATATATTCTAAAACTCCATGCAATTCAAGTTGTATAGAATACCAATTTCTGACTCCCTATTTGTTTTGATCTTGAAACAAAAATATAACGCCTAGGTTAGAGAGTTCGTCTCGTTCAGTCATAAGAATAGATAAAAGAATTGTTAATCCTATATGTTGTTGATGTTCATAGCTTGATGGCGATTTTTCTCTTTGGCAGGTAATAATGCGCATGATGCATTCTTGAAAGGGATATGGCTGCGGTTCCCTTCGCAATTCCATTTGAAAGGGTTCAGACAGCAAAAATTTGTGTCTGGACTCCTGAGCAGGAAAACCCTGCTTTGGCATTGATCTGGAAAGGCACGGGTATTATGCCAGTGGGTTGCGATGCCGGACTGGTTAGATTCCAGCAATTGAGGTGCTTTTAATCAATACTCTTTACACTTTTTTATTTTCTTGAGAACTAATACTCCTTTAAAATAATGGAAAAGGGTCAAAATAATTGGCACTTTCATATATTTGCAGTAGGAAATCCTGCTAGCAACAAGAATGCTACTTGTACAAAAACTTGGCATTAGAGACTACTGCCAAACCACTCATCAAATCCGACCCTAGATATAATATTTCATAATCCATCAATGATACAGGAATTCATGTTGATCTTTCGGTGGAGCTTTTTATCTGTTGAGAAGATACAGGAATTCATGTTGATCTTTCGGTGGAGCCTTTTATCTGTTGAGAAGCTCTAACAATGTCTCCCCGAGTAATGATTCCAACCTTTGGTATTAAATTTGGAGACCAATTATAAATTGCACACAGCAGATAAGAAACAATAAAATGAGAATGAATCAAGAACATTGTTTACAATTCTTACCAGCTTTCCATCGTTATCTACCACTGGGAGTCGCCGATACTTTGTTTCAAGCAGCAACCTGGCATTAGATTTGAACATTAAGCATGTTTTTCAATTCTGATTGAAATTTCAATAGAATATGATTGCAAGATGAGAGACATTCAGAAATTTAATGATGATCATTTAGATAAGCTTTTAATAAAGTTGGACAAAGAGAAAATGCATAACAGCTTCCTGAAGACAGTTTTTCATACGTTTAAGAAAGTACAAGACAGAACTTCTCATATTATAGGTTTAAACAGAGATGTCCTGGAAGAACAAAAGATATACTAGAGTAGAAAGAGTTGATACCTAACAGCATCCTCTAGATTGGTGGTTTCATAAACGACCAGAGGATTAGGTGTCATCAAATCACCAACAACTTTGCCGTTGTTCTTGATTAGCAGTTTCTGTAACTCATTGAAAGTCTGCAACATTCGTCAAGAAATAGAAATTCAGCAGTAAGAAACATTTTGCCTAAAATGTTAAGTGAAATCCTGATTTTAGTTTATCTTGTACTTCTAACATCAAGCTCTTTATTATAGGCCTGGTTTTGTCCAGTAATAGCCAACAATGGAGAACTCTTGTTTATTGAGCAGTTGTATGGTCTCTATTAACTACTTGAAATCACCATCACTACATCTACCCAAGAACCAGTATCTCCCTACATTTAGGGAATTTGTCCAAGCAAAACTCATGCGAGACCAACCATTGAATTGTAGGATGGTGCTAAATGTAACAATTATTGATCAGACTATCAACCTTCCATCTTCTGCATTCTTTACTACCAGTCATGTTGGATCAGAGTTTTGGCTTCTACCTCCCTACAGTACGAGTTGATGACTAGTTGTGAACAAGCCCTGGTGCAGGAAGAAGTACTGAGCATCCCCTGATTGTATGCCGTGTCCTTGAAAAGGAGGGATGGCAGACTTGAAAGGTCAAATTGTCTTATAGAGCCAATCCAATCTCTAGTTTCATTCAGAAACTTGGACTCGTAGCTATGGTATGGGCAACTGCAATGTTGGAAGGACTTAGCCCCCACCCCCAAACTTCTTAGTCTGACAAAGAAACAGTCATAATCTGTTCGCTAATCATGGCCAGATAACCCTCTTAAACTTATAATATACCACATAATCACTTTTCTCGTGACCCCTAATCCTCCTTATCTTCAGGCCTAAAGGAAATACTTTGCTCAATTATTTCTGCTTGTTCATATATGCTTGGCGAGTATAACAGCAAGTCTGTAACATTATTGGGAGTTGAAGGATGTTAACTATGAATTTCACAAACATAAAAGATTCAAATCGATCAAAATATCAAAATGTTTAAGAAAACAAAACCACAGACAAACATATGGAAGCATGCTTGAATATAAATACGAAATGCAAACATCTAGAATATGATAGAGAAACTCCATACTCACCTTCCAAGAACTATCAACATCAGGAAACAAGTTTGTTTCATTTTGACAGCTGCCTGATAGACACAGAGGAAAGAAATTAGTAGCAGTTTCACCACGTTACCACATTACAGGAATAACCATAATAGAAAACCAACTTCACAGAATTATAGAGCCAGTTTGTCAATGAAGAGCAATAATTAATAACAAAGCTTTTAAGATACCAATATTCAACCAACCAAAATATAATTGAAAACTGAATTGATACAACATCCTTCCTGCTATAGTCACTTGAGATTGGAAAGAATTACTTGACAAACAAGATCAAGAATTATTATAATGTTGCCCAAATCAAAGGGATGAAGCAAATTCATTTCTTCTGTTGAGACCAGAAGGACATGATTCCTTCCTGAATCCCCCATTACTGATTATTCTTACTTGTCCATTTTTTACACAAGTCTAGACTCTTGCAAACTAATGCTAGATTTGAGTTCTTCAATTGATGCCAAAGAGAGTTAGTATTATTTCCCCAGATAAGCCAGCAGATCTAGCAAATAAAATGAAGTTAGCACCTATTGTGCCATATGCTTGTTTAAATTGTTATGGCCAACGATTCCTCGTGGTTTGAGAAATTACTTGTAGCCAAGTTTCCTCAATACTACTTTAATGAAACTCCTCAAATCAAACTTTACATGGTTGAAAATCATGTGCGCTAGAAGAGCTTTTCTTGCGATTGAATGGCCAAAAAAAAAACAGATTCTTGCTTCCAGATGAAAAGGAGGACAAAAATTCAAACAAGTAGATCAACTTTGTTTTTAAAAACCATAACGATCTAATTCACAATCGTTCTCTAATCAGCTTAAGTATTCTCTTCTAAGGAAAAGGGAAAAGAAGATCAAACACAAAGATTATAGAAAAACATGAAAACAAGGATTTTACGTCCAAATGGAAATTAGAAGCAGAGTCTCTCCACTACCTGAAATAGAACCGAGCACTAACAGGTCATAATCAGAAACAACACCAACCTGCAGCAAGTATAGACCTGGAATCAGTTCTTCATGCAACGCAATCTCAAAAAACTATAGATTCAAGTGCTGAATCTGTGCATGTCATCCTTCATTTTCAGGCACAAGGAACATGTATATTTTACTACGTCCTCACACACTAGCTTTCGAGTTGAAGTCTTTGCCCCTTTTTCTCATAAAATAATTCCAAGAACAGCAGCATGCAAGCAAGACACTGGTAAACACGATTGGAGACAATATGACATGGGAATGGGATCACATGATGAAATGGAAATCTTACCAATTTCCAGTCATCATCAATGACAGGAAACCCCGTTATTCTCTTCTCCACAAGAGCCTCCAATGCTGCAACGATATATCACGAGTCAACCAACCATAACAATTTACAACTAAACAATATATATACCATTCAAACTATAACTTGTAAGAAAAGGTAGTAATTACCGTCATCAACAGTTGTGTGGGCTTTAAACACATGTAAATCCTCCCTTTTGGTCATAAAATCACCAACTGTATGGATCTCACTTCTCGCCTACAATTATGTATAATAAAAAAAATCACTAAAAGGAGAAAAAAGAAGGAAAAGGTGGGTAAGTTAGTTATGTACCGGAACAGAGTTTGCCACAGTAGACAAGGCAACGGTTACAGAAGAACGGTTAGGTGATCGCGCGGAGGAGTGAAAACGACAACGCTTTGATCTGGGAGTCTTGGAAACAAAAAGAGAAGGTGGCGGTGACTGATTATTATTATTAGAATTAGAATTAAAACAGAGCGAGGGGGGCAGAGAAATTAATGTGCTTGCGACAGAAGCCATGAAGCAAAGCAGAAGCAGAAGATTATAGTTGTGATTAAACAAACTAATGAGTTTTGTCCGAAAAAAATAAATTGGAACGTATTAAAAAATTCTGAAAATAAGGAATTTTCAAGCAAGATTTGAAGCGGAGCAGATACAGCGTGAGGTGGGGTTAAATAGCTCTGTTCCGTGAAAGGAGGAAGCAATAGACTTTTAGAGGGAGATGGAATCGAGTGGAAGGCGCCAATTGGTTGGTGAGGACTTTTCTTTAATTAACTACATGGACCCCACACAACTTACGTCCTCCTCGTTCAACCCTTTGATGGATTTTCTCTCTAGTATATTATTATTTTTTCGGTTTGAGAATATATATATAGATTATTAAATAAAGAAAATGAGATTTTTAATGTCTTTTTGTAGCTTTTTATTTTTGTAAAATCCTGATAAAATTGATAAGTCATATCTTTCTCGTGATGAAAAGAGGAGGGAATCGCATGTTTCGGTACGCATTGGAATCTAGAAAAGTTGAATGAGTTGTGCGGTGGGGGGCGGCAACTATGAACACGGCGTGTGGCTGAGTCTGTTCATTTTTCAACATTTTAATTTTCAAAGCCTTTGATAACAAAACAAAAACAAAAAACAATTTGCGTTTCTTCCTATTTCGCTATCAGGGGGAACGTGTGTGCTTTGTCCTTTGGATTGTTTTTAAAAATTATTTTTTTCAATAATGTTTTCTAGTTTTGATATTAATATATTAAAAGACCTAAAAAAATATTTATTTAATATTTCTTCACGAAAAATATATTTTTTTTTTTCACTCGAAAGACATGGCTTTTCTTCGTTGTATTTTCGACCTCGCGTATTCGAAAACCCAGTTCCGGCCATGTCTCTCGAACACAAACAACGACGGAGTATATTATGAAATATGGATACTTGTCAATTATGCTCGAACTTTAAAAATAATAAAATACGATATTACGTTATTAGACATCTGAGAATACTTTGACAGTGCTTGTAAATGCCTCGCATGGCCGTCATCAATCGATGATATGATTCTTATGGGCAAGAATAATAAATAAAATTCAAATCTTAACATCCTTGTTGTGGATGCTATTCGAGCTAGTCTGTTGTTTCATTGTATTTTAACTTTTTTTCAATATTTATTATTTTAATTTTTCCTTGTAATGTTTATTTATTTTTTCAATCTCATCTAAAATTTTTAATTTTTTTAATTAAACTTTGATCTTCCAGCGTAAATTTTGATTTTAATTTCAAAGTTTATATATAAAAAAATCTCATTTAATAATATTTTAAAATTCAAAATATATAAATAACATATTTTTTAGTGTTTTGGATAGTTGTTAATTGATATTTTTAAATACTTAGATATTGTCTTTTTATTCTCATGAATTCCAGACTAATGGTGAAAGTTCGAGTGTTTGCAAAAATAGTCTCAATTGAAAAACTTAAAGACCTTTCAATAATAAAATGGGTATACATGAAAAAGAAAATAAATATCTTACATAGTTCTTAAATTTAAAAAACAAAAATATTTGTTATTAAGTTTTAAGTTAATTAATATTCTAAAATCTATAAAAATTTATATTACAAGGGAAAAAATTATGAAACCTTACCTGGATGGTTCAGGGAGTATTCGTACTTTGTACCCCTAAACCTTATTATTTTCAGAAAAATAAATGACTTGAAAGTTTTCTATTTTTGACGACATTAATAAAAGACAAATATATATTAATAAAATAGTAAATATAGTAGATCCCTCAATAAACCTTGCATACCTATAAGTATATAAAAATCATTACATCAATACAATTATTATTTTAGACAAAGAAGTATGATAATTCATTACATCTTCAATACTTTTATTCAAGAAAATCATTTAGGATTATATGCATAGTCTTAAAATATGATAATAGTTGAATCCAAATGTTTTGGGTCTAAAATATTTGTCAATTCCATGTTATCTTAAGCCTAACTAACTGCGAAGTCCAAGCTCTTTAAATCTAAAATGCTAGTAAGACTCAGGTTATATGGGCTTGACCAACTTTCAAGCCCGTATTTTTTTTTATTTAAAAAATATCTTAACTAAATATTTTATCTCGTCATTAATATAACTCAAAAGGTAAATTAAAGGAAACTAAAATTAAAAAAAATAATCAAGCAAAGATATTTTTTCAATAAAATAAATATGTAAACTTTTTTTTTTCCATCAACACTATCTAGAAGTCTTACGATGGCACAAGGAAAAAACTAAGCTAAAAATTATGATAAAAATATTTGTTTGTAAAAAATACTAACCACCATCGTTGATGTCTCTTATACACTGTTTTACTAGCATATCATATTTACGTTTTCTATCAAATTTCTCATTAAAATCTCGAACGAAAAATATATATAAAAAAATCTCTCGCATGAATGTCATGGCAGCTTGAGTATAAGCTAATTATAACATCACCTGGAGTGTGATTAATTCAGATGTGCTATTTGACGATATCACTCCAACAAGAAGGGGGCGAAGTATCATAATCATAGTTTTGAAATTTGATGCGACTGCCAGGTTAATCTGGAATTCAATTAATCTGAAATTAAAATAAAATTGGAATTTTTTTAAAAAAGCAAAACCCAGGGTAATTCATTGGATTGACCCAGCGGCTAAGTAAAAAACCCGGTTGCAACATCTTAATTTTTTTTTTAATTAAAATAATATTATTTTATTTTTTTTAAAAAAAAATTGATAACTTGTTCAAACTTGATCACCTGGTAAACATGTTCAAGGATTTCTCGATAAGCTAACTCTAAGGAGTTTTATTATATTTGTTTTGATAAAAAAGTTTAACTCCTATTGATTTTATAATTTGTATTAATTTCAAATTATTTATTTAAATAATATCAAGACATCTCTTAACTTTCATGGGTGGAATTGTACATACCCGATGAAAATAAACCACTGCCATAGTGGCCACAATCCAGCTATCGTGCCTCTTGGTGTGATCAACTCGTGCACGAGGAAACCGATCGATTAAGGGATGGACAGCCATCAAAGCTCTTCTATTTTTTCTCCCCTTTTTTTTAAAAGATTTGCTACCCTTTCTTTCTTAGTAGCTAAGTCGGACATTTTTAAATTATTTTGTAAAATGTAACCGGTTACTTGCTAGCATGACAATATGATATCTGATTAATTTTAAGAGGGTGTGGCGTGAAATTAATTAGATTTTAATTTTGATTTTTTAAAATTATAAGATTGAGTTGTACAAATCTTATAATTATTAAAGATTTATATAATTATTAATTTTAAAACTCATAAAATTAATCGATGTACATGTAAACGGACACATTTATCTTAATCAAAAAAAAATTATGATATTTTGACTCTCTAATTATCTTGTAAGCATCCACGTCGACGTCATGTTAATATGCACGTTGATGTGTGTTAATATAACACGAGAATGATTTATGAAGTATTTCGAAAATGAAACGAGTTAAAATCACGACAGACCACCTACCTGCGAGCCGATCTCCATTCAAGCTGTTTAGTAGATCTTTTTGCTCGATCGATACACCGTGAGCTGCTCTGTTTAAATATATTTTCATTTAACTATGTAGTAATTAAAATAGATATACGCGAAGACAATAATTTAAACTATGAAATTAAAAACATCCAGTCAAAAATTCTTCATGTTTTTTTTTAAAAAAATTTCGATGACAACATGGGTTTTTACTAGCAGTATAATTTCTGGAATAAAATCTAAAAGTAGTTAAAATAAATATTTGTAAAAGTTTAAATGATTTGAATTAAAAAATAAAATATATCTCTTTAATAAACTTGTTTTTTATTATTCATGCATTTCTTTTTTATCTCTGTGAAAGCACGTCGATTTTTACTATAAACATTATTTTTTAAGTAAAAAATTATCTTCATCTTAAAAGCAAGCTTAATTAAGAGAAATTTTAAAAAATCATGAATTGATAATTTTTACATGCATTTATGAAAACAAATAAGAGAATAGTAAATTTGAGAAAATCATGTGAAAAATATATAATAATAGAATAATTTTTTTATTATTGTTGAATATCCATGATCATTTTTTTAAAAAAAATTCTGCATATTAGATTTATATGTAATTATCCATGAATTAATTGTTAATATTACCATAAAACAACTCTAATTTTATTTAAAAACCATGAAATAATCAGATAATTATTTAATGTTCATTTTAATAATTTTATTTAAAGATAATTTCATGCAATAAAAGAAAAAAAATATTCATTTATTTCCTTTTTTATTTCTATAAAAAAAATTAGGATCCTGAAAGAAACTTTTAATAAAAAATTTCATGAATGATAACTTTTACGTGCTTTTATGATAAAATAAAGTATAATAAAATTATTGAAAATTAAAAGCAAAAGAATAATAAAATATATATTTTATTCTAATTGAATACCTATAGGCAATTGTTTAAAAATTCTACATGCTATTTTCATATATAATTATTTATAAAGTAATGATTAATATTACCATGAAACTATAATTTTATTTTAAAACAATGACACAATCAAACAGTTTTTAAATATTTTTATTTAAAAATATTTCTATTCTAGAATAAAATAAAAAAATAAAAAAATTAAGGATTATTAAAAAAATCAGGCACGAATGATGACCGACGTCCCTATTTTCTTATAAAATAAAAAGGTGATGATCATCCGCTTTATTATTATTATTATTAGTTCAAACAACTTATTAAGGCAGTCAAGGATCTTTATTCCGAATTTTCCATTTTCTTCCTTCTTTGAATTTATTTCCAGATGCACCCTAATTTCAACTAGGAACAGTCAATTAGTTCTCACTTCTTACCGTTACGGTAAAAAAGAAATTCAAACTGAAGCACTCTTTCATTTCAGACACCAACTACCACACGCGCTCTCACGTCGCGCGTCAATATCTCCTAATCCTATCAGTTACCCACTTTACCTCAAATCTGGACCCCACAAACTATCAAATCCAATGGCTGATATCTCTCCATCACACAATCTTAGGGTTTTCACATAAACCTTTCTATATAATCCCCTTTAAGCCCCCTAGAGCTCTTCCTTTATTTACTGCAGCCCCCGCCACTGCACCCTCTCTCTCTTTCTCAATATCATCGCCGCCCCGCCACAACCTATCTCATCCGGCGGCCAATATCCTCTCCTCCTCCACCCCCTTCCCTCTCCTCCACAAAAAAAAAAAAAGCAAAAAGAAAAAAGAAAAAAATTCTAAACTTCTCTCCAGGACATTTTATCGAAGAGTTGGTGTGTGTTTTTTTTTTATTGTCGTAATAAAAAGAGGAGAGGGAAGTTATATCAAAACCCGAAAAAAATCGAAACTTTTTTGAGAAGCAAAAAAGAGAAACCGAAATGGCACAGGTTCAAGTACCGGCTCAGCCACAGAATGTTAATGGAGGGGCTAATAACCCAAATTTTGTAACGACATCACTTTATGTGGGTGATTTGGAAGCGAATGTGACTGATTCCCAGTTGTATGATCTGTTTAATCAAGTGGGTCAAGTGGTTTCCGTCAGGGTTTGCAGGGACCTGACGAGCCGCAGGTCCCTTGGTTATGGTTATGTTAACTACAGCAATCCTCAAGATGGTTAGTTTTTTTTTTTTTTTGTTGCTAAAGTTTCGGGTTTTGTAGTTGGGGATTATTGGTTTGTGTTAGGTTATTGTGTTAATTTTATATATAACTGAGTGGTTTTGTGGGTATGAATGATATTATGGTGATTTATATATTTGAATGTAAAGTTCCAAACTTCATTATGTATGGGAGGGTTTTTCAATTGACTGTCGAAGAATTTTATATGTTGTAAGGATTTAGACTTGGTTGAATTTGATAATGAATAATGCATTGGTACCCTTAATGTTTTGCATGCAGGGAACTATTTTGAGTTGTTTGAATTGAAACGAGTAATTTTTTATGTCTTCTTTATGTCTCGTGTTAAATTCTATCTGTTCCTTCTGTAATTATGGAATTGACAGCTGCAAGGGCATTGGAAGTGCTGAATTTCACTCCACTGAATGGAAGTCCAATCAGAGTTATGTATTCCCATCGTGACCCGAGTGTTCGCAAAAGTGGGGCAGGAAATATATTTATTAAGGTATTTGTACTGGATTATCAGTCAATTTGCTTGTTGCCGTGGCTAATTTTATAATTTTTGGTATCCGAGAGTTCCAGTTCTGTTTCTTGTCTGACTTTATGAATGCATTACTTTACAGAATCTGGACAAGGCGATTGACCACAAAGCACTGCATGACACATTTTCAGTATTTGGGAACATTCTCTCTTGCAAGGTTGCTACTGACCCCTCTGGCCAATCAAAAGGCTATGGGTTTGTGCAGTTTGACAGCGAGGAAGCTGCTCAAAAAGCGATCGAGAAACTGAATGGCATGCTGTTGAATGATAAGCAAGTTTACGTGGGACCTTTCCTTCGCAAGCAGGAAAGGGAGACTGCCACTGACAAGACAAGATTCAACAATGTTTTTGTGAAGAATCTATCCGAAACGACAACTGAGGAGGATTTGAACAAAGCTTTTGGTGAATTTGGAACTATCACCAGTGTTGTGGTGATGAGGGATGGTGATGGAAAGTCTAGGTGCTTTGGATTTGTGAACTTTGAGAATGCAGATGATGCTGCTAAAGCAGCAGAGGCTCTTAATGGAAAGAAATGTGATGACAAGGAATGGTTTGTTGGGAAAGCTCAGAAAAAATATGAAAGGGAAGTCGAGTTAAAACAACGGTTTGAGCAGAGCATGAAGGAAGCAGCTGACAAATTTCAGGGTGCAAATTTGTACATTAAAAATTTAGATGATAGCATAGGTGATGAGAAACTTAAGGAGCTTTTTTCTCCATATGGTACAATCACGTCTTGCAAGGTATGCAGCTTTTGAATTTTGAGGAGCTAACCACCTATTGACTATGTTATGTCACCTGTTCACAAACATGTTTTCATGTACAGGTTATGCGAGACCCGAATGGAATAAGCAGAGGATCAGGGTTTGTTGCATTCTCAAGTCCTGAAGAGGCATCTAGAGCTGTAAGTTGATACTTTTTTCTGTGCATTCATGAGTATCCTTTTATGCACTAATATCATTTTGTTATTTTGATAGCTATTGGAGATGAACGGGAAAATGGTTGCTAGCAAACCTCTATATGTTGCCCTTGCACAAAGAAAGGAAGATAGAAGAGCCAGGTTGCAGGTATGTTTTCTTCACATACGTTATCTTTTATTCTTCTTTGTTCTTTGTCAATGTCCAGCTATGCTATCTTCACTTTTTGATTATTGCCAATCCTTTCGAATTATAATGTTCTTGTTCCTTGTAATGTTATTTTTCATGGATGTTTGTGCATGATAGATTTCTGTTTATTAAACAGGCTCAGTTTTCTCAAATGCGACCAGTTGCAATGGCACCGTCAGTTGGTCGTATGCCAATGTACCCCCCTACTGGTCCCGGTCTTGGACAACAAATATTCTATGGACAAGGCCCACCTGCGATCATACCACCCCAGGTAATCCTTTCTACCCATGTTGCTTCAAAATAATTGCATGGTTGTTTGTATGGATGCTTGTGTCTTTTACTGTTAGGTTGGTACCTGCTTGCCAATTTGATAAAAAATGCTTTCTCACTTGAAAGTTTTTTGTAATGATTTGTCCCTTTATCAGCCTGGATTTGGGTATCAACAGCAGCTAGTGCCTGGTATGAGGCCTGGAGGGGCTCCTATGCCAAATTTCTTTGTGCCAATGGTTCAGCAGGGGCAGCAAGGTCAGCGTCCTGGTGGTCGACGGGCAGGTACTGGCCAGCAATCCCAGCAGCCAGTCCCGCTAATGCAGCAGCAGGTTGGTAGTGTCTTCTCCTTAATAATAAAATGAGATGGTAGAATCCTTTGTCTTATGGTTTTGTATAAATGACAGATGCTTCCTAGGGGACGTGTCTATCGCTACCCTCCGGGACGTGGATTACCTGATGTTCCAATGACTGGTGTTGCTGGAGGCATGCTTTCTGTTCCATATGACATGGGTGGTATGCCAATGCGTGATGCAGCGTTGTCCCAGCCAATTCCCATAGGGGCTTTGGCTACTGCACTTGCAAATGCTACTCCAGATCAGCAGAGAACGGTATGCACTATCCCTATGTATTTGCTTGTTCATTTCTATTTAGGAAATGGGTAGGCCCCTTGGCTGATGCTTTCAAGTTCAGACACTTGTTCTGGATGCATTGGTCTTTTTGGAAATTTTAATACGTCCCTTCCCAAAACAGGTCACTCTTTGTTTTTTCTAGTATCTGGAGGTATGTGGGTTTTTGTTGGACAAACCAAAAACAAAGATATGGCCATAACCTGAGAAAAAGTCTTTTCTAGATGTAGTAGTAGATTTTTATCCGTGTCTACCAGGAGTGTTTGGATTTTCATGCCCCTAAGGGAATTTAGGAAAACATGATCTATCATGCTCTAAATCTCATCATTAGTTTTGAATTCAATGATTTAGGTGAGAGAAATAACTAGTTGAAGCTGCCATTTTATCTTGCCTTAAATTCATGCTTCATTCATTTTGAATTTAATATAGATTTAAGGAACATGACAAAATATTATAAAAAGAACAAGAGAGGATCCCAATCCCAATCCCAATCCCTAATGGGATTATAAAAAATGCCTCTACTGAAGAGGGAAGTGGAATGAGCATGGTCGCCTAATACATCTTATACTTGTTTGCTCGTAATTGATACTTAATTTCATGAAATGAATTTCTGAATACGTTTTACTTGCTGCATAACTTTAGATGCTGGGAGAAAATCTGTACCCTCTTGTGGAGCAGCTGGAACCTGAAGCCGCGGCTAAAGTGACAGGCATGCTTCTGGAAATGGATCAGACTGAGGTTCTGCACTTGCTTGAGTCACCAGAAGCTCTCAAATCAAAGGTTAATGAGGCGATGGACGTTCTAAGGACTGTTCAGCAGCAGGCCACTGGCACAGCTGATCAACTAGCTTCATTGTCACTGAACGACAACCTTGGACCCTAGGTAGAGCTTGGGCATGGTTTTTTAAATGCCGGATGTGAAATCCATTCTAGATATGGCTTTGATGCATTTTAGACTTTGATTGCTTGGTAGCTTAGGCACCGGTTTTGGCTTGATTATGAGTTTCTTTCACAAGTGATGTGGATGTTTATGTTTTAATTTTTGTTATGCGAGTGACAAATTTCCGTTGCTTTTATTCCTTCGAATGATGCCATGATCCTGTTTCAGCTTATGTAGCCCAAGCTGTGGCCGGTGGTGGCTCATTTTGTACCGGAGAAGCCCAGGATTAATTTTACTTCCCCAGTCATCCACGCTAACAAATCATCCTTATCCTGCAAAAAGGAGATTTTAGTAAATAACCAAAAAATAACATTTCGGCTAGGTAATTTTTCTTACGTCAACCCCCGAGCCCAGGTATCATCTGCAGCTTTGAATGCTAGGACAAAAGCACCTATACCCGTTAAGAAGTTATTTACATAGTTAGAAACCCGGGGGTTGATTCAGCTATAGGGCGGGTTTTGGGTTACATGGGTTGTTTTGGTTAATTTAAATTAATTTTTTAAAAAATTAAATAAAATATATTTGAAGTATTTACATTTCATATAAAAAATTAAAAAATAATTTATATAAATATAGTATAGACTTTATATAGATTTTACATGTAAATAATAAAATTTAAAAGATTATTTTAAAGAAGTTTTCATTTCACATTAATTTTTTTCTTAACATAATATTTGAAGTACTTTAATATATATAATTTAAATTAATAAAAAAAAATTATATTTTTTTAATATGAAATATTTTTTTTTGATTGATTCAGCTAGTGGGCGGGTTTTGGGTTATATGGTTTGTTCTGGTTAATTCAAATCAACTTAAAAAAAACTAAAAAAATTAAATAAAATATATTTGATTTCATATAAAAAATTAAGAAATAATTTATATAAATATAGTATAGACTTTACATGTAAATAATAAAATTTAAAGGATTATTTTAAATAGTTTTTCATTCCACATTAAAAATAAATTATTTTACCTTTTAAGTTGACGTATTTAAATCAAAAAAATTTTTATTTCATATTAAAAAAACATAATTTTTTTTTTATTAACTTAGAATATATATATATATATATATATATTAAAGTGCTTTAAATTTGACGTTGAAAAAAAAACCTTTTTCTTTTGAATATATATTAAAAATCTTTAAATTTTCAGAAAAAATAAAACATTTTAGTATTTATATAATAAACTTTGAAATAAATTAATAATTAATTAAAAAATATATATATAAAAAAAGGATCGTCAGGAGACAAAATACATTTAAAAAAGAAAAACAATGTTTCTACCCATCCAGCGGGTCGAACGGCTTTTTCCAGGGTAATTATTAGCTTGGTTTTAGAATGAAACAAACTTGAACAAGATCCTGGATCATCCGAGTTCTAGATTGACTTATTTGGTTAGATCTAACAACTATGATTATTTAAGATGGAGAGAAATCTAGTGGTAGTGGACGACTTAGGCATCTAGTTATGGAGAAGGATAATCTCCGCTCTCCTACAATTGCAATGTTGGGTTTGTAGTTTTGCTATTTTCGATACGCTCATTGAAATATTTCCCAAGCATTTTCTATAGGGCTGAGTCAATGTTCTTATCGGCGTGGCTTCTCAGCACCAAGTAATGAAGACTGGATTCAATCCTCTAGCACTGGACACCGCCTCCAATATCCTTAACCAAGTAACGATCGACAGCCACTGCTAGAGCCGAGTTACAACCATTTCCCCTCTTCAATCCAATAAATTATCAGAGGTGAATATAATCCTGCCACGCTTTAGAAATCAAGTAAAGTTTATACCAAACGATCCCTGGAGAGATAGCTGACAGCTCATTTGCACTAATCGCAATATGAAATGGTCGGGTCCGGTTTTGAGATATGGATCGAAAGCAATTAGTGGTTGCATCGAATTTAACAAGGGATGACTGGGTTTTCCGCAATCATCAAGCATTTGCATACAGCGAATAAACGAGTATACACGTAAAACAGAATTTCATTGAAATGAAACACTTGGGATGTTCTCTCTCCTAAATTTCTAATCTGACATGTATAATATGCACAAAACAACTCTAAAGTCACGAGCACGTTTTGAAAAACTCCCGATGGCACATCCTGTTGACATCACGAGGCTATGGATCCCACCACTGGTTATCAGCCTCGGCAGCATTCAAACTAGTGCATAAATTAAGCTTCCTCTCGAATAGCACGTCTTAATCTTATTCCTCCTACTTCAACTTCTCCAATCAAACCCGTGCCCTGAGAATTTGAAATCTGTGCTTCTGAGGAAGTCCCTGCCTCATTTTGCCGCTTCTCTGTATACTCTCCATAGTTATGAAGCCTGCGACCAATGAGATAGCGATCATCACGAATGGAATTGTGAAGGTTGGTGAACCAGACATGAAATCTCTTGGCACAAAAGCACAACAGGCTGAAGCAGAGGCATCCCAGCCATGCAAATCGGTACACCGCTGAGTTTACTGCTAATGGGTACCCAAGAACAGGAAATACTCCTCTTGATAAGACATAAGGTACACACAAGGCTGTTAGCAGCTTCATTATTATTGGGAAAACAATCTCCTGCAGTACCCAAAGGCCTTGCAGCCTTGAGAAACCATCTTCTCTCACCCTTTCGAATTTTATTCTCCAACTTTCATCCACCAGCGGCATCATCTGGTCCAACATTACCTGTTCAAGCACAGGATTCAATGCTGAGAAAAGAGAACTCCTTCAAAGATTCTTTTTCAGTTCATAACTTGGATATCTACATATCACATTCAAATCAAAACCTTCTATCTTTTTAGAAAAAGAGAAGGTTCCAACATAATATATGAAACAGAAATCATTTTGATACCACTACTGTCACGATCCCAACCAACCATGATACTACCCACCTTTCGCTCTACAATCTTAATGGCAGTAAGGCGGTGCTTGGATAAAATCATCAGTGTATTTATTACATGTCACTGTATGGAAATTATGGTAGCATGCAGCAGAATAGGGATGAACGAAATAAGCATTTTGCTAATCCCCAATATTTAAGAGGGACTGCACAATTTGATAACTCACCAGCCGAGTCCATATCTTGAGAAAGATGAGCCCTAATGCCCAATCCTGATACAGAAGGAAAACAGGGCTTTCATCTACAGGCACCCGCATAGGAACAATTACCAAAAGCTCGAATAGCAGCCCAATCAATACTGGAATAACAAAAATCTGGACAACAAACAGCAGTTTTAGGTGTTGAGAGTCAAAGAGTTCCTGTATATGAGAAACAAAAACCATAACATACCCATATTGACAATAGAGCTGAGCTCTTGAGAACAATGCTGCACCACTTCCAGATTTGGCTAAACAAAACTGTTGCCCTCTTTGTTCTAATTTGCTCAATTGAATATCTTGCTCCAGCTAAAGCAGTCCAAATGACGTAACTTCCAATTACAAAAGCATATAGATCTGAATAAAGAAATAGAACAAGAACAAATCAGCGTTCTCATCCAAAATGCATGGTGCAAAAGGACAGCTAAGCAAATTCAATCAATTACCATTGCACTTGATGCCATGAGTTATTGGCAGAAGAGGAATGACATTGAAAAGAGCACGCCCAAGTGATATTGGAACAACTATCAATGTGGAGTTGAACATAAGTAGAGTCATCCATGCCACCACCAGCAAGAGGACAATCCGTAGAACAAAGCTGTACCTGCTAAAAGATGAAAGTCCAATATCAGGAAGCAAGAAATGCAGCTTGTCCCAGTGACCATAATTAAGTGCAACAACAAATAAATGATGGTAAAAGTATTAATGTGATAAATAATGCATCGTTAATGGAAAGTCTTGGCAGTTGATGATGCACAGAATTGCAATAACAATAGGCACTAGAGGATTAAAGAGTAAAACAATGCACAATATAATAACATAATCCATCATAAAATCATAAGATATCCATGGAATGCCACACAGCAGAACACAAGGATATCATGAAAAGACCTAAAGATAAAGGCTCTTTCTGCCCTTGCATTTAAGATTTAGAACAAACATTGATCTATAAGATAGCAGCAATGTCACAGGTGATGGAATAATGGCACACAGATGTACTGCCAGTAGATGTCATAGAGGTAGTCTTATGAAAGAGTAGAATAACTTCCAATTCTTTTGCTATCAGAAAAATAGAAATCAGAATGGTAATGGATAATGTACAGGTAAAAGGGAAATATATATATATATATATATATATATATATATATATATATAGAACGAGCATAACTAGCAAGCTACTAGAGATGATAAACTGTTTTTAAAAATAATAAGATGCAGGTAATAAAGGTGTCCAAAAGGAGAGCAAGCTGCCAACAAAGATGTTATTCATACAACCAGCTGAAACTGTCAACGTAGCACATTGTGCTTACTCTGAATCAGATTGTTCATCAATCTCATCCTCCTCTGCAGAAGCTCCGGCTGCAAGAGTGGAACTGTTTTGGTCATCTGCAGCTGCAAGAGCCACTAAGGCCCTGTCTTGTCCACCTTGTTGTGCAGCCTGTAGTCTATCCTGCCTTCCTTGCTCCACATTTCCATTGTCTTGACCACCATTGTCCTCAGCTCCAGGCAGTAAGAAATCTGTTAAGCCAAGTGCCCAGCCTACTGCTGTAAACCAGTAGCGGAGAAGGGACTTGATTGTGGTCCGCAACTTAAAATGCTCAATGGCAAATGGGATGCAGATTTGAAAGAGAAGCATGTCAGCTGGAATTTCAGTAAACGGGTCAGATACCCTGAAATAAATGTGCATTTAGATGTTAGCAAATAAAAGTAATAAACAATTGTGGTAACTGTAGACATGAACAGTGGTTCCCATAAAGAACAGATTTCTTCTTACGAAATGTCCAGTGGAAAAATGGAAGGTGCCATTCTCATAGCAAGTTTAACAGGTAAGAATACAAGCATCACAATTAGACTTCCATAAACTGCAACAGACAATAAAACTCTGCGAGCATGCTTGTGCACAGGATCATCAATTAGATCACGGAATGGGTTGTAGTTAGGATCTGCTGGATCTCGAAGAAAATACAAAACACCATGGCGCAAAACCTGCAAAGAGCAATGAAGAAGAAAAAAAGATTATCAACACAATTGAACCACATGATCAGCTATTCAAATTTGAATTATGATAAGATGACTGAGAAGAATACCCCACGAAGAAGGCTCACGAAGATGCTGATTTGTAGCATGTAAACAATTCCTACAACCCAATGAACTAACGAGCTTGCTAAAGGAGAAATTGAGAAGAACTGAACTCTTTGAGCCATAGACTTTCCAAACATCCTTATTGTACAAATATCCAGCCACCATCCACACATCAAAGGGAACACCCCGAGTTCAATAACTAGAAGGAAGGCAACCTTAATCATGGTCATCAAATGTCTCGTTGCTGCCAAGAACTGCCTGAAGAGGGATGGAATTGTCTCTGCTATAGAAGCAATACCGTAAAACCTCCCCATGGTCAAAGGTTCACCCTTAGTGTACCGAATTAAAGCAACACCACCAAGATAGAAGAAGACTAGAGAGAATATAAACATGTATCCAATAGCAAGAGTCGTGACATCAGAAAGCCGTGATGTGCCAACACTTGCCCCTTTTAAGAGATCTGCAGAAAGTGGACTGCTTATGTTATTTGAGACTTCATTTAGTCCACTGGCATTTACATTCAACATGTCCACAACCTGACCGAGAACTCCACCATCTTCACCTTCAGATGTCAAATTTGCAACAGCAGTTAACGCATTCTTCAAGGTGATATTTGCTAAGGAGAGAGCAGTATCTGTAAGTGGCATAACTGTTGACAGCACAGGAACACTTGCAGAAGAGAAAAGCCATGATATGTAGTACAGGATAATCCGTCCCAGAGAAAATGGCACAAAGATTACAACACCGAGGAATATCATATTGCTAGCCAAAACCTGCCAATGTATAAAACCAAAATGAAAAACTCACCAACATGGAAAATAGAGGCTCCATTTTATTCAACCTATATGGACATCGCAGAGTGAATAACTCTTCAAATTAGTTGCAAGACACAAAGGAAAGCAGAAAGAGTTGGACAAAAGGGAAAAAGAATGTGTCAATTGCGAAATATCTCCTCTTTTTTTTTTACAGCACTCCCTTAAAAAAGCTGGTATTGGACTGACTAAAACAGGGTAAAGTAGAAAGTGAACCAGTATACTAATTCCTTGTCCTCAAATCAGTTTCCATTTGGGTTAAACCTATGCCCGACATTCACAAAGGAGAGGGAGAAAAGAGCATAGAATCGTAACCAAAACATATAATTCAAATGAAAATGATTCAAATGTTATTGAGTAAAGTACTTGGTGGAAGATGCTACTAATAACACCATACTATATGATATAGATCTGAACTTACAGTAAATGCATTTTCAACTAAATGAAAAACAGGACCCTGCATGCCAACGAGCTCATCAAAGGGCACATCCTCTGCACCATCAGCATCATCTAAACCATCAAACATCTGTTCAACATGGGCCTCGAGACGGGCTGCCTGCATCTCCCATCGAGCAGCAACATTCTCTGCATTCCTTCGAATAATTTGACCAGCCCCAGCAATTCCTTGTGCTCCACCAGCATCTTCAGCATTTACCTCACCAGCAACATTTCTATTAGCCTGTCCCAGTGGTCGTCTTGCAGCACGGGCACCGTTTCTGTCTCCTTCATCTTCTCTCTCAACATCCTGTCCTCCAAGCTCTCTTAAATGCCTGAAGTAATCTCTTAGAGAAGTGGCGCCAAGAAAAATGAAAACAATACTCGCAGAAAGCAGGAACCCATGCAGACAATCAGTAAGAATAACAGTAGTGGAGATGTGACTTAAGAATAATCTCTGGGCTTCACCTAAACTCCTCACAAAAGCCAAGCGCCATATCCAAAACGTAATAAAGGGTATAATTAGAAGCCAAACTGAAAGCACAAAACTAAGACGCAAAAAGAATTGTAGAACATGACAAGTCTTCATTGTCATCCCTACTACAAACTCCTGAAAAGGAAGCCTAGCTGGGGCATTCTCAGCATAAACAGGAGAGAAAGAAAAGGGATGTTTGCAAACCTACAAAACACATGAAGAAAGCGATTAGTAAAAAGAAAATCATTAGAAAGGAAATGCATTTCATTCGCTATTTGACAAAAAAGACTAGAGATAGCGCCTTAAATCATGCGTTTAACCCACTGCCCAAAAAATCATGCAATTCACCAGTTTTCTTGAAATTAAAATTCCTGTAAGCCTAAAAGCATATTCGGTACAAACCTCATGACAATCCGCAATCAACAACCTAATTGAAACACTTCATAAATTAAAGCCAAAAGGAAACAAAAACTTGGGTTTTTTCTTTATAAAGACACTAATTAAACCCTAATTTCACCAAATTGAATTAAGGAAACAATATCCAAATCCTAATTAAACCTCTTCCAATCAATCTTTCAACATTTCAATTAATATCTCACAAAACCCCTAATTAACAAATCAAACACACGAAACAATATAGCAAGAGAGAGAAACCTCGCATTGGCGAGCATTACTATGATTAAGCCACTGAAGGAGACAGTCCTGATGAACAAACTTAATACTTCCACTACACGCGCAAGGATACCGTAACGGATTCTCCGCATCTCCTGGATTTCTACAGATCCTGCAAACATCCTCCTCCTCCTCCTCGTCATCGAACCTCGCCGCCGACAACAACGACACCGTCTTTACTCCGTCACTCTCCTCTTTCCCCATCGAACCCGATGGAGACCGCGTCTGGTTTACGCCGTCGGTGGCTGTTGCGGAGGTGATCGGCTGTTGTGGTGGTGGTTGTTCCACCGCGGAGTCGATCTCCATGGGGAAGGGAAAAGCTTTTAGGTACGGAATTGACAGGCGAAACAGGAACGGAGTTGGCTCAATGAGTTGATGGCGCGAGTTGAGATTGGAGAGAGTATTCGGAGTTTGTTTTTCTGGAGATTTTATTGGAAAAAGAGGAATTGCAACGCGGATCTAGTGTTTTTACGCGTTTGTCCTTGGTTTGTGGGTTTTATTACGGTTGTGTCCTGGTGGATTTAGTGAGGATAAGGAGGAGGTCGGTTCGATAGGGACAAGTAGATTACTGGAGGTGTAAAAAATTCACCTGTGAGTTTTAAACTCTGCAGCTCATAAAGAATCTGTCGAATGGGTGGTTATTTTTTATTTAAAACATTCTTGAAATTTTTTTTTTTTTATTTTTAAAATTTTATTTTTAATATTAATATACAATCTAAAAACTATTCAAAAATATATAAATTTAATTTTAAAAAACATTTAAATTTTTTAAAATATAAAAATACACTTTAAGATTCTATTTGAAAACGGAATTTAAATTATATTTTTTAAAAAATTAATTTTTTTTTAAATTATATTTTTTAAATTATTTTTTAATATTTTTTAAATTATTTTTTAATATTTTTTAAATTATTTTTTATATCAATATTAAAAATAATTTTTTAAAAAATAAAAAATATATATTATTTTAATATATATTAAAAAAAACTTCAAAAAATAATTCCTATTAAATTTCTAAAAACCCTAGAAACCTCATTCATGAACCCTGACCAAACTCAAATTAGCCCTCATTTATAATTTAACTATCCGTCCAGTGTTTAATGGATTTTTTTCAAGTTATTTTCCGAAAACTCCAATTGAATTTTCAACCCAAAATCTTTACAAATTTTCCCAATCTCTTTTAAGAATTCTGAATTTCGCTACAATTATTCATCCTGCTGCACTGATTTTCGAAAAAATATTTATTTTAACGTTCAAACTATATTTTTTAAAAAATAATTAAAGTAATTATACTGTTTTTTTTTTTTTCTGCTTGAGTATTTATATTAATGTTTTTAATACTTGTACTCGTGAAATTTAATCAATCAAGTTTTTTTTTTATTGGTTTTGTTGATGAAATGTTTATGTGATAGTTAATCTTTAGGTTAATGTTATTTTAATATTTATTATTCTTTTAGTAAGGTCCTTGTACTTTGTGAATTTTTTTTTATTTTAGCATCTGTACCAAATGTTTTTCTATTTAAGTACTTACATTCATAGAATTTTATCAATCAAGTGCTTCTGTAGGTTTTCATCACAGAACAGCTAGTAAATTGGTTATCTTCAATACAAGTGGATTGACATGCCCACAATAATACCCTTTTTTTTTTTTTCAAAAATACCTTCGAGTTATACAAGGACATAATAGGAATTTTATAAATACGACTGCTTAAATAAAGAAAATCAGTACAAGTATTCAAAATTAAACAATTAACGGAGTTTAGCAACCAAAAGCTAACTGGAGCAAGAAATTTTTAAATAAAACTAAGAAAAGAAAAAAAAAAACTAGAAGAAAAAGGTCTCGTACAATCACCCCCGGATTCGTATAGTGTTTTACCTTTTATGTCCTTTATTTTCTTTGCTATCATTATCGAATTTTTTTCCTTTCATATCACATTGTGGGTGAGATATAGTTTGTTTTAATTTATTTTTTATATAATTATTATGATTTTAAAAAAATATTTTTGTGTTGGTTTGGGATCAAAATTAAAAAAAAAATAGCAAGCTTTTTGTTTATAAAAAAATGCAATGCCAGCTCATTTTTTTTTGTCATTATTTTTTTTTATTTTCAATTTAATTTTTTGTATTGATTAGAATTGAAGTTGATAATTTATCTTAATTAATTTTTTATGTAGCCATCTAAATTTTTTTTTTTTAAAAATCATGTCCTTAGGTTGGTATTCAATTTTACAATACAAAATTGATTTTATTAATTGAAAAAAATTAAAAATTAGGGGACCAAAAATAAGACAAACATCAAAGAGAAGGTCTTTTTAAAATACAATAACAATACCTTTTTGATTAATTGTGCGTTTAGATTTTGTCAAATTTCTTTTTTGATCATTTTAGTTTGAAAATTAAATAATTTAATTCAATGCTTTATCTTGTTTGTATTTTAGCTTTGAAGTTTAAAAGAGAAGAAAGAGAGTTGCTTAAAAATGATAAATAAGAGAGATAGTTGGTGAGTAATCACTTTTCAATAATAAAACTTGTGTGTTGTTGAATTTTATTTGTGAAGTGGAGTTTTATTATATCAATTTTTAAAAATAAAAATACAATTATAATGCAATACTACGGATCACCTAAAATCTTTTAAACATATTTTTAAATATATATAGGCAATGATACCCAAGACACAATCATCATATCAGAGTCCATTTTCACTTTTCAGAAGGCCTCATATCCCACTATCCTTTGAAGCTATTTCTAAGCACTCAAATCCACAGAGCGTGCTACACACGAGCCCTTAGTTAGCATGATACCATCTATCCATCCTTTTGATAATCTCACTAAACGAAGTATGAAAACGAAACCAGAAAATGACAGCCTTAGCCTAATCTTTCTCTTGCCTTGCCTTTGACAATTTTCATGGTTTCTTTTCTCCTTTTCCTTTATCTCTCCTCCCCCCTCTGCTCTCTCTCTCTCTCTCATATAATTAGCATACTTTGGTATAGTTGTCGGTGGAGCAGTAGCACAGCATCCTATGCAAAAATACCAAGCTCACATTTGTCCTTGTATAAGATCACCTGATATCCATGGGCTCAAATTCTTGTGGTCTATACTCAACACTCAACTGTTTTCCAATTCACAGTTTCTACCTTACACGTCAAGGTTTTGCTGCATTTAAGTCTTGACAGTTTCTACATTATCAAGTCGCTCCCCCCCCCCCCCCCCCCCAAAACAATCTCTCTCTGCTGCTTTGATAGGAACATTAATGGTGGATGATCCTTTATAGCTGTTAACATCTTCTTGCTAAGCCAGGCTCAGGTGAGCAACAGCTATAATGCTTGCCCCCCCCCCCTCTTTTTTCTGAAGATAGTAGCTCACATCATAGGAGATAGCTAGATATGGTAATTGATGCTTGCTTATATTATTAGATGATTCAAGTAGGCTCATCTGTGTATAGTTTTCATCAAATGATTGAGCATTAAGTGAAGATTGTTTCCAAAATCAATGATTGCATTACTGAACTGAGACTAGCTAGGAGCTGAAATCTTTAACTAGAAATCTTCACAAGAATGTTTATTGGTTATGAATTTACTTTATAAGTATAAACAGAGAGTGAAGTGATGGACAGCAAGACATGGCTTTGGAGGAAAAGATCTTCTGAAAAGACAATTGTGGCAACGAACAAATTTGGCATTTCCGTGAAAGGAATCGATGAAGAGGTAACTACAGGGCCTTCTCTTTAAATTTCTATAGCAGCTTTCCTTTCCCCATGTGAAAACACCATTATAATCCTTCTAACGATTTTTTTTGTTGTTAAAAAATTGAAAGAATTTCACTACAAAATAGACTGGAAAACACTTTTATGAGCCTTCTATTGTGTGGTCCAGTCCTGTAGCAATTTGCATACACCTTTATTATTGTTGTTTCTTTTTTTCGGATTCTTCGATGGAAGAGGAAACTTGCATTTCAGTGCGAGAAGGTTACTTGTGCAGATATTGAACGAACTTGATTGTGAAAATGTGAAATCCGACTCATGCATTCCTTTGTTTCATTTCATTAGACGCAGGACATTCCGGTCGGGAATGGATTAGGACCAGTTAGACGAAATTTAAACGAAAAGTTAGCTTCTGTGCTTCTTGATTGTCATGCAAAAGATGATCCCGTGACAGAAAATGAAAAATCAGAACAAAGAGCTACTGCAGGTGATTCATTAATCCATCAGTTGCTTCTAGTGTCTGTATTTGTATTACTTTTGATAATCCTTATTCTTTATATGCTTGGCTTGTAGTCTCTTGGTTAATCCAATGAATGAATATTTTTCTTGTAGGCCAGGAAAAGACAGAAGCAGAAGTAGATTGCCTAAAGAAAGAACTGGATGGAGCTCCGAATCAGGTAGTAGCTGCAAATGAAGAATTAAGTCACTCAGATGCCGCATTAAAGAAATGCATGCAGCAACTGAACTCCTTCCGAGAAGAACACGAGCAAAAGATACACGCTGCTGTCATGGAAACAACAAGTGAATTTGAGAGGGCACAGAAAACTCTGGAAGGGAAGTTGATGGAGACAAGCAAAAGGCTTTCAAATTTAGCCATTGAGAACACAAATTTGAGTAATGCCCTTTTACTCAAGGAGAAATTAGTTGAAGAGCTGCATAAACGTGCATCTCAGACCCTCGCAGAATTCAATGCACTAATGGCTAGATTAGATTCCACAGAGAAAGAGAATGCTTTTCTGAAGTACGAGTTTCACATGCTTCAGAAGGAACTTGAGGTTCGAAATGAGGAACTGGAATATAACCGTCGGTCTTCTGATGCATCGCGAAGGCAACACTTGGAGAGTGTAAGTAAAGTCACGAAACTAGAAGCAGAATGTCAGAGACTTCGCACCCTAATGCGGAAAAGGCTGCCTGGTCCTGCTGCTTTCTCAAAGATCAAGAGTGAAGTCGAAATGCTGGGAAAGGAGCCGATGGAATTAAGAAGAAAACCGAACCTCACCAGAGATTTGGTACTCAGAGACCCCATTATGGAAATTTCTCCAGAAATTCCTGTAAAGAACATTGATTTCCTGATCGAGCAATTACGGGGTAAGGAAGAGGAGAATAAAGTTCTCAGAGAAATGATGACCAGAAAGAATGCTGAACTCCAATCTTCAAGAATCATGTTTTCACGAACTGCTTCAAGGTTATCTCAGGTTGAGGCTCAGGTTATGGAGCTTTCCGGAGACCAGAAATCCGTGGAGCTGACAACGCATAGCCCATCATCACGTGAACTCTTATCTCCAATTGCAGGTTCTGATGCTGGATCATGGGCTAATGCTCTAATCTCAGAACTGGAACATTTCAGAGATGGGAAACTCAAGAGTCCGTCAGGACATAAAGCCATTGAAGTTATGGACATGAGTTTAATGGATGATTTTGTTGAGATGGAGAAATTAGCTATGGTTTCAACACAAACACATTCTGCAGGAGGGAATCGCCCTTCCTCAGCTGGCAAGGAACTAGTTCCCGTAGAACAAGAGAAACAAGAGATCCACTTGAAAGACGATTCAACTGATAAGTCTTTCGACTGGCTTCAGGTTGTTCTGAATGCAATATTCAAACAGCAGCGTATTTCAAAACGAAGTCTAACTGAAATCCTGGAGGACATTAACATTGCTTTAGGTTATATAAATCATCCAAATGTTTGCGAACCTAATACATCAGCATTCTCAAGGCTTCCTGTGGAGTGTGATATTAGCGGTTATGTCACTAGGAAGTCTCCAAGTGAATCTTCGATTGTGGATTCACTGAATGAAACTTCCAGGGCCGACACCCCAGTGAAAGAAACAAGCAAACAACACTATCAATCTAATCTGACTGATCTGCAAGAAGAGAATGATAGACTGAAAAATGAGCTGAATAATATGGAAGCCAGGCTGCATTCTGCAACTGATAAGTCGGAGGCTCTGATGATGAAGCTCCGGGAATCAGAACAAAGTGTTGAAAGGTTACAAGCAGAAGTGGAAATTTTGAAGGAATCAAAAGGAATGATTGAGGATCAAATTGAAAATCAGAAGTCAATCAATGAAGATCTTGATACTCAGCTTACAGTTACCAAAGCTAAATTGAATGAGGTCTTCCACAAGTTCTCATCTCTGGAAGTTGAATTTGAGGACAAAAGTAACTGTTGTGAAGAATTAGAAGCAACTTGTCTTGAGCTTCAACTTCAGCTGGAAAGGTAACAGGTTTTTTCTTCTTATATTCTCTGCAAACTACCAAAAAAAAAAACCTTTCCTAGATTGAAAGAGAACTCTCATATATTTGTAACATTAATGATTAAACAGTGCTGCTAAGGAAACCCTGAGCTGTGGCATAAATGAAGAGGGGAAACAACCACAAGATGTAAGTTACTGATCACATCTTATTGTGTTAATTAAAATGCCCTTATCAGATATATATACTCGACAACTTAGCTAGGAAAGTAATTTGATCGCAATAACAAGATAATCCAAATACTTCACCATAGATAATTGTTTTATTTCACGACTACTGAATCTGATGGTCAAATTTGCAGGGCTGGGAGATCAAGGCAGCTTCTGTAAAGTTAGCAGAATGCCAAGAAACTATCCTTAATCTTGGAAAGCAACTGAAGGCTCTGGCTTCACCAACAGAAGCAGCACTCTTTGACAAGGTTTTCACTACTACTGGTGCCACTGCGGCTGCTACCAATATCAGGAACGTGAACAGGCGCTTCTCCTTGCGTGATCAAATGATAGCTGAAGATAGATCCAAAGCAATTATTCTCAGATCTCCAACTGAAGATGCACAAAAATCATCTCTTAACCACGCAGATAACAGTAATGAATTGATCAGTCCTAATGCCCTGGTATGTGCTCCTGAAGCATATTTTGGACCAAAGCACAAATCCGGTAATGCTGCAGTTGGGGCTCTGGCTATTGTTCCTAGTAAAAAGCAAGGATTTGGTTTGCTGAGGAGCCTACTAATGAGAAGGAAGAAAGGGACTAGCAAGAAGTCACGATCCTTTGTGAAGGTATGACAAAAAGTTGTTGAAGCCCAGCTGGATAAAACTACTGTTTCCATGACAGCACCAATTCAAACTGGACTAGAGAGCCACTGCGCTCGTGGTCTTGTGGTTGAATAATTTAATGTTTCCTTTTCTTTTCTTGATGATTGGCGATGTTTATAATGTGGGTATCAGATCTTTTTTTCCTTTTCGAGAGGGAGAGAGAGAGAGTGAGAAATGTATACTGGCTTTAAGTATTGTGTACATATATCTAGGTTTGATGAAATTAAAGAGCTTAAAGTGGCACCTGTAACTGAGAATGGGATGACATGCATATGCTGTCATCGATATGGCTGGTGCACGTGGTTCGTTTACTTGACATTATAGTATCTTCTAAATTTTGGAATGATGGTGGTGATTGATTGAGACTAAAACTCGAGAAATTTCAGATCCCCTGCTGCTAAACTAGTAAATTTGACATGAACTTTCGACAAACGAACCTTAAGGATTCATGGTTAATGATCTCGTTTGATAAAAACGCAACAAATTCAGCTAGCTGATCACCTCCAACCCCCTCCATAGTACTAATCTGATCATCTCTTTTATCCACAACCAGCCAGTCCGCCAAATTTTTCACAGAAGAAAAGATATTCTTTTATTGGACAGAGAAATGCAGGCTCAACATGCTCGTTGACAAAATGTATAATTAAAGAGAAAATGATGTATCAAGTGTTGCATCTTCTTGTGTTATATACCTTACAATAACTCTATGCAGATGCCTCAAAAACCATGCAATACAGGACTACTTTCACACTGCTCTTCCAGTAAGAGAACAGTTGAAACAAATAGAAATCAAAGAATAGAATAGATAGCAGATTCTACGACCATGAAACGCATGATTCTCACCAAACGGGCTATTAATCTTTGTACAAAATAAATCTTGCAATTTCATCAAATCCAGCCTCCCTATAACATTCAGCAATACGCTCCAAAACATTATCCCATGTTCCTTTGATGGAAGCTAAATCCAACAAGAAAGCAGCCTCATCCAATGCTATCTGCATGCCAAATCAATATGAGCATCAAAATCAGCCCACGTGAATTAGATAGATGAGAGTTTCTAATGGAATTTCAGTCTTTTGCTTATCAGAAAGATTTATTCTGCTAGAGTGGTACCTGAGCAGCCGCCTTTCCCTTCTTCAAATCCTCCTGCCTACCCTCTTCACTCACCTTCTCCTTAATGTATTCAATTTGCTCATCCTCCCACTGTGCAATGCCTGCCACTTCCTGATCAGGATTAACCAAAATCAAGATAAGGGGAAAATCAGAAGAAGGAAAATAATAGATCTAAAAGACGATGAGTTCTAATTGAAGAAGGGGAAAATCAGAATAAGGAAAATAATAGATCTAAAAGACGATGAGTTCTAATTGAAGAAGGGTCAATACCTGATATGCACAACCTAAAGTCCACCATGGTGATTTTAAAGCAACCCTTGCAGCATCTTTAGCTTCTGATGTACGTCCAACTCTAAAAGAAGGTAATTGAAAAGGTTTGATTGAGAAATAAAAAAGTGTAAGACTTGAAATACATGGAAGTGCTCTGAAAAGATTTCTACAAACTTCTTCAAAATCTCTGCATAGAATACAAAGGGCCTTCCAAATCCTGGAAATAGATCTTTTTTTGTATAGAATTCCCCTGTCACCATTGCCGAAACCTTCCACCCACAGTATGGAAGAATTTGTCAAGTGCAGCAGCTCTAAACATGGTAACAATTGATGGCCAAAATCATAAATAACTTACATGATCCCCTTGCTCAAAATGGCGAGCTACTTTACGCTCTAAGACATCTGGGAACAGCCCAACCTGAAAAACAATAAAAAGTTGCAACATGTAGATTCATTTACAAACTCACTTATACAACTTTACCTCTTTAAGAAGATAGCCATCGAGGTTTGCAATCTGAGATTCAGCAAAATCACCCCTCCTGTAAAGTTTCTCACCCACATCTGAAGCAGCATGAAAGAGTTCACCATCACTTTCGTTGAAATTGGTGGCATCTTCCTCAACCAGAATTCTGTGCATATATTGATCTACCTGCATTGCAAGAGCTATAGAATATAAGCTGCCCTTGTCCAACTAATCGACACATTTTCTGAGACACTGCCCAACGCACACAGAAAAGTGAAACCTTCGAATGGTATTGAATTTGATATAATGAATAATCAACATAATTATGCACACAAATGTATAATGCTATTATAATCTCCATCTAACTATGCACATTGATGCATGCTTACAGTTTAATGTATTACATTCTTGGCTAAAAGCCACACCCCATGCTTGCGAACATCCACAACCGGCATCTCCATTCTGTATGAACAGTATCAATTTGTGTAGATTAATAAAGCAATAAACAAGTTTGCCAATTGCCATTAACAACATTGAAATACGCTAGAAAATTAACACGACACTCGACTAGAAAATGTACATATCTTACCCAGGTGGGGCTGTTGGCCAGCGCAGCAGTGCAGTTACGGAACCTATTGGCAAACATATGTATGATATGAAACTGAGTTTCCACTTGAACTACCCAAGACTCATGAGTGCATGTATCAAAACACATTGTACAAACAAATTCACGTCTAACCTGACAGATTCTCCGATAGAGGAATAACAAGTGGAATCAACCCTTGTTTGGATCCTGGGGAAATGATGGTTTCACCTGTAAACAAACAAATAACAAAACGTGGCAGGCCGTGAATTAAAAGACCAAAAGGAAAAAAAGAAAAGAAAAGCACATTTGACATTTTCAGAGTTTTTAAAAATACCAAAGATTATTATATGAATGATCAATACCTCTAGTTTGAAGCATTTTGAGCAAGTAATGGAGATGCTGAGGAGGTTGAGTAGCAGCTACTTCCTCTATGAATGATATGTGGCCTGCATGTTCACTTGCAAAACTCTCTAAATGCCATAAACTACCAATTAACAATTGAAGTCAATAGAATCTCTAACCCATCTTCACCAAATTTTGCTGAAAATAGAAATAGCTTGCAAGTAAATGATATTTAATTATGTATCATCTACATTGACCAACAAGAATTGACAGTCAAAACTATATATTGAAAGGGTCGTCGTGGAATTACCTGAGGAGGAAAAACATCTAACCCTGGCTCTGACTTGGCGAAGAGGGAGAGTGGTAGTAGAAGGGACTCTGTGCGCCACACCCAGCACTCCTATCTTCATAGCTTCTCTCTTCAGTCTCCACTCTGTTGCCACCCGTGTATTTCAGGATAAGAGCTCGACAGATCAATATAAAACGGCTACAGAAAAAAAAAGGAACTGAGATTTTGCTGGTGGTGGTTGTATTTTTTCCTGGAATGGGCCAGGCCTAGTGCCCCATTTGGATATGGGCGTTTTCAGTTCTACTTTTCATGGCTGAGCCCTTTGTACTGGCTTGTTGCAGGCCTGGTGTAAACATTTTGCTTTTTTGTCCCAAGGATTAATGGAGTTTGAATTTGCCTGTATTGGCTTTGTCTACAACTACAAGATATTGGGTTTAAAGTTTAAACTACAGGCGTTGAGGCTAGATATTAAATTGTTCCAAATAAATAATAGACAAGGTTATAACATATTTATAAATATTGCAGAAAATTTTCAACTGTTGCAAAATCTGGATGAGTATCATCCTCCCACTCTGGCGTTGGCCCTCCTCCACTCGATTAAAAAAAAATCAGCAAAAATTGATATTTTATGTGGTAAGGAATAATTAATAAAAATTTAAAAATGTACCTAAATCACTCATTAAACTATAATTAAAATACAAATAAAAAAATAACACACACGAAGATTAATTTAAGTATGTGAAGATGAATCATGAACATAAATGAAGAAAAACAAGGCAACACGAACATTTGTGGATGTTAAGAGAGAATATAAAAAGGATGAAGGATAAATCTCTTTGGGTTTTTAAGAGTGACTATCTATGTTTTGGATGAATTAAGTTAAAAAAACGTTAATATGAGAGATTATTCATTAATTAGAGAACGGATGTGAGCTTTTTTTATGCTAAATCACGTCTCTGTTTTTATTTTTTCCATTTCTAAATATTAGAGTATTTTCTTTCCATGATCAAATTGGTATGGTGAGATCTATATATGTGCTCACTAATTAATTAATCTGACAACGAGCAAAAATCTTTATACGGTGGCTGCAGCCGCTTCCTTCATTTCAAGCAAGGCAAGAAATCCCGGGGCTGGGATGATGTCTTTGGTCGCCATGATTTGCATGTCAGCTCTTCCTGCATAGCTCACCATGCGCATTGTGAGTGCCTGCGTTACCACACACAAAAAAAAAAAAAAAAAAAAACCCCTGTATCAGAGACAAACTTATCTATGGTCCCGTTTAAACATGGTTAAACTTTTAGGGTTTAGAGTTTGTACATGGGCCATGCTAGATGTAACGTTACAGGATTGTCTTCCAAAGTGATCTCCTCTTGTGCTGCTGCCACATTCGAGATAGTTAATATATTTATTTGTTTTTATATTTTAAAAATATTTAAAAAAAATTAGAATTTTTTTATTCAAATTAATATTTTTTTGTATTTGTAGATCATTGTGATCCATTAATTTCAAAAATAATTTTTTAAAATAAAAAATATTATTTTAATACATTTATAAATAAAAATTATTTTTAAAAATAACCACAACCATATTTTTAAACAATTCTTAACATCCTAAATGCAAACAGATACAAATTATATATAAGCTTACACCAAAACTATGAACTAATTAAAAAAATTGGATGTCTTTTCACCTTCGATCCTAGCAAAGACATTAATAGATCTCCAATTTGAAATAATGTTTTTTTCTTCTTGTTAGTCATCACCTTAGCTTTTTCCACACACTAATGTTTTTTTCTTTCCCTAAAACCGAAACACAATCCCTCTACTTCTTCCATGCCAGCCAGTCAGAACGTCCAAGGACCTCAATTTTCATGGGCTGAGAGTAATATTTGTGAAAGAGGCACCTTTTTCCATGACTTTCATGTTTTTTACTCGACAAGTCCAAACGATAATTCCACATAAAAATAAAACCTCCTTATGACATGCATCGCTCCGTGATGTTAGCTGAAACGTAAGCACTCCACGATGTTACTCTAAACTTTTTCGACCATTGTACAAGTTAGTTTTTTTTTTTTTTTTGTTACAGATTCTACAAGTTAGTTGAACTGTCACAAGTAATATTGTCTGAAACGTAAACAGGGAAGGTGCATAAGGCTCCGATTGGTTGGCAAATTAACTCTCTTAATATGCCTAAGACGGTCTTTAATCGCTGATTATATGAAGGACCCCTCCGTCCATCGCCAATAATACGAGTGTTTCTCTTGTTAATAAATAAACTTCAAAGAATTGCTCATCTTAAATGTGTTCTCGAAGTTTTCAAAAAACTCCAATTGAGTTTTCCATCCAAATTCCTCATAAAATATCAAAGAAAAACATAAAACTCCCTATAATAACAAAAGTAAATTAATTTTAAAAAATTAATGTTATATAAATGTTACGGTTGATACATTGAGTAGTGTTTATTGTTGTGGTGTTATTATGTTTTTGAAAAATTAATTTTTTTTTATTCTAAATCATTTTTTTATGGTAATATTAAAAATAATATTTTTAAAATACAATCACCACTATTTCGTTGACAGATTGACAAGCTACGCTCGAAGACGTTGTTCTTGATATATATATATATATATATATTCAGGTCTCAACTAGATTGAGCAGCAAATAGGGAACTCACGGGGAGTTGAAATCACGGACGTTGGCATTGGTCCACAAGCACGTAGAAGTAGATCAATCACGGCAGCACATGAATTGTGTATTTTCTTCCAGACCAAAAACTATTATGTACCGTTGGCAACGTCGTTATCGGAGTTGCAATGTTGACATCACAATAACGTCAACTGCAATCCCTAGAAGTAAAGCAATTTCTGAAAATCACTTGGCCAATTTGTATTTTTTTTTTTTAAATGCTAACTGTTTTAACAAGGGCAAAAGCATCCCTCGAGGACCATAATAAGTCTCAAATTGAATTTACCCATGCTGCGATTGGTTTTTAACCGGTCATCAACCCATTTTAATAATAATAATAATAATAAACTTAAAGATATAGCTCAACTAACTAAATCCTGTATTTTTTTTTAAAAATTATTTGTTCAAGTTTTATAAATTTTAGAGTCATTGAAGATTTACATTGTTATTAACTTAAGAACTCATGAAGTTAGTTGAAATACACATAAATTGATTCAAATATTTATATTTATAATAATAATAATAATAATAATAATAATAAATCACATGCTACGCTACACATAACAGATTGTAGGAAGGAAAGAAAGACAAAGGACATATTTTGTCTCCAACTATCATGTGATTCTCAATTAGGTTGCCAACCAAAATAAATTCCCAATTGAATCCCTCGTATAGCAAAAATTACTCAAGCAACCCCATCCATAGAATTTATGAAAAAAGATGTTGTTTTAAGAGAAATATATCCTTGTTTTCTTACGTTGATATTGAGGGGAAAAAATTAATGTAGTAAATGTAAGTTATAAAAATAATATTTAAAATTAAGTATTTATAAATTAATTTTATATTTTATAAATTTATTAATAAAATGTAAAATAAAACAATTAAACTTTACTTGGAGATTTAAGTTGACCTGACAAGTCACTCGAGTTTGACTAAACTAATTACAAAAATTTACCTATTTAAAACCTAATCAAGGCTTAATGTCGTTTGGATTCCGAACCAATCTATCAAGGTAGCTGAATTTCATAGTAATAGTTGGGAGAGATAACTTTGCATATTTGTCATGGAAATCAAGCGTTCTGGTCTATTGATGGTGAGAAAGAACGGTTTAGGAGTAGTATTTTATGTGGAGGTTATGGATAAATTTTGTTATGTAATCTCTAATAATTTTTGTTTTAAAATTTATATCGAACTGGTTATGAACCAGTATTCACAAACATATATTAATTAATCGGTCTAATATGATTTATATTCACAAACATATATTAATTAATCGGCCATGGCACATGAATATCTAGCCATCAATCCCTATATTCTTTATGGATCAATCTTTATTTATTGGGAAAGAGTGGGACTAAAAATCAATCCGAAAACCATGAAATGGAAATCAAATCACTCCTTAATTAAAATATATGCAAATAATTCAAGAACAAAATTTATATTTTCGTTGGGCTTTTCTTTTTTTATAATCGTTGATGTCCAGATTAATCTACATATATTTTAATTAATCAAAAGAAAATCTTAACAACATAGTAAATCTTTAATGTCCTGAGATTTATTTGGATCGGAAAAGAAACGCCAAACGCTATCAATGTGAAGTAAAGCGGTCCCGACCATCAATATGACCAGTTTTGTCACCAGATCTCTACTTTTATTGTCAACATTTGAGGATTTATAACTTGAAATATTAGAAGTGTCGTATGGTGGGGCTGGTAGAGGATGGAGCCGCCACGCCAAGCCGACAAAACCATAAACATGCACGCAAATGGTTGCAATAAATAATTAATCATAATTATATTATTCCTTTCCACCTACTATCCTTGCTTTCTATTTACATCAAATTAAAAAGTAGATTAGAATATGGTTGTGGATCCCTGCCAGGTCACCTATTTATTTCGTAGTTTAAAGTCGGCACTCCAAACAATTTTTTCTTGCACTATAGCCTCTCTTTTTTCAAAAATATTTTTGAAAAAATTTAATTTTTTTAATGGTTTCAAATTATTTTTTTATTTTTTGTATTGTTTTAATGTTATTGATGTTAAAAATAAAATTTAAAAAATAAAAAATTATTTTAATATATTTTTATATTATTAAAAAAGAGAGAGAGAGAATTCATTCGTGTGAAAAGTTAAAAGAGTTCTTTACAAGATATTGATGCTCTAATTTTTGGATTTTCCTCGCCACAACCTCAATGTTTGTCTCTAAACTCTAAAGTGACTAGTTAGTAGGTAAATAGTACAGCTTCTTGTTTTCTCACCGTCTAAACAAAATGAAACTGATAGAGCTTTGGAATAATTTGCCTGTGTATTGCATTGATAATTTGATGATTTATACAAGTATGAAGGGAGAGTCCTTCGGCTACAAAACAGGAAAATATTTACATTCCAGAAATAGAAGATTGTGTTTCTATATTCTAATACACCCCCGTAGTCGAAACGGGAGGTTGCCGGACGTTGAGACTATCCCGGAAATCATCAAAAAGTTGTTGCGGAAGTCCCTTAGTAAAGATGTCAGCAATCTGATAACGTGAAGGGACATGTAGAACACGAACTTTACCACGCGCGACTTTTTCCCGCACAAAATGAATATCCATCTCAATATGCTTAGTGCGTTGATGCTGGACTGGGTTGCCAGAAAGATAAACCGCACTGACATTATCACAATATACTAATGTGGCTTTTGAAATGGGACAATGTAACTCCAGAAGTAGGTTACGGATCCAACACGATTCAGAAACAACATTAGCCACTCCCCGGTATTCGGCCTCAGCACTAGACCGTGATAATGTAGGTTGTCTTTTTGCAGACCACGAGAGTAAATTATCTCCAAGGTATACACAATAGCCAGAAGTAGACCGTCTGGTGTCTGGACATCCGCCCCAGTCGGCGTCGGTGTACGAGATAAGAGTATGATCTGACGAGGGATACAGGTGAAGACCAAGATCTAGAGTACCCTGAATATAGCGAATGATGCGCTTTAAGGCCGACATGTGCTGTGTTCTAGGGTCATGCATAAATAGACATATCTGCTGAACCGCGTAGGAAATATCCGGCCGCGTAAATGTCAAATACTGTAGTGCTCCAGCTAAACTACGATATTCAGTCGGATCATGATAAGGATTTCCTGAAGAAATGCTGAGTTTAGCTTTTGTGTCCACCAGAGTAGGAGATGGTTTTGAAGAAGACATACCAACTCGCTCAATGATTTCTTCTGCATATTTCTTTTGTGAAAGAAATAGTCCTCCGGAATATCGTGTAACTGATATGCCCAGAAAATAGCTGATGGGACCCAAATCTTTCATAGCAAACTCAGTGTCAAGTTGCGATATGATAGTTTGCCGAAGAGTAGTAGATGATGCAGCAAGAATAATGTCATCCACATATAGAAGGATATACGCCATATCATTACCCTGCCGATAAATGAATAGCGAGTGATCTGAAATACTGTGAGAGAACCCCAATACGGCCACATAATCAGCAAACCGTTGATACCAAGCACGTGGGGCTTGCTTAAGCCCATAGAGAGATTTCTTTAGCAAACAAACATAATCTGGGTGCTCTGAATTTCGGAAACCTGGAGGTTGATGCATATAAATTGTTTCGTCGAGATTGCCATGCAAGAAGGCATTCTTGACATCTAGCTAATGAAGACACCAAGATTTAGATAAAGCAATGCTCAACACTGTCCGAATGGTTGCCGGTTTGACTACCGGACTAAATGTCTCCCCACAATCAATCCCCGTTTGCTGACCTGCACCATCACCCACAAGACGGGCTTTATACCGCTCAAATGAACCATCAGATTTCTTCTTATGCCTGAAAATCCATAAACTTCGAATGATATTAGCATTAGACGGACGGGGTACTAAGTCCCACGTCTTATTTTCAATAAGAGCATCGTATTCATCTTTCATGGCCATTTTCCAATTGTGATCATGTAATGCATTAAGGGGATTAGTGGGTAAAGGAGAAATGGATGTTTCAGCCGAAGTATGAAGGTTAAAGAGCTTTCGGGGCTTAACAATACCATGTTGGGATCTGGTAGTCATTTGTGGAGAGTGAAAAGAATGGACAATTTGAGGGGGTTGGGCTGGTGCCTTTGGTGGATGTGGACTTTGGGTCTGTGGTGGAGCAGTGGTGGTAGGGGATTCGGCTCGGGGTGATGTGTTTGATGTGCTGGCTAGCTCTTGGCTTGGAGAATCGGGGATGGGGTTGGGGGGTGGTGGTTGTGATACCTGAATAGGACTCGAGGGTTAGGGTGGTGGATCAGCAAGTTGTCCAGGAGGATGATTTGGTGGAGCAGGTGAGTGGAGAAAGGGTAAGAGACCTGCATCTAGAAATTCATAAGTAGGACATGAAGGAGTATGTAATGTAGAGAAAGGGAATGTATTCTCATCAAAAATTACATGCCTGGAAACAAGAATTTTACGACTGGAGAGATCATAACATTTATATCCTCTATGGTTAGAGGGGTACCCTAAAAACACACATGGTGTTGACCGAGCTTGCAATTTATTTCTAGAAGTAGACGGAATAAGAGGATAACATAAGCATCCAAAGACTCGAAGATGAGAGTAGGATGGATCTTTTTGGTAGAGAATTTTTATGGGTGATTGAAAGGCAAGCTGTTTGTTGGGTAGTATGTTGAGGAGATAGGTGGCCATTTGAAGTGCATGATGCCAAAATGACGCTGGTAGAGATGCATGAGCAAGGATGGTGCGGATGATATTATTGATGGTACGAATTTTTCTTTCGGCTTTTCCATTTTGAGAAGAAGTATGTGGGCAAGAAAAATGGAAAGTCATGCCATGTAATTGACAAAATTGGTGAAAAGATTTATTGTCGTATTCCCCACCATTGTCACATTGGAAACATTTAATATCTCTCTCAAATTGTGTTTTGATATGAGCACGAAAAGCCAGAAAAATGGAGTGCACTTGAGATTTATTGGCAATTGGAGAAGTCCATAGAAAATTCGTAAAATCATCAAGAAATAAAACATAGTAACGATGACCTTCCGAACTAAGGGTAGGTGATGACCAAATATCGCTATGCACAATATCAAATGGTAAAGAGGTGAATGAGAGAGATTCATAGAAAGGTAATTTAATTTGTTTCCCAAGAAGACATGAATTGCAAAAAAAATTGTCCTGAAATTTATTGCAAATAATGAAATTGTTTCTACGAAGAGAACTTAAAACAGGAGTTCCCGGATGCCCTAAACGATTATGCCATAAATCGGGAGATACAACGATAAAAGTAGATGGTGTGGAAAAATCAATGGTTGGTCTTGTTGTAACTGGATAGAGGTCACCCGAGCTGTTACATCTCATTAAAGGCATCCCCGTTGGAAAATCCTTCACAGAAAAACCGAACGGATCAAATTCGATAGAAGCATTATTTTCAATGGTAAATTTTCTCACAGAGACAAGATTTTTGATCAATTTTGGGGCATGCAAGACATTATTCAAAGTGAAAGGATGTTTGGATTCAGGTAATAATGCATGTCCATAACCAATAATTGGAATAGTATGACCATTTCCGACAGTAATGTTACGATTATTGCTCATATTTAAATAAGATGTGAGATTACCCCCATTTGCAATCATGTGAGATGTCGCTCCGGTGTCCATATACCATTGAGCATCAGGAGGAGCAATGGAGAGCGTGTGCATAGCCGCTTGGATGTCAGTTGGAGCATAGGAGGAATGGGCCTGCTGTGTGGACTGGGCCGGTGATGTGACTGCTGTCATATGGGCTTGCTGAGGCCTAGGCCCAAGAATGCTGGGCTGGCGTTGAGTGGGCTGCCCAGCCGTTGGGTATGGGCATGGTGGGCTGGCCCATTGAGGCCACGGCCCAGCCCAAGGGGCCTGCCCATAAGTGGGCTGCTGTCTCTCCTGCCCATAATAATTGTTTCCCGTCTGGTGCTGCGGGGCATATCCCGGCTGCCATGCCGTGGTGTGCCCGTGCCACTGGCTTCCACGGCCACCACTTCTCCCTCTTCCCTTTCCATCGCGAGCTCCGTGGCCACCTCCTCTGCCACCGCGATTGAAGGAGCTGTGGTTGCTGTGGTGTGGGTTTGTGCGGTGCTGTGGGTTTCCAGTGTAGTGTCCACCGGAGTTAGCAGCTGGAGAGACAAAAAAGGCAGAGTTGGGGGGAGATTGGGCAGCCTTTTTCATCCGTGTCGTTTCCTCCAACACAAGCATGGAACGGGCTTTGTAAAAGAGGGGAAGAGAGTCTCCATGGCGGATTTGCGATCCGATGTTGGAATACGCATCAGTCAAGCCGGAGAGGAGTTGAAGAACCAGTCGTTCATTCGACACAGGGGCACCCACATTGGCCAATTGGTCCGAGAGGGATTTGAGATGCTGACAGTAGGAAGAAGCATCAGTGAAATTTTTCATTTGAACTTTGGAAAATTCTTGTTCCAGGTAAAGTGCCCTAGAATTTTTGTTATCTGAGAATATGTCTTTCAATCTGTTCCATGCGGTTTCAGCCGTAGAATCGCGTTCTAGAATTGTATTGAGAAGGTCTTCTGAGATTGTACTGTAAATCCATTGTAAAACAATGGCATCAACACGGGACCAAAGGTCAGGGTCCGTGTCTTGAATTGAAGGAATCTGTGTGTTCTTTTCTGATGAGGCAGGGATGATATGATCCATAACTTGATAAGCTCTAGCATGTATTTTGAACAATTCAGACCATGTAATGTATTGACCCTTTTCAATGTCTAAGGTGACTTTGATAAAGGTGGTGATGTTGGACACCGTAAGAGCAGGATGAGATTGATGAAGTTTTGTGGGAGGAGAAGAGAGTGAGGTGGCTGAGGTGGTAGAGTCTGTTGTGATTTCTGTCATTGTTGGCTTTCTGGATGTTTTGGGCAAAGCTTGATTAACAGAGAGGGAAGCAGAGTTGGGTGATAATTGTAGTTTGGAAAAGAAGGAAAAAAAAAAAGGCAGCTAGGGTTTAGATGTAGAAGATGACCTAGGGTTGCTCTGATACCATGATAGAGTTTTGGAATAATTTGCCTGTGTATTGCATTGATAATTTGATGATTTATACAAGTATGAAGGGAGAGTCCTTCGGCTACAAAACAGGAAAATATTTACATTCCAGAAATAGAAGATTGTGTTTCTATATTCTAATAGAAACATCAAGTACATTTTCCACAAAAATAAGGTATTGTTTTAGGAACAATAATCATGTTTTTTAAAAAATTAATTTTTTTATTAAAAATTAATTTTTTTGTGTCTTAAATTATTTTAATGTGTTAATTTTAAAAACATATGTATTTCACATCAAAAATATTTTAAAAAACAACTATAATCATATTTCAAAACATATTAAAATTTCAACTCCAACGGATTAGAAGTATTAGAACCATTTTAGAAACAATCATTCATAATGTCTAGAACACTGAATTGGAACAAGCCTTTCTCGAGATATAGTTGTAAACTGGTTAAACTATGATGACCTGAATGAGAAATCCATCTTAGCAATGCATAACAAGTATTTAGCCATCGAACAATATTTGATTAAGTGCATAAAAAATCCACTTACAGAAATTTAAGAGAGGAATTTCTCAATCATCCACCATTCTGTTCAAGTACACAAATTATAAGACATTGAAATACAGAGCGGGTAAAAACATTTATTACATCTCCCCTGTGTTTGTAAGTAACCATTTCAATGGTCACCATCAGATAATAATATTGGCAGGTCCCTCATTGGATCCGACGGCAGAGAGTGATGCCATCACCAACAGGAAGCATGCAAATTTCAATCCTGGGGTCAGCAGCAAGTGCCTTGTTGAGCTCCAAAACAAAGTCCCGGTAGTACCTCACATACTTCCTCATCGGAGCATCAGGTGGTGCCACCACAGATCCATTCCATAGAGTGTTGTCGTACCCAATCAGTCCACCAACTTTGACAAGCTCAATCAACCTCTTGTGATAATTTATATAATTGTCCTTGTCAGCATCCACAAAGATGAAATCAAAACTTCCATGGCACTTCCCCTGCATTTTCCCACACAGAATAGTAAGATTAGCAATAGTCATGTAATTTCTAAATCAAGTTACAAAACGAGCATCGTTTCTTTTTCTCGTACAAGAAGACAAAAAAGGATGTTTTTCCTTCTTTCATTTTCATTTTTTGTCGAACATAGAGTATTTCTTACATCTTCAATCATTTGATCAAGAACTGGTAGAGCAGGGCCTTCCTTGAAATCAATCTTGTGAGCAACACCAGCTTTCTGAATTACTGGGAGACCCAATTCATAGTTTTCTCTGTTGATGTCCATAGCCAAGATCTGCAAGTAACAAAATCCCATTTATTTTTTATCATCACATGAATTTATTTATTTATTTTACTAAATAAAATTTGATTTGGGACCGAGACATTTTAAGTTTTTAGTTTACCTTGCCATCCTCAGGGATAGCCAGGGCAGTGGCCAAGAGAGAATAGCCAGTGTAAACACCGATCTCCATGGTGTTCTTGGCATTGACAAGCTTCAAAAGCATATTCAAGAATTGCCCTTCATCAGCAGATGTGGTCATGATGTTCCTGTTTCCCATCATTCACGTCAAATTTATTAACATCACACCATAAGCATTAATATCAGACAAAATCTCTTATGTTTATGTATTTAAATGTATGTGAAAATCAAGAAACATACCAAGGATGCTTGGCAGTCACCTCCCTGAGCTCCTTCATGCATTCAGGCTCTCTTGGATACACACTAGTCTCAAGAATATACTAAAAAAAATTCCAAATATAAAAAGAAAATGTTAAAAAACAAACAACAACAATAAAAGGGGGGAAACTTGCACAAGAACAAGGATTTCCTGTTTAAATTACCTGGTAAAGAGCATCACTTTGCAAAAGGCTCTTGTGGCCAACTTCCTGGTGCCTTCCTGCCTGGCTTTGCTGTTCCTCTCCGTTGGTGGCCATTATTGTGTATATCTTCTAATTAAACTACGATCTCTTTCTTGGCCTTGGAATTTTTGTTTTTTTTTATGATGGCAGAGATGCCTAACCTGATTGAAAATGGTAAAGGGCGGGTGGTATTTATTGGAAATGAGAGCCCGGTTTGAATTGGAGTAGCGGGGAGGCTGGACCGGCTACCAACCAGGCGGGGGTTGGTGAGGTTCCTGTCGTTAGGACGTCGGATAATGGGGGTTTCTGGCCCACCAGATATGGGACCCACCTTGTTGGTAATCGTGCTGTGGGCTAGTGGTACTCCTTCCCTGAGGCATCGCTGACGTCATTTTGGGATATATGACACCAAATCGGTGCAAATTCTTAAATATTTTATTGGGCATATGTTTTTTTTGTCCTCCTTTTTTCTAAGATTCTTGAACAATAAATAAGTTCATGGTTAGGTAGAGATTCTCGAGATCAAAAGCTAAAATGTTATGCCATTTATAATTAATTTGTTAAGAGTGGAGAGAATTAAATAATTAATTATAAATTAATATATGTGTTTGACTGGAAAAGATTTGTGCTCGGCTCACCAATTTGTTGTTGGAAATGGTTACATGTGCTAACTGCCAATAGAAATTGGGTGAGGGATAGGTGAAATTACCAAAGAGGACTCCACGTCCAAGAGTTGGTAGCTTATGGCCACCTCCTTCAACGGATGAGTCCTTTAAAGAATCTCTCAAACTATTGTTGACTTTGTCATCTAAAAATCATCTTCGTTGTTTTTTCTCCACAAACTAGCCTTTGTCGGCAAAAATCCAAACCCGTTTTACAGTCTTAATTAGGGCAGATGTAAAGGGTATACTTGGTATGCACATATGTGCCGGTTGAAGTTTAAATTCACCGGCTAGGTTGAGGCTATGATTGAGTGACAGCAGCCACCTCCGTCTCCAGTCTCCTCCTTTAAATAATTGCTATTTCTGTTTTTGTAAGGCCTCGCTCTTGCTTTTTACTTCTCTATAAAACTATATATATATATAAAAATTGTATAATTTACTTTATTCTATTTGCTTGCATGTGTTGTTGCATAACTGTATGAACTTTAAATAAATTGATTGCAAAACATTTAATCAAATTATCAAACAATATTATCAATTTGATTTATTCAACTCCTTTTTTTTATTATTAATTAGAAAATAATCAATACCCAAAACTGTGAATGCTTAGCATGTTTCTTACCATCTCCCGCTATTAAATGAGGAGAATGGCACCTGTCATGTCCAAATTCTTAATCTGGAGTGGAACATTAATAAAACGCTTTTCACATGTTCTCCCAAATATAATAGAAAGGTACGAAGCTGGGAAGTGTTTTTCAATTGAATTTTTTTCTTTAGTTTAACAAGAATTTCCTTTTTTATAGATAATTTGTTAGGAAAACACAGGCCTTCTTTTCTTTAACTGAATAGCAGGGGGGATAGGTCGGAGGCTCAGAGCAAAATGCCTGGAGGATATTGTTTGACTGGCAGCTACGCCGCGGGTAGCAGTAAAACTTTCTTTAACATGAAAATTTTTTTAAAAAAACTTTCGATTCAATTTTTATTTAATTTTGTTTTAAATTAAATTATATAGATATTTATTTTATATGATCTAGTTAATTTAATAAGTATAAAAAAAATCAAATAACTAGAGAAAAAATCTAGTCTCATGAATCTGAAAAATTAATAAAATCAGGATTTGATTTTAACATATTTCTTTTAAAACATAAAAATAGGAATATATTAAATTGACTTTGTTTGATTATAAACTGTACTAGGTAAAAAAAAACATAAAGAAGAGGTAGATGAAAGTCATCATTCTAAAATCTCGTCACAATTGAATTAATAAAAAAAATAAGGATTTTTTGAGATTAATAATCTAATTTAAATTTATTTTCACCCGAATCATCTACTAAACACTATAAAAAACCTTGTCAAATCACTAAATAACCTGAAACCAAAAACATCCTAAAATTACCTTAAAAAATAAAAGTCAATTAAATAAAAAAATCTCTAAACCAATCTACTTATGTGGGACAAGAGATCAAAAACATCACCACTAAAAAACCCCGATAGTCAAATAAAACCCGTTAGTTTAAAGATGTAAAATAAAATAAAAAATCCAATATAAAGCAGACAAAATATCTAAAAAATCTAACTATTTAGATGAATAACTTGCATTGTTGGTTACCCAATTGACTAAACTTTATGTGGCCTTTAATCATCGTTTTCTTCTAACCCCTCCTGTTTTTTTTTTCCTTTCCCCAAAAGGATCACCACACTTGACTCTGAAAGGGTTCACTTTCATCCCATCTCTTCATCAACTTGCATAATTTTCTCTCTCTCTCTCTCTCTCTCTCTCTCTCTCTTTGAGCATCATCAACAAGCATGACTTGTAGTTGAGTTTATATATGCTTCTTGTTTTTATTTTTTTATATTAATTTGGATATTTAAATCAGTGTGTTTATCAATATAAGCTTGTAGTGACCTTGGGCTCTGAAGTTAACGATCATGTAAACTTCAGCGACCTCAAGATTTGTAAGACTCAAATTAGTAACTTTTAAAAAGCAAACTCAGGACCTGACTAATTTAGCTACATCTCTTAAAAGTTTATTTTTTTTATTTTATATTATTGGGTCATCTATAGTCTTAAGAAAAATATTACCCCTCTGGCTTCTAGAGTTTATTTTGTATTTAAATAATAATTGCTTTATTTCTTTTAAGAAATACACTAATATAATATTTTTTTTATTTTAATTTTTTTATATATCGTCACATCAAAACAATATAAAAATATAAAAAATAATTATTTTAAATAAAATAAAACATAAAAAATTTAAAAATAAACAGGTTATTAAACAACGAATTCTAGATTTAGAAACGCGTGCTAACTAAGTACGCTACAACACAAAATTAATATCATATTAATCAAATAAATAGATTGAACAACGAAGTACCCAAAAAAAATCCGAATTGGAGGTAATTTTCATCCATCCATAACAACCACCAACTCAGCAGGGGACATGCTAATAAATTGGCACAACCACATACTAGAAAACGGGTGGGAGAGAACTTTCCTCGTCTCTTTTGTTGATGGCAATGCCTGAACCACGGTTGAGTGGTGGGAAATAATCACCAGACCTAGGAGAAACCGTACATGTACTATGCGAAGAAAAAGCATTAGAAACTCGCAGCAAGTACGAAATCCTATTGCTTGATTTAATCGTGTTCTTAGAAAAAATTAAAATAATGGAAGAGGAAGTATCATATTTAAAAATATAGTTGTTATTGTTTTTTAAAATATTTTTTATTAAAAAATATGTTAATAATATATATTTTTTAAAAAATTATTTTTAAAATCAATACATTAAAATAATTTAAAAATATAAAAAATATATTAATTTAAAAAAATTTAAATTTTTTTAAAAATACTTTTTAAAAGCAATTCAAACAACCAGCAACTGCGGTGGTTACTCAATCGCCGTAAGATTTTATGGATCTGATAAATCAACCTTATGACAGGTGACTAGGTACCTGCGAAACGCAGACAGCAAAGACCTACTCTTTGAGAGAGAAATTATCAGAAATTTATACCATTTTGACAATGCTTTTATCACTTTGTTTAAGTTATCCAGGGCCATTTGGAGGAAAATGACGGTAAAAGGTAACCTAAAGAGAAACACACATTAATTAGAATCAAGAAATTGATAATTGAAGATGATACAAGGGGAAAGAGAGAAGCTAACTTTGACTCTACCATCTACAATATTTTGACTGTAGGTACGAGACAGATAAGCTACCGAGGTCTTTCGACAGTATTTTTTCTTCTTTTATGACGCTTGGAGGCTTTGAGCCTTGCAGAAACTTGCGTGAAGCTTTAAGAACAATGCTGCAGTTGAGCTACTCTTCAAAGAGGAGACTAATGGCGAGGAATAACCTGAAGCAAGAAAAGAGGGAAGGTGGAATTACTATCGGTCTGTCCTGAACAAAAGTGGCCTGCAAGTTTTGAGATCAGTAATCATTCCTGTTCCCCTCTCTCCCTCTCATATGACTTCTTACATGACATAAATTTCCACACCCAATCAAGAATTCTACGTTCAACAAATTCAAATCACCTGACAGATAAAACTTTGGTATAAAGTCCTTTTCAAACACAAAGCCCTGAAAGTGGACGCATGGAGATGAACAAGAAAAGTTGAATTCAAGAGCCTCCGCGCTTCAGCATCATGGCATAAAGTTGTTGGCTTTAGTATCCTAGAGCCATCCTTGTCGCCACGAAAACCTGCAACAACACTCAAAATTCTTGAAGATGAATCGACAACAATTTGAACAGCAATGCTGTCATCTTGAACCTCGTCATTTGATGCTGATTTGCAATCATTTCTTTTAACAAGCTCAGTAGGAGAAGGGAACCCGACCCGAGAGCGCCAATTGGTGCACGAAACACTACACAATCGCTTGGCACAAAACGAGTCACTGACTCAGTAACCCCAAATCTGTCAGCGATTTCAATGTAACTTGACCCAGTGGCCAGTCTAAACAAACCGATGCCTTGCCAGAGCTCGGCTGAGAGGTTTATCGTTGTTCCAATTGGGTCACGGCACTCTAGTAACGGTTCAAGCAAATCAGACAACCATTCAAACGTTGAAGAGCTCCTTCTGAAGGCGGTCTTGAAAGGGTCAAGATAAGAAGAAACTCGGTTCAACTCCCTAGGTCGATTTGCAAGTTAGTCGAGATGTCCATGATCCTCTTGAAACTTCAACAGAAACAGAGATTCTCATGCGAAAATTGAACTGCGAAAGCCACTAATCATTGAAGAATGAAAAGAAAGAAGTAGACAGATTGCACATACTGAACGTTGTTTGGAACTAGCAGGACACGATGAAGGTATCAATGAAGCCCGATAGGTTTAGATCGGATCACCAATCTAATGCTAGATGCATCATATTTGCCCACATTTTGTGCTATCGAGCCAATGCCCAATCCATGCACTAACACAAGAACATGTAAAAAACAAGTTCAAATTCATAATATTATCTTGATATATATTTTTAAATAAAAAATATTTTAAAACACAATCATCATTATAATATCAAACCAGTGATTCGCTCTCCTGCGTGGGCTTGTGGCATAAGAAAAGAAACAGGAATTTGACAAACCTTGAAAACACAAAAAACACTAACTAGTGTCTAGAAACGAAGATCCTTTCTTCGCATGATTACTAGAAACAAATAAGAGAATTGCTCCTGCCTTTATCTCCACTCTACGCTAAGTTTCTCTTCCACTACACAACCAAACAGCGGTGGTGTTAGTTGAGGTTAGTCCAACTTGTCCATCATCACCATTTGAATACAAACTAATTCGAACGTACTGGAAGCATAGCACCCATCAAGTCTCCCGTGGAAAAAAGCCCTCTGATTAATAGGAATCCAAAGCTGACTCCATCACATTCTGGGCCAGAAAGGTCGATCAAAAACACTCTATAGAAAAAACCAGCCCAAGATCCTGAGATTGGGCCTGGACATAACCTGACGGTTTTGCAGTCTCTTGTTAACATCATCGCTCGCCACAAAACATAATAGATAAACAGATCACATCTAGAAAGGTTAGATGTAAGAACTCGGGCAAATTGTACCAAACAAATGCAAAGAAAAACACTAACTCGAATCCAATGCATCCCCCCATTTTCAAAGTGGTGTGTCTACTTGTCTTTGCCCATTCCCAAATTTCTTCCACTTTCATTTTCAACATCTCATTTTCCTGCCCACATAAAAAAAAAAAAAAAGAGAAGAAAATGAATAAATAAATGAACAAGATGGAGAGAGGAAGGTCCCGTGGTTATGCATGAAAGCTACGTGTACAACAATAAATTTGCCCTCTAAGCACTTAAGAGAACCACCCCATCACCACACATACCATCACTAAATTAAATATTAAATAAAAAAAAATTAAGTGCGCAGATTACAGACATTTCACCCGTTTTAATCTTTCATTGCCCAATTTTTGTTTTGTTTTGTCTTTTATTTTTTCCTCCTTTTCCATCCCTTCCAATTATCTCTTTCTTAAAGTAACCGAAGCCATACGAACATAATTTTTTTTTTAAGAAAAAAAAACAAAAAAAAGGAGATTGTTTACGTTTCTAATTCTTTCCGCTTGTTTTTATTTATTTATTTATTTATAAAACCCGTTTGATCTTTTAAAAGTTTCATTTTGGATCTTCTCTCATTTCAATCTCTTTTCCTCTCAGGTAATTCTCTTGATCTATGTAATTATTATAATTTCTTTCGATAATCTTAATTTTCTAGTTGATCTCTATTCATGGCTGCAATAATCAACATTCTTAATCTTGTTTTCCTGTATTTTTTATTATGCGGCTGTGTTTAGTTTTAGGTGTTTGTGACAGAAGAAGAAGAAAGATCAGGCTGACCCATGTTGGATTTTATTTTTTTGTGATTGTGCATGCATTTGATCATTGTTGTTTTTTTTTTTTTTATGGGTCTTTAGTTAGCACCTTTTTTATCTTTTTTTTTTTAAAAAAAAAAAACTAGGTGGAGTAGCTACTTTTCGCCATTTTCAAAATTTTATTTTGTTTCTTTATTTTCGAAATTTGGTTTTTCTTTTGGTCCTGTGAGAGTGTTGAGTGTGATAAATTTTGTTACGCAAAGATAGAAAATATTGATTCCGCATACATTTCGATCTGTACACTTTTATGGGTCTGGGTTCAAGTTGTTGGCTTCTAATCTCGGTATTGAAATATGTGAGGTGAAGCTAAAATCTTCTCCTTTTGGTGGTTTTCGAATGTTGTTAATCTAACATTGACAAGCACATTACGTTTGATGCAACTTTTCAGTAATTACACGTTATTACTCTCTATTATAGAGCTTGCACATTAGCATCATAGTTAAGAAAATTGTGCAGAAATAAGAATGCTGCACCGATATCTGTGTGGCTGAGCTGTTGCTATGGCGTTGTCTTAACTTTTCATTAAATATGATCCAAAAGGGTGAAATGATGTCGTGGATAAGTGAGACCTTATGCAATGCTGCCTAGCAAGGAGCTATCGGGATATGGAATATCTTTCAGTTTAGGAATGGAATGGAGAAATATAAGGAGAGAGGAATCTGTATATATAGTGTGCCCATGATTGTAGTTCAGCATCTTAGTATATAATGGCTGATGTCTAGTGTTTGCGCTAAAAGAGCTAGAAATAGATTGGTATGAATTTAGTTAGTAATGTGGCTAGAATAACGATAATGATGATAATTTAGCATGTATAGCTGGTGAGACTGGTTGGGATGTGTGGCAGCAAGAGATGGGGTATGGGTGCTGCTGCAATGGGGAGTCGAATTAGATTTACTACCTGGAGTCTGGCATTTGAATGCCAGAGGCAATCTGTTTAGTCTGAATCTTGTCTTTTTAAGCCCGTTCATCTTTCCTCGAGAAATATCTGAGAGAAAAAAAATCATGATAATAAATTCCTGAAAGGCAGATGAGTATCTCATTTTCCCGAACAAGGTAGGAAGAACTGATTGTTGTTTTTAGGATGTGAGAGAGATCCAAGTGGAAAGTTTGATATAATATCTTTTGATTATGTGTTACGGTTTATAATTTTTGCAAAATTCCAATTGATTGTTATATTGTATGATGTGGTGTTTGTGAGACAAGTGGAAAGATTTGAAATAGTATCTTTTTTTTTTGTCTGATTGTTCTGTCAATTTTTTGTTGAAACAGACATGGTTCTTTTACTTTTTTGTGGTGTGTAAATTTCTATAAGTGCTTAAAGATGCCCTAAAGCTTCAGATTTTGCGGCCAGGATGCTAATTCATCTATGTTTTGGGGGACAAATGCGGGATTTTATTTAAGCACATGCTTAAATGCATTTGGTCTTCTTGTCAGCATTGAAACAAGCTGGCAAAACAGAGTTTTACCACTACATTTGTAAGCAAAGACTGCCTTTTTTAATCTCTCGCTCCTCTTCTCTTTGCGATCCATTCATTTTTTCTTTACTCTTTTGGAAATAATATGTAAAAATTTACATCATCTTGTAACAGGCGCTGGAATTTTAATTTACGAGATACTAAAGTGTGATTTTTATCCTTCTCTGCTGTTATGTACACATAGGTATTGCTGATTAGGGCATAACGTGAAGCACCGTTCCTGCGGAAGACTTGGAGTGTTTTTCAGCATCTTATACATTATATTAGGGGGAACACATTGTGCCTGATGCATAGGCAAAGGGGTGCATTTCATACCTTTTCTGAAACTATTGACATTGATCAGGGGTCTGTTTCAGACAATATCAGTACAAGTCAGCAAACTTCTTTTGATAACATGCTAAATCCAGTAGATAGCAGATTGTCAAATAATGCTGTATCTTCTGGTGATGTATCATGTTCAAATGCTATGACTCATGATATCCAGAACTTCAGTGGCTGGCATTCAGGTGAATCTAGCTCAAGTTTAAGTCTGCAAAATCAGCTGAATGATGATGAGATAAAAATGGAAGAAAGGTGGTCTTCTTCAGTCAATGCTTACCCTGCAGTTGGTCAAAGATCAGATGAAAGGCTATTTGAAACAACTGATATCCTTTTTCCAGGTAGAGGCAATATGGGGATCGGTGGCAATCAGGTTAGGAGTGGACCTCTATTCTTGCAGGGCTCCAGCTCTAATCATATCCCACCAAATGAAAGTCCAAATGCTGGTCATATTGGAGACACCATTAATGGCAGGCCTATTACAGGAGCTGTCTTAGGCCTTAATCGTCTCAACCCGGGTGGATTAGAAATAGAGCAGGCATCATCTTCTGGTGTTTCTTCTGATGATGTTGGCACTTCATCTGGAAGTTCTGGTTGTATAGTAGAGGAGACAAATGGTGGTTCAGGATCTTCTCTGGGGGGTTGGGGCTTATCCTGCAAGAGAAAGGCCCTTGAAGGTACTTCTGGACAGTCTTTTCCTGGTGCAAGCTCAAGTTGCTTTCCACAAGCTGAAAACAGTGCATGGCATAATGGCCCCAATAATCATAGTGTTTCTAGCAGCTTAAGTTTATCCACTCCCACTTGGAATGCTCCTAGTGTTACTCATCCTGAACAGTTGAACCCAAGATTTGGTTATGGAATGAGAGCAGCACCTTCTGATGCGTTTCCTTCATCAAATGTCAGTGGACATGCGGACACTCTGAGAAATTTTAATAGGAGGACAAGTCCAGGACTTCAACAGGAATCTGCTGCTTTCAATGTATCAACAACAGGAGGTTCCAGGCGATGGTCCTTGCAGCACCCTCCCAGATCTGTCTCAGTTAGTGACTATCTGGAGTCAAGATCACCAGAAACTGCAAATTCAAATGCTACTCAGGGCCAGCTTCATGCCATCAACCCATCTGCTTTATCTAGAAGCATGCTTCGGTGGAATGATTTTTCAAGTTCAAGAGTTGGAAATTCACCAAGTTCCCTCATCCCTGGAGAGCTAGGTGCTGTGTTAAGAGAAGAAACAAACTCAAGAAGATTTCAGAGAAATAATGCAGAGCATCCAATGTTTGCACCTGCAACTGAAATGAGAAGCATGATACAAGATCCAACACGCTGGGGTTTGGCCACTGGGAACATGAGCACCTCAGGTAGTGTCTCTTCTACCAGAATTGGCCCCAGTTCAAGTGTCCGTCCGTTTCCCACTCCTCGATGGATTCATCGCAACCCTACAACACATAATCAGCAAAGATTCTCAGAATTTTCTACCTGGTCTCTTTTCCCACCAATGGACTCGGAACCTGGAGGTCATGGTGGTCATTTCTCCCCATTGTCTTCTGGTCCTTCTTCTTCTGCACAGGACACAGTGATTTCTTCCGGATCTAATAGCCAGGGACATAATCCACCATTTCCAAGGTCAGCACTGCTCATGGAAGAACAAAGTGATGACATTCTTGGTATGCCCCGTTCATTGAGGGTTTTAGCTGCTGATATTGAAGGGAGACATCGGCTAATATCTGAGGTTTGTATTCATCTCTCCCTCCTTCCTTGTATTTGTATGTATGTGCTGCCTTTTGTCTTACTGCTTGTGTTATTGCTATAAAGGATATGTTCTTAGGAGTGGTATTTTCTCATTTAAACGTGGAATGGTGGTAATGCTGACATTCTGAATGTAAGTGGCATTGAATTGTAGTAACTACGTTGCACTAGCTCAATTCTAAGCATTGCTATGAATCTTGCTATCCTCATTTTCCATACTTAATGCAACTTATGGCTTTCAGAAATCCAAAATACATGATAGTATGTTTGTGATTTGCATGCCTGTTAGAATTGAATGCATGCTTGGTGCTTAAATAACTTGTTTGATCGTTCTAGACCTCTGAATTATTGTGCCACAGAGGATGTATTGGTTTTCACACTTTGCTGCAGTCAATAGTTGCTAGCTGGTTTAAACTATGTCCAAATCCCACTTCACAGGACTCGGAGTTTGTAACTGTGGTATCAGATGCTTTGCTTTTTAGCTAAATTTGTACACTATGCTTGCATATTTATTAAAAATTTAATATTGTTATAACGACACTATCTAGTTATGGTATCTGTTTGGTTTGGGAAAGTGTGCTTATCATTTTTGTAACTAGATATTAACTGATGCTTGAAATAATAGCCCGTTTGCTTCTGTGTGTAACAGATTCGTCAAGTGTTGAATGCCATGCGCAGGGGTGAAAACCTTCGAGTTGAGGTTTGATTGACTCTTAAACTGTTCTATATTTATTTATATCATTGTGGCTGTTATTTAATGTTGTAAACTTAGTGTGTTAGTAATACTGGTCCGTCTCTCTGGTTTCAAGTCAATGAACAGTGTCAAAAACAATCTTTTACAGAAACTTGGAAATCATTAATGAAACAGATGCCAGTTTAAGAAATTTCAAGAACTCTCTACTTGATTAAAAATTTTACAATACTCGTTTATGTTTTACCAGCTAAATTTGTACGCTGTGAGTACCAGCTGAAATATTGATAATATGTCAAAAGAATGATCAGTTCAGCAGATACTCCTTTTAGAAATTTCACGTACACTCTTTAGGTTTTCAAAATAAAAGAAGGAAAATAACGATAGAAAAGGTATACTGTTGAGGTCTTTGTTTTGTAATTTTGGCAAACACAATGTCTAGTCCTTGATGTCTGAAAGCTTTTTTTTTGGATGTGGTCCTATTTAAAGATTTTCTATTTTAGTCGAAGTTAGAGTATCACTTGTAAGGTGTATTCAAGTCAAATTGGAGACGTAGAATATGTTGATCAATGACATAAGGCTCTAGAATTTCCTCATATCAGTGATTCCCCCTTATTTGGAACTGAAATTATCTAAATAGGTTGGAGAATGGAATTTCTTGTAAAAAGAGCCGGGACTAAACTAAGTGTAATTGAAATTTTTTGGGGATGAAATCTATGGTTTTGCTTTTAATTTTTTCAACTCTATGATGTCCATAGGCCATTGACCTAGCTTCTTGACTTGTTGACCGCTTCTTAAGGACAACATCTAGCATATTACATTGCTAGCATATTTTATGGAAGAAAAGTGCATATATTCTTTCAGTTCTGAGCTTCTTTTTTATGAATGCCCCACTAGGAGACGCACTATTTGCCGAGGGGAAAGCTTTGCCTTTTAGCACTGGCGATGATATTGTGTAACATTTGAACTTGAATGGTATCTCAGGAATTTTGTTTTATTGGTATGGTAACCTCTCAGGATTATATGCTTTTTGACCCGTTGATCTATCATGGGATGGCTGAAATGCATGATCAGCATAGGGATATGCGCCTCGATGTTGATAACATGTCCTATGAGGTGAGATTGAGCAATTAATTCCCCTGATAGTCATTCTCTGAAGGTTGTTTCCTTGATGAAAAGATTGGAATATCAGGAATTGTTGGCATTGGAAGAACGCATAGGAGACGTGAGCACTGGACTAAGTGGGGAAACCATTTTGAAGTTAATGAAACAGCAAAAGCATGTGCCTGTTAGCACAGAATCTCCAGCAGATTTGGAGCCTTGCTGTATCTGTCAGGTATGAGCTATGTACTGTTGATATATACGAATTAGGAGAAGAAACAGATGCTGCTTTTATTCATTTCCGCTGGCTGTTCAACTGGTTTCTTAGTTTTGTTTTAACTATCATTATTCATAATCACAGGAAGAATATGTGGATGGGGATGATATGGGAATAATCGATTGTGGACATGACTTTCATGCCAACTGCATCAAACAGTGGCTAATGCAGAAAAACCTGTGTCCCATTTGTAAGATGACAGCCCTAATCACTTGAGAGGGAAGATATTGTCAGGTCCTTGGAATTTTATTTTCTTAAAAACGGACAATCATATCCAAAAACTGGGTAGATGATATCCTATTTATACACATCGTTTGGTTTAAACCCATTTTATTTGCTCATGAACTGCATAAATTTGATGAGCCGAACAGCTGTATGTTATAAACTGCACCATGAGTGATAAGAGGGTCTGTTCTCTACCTTCAAACTCATGAGTACATGAGAAATAAATTCTATGACATTATCATAGCTTTTAGCAGGATGCAGATTGCAATTAGCTGAATGCTTAGAATTACTCAGTTATGTCTTTGATGTTCGGCAAATAATTATATACGGGTATTTATTTTATTTTATTTTAAGAATGTACACAGCTTGATTTACATTAATTCGACAAATTACTCTGATGTAAAAAGTAAATTCTATGACATTATATAGCTTTTATACAGCTTGATTTAGTTGAGGTCCGTGCAAGCCAGCCCGGACATCATGTTAAACTAAAAAAAAAAAATAAACTCACGCATATAAAGATACGGTTGAAAAGCCCTCTTTTATCTCTCTCTGTCAGCCCCCTTGTCTGTTTTTCTAATAAAAATAAAACTAGGATGTCTGAAAAACCGATCTTAATGACAGAGTACGCTTAGAATAAATCTAGATTTGTGTGCGTTGGACAGGCCCCAAGAACGTGTGGGAACGGGAACTTATAGGACCCCACCAAACGTGACTGTCTTAGAAAAATACTCAGCCCATTTGTGTAGATCCGTCTTAATGTAAGGCCCATTTCTTACATCGGCGCCTTCTCTCGCTCGATGTTCTTAATTCAACCCTCACAAGACAGACCATCTAATTGCTTATTTCTTTCTTTCTTTTTTACTTATTTTTAAATAATTTAGAAAATGATCTTTCTTTGTACTCTGAGATTCATTTATATCTCGTAGAAAAAAATCATTTAAAATACATGTTGATTTAGAAGCGAAGAATTAACATAAATTAACCTATCAAATCTATAATTCAAATCATAAAATTACAATAACCTCATAAAAATAAACAAAACAAATAATTTAAGTCAACATGATTTAATATATCAGAGAACAACACCTCTTTTAATTTCTACGATAATCTTCTAACGTAAATATAGAAAAACTCCCAAAACTTTAGAATATCCGAGCAGAAGAATGTTAATATGGCTGGATTAGTTACTCAGCTAGCTATCTAAACCACAGCTGGCCTGAGAATAGTCCGGTAGCTAGTCACGTCCATTTATAAAATTGCCCTTGCTGTAATGGCAGTCCTCTAAAAACAGGAGGGAGACCACATGCTTCTTCATGTGTGTGTATCAGTACATGGTATAACTCCACGACGTACATGGTATAACTCCACGACCCCTACGGGGAGGGAATAGAATTTTGAAACTTGACAGCTAATTTCAGGTAAGCAAGGGCATAAAAGAGCTACTGCTTGTGGACAACACACTTACATGCATCACCGACATGCATTAGAGAAGATGAAAAAGAAGAAGAAGAAGAAGATGGATTGATGAATCTATATTTGCAAACAAATAACCCAATTGAATGTTATAATCTCTCTCCAAGAGCTTGTCAAAAGAGAAATTTGGTTAGGGGCACATAAATTATATAAATAGAAGTTCAAGAGTGTAGTAAGAATTATTTTTTAAAGTGTTTTCTTATTTAGAAATAAATTAAAATAATATTTTTAAAAATTATTCTTAACATTAAAAATTAAAATGATTTAAAAACATTAAAAAAATAAATTTAAAATAAAAAATAAATTTATTTAAAAAATATTTCTAACACACGAAAATAAACAAACATATCCTCAGTAATGGGGTATGGTACATGACTTTTGTACAAGGCAACAAAACAGAGAGCTGAACAAATAAAAACAGTGCGAAATGATACAAGGAGAAGGCAAATGTAGTGGATGAAAATCAAATCAACTGCATTGTCATCGCTAGAAGCATGGATCGGTGGGTACCCATAGAGCTTCATGAGTGCTCCCAAGGGGTTTTTGACAGCCGAAAGAAACATTAATTATTGAGTCCCAAATGCTGCGTATCAGAGAGGTTCAAAGACAGACGAACTTTCCTTTTGTCCTTGCTAGCCGTGACTTGAAGAGTGGAGACCAAAGCTTGGTCCAGACTTAAGACAGTTGGGTGCTGGTAGCCATCCCCGAGAGAAAGAACATAAACCAGACCATGTGATCAAGTCCCATGGTTTTCACTCCACAGACACGTGAAGATCATCTATTCCATCTTCAAACCACACGCCTCTTTTCCAATTTAGCTGTGGGTCCTCGACCACCTCCTTTGCCTTGCTGTTCTTCTTTTACATGGCAGAATTTTCACGTACACATCCCTATCCCTGTAGCACGCTGGAATGGAGCTGTCTTTGTTAGTCTCGAGTCAAAACCAAGTTGTTCCATCCCTTTACCAACATATGATGCCTCCTACGTCAGAAGAAAACACGAGCAATAATCTCATGACTCCACTCCTAACCAAGACAACAACCTGATGACAGTCTTCAAGATCTAATTACAATAAATTATTTAACAGAAAAGCTCTTAACTCTATGGTAAAAGGTCACAAGATTTTGGTTTTGATCTTTGGGAAACACACTGGTTTCTTGTGACAGATTTTACCAATTATGGAAACATTTTTAACTCAACGGGTCATCCTTGCTCTCGGCAGCCGTGAGCACCATCTCTCCGGCAATTAACGAACTCGGTAAATCATCATGATTGCCCAGATTTTAATTCCGGTTTTTGGGTTTCAAAGGATTGCAGTTCCTAAACCCTAACCCTCCCAGATGAGATCCCTGAATCCAAGGAAGTCCAGTCAAGCTCTCAGCTTCCCGACGCTCGAATCGGATTTCGAGGAAAACTTTGTCAAACACGGCATGGATAAGCAAATTAAGCCACCAACTTGTTCAAATATTAAGCTACAAAGTCATCCTTTTCTAAGGAGTGTATCCAAAGAAAATTAATAGTAAGATTAACACATAAAATAATCATAAATCTCAACTCGATGTCGCTAATGGCACCCCACGAAATAGAAAAAACAAAGGCACATAAGGAATAGAAAAGAAAAGGAGGACGACGAAGATGAAGCAGATCTAACTTTCCATTTGCTTTTCAACTTTCCTTAAAAAACTTTCCAACAAAAATTCTTACATACAAAAATTACAATTCCTCTATATACCAAAATCTAAAACCTCAATTTCCAGTTTTTTACTAATTAGAACTAGGAAGATAAAAATAAAATAGAATTAGAAAGTACTCATCATTCACCGAAACAATCATCAAAACGGCACCACTTCACTGCAAAGAAAATCATCAGAATTGCCGACAGAATCCTCAGGCCATGCATCCCTTAACAACTTCAGCAACATCTGCGCCTTCCTCTTAGCCCTATCAGTACAATCACTCTGTACTAACAGCAACAACTGCGTCAATATACCTGCACAAACCGCCTCCTTCTGACTCAGCTCCGACGCTGAACACAGCGCCAGCAACGCTCCCGCCGCGTACTCCGTCGCTCTGTCCGATATCTTCAGGATAGTCTTAACTAACAACGGCACAGTCAGCGCGTGCGCTGCAAATGCCGCGCAACCAACTTGTATTCTGCAAAGTAATTCTATTGTAGCCAGGGCTCTTTCTGCATCACATTTATCAAAATCTGCCAGTCTGTCGATTAGTGTCTCCGCCGCTCCGGCGGTGACTGCTTTATGCCTTGTTTGTTTAACTAGACATAAAGCGAAGAGCGCTTTTATCCCAATTTTAAACGCTCGAGGGGATGATAGAGGATTTTTTAAAATCTCTATCACTCCTTCGAAGATAATCTCTGTGTTGCTAATTTGAAGCCGAAGATCTGATGATCTTGTTCCTGCAATAACATTTTCAATGAGTGCAGCTGAGTTGACTCGGACTTCGATTGATGAATGGAATAGTAAATTAGCTAAATAACTGATCCGCTCCGGTTCTGAAGATATCCCCACGCAGTCGAACTCAGTGAGCGGAAACATAACCAGGATCGCGAGTGACTCGTGGCTCAAGTCCGACGACTGAGAGCTTGAAAACACGAGGTTGATAAGAACTTCACGAACGTTATGAGAGGAAATGACAGAGCGGTTCTTATCGGAATCTCGAGCGAGTCCTCTGAGTCGGCGGAGAGCAGAGAGGCGAGAGTGAGATGGATTTGACGCGGAAGCTGCTTGGTTCAACAAGGAGCGAACTAAACTCGGTTCGGCAGGCTGTTTCGGGGTTGGAATTCGTTCAACGCCGAAAGCACGATTTGCAACACACCAATCTTGAATCAAACGGCGAAGGGTGTGGTTTGGGATTAAAGTAAAGTCGGTGAGTGGGGCTCGGGTAACAGGACAGGTAGTATTACCGGTAGCTACCCATGATTCTATGCTGGAACGATCGTAAGTCTGACCTGTGCTAACGGTGACCGGGTCACGCATTAGTTCAAGAGAGATCGGACACCGAAAATGGTACGGAATCTGAACTGTTAAATCTAAAGGCTCTAAGCTTCCAGGCATTGGGGAAAAAGATTAGTAGAATTAATTTGGCTGTTTAGGAGAAGAGAAGGGAAATACGAGGGAATTCTGTAACAGCTTTGTTAGGCTGTGAGCTCTGGTTTGGGTTCTCTTATACGAAACGGAAATGGAACAGAGAAGCGTGTAGCTAGCTAGCAAGGAGAGTGTGTGGGTGTTGGTCTGGGTCGGGGTCTGGTCTTATCTGACTCTTTGCCACACGTGTCATGGAATTTGCTTGGTTTGTGGGGGAGGGAAATGGGAAATGATTTTTTTGTTGGTCAAATGAAATTAGTGAGGACTGAACGGGACCCACAAAAACAGGCTCTAAAATCTAACTCCTGTTTACATCAAAGATGAGGTAAAATTATGTGGGCGGGTGGCATTTTCAGTTTTGGCCCTGTAGTTTTGTTTTTTCAATGCTTTGGGTATTGTTCTCTTGTATTTCGGTAATCGGCCAAACCATCTCTTCCTTTTTATATATTATCCCTTTATTTTTGTGTTTTGAAAGTAATTTAAAAAAAAATTAAAAGTTTTTTGTTTTTTATTAGCTTCACAATAGCAAACAGTATTTAAGGCATTGTTGCTGGTAGTTCGCTCTCTTTCTTAATGGATGAACAGGAATAACTTTACGGTGTCTTCCTTTTTGGGCGTCTGTCAATTATGGATGTTGAGGGCAACGACATTATGTTAATACATCCTTTACAGTCTGGCGGTGTGTTAAATCTTACAAAGTTTCTATGCTTTTTAGACAGCTTTCCGCATCATATTTAAGGACTCTTTACAAAATTGTATCATTACATGTCAAGGTAAAAGTTTTTCTTTTCATAAGTAAAACCTTAAATTAATATAATGGACGAACACCACGTTGCATTTTCTCTTTGTACATTTACTGTAATAAAAAAAAATTCTCATTGTGTATATAATTAATTAATGTCGTGCATATCTATCAATAATGTATTGTCTAAAAAGGAGGACTGATTTGCAACTAACCCCTAGGTGATATGCAGGAATAGATAAAAAAAAATAACTCTTTTTATTTTTTGTTATTAATGGAGTTATTCGGGTCGGTTTACACACACCTCAACTAATCTCACATGCCCTGAAATTAACAATCATATAAGTTTTTAATGATTTTAAGGTTTGTGAGACTCGAACAATAACTTTCTAATTTTCATAAAAAAAAAGATTGTTTTAGCTTATAATTTAAAAGACAAGCATTTTAAAGGATGGTGTAATTTTTATTATTATTATTAACGTGGATGTCCAGATTATCTTAAACGTACCTCAACTAATTTTACAGGTCTTAAAATTAATAACTATATAAATTTTTAATAACCATCATATAAGTAATTATAAAACTCAAATATAAAATCATATAAAAAATTAAATTTTTTAGTCCAAGCTTTGATCATTGCTCACCTCATATCCTAGATGGTAAGGATGATGTAATTTCTTGTTTATACAGGAAAAACATGTGGTGTTATTATTTATTTATTTATTGTATCGTAACCTGCAAGAGAAAATGATATTATACTCTTTTTTCAACGTCTCTAATAATTATCTCTGCTGTGTACATGAGGAGGTTTATTGCTAACCGAAGTTAACTTTCTGAAGCAAAGTGAGTGGCTGGCTACATTGATTGGTGAACGCGTGCCCGTGACTTCGTTGCAAGTTGTAGTAAAATGCAATAAACGTACCGAAAGAAAGAATGGTAATAAATGAAATTACCTAAAATGAAAGAACAAAAGAACAAAGTAGCCATCAACATAATTAGGTCAGGATTGTCTGTTTGTGTTACAGTGGTTAGGGCAGTCAAAGGTCAAAGACAAACACATAAAAAAACAGAGGAATGTGCGGGTCCAGGTTGTCTCTCCACCACTTTATTCGAAAAAAAAATAATAAAATTTCGTTCCATGGATAACATTGGTAAGGTGGTGGTTCCTTGATGGAGATGGGTCCCTCTATCAAGTGGACGATATTGATTGAGCGGGACCTAGCTACTCCTTTCACGAGCACAAGTGCTAGGGTTGCTAGCCAGGAAATGGTTATCGTCTTTTCATTTATTAACACAAAAATCAAAATTGGATAATCCATGAATATTTACTATTTTTTCTCCAGATCAGCTCATCACGGATAAGAAAAACCTTAAATTGAATCGTAAAATGTAGCAATCTTACTCAGTCGTGTCTGTTTAAAATATTCATAGCCTAACTGTTTATTCCGCCCACTCAACTTTTAACCAAATCATTTAATTTTCTTTTTCGACCTAATCCAGAGTAGTTTAGTGGCACAGAATCGAAGTTTTTTATTTTAAATAATATATAGAGAATTAAGGCTGCCAAGTGCAATATGGCTGCGTGTGGCAAGACCGGCTAATCTGCGTTTCCAATAAGTTTAATTTTTGTTTTTGAAAAATTTTTATTTTTTATATATTTTGATATGTTAATCTTAAAAATAAATTTTTAAAAATAAAAAATTATTATTATAATATATTTTAACATAAAAAATAATTATAACTACAGTCTCAAGTAGAGGCAGAAAGACCTTAAGAGGCCGTTTGGTACTGCGGTCCAAACGGTTTTTGGCAAAATTTCAAAAAAAAATTTTATTATTAAAATTGAATGCGGTTTGTATTTTCTGGATCGTTTTGATGTGTTGGTATCAAAAATGATTTTTAAAAAATAAAAAAACATTATTGGCATGTTTTTCAGCACAAAAAGCTATTTAAAAAGCAACCACTACCACACTCCCAAACACCCTCTAACTGTTAAGTAATTTATATATCCTTTGTCAATCTCGAGACATGCAACTCACTTGCCGTGGTTATGAGATACCAAAATTGACATTCAACAGTCGCAGACTGCCAGTCTTCGCTATTTTAATTTTTAAAGTACCGACATTTTATATTTTGCGCGCACAGCATTCGTTTTTAAATTCCCTTTTCGTTGAAAAATGTAGTGCACGTTTCTCTAGTTTTTATCCATATACTTAATATTTTACTTCCACATTTTATCTGCATGCGAAAACTATACCAGAGTATATATAATTTGACAGAAAACAAATGTATTGTTACTCTTTTAGTCAATTTATGTGTACTTAAACCATATCATGAAGTACAAATTGTCCTTCCAGGATAAATCATTTAGAATTAATAAGAAATTGCATATTCAAATGAAATCTTTTTTAGCATAACAAAGAAAAAAGAGTATACTCCTTTCTCTATATTAGATTTCAAGACTATTTCCGCAAATGCTTATTTTATTTTTGATATATTAAGTAGATTACATGTATATTGAGTTTGATGAAAACAGTTCGTTTGTTATTGAATAAGTGGTTCAACCAATAATAATCACTACATGAAAATTAGTAAATATAAACAAAAATATCAATGAAATTTTTTTTATTAATATATTGTGATGACTTTTATTGGTATAAATTTTTATTTTTCTATCTATTGGTAAACACAAGTAGACAAATTCTTTCGATATATATCAAAATAATTGCAATAAAAAAAAAGAAGAAGAAAGAAACACCATGAGCATAAATACCAAAAAAAAAAAATTATATTAGTAAAACTGTTAAATTTAAGTGGCAAGTCAGTCTGCAAGAAGGAGATGATATTACAGGCTTCTGACATTATGTTAGTATGTAATTAGTAGGGATCTCAGGTTGAAATACTCTTCTGCGTAAATTAGCTCTTGAGAGTGGCCCGCTTTCATAAGTGTGTCCAATATATATATATATATATATATATATAAAAGAAAAACAAAGCTGAAACTCCTTAAACTTGTCGCATGGGTTACAGGGTACTTACTGTAAGGAGCCTGCCTGTCTAGTGGTTTTTCTTCTGGGGGTTTGCATTGCATGACAGAAGATCAAACAAAACTGAAAACTGGCAGAGTGGCAGTGAGTAGTAGCAGTAGTAGTTTAATAGAAACAAAGTGGAAACCGAGTCGTGGTATGATCGAAGAAGAGGAAAGGAGGGGGCGGTGTCGTATAGTGGTATTTTTGCAAATTAAACACACAAGCGTGGGGGTTGTAGAGACAGTGCACCCCACGAGCCACGCCGTCCTGTACCCGGATGTCTCCAGTCAACCAGGCAACAATTGCCCCTCCAGCCCAGCACCATTGCACGTGCACTCCCTCCCTCTGTAGCACGTGTTTCCAGCTCATTTACCTTTTCTTTTCTTTTTTTCTTCTTGCTGTAATTACAAATTATGTACAAGGATTTTATATTTTTTCTACAAGTACGGAATTCCACTCCATTTATCACGATTATCCAATGGTTTCATGCTTGAATGACTGGCCACTCTCTAGACATGTGTGCTCGTCTGTTTAACTAGTTTTTGGTTTCCATGCCAGATTTCACTGTGGCCTGACAAAATATCCTGTTTGGGATTCCTTTACGTGTGTGTCATGGAACCATTTCGAATTCAAACTAGTTAGGATCAATCCACACCCGTTTAATATAATGGTTGATTCATGTCCTCAAGAGATTATTATTATTATTATTATTAACCATCCCTTCATTGGCTAGTTTCATTTCTTGTACCATGACACTAACTTAATTTTCGTCTAATTACACAAATCATCTGATATGTCTTGAACTTTACAATATTTTTCTTAAATTACAAACTTAGAATAGCAAAATAGAAAACAAATAAATTGACTTATCTTCGAGATAAATTACAAGCAATCTCTTACACTCTATAATCAATCGTATTATGAGTAATAAACTTAAATCTAATGAATCCAAAAAAACAATTTAAAAGACCACATTCAATGTGTATGGATACAATAACTTCATAACTTCATAGGCTTGTGATAAGAGAGGAGCTCGATTTTATAATCCCGCTCCAGCTAGTTTTAAATGGGTTCAAGTAATTTAGCTGCGCTCAACTCTCTGCTATTAATTTTTAAGGATTTATATAGGTATTTTAAATATTTTATATTAATTAAATACATATTATTTTAATTATTTGAAGTATAATATAACTCAAAACATTATAATAATAAAAATTACATTTAAACCTTTAATAATTAGATATAAATACAAAAAAGAAACTAATTAAATATAAACATATAATAAATTATTCGAGTTTCTGTTTCAATCTTTTTATTTTTAATACTTATAATATATATATTTTAAGGATGTATTTCTTTATAATATTATTATATCTTATTTCTTTATTAATTTACCGATTTAAATATACAAGAGTTTCTATATTTATTGAAAATAATATTTTTCAAGCATCAAGCCACTGAATATCTTAATTAAAAAAATAAAAACAAATTCGTTGAGCACGATTATCCAACATTTGTTATTATTAAGCACCGGCAACCATAAACGAGTATTCATTTATCTCTTGGAAGGGATTAAAAAAAGGATGATAAAGTAACGAAATTAAATAAGATTAAGCCAGGAGAAACAAACAACTGGGGAGAATCTCGATGAAATTTCTGTGTACTTTTTTTTTTCTTTTCTTATTTCTGCTCCAACATATCAAACAGAATCCAGTGACGGCGAGGGTCTTATACTTTAATTGAATTTGCATTTTTTTATCATGTCCCAAATTCCCCATGGTTATAATTTGTGAGTGGATAATCACGCCACTGACACGGGTGAACGTGAGCCACCACTACAATCCGGGGGAGGCTTCATATCATGGAGGCTCTGTTACAAGATTCTTGCCAAGATTTGTATATCGACCGCCGACACTTGGCCTCACAAGCGAGTCTCCATTTTACTGTGACGATCATCGTCATTATACAGACCAACATGAATTGATAAGAGTTATTATCCAGTTGACTTAACTGAATTGTTATGGAACTGGTTAATCTAGCCAAGTAAGTCTTAAGTCAACATTAAGAAAATATTTTATTTTAAAAAAAATAAAATCACATGATTTAAATAAAATAATTAACCTGATAATTTACTAGTTTGCATACTAATTTAATGACTCGTGTCATTCTATGGATCGGTACCTACTAGCAACAAAATAACAATTTCTACCAAAAGGCCTGTCCTCGTTCGACAGACATCCTGCGGCTCGTTTTATTTACTGTAAAGAGAAATTAATTAAGTTATTCTATTTATATATTTCTGATGTTAATAAATATATAACATTGATATGATCGAATTGTATTTTTCAAATATTATGATTTTTTTTATTTTTATTTTTTTTTGTTTTTCAATTATTTTAACGTTTAAAAGCAAATTTTAAAAAAATAACAAAATATTATTTTAATATATTTTAAGAACAACATGCATGACGACGTATACGTGTAAAGGAGGCTAACCTAGTTGGATTTGTGATTCGGACTCAGATTTTATTATGGTGGTCCTATAATCAAATCATTGAACCACTTTCCACGTGGGCTGTATTGTTGCTGACCACGTATGCAGTCCAACTATGATGCCGACGTGGTCCGTAACCAATGTCACTTCTTGTATTGTGTGGTGGAGTTCTCCACGTGGACGTTTTGTTCATCGAAAGCTAAAGGCACGTGAGAGTGTATGTGCTATGTGGTATTAATTCAAATTCAGCCCACGACCCGAGGTGGATGAGATCAAAATATAAATTTGAAAAGTTAATATACTTTATAATAAATGAATGTGAGGTTAGATTTTATCATTTTTATTCTCCCCAGTTAAAATTACAATTTCAATGTAAGTTAGTATCACTGTATATAAATTTTAAGTTATTAAAACTCACTCGAAGGGATATATTAAAATAATTAATATAAAATTATTAGTGAAATCTTATTTAATATCTTAAATTTTTAGATTTAAATAATTTTTTTTTTAATAATATAAAAGCAAGTGAATTGAATCTTGATTTAGTTCTAAGTTTATTGCTTATGCCTCACCACCAAGCATTTTTAAGCCACCTATCCGACTACTTTTAAACAATTAGATTTTATTTTCTTCATTGTTTATTTAATATTTTATTTACTATTTTTTTAATGGTCTTAAACATACTATAAGCTAAACCTAAAATTTATTTATTAATTATTTAACATTGTTAACTAATGATGATCTTTTTGATAAATATACGAGGCTACAATTATAATAAGCCGCATTAATTTATGTAAAATTTATGAAAATTGAAATTATCACAAATTCAAGGTGTGTGGGAAAGAAATAGATTGTCATGGAAATAATAAGTTGAATATTCTTAATTATTTTTAAATTAATAAAAAGAAAAAAAAAAGGAGTTGAGCGATTTAAGATAATTAGAAAATCATTTCAATAATTTAATTAAAGGAGATCATCAATCATTTTATTTGATATTGTATTTTCATATTTGTCTTATGGGATAAACAAACTCAACATGATTACAATTCATCCAATGATCAATAGTGTTCTCTCCTATTTTAAACTTTTACATATTTCAAATGATAATCTCTTTTTAATCATTGATGACGTTGTCGTACAAGTCAAGCAAGTTTTTCAATTAAAACAATAGAATATTGTCATAGAAAATATAGCTTTTAGAGAACATTTTCTATTTTTTTTTTAAAAATATTTTTTTATATTTTGCATTGTTTTAATACACTGATTTTAAAAATATTTTTTATTTTTAAAAAATATTATTTTAATATATATAAAAACACTTTAAAAAATAACTATTATTATATTTTCAAATATGCCATTAGTCACTAAGTTAATTATGAAAGAGATGGAAGTGTAAGCATTTTGCATCGCAACTTTTTTTTTTCAATTGCCCGAAATTTGTAACATTTGGCATGCGCGTAATTACTTTTTTTTTAGAGGGACATGCGTCTATATTGCCCGACACAACAATTTCTGGTGTCGCCGCTGGTACACCAGAGTTTTTCAATAAATATTTCATCATCTCAGCCAAAATGTATCATACATACAGAACACCCATTAATGTCAAAATCACAAGAAATGGCCTAAAGTTTTGACTTCAGCGCACGCCTATACGGGAAACAGAAGTTACTCCTTCAAGTGAAAAGAACACTAGCGAGGGATCAAGAGATGAAGATGTTGGTGGCGTCGAATCTCGAGTTTTTCTTCTCCACAGACTTCATTTTATATTTAATGTTAAGCCGGTGGAAATTTCACATATTCCACTAACCATGCTTGAAAAATGGTGGCTTGGATCTGAATATATATTAATACATGGTTTTGATCTTTCAAATATAATAAAATGGGACGCATCTACATCCGTGAATTATCAAAGGCGCCTTCGATGGCACAACACAACAGATATGGGATATTTTTATATTTTTTCAAAGGAATATTCAAGGTACTTAGCAGAAATTCCAAGCCAGATGATATAGTAATTAACCCTCAAAATAAGCAGATTTTCCTTTCTGGGTTTAACCTTGAATGCACGCTTCAGATAGTTAAGATTTCGTTCACACTCGAGATAGAAGACAACAAGGAGACTATTTATAATATTGCCAGAGCGGTGCAAATGGACTTTGTTCACGCTTACTTTCAGCCACAACTGAGCTTGTTGGATTACTTCAAATGGCTGATGCTTTCATTATTCTCGGGAAAGTTGTGAATGGTAGATGGCGCCAATAACTTGAAAGTCTTGGAATAATCATGGCGAAGCAGAATATATGGAACTTAACCTCAGCTTAACGACTAGGGCCGCTGCTGCAGCAAATTGATGCAGTCGTCTAGACCTATGAACACAAGGCACTAAGGCAGACGTGAGACAATTCAATCAATCTAGTGGAGCATTCAGGCAAAACATTTTGTTCGTACACTGTTTTGTTTGTCAAAGATTAGATTCTCAAGAAAAGAAAGGATCACTGTGTGTATAAAATACAAGATAACGAAATGTTTGGAATACGCCAACTTCCCATTATATTGTTTATTCCCTAGCCATAAGACACACTTTAGCCGGATTCCCCTATCAACCTACAAATCGTATATTCCATTTCTTAATACGTAAAGGACAGTGATAAGGGGCTGATTGCTTTGATTCGAGAGCTTGATCAGAGAGATTTGAGCAAGGCATGATATATGTTAAGGTGTCATCAACCTTGGATGGCTTAAACTAAAGAGACTATGGTGCCTTGAGACATGCACAAACCGGCTACAAAAAATGCTTGTTTAAAGTTGAGTGCCCATGATTTTAGCACAATTACCTCTGGCACGGTGACCCAGGATGTCAGGTTACTTTCTTTTCTTTTCTTCGGACAAAAGATTAGCCTAGACTTGCTTGTATTTCTAGCCGGTGAGCAGGCTTTCATAGGGGTCAAGGTCCAAGCTTGAGTCCACTGACCTGATCATTCTAGGCTTGTAAACTAGCCGATGCTTTGTTTTGAAATCAGGCCCAAGAGAAAAGGCTCTCTCTCTTTGTTTTTTTTTTTTTTTTCTTAAATTAAAAATGCTGTTTTTTCAGGAAAAATCATTGTGAATAACATGGGATAATAAATAAAATAAAAGGTAGTGGGATAATAAACAAAATGAAAGGTAGTGGGATAATAAATAACATCATTGTGAATAACATGGGATAATAAATAAAATGAAAGGTAGTGGGATAATAAATAACATGGGATAATAACCTAGTTGATCGTTACCTAAGTAGAGGAAAAAAGGTAGAACAATCTTGACAGAAAAATATTAGGGTTAGAGGGGGGGGGGTTGATCAGGATGCCAAGGAGGCTTCAGTGCTTACGTCTAACTCTACCGCACCGCCCTATGAATTTGACATCTCAGGTTTTTTTTTTTTTTTGGATAAAGGTAAAAATGAAGTGACCATCGAACTTTTTCAACATCACAAACTTCCCCTCAACATGAAAATTAAAGGAGTGGGGATTCAGACTTTTGGGAGAAGTAGCCAAACCATTCCCTTTTTGGACCATAATCTATGTTTGGTTACGCCTAAAAGTTCAGTGGTTTGCTTTATAAAAGTTGCGTCTTAGTTTGCATTGGTGTGGCCCTGTGGCTTGACCTTCAAACCAGACCAGCCCACAAAATGGGAGTTCCTCAAACTTTCATCAGAACCAACTAGAACCCGATATATAATGGAACCCATCTTGCCTTTTATTGGCCATTAGAAAAAGAGAAGAGAAGAATATTATTGTGTGTCTAAGTAAATGAATGTCGCTGTGTAAAGTGTGCACTCCCAGATTCTCCCTCCTTTCATCCACTTGGTTTCTGGAGATAATAAAGCATTAAGTTGTTGAATCTGCATAACCAGTGCCGTGGTTCTAATTTGCTTCATAAATTACTATATCAGCTTTACTTCGATGAGTCAACAACTTGTAGAATTGCCTAAGACGCCCTTGTTAAATATGGGAAATTAGGTGGTTAGAGCATGCAGCCACCGTATTATAATTGAAGATCAACTTTCTTTGACTGATATAAATTCCGTAACAAAAAATATACTGTTTTTATTTTTGAGGTTTTTTATTAAATGAGAGTCTTGGATCAGTGTCCAAGTAGCCCTTAGTTTAAGCGTGATTGCTGGGAAGGTTACAATCACATCGTGGGTGCTCATGAATATGATAACATGTCATTTTTATTGATTTAAGAACATGCAGAAAGCAGGCAGTAATGATGGGTATCAATTCTATATTCACCAGATTATCTGTTTCGAAAATGTAGGCAGGTGGCCATCAGACATGTTCGATACAGCCAACCCTAGCAATTGAAACACTTGTGCATCCAAATGAAAATATGTGGAATAACAGAGCTTTTGCGTACAAGTCCCTATTGGCTAGAAAGGCATATCTTTTCTCTAATTAGTGCATCCAAAGAACACAGGTACAGAATTTAAATCGGCAACGAGAAGAAAAATGCCACCAGGTAGGTTTGCAAAGCTTGAATTGGCAATAATTGGCTCAGGTAGGTTAGGTTACATGCACCAAAGGTCATATTTGGCTGCAAATAAAGAAGTGTTAGTGAATTATTTTTCATCAAATCAATATCAAAATTTCTGAGCTTTTAATCTGAACTCGAACAGGTAAAATAAATGGAATTCAGACTGAAGCAGACCTGCAAGTGGCAATATTTCCGCATCCGCAAACTATATGACCTCTCGAGACATCTACAGCAGCTGGGGCTCCCCCGCCACCACTACTTTGAAATGTGCATATGAAAATTGTTCACGGCTATCTAACTAGGTTTGCTATCTTCATGTAATCTTACAGATTACGAATGATAAAGTGAAGTGTACATACTTATAAAAATCAACTGTAATGAAGTTAGGCCACCGTTTGCCCGCAGCCTGATAACATTTGTTCATCATATCCATCAAGGGAGCAGAATTATGCTTTTAGGCTTGTGTAACATCTTTCCTGTCAGGAAAATAGTTCACTAAAACTAGTGACCTTGATGTTGCGATCGAGGCAGGCGATTCTGCGCGGTTTGGACATGAACCAGCAATCATTCCATCATTTTCACCTGCAATCTCCCCACCCATAAATGTTAATTTGGTCTCACTAGCCAGTGAATTTTTCCAAATTCAGGAAAATAATAGGACTCAGATTGGTTTTCTACAACATATCTCCATTCATAGGCAATTCCTTCAGAGGCCTCCTAGCAGACGTTGAAGTGAAAACCACTAGACGCTGATTCTTCTGGACCATATCATCAACTGTTGGTTTTTGGCATCCGAGTTACAGGAAACCAATATTTCATCAGGCCAGCAGCATCAAACACTTTTGTCAAGCCTCTTGGTGATGTGATGTAACATAGTCCTCGATGAAAATGGTGATGATTTCTGATGGGTTGGCTTCGAGAAATGCTTGAATCTCTTTCAGAACATTAATGGCTGGTTGCTGGAACCGGAACAGCAAAGTTCAGATTGACCAATACTTTATAGAACAACTAACTATATATAAATGGTCAGGCATTAATCCTGAAATCTTTAGAAAACTTTAGCCTCATCTTTCCAAAATCTGAAAACAGATTCAGTACTCTTGCGTAACAACTAACGAATTGGGCCTGATCATGGGCTTGAAGCTTCGACATTGAACCAATCGGCTGAGAAACGAGGACTGTCCAGGAAAACAAGAGGATGGGCTAGACAGCTTTACCTATCTTGCCATTCCCAGAACAAATCAAGCACATGCCATTATGAGCCCAGGTAGCATCTGAGGAAACAAATGGGAACCCACCACGATATGAGGAGATACGAGGATAGAAGAAAACGAGCATGCAAAAGCTTAGAGAAACTGAGGTACATAACTGCTTGTAGAATTAATTCCCTGCATAGCATGCGTAACCCTCAATAATCTAATTTCCAATTGTAGTTTGGAGAAATATTCATAATTCTTTTCTTTCTTTTTTTTGTTCGTTGGAGCTGGCTTAATCATTAGACATTGGATTTGTATACCATATATATGTGTGTGTGTGTGTGTGTGTGAGAGAGAGAGAGAGAGCGAGACTTATTCAAGTCACAAATGGTTGATATAAAACAGTTTGATAAAATACAGGGACTAAATATAATTTTTACTAGCTTTTCATAAACGACGAGTGAAATGCTCCTGTTTATTTCTTTTCTGGAAATTATTTTACATGCATTTGTTTATTACTACTGATAGGGTATTTAAGAAAACAATAATTGAAGGTACGATGAAGAATTTAATGCTGGGCTGGTGTGCGACGAGAGTTGCATGGCAAAATTTGCAAAACCAAACCATTAATGAACCATGGGCCCATCTTCACGAGGTTAGCTAAGACATGACATCTATCCAACCGACTGGTAAATAAGAGAGAGAGAGAGAGAGAGAGAGAGAGAGAGATTCCGGTCAATGCATTGAGAATGTTCCAGCACTTGTGCAGACACCGGTGTCCTCCGAATCAAATTTACCCTTTCACTTCACGCAATTAGATAGAGTGCAGAAACAATTATGCTCTAATCACCCGATTCAAAGGTGGAATGCACTAAGATTCCCGGCGTGGATTACAAGGGTTAAAAAGCAGAAAGAGCACTCACAAGTCACAACCCTAAAGCTTTCCTACCGAAACAAAAATGTCACTCCCTTTTATTCCACAAGAAAACAACGGTCCTAGCTTGTGGCGTCGTTATCAACAGATGCTTGAATATCCATGTGGGCTTGCAATTTAGTAATGGCGATTTTCTTATTACTATTATTGCAGGAGAGATTAGCTGCCATTTTGTCCATATTGGAGATTTATATATATAATTCCAAAGAGACCAGTGCCCATTGCCCCATTACCGAAGAGGCAGACATGGCTTTGGGCTATTGCCCGTTGCTGCCTGCTCCTTCGTGCTCGTTCTCGTGAGAAGAAATTGTGGGTCCTTTTGAGCTTCCTAGTTTGACGAGTCTCCGTTTACATGATACTCCACGTGCTGCCAGGTCTATCTTAAGAGACATGGTGATGATTTATTTTCCAAAATCTCCAAATCATTCCATATTATTCTATCATTTCATCTTTTACCACTTTTTTGGTGGTAGTGTTTGTTTCAGTGGCTGGAATATGATTTAATTTTTTTTTTATCGATTTGATATGTTGATTAAAAATTATAAAAACTATTCTTGTAATATATTTTTTAAAAAATATATATTAAAAAACAACACCTTTCAAAACAAGTATCCAAAAGGACAAACAACCAATGGCCATGGGCTTGGGAGACCGGCTGTGAAAGGGGAACATAATGAACCGCTACTATTGGCAAGGCCGCCGAGAGAAAAGCCAAGAAAAACAATATCTCCCTTGAATATCACTTTATACAAGTTCCAATTGAAGTATGGAACTACATTTCTCATGGTCCAAACAAACAATCACAGTGATGACAAAAACAATAAAAGAAGCTTAATTTATACCCAACATCCAATACCTGCCATTCCATCGCTCGCTCGCTGGTGACTGGACCCGGTGAAACCACCAACCACTTCAGACCCAGAACCAGAAGTGAACAGTGTGACCATGGAGGCGTGGACCCACTTCTTGTTTATGTGCATTACATTTAGAAATTAGACTTTTCCATTGCCGATATGGTCAAAAGCCACAATTACTCCACTGTACGCACACACTAGTCCCTCTCTCAGACCTCACTCGGTCCTCTCTCCACCGTGAATGAACAGTTTAGTCCCTTAAAATGCACTCACATACCATACCCTGCTTCTGTATTTAACGTAACGCCCGCCTTTTATTTCTCTCTCTCTAGCCCCGAAGTTTCCTTCTTGGGTCTTGAACATGGTGGTGTATAGACATGCCTTGTTGGTGTTGGGTTTCCTTGCATTTATTGCAAAGCAGCTGCCTTCAACGACGGCAGGTTATTACCTTTCAAGTAATATTTCTTTTCTGTTTTAGAAAGATGGAGGCTTTGATATGTATGTAAGAAAGGAAGTTACTTGCATTTTATTGACTCTTTTTTTCTTTATGGTTTGGAATTATTTTGTGAGAAAAGGGTGGATTCTTGGAAGTGAGTTTTGGTTTTTAGATTGAATTCTTTGAGTTGTTATTGGTTTTGTTAGGTTGTTATTGGTTTTGTTAGTTTGTTATTGCTTTGTTTTGGCATTAATGAGCATTTGCAAAGTGTTTAATTCTTGGGACTTCTGGAATTTCATGACCAATTTTGTTTGTAACTGGGTTAGTACTGTTTACCGTATTACAACTATAGTGTCGCAATGCCATAAAATTTAGAGATTGTCTACTTTAATGTACCAAAAAGGAAATATATTGTCATGTTAGTATAGAAATTGGTGAAATTTTTAGCTTCCAAGTGAACAATCAAAAGTCTATGTTTTTGGTGATGGATTTTTTGTGAAAAATGGTTTGTTTGATTGATAATAACACCTGTTACTTCTGCAGATTGCCCCTTGGATTTGAGTGGATCAAACTTTACCTTAGCAGCCGCTATGTGCTCCAATAAAGATAAAAGAGGACAATGTTGCCGCTATATTAATGCGTTTATAGCAGTTTCAATTGCTCGCTATGCAAATACAACTAGCAACTTAGGGGTTGCCTCGAATGTATCTGATACATGTCTTCGCTCCATTTCTCAAACCATGCAACTGTATGGAGTTCCAAGTAATGCAACGATTTTTTGTGGGCTTGGGACGAAAATTCCAGTGAATTATGAGTGCGGGGGTCGAACAACTATCACTCAGATGTTGGAGTCTCCAAAATTTGTGAGTGTCGCACAAAATTGCAGACTGCCACTTTCATTAAAAAGTGATTGCAAGAGGTGTTTAAATGCTGGCATTATATACCTTCATCATCTGGTGGGAACAGATAATAATGTGACATTGAGTACCTGCCGTGATGCAGCTTTCACTGCCCTTGCAAGCCAATTTGATGATGCTTCGGCTGTTGAAATTGCAAGCTGTTTCTTCGGAGTTCAAGGGCTCAACACCCCTTCAGGTATGAGTATTCTGTTTCTTGTATTTACTGATTTCTAGTTTGCGTTGAGTATGTGTTGTGCTAGTTGTATATTCTTGTGTTTATTTTACACTTTGAAATTTGAATCTATATTGCTTTTTATGAAATTAAGATAATGGCTTAAATAATTGAAGTAGAAGTTCAAATATTGACGGCGATTGGTGTTAGTTTGATAGTTTCAACAATTGGTTTGCTTTGGGAACAAACTTCCCATAAAAGGGTAAATGGACCGAGTTTAATGCATTTATTTTAAGAAGAGCTAGGATGCATAGAGATTAACCCTGGAAAAGGCTTAACTTTTTCCCAATATATTGTCTCAGTCAGACCCTTTTGTCCATTAATTGTCATGTTTATCACCTTCTAAACACAGGATATTATATGTTTACTATGATTTGACTGTAGTTTCTTGGCCAGAGTGCTTTTATCTGAACTGTCTCACATCATGGGAAGTCACTCCATTTGTAGCTGTTGTTCTATGTTCTGTTATCCACCTCACTTTTTATTTGTGTTTCAGAGCCACCTCCATCTTCAGTCACTCCTGAAGCCCCTCCAAGTCCATTGACAGCTGCTGGTCCCAGCCAAGTTATGTTGGGACTGCCCCTAAAATCAACTCACCACCCATACCATCTGACATTAGTTCCAATTGTTGGCATTGCGGTCACAACAGTTGCCTTTGTGATGCTGATAGTCTTGATAGTTCTTATTCGTAGGAAAAGCAGAGAACTAGAGGAATCTGAGAATATAGATAAGACCTTTCCAAGATCCATCCCTCCTCCTAGGCCTACACGGAAATTTCAAGAAGGTGTGGCTCTGGGTTTTCCTGGTTATGTGCTTTCTTCATGCTGGGCTTCATTAAAATTGCCTTTTTTTATTTAGTAGTTCATAACTTCGGGTTGTTTCGGTGGGGCTGGTTATCATCTGCAGGGCCTGCATCAATGTTACGAAAATTCAGCTATAAGGAGACAATGAAGGCAACGGATAACTTCAACACAATCGTTGGACAGGGAGGATTTGGAACTGTATACAAAGCTGAATTTAGTGATGGCTTAGTGGCAGCAGTGAAGCGGATGAACAAGGTTTCAGAGCAGGTAGAAGAGGAGTTCTGCAGAGAGATAGAACTACTTGCTAGGTTGCACCACCGCCATCTTGTTGCTCTAAGAGGCTTTTGCATAAAAAAGAATGAGAGGTAGTTTAATTCTGCATGCATGTAATTATGATTGGCCCCATCTTATCTTACAAATAAAACCAAGACTCGATGAGTGTTTCCCTTTGCCTATTTAAATGTTTGTATGCTTTCTCTTAATGAAAGCGGCCTTGCAAAGTTTCTTGTTACTAAATGTCTTCTAACAATTAACGAGTAGATAATTGAGGTCATTTCAATGTGATGTGCTCAATGTGTGCCATGGCTACTTTTGCATGAGTTTAATATACTGAACATGAGGGTAAAATGTTTTGCAATGTTTCTGCCTAAATCTTTTTCTAATCATCTGGCTTTGTGGGGTTATTTCTACTGTAACAGCAAAATCAAATACTCTTTGTTTGTTTAATGGCAGGTTCCTCATGTATGAGTATATGGCAAATGGAAGCTTAAAGGATCATCTTCATTGTACGTTTCTTTATTTTCGCCACCCTTTTTGCAAGGCCTCTTGACATGGTGCATTACTCTTCGTTTTCATTTTATATTTCTTTGGAAAACAATTCTGTAGTGATGCACACAAGATAAATATCTCTCTTTGATGCGAATGTAAACATGCGATTCATGCCTCTATTCAACAAAGAAATTTTTTTTCTCCGGCCGATTTATGGATTCAAATTCTGTTGGTTATACAAACAAGTGTTTTCTTATATTGGTGAGAATCTCTTATTTGATGGCCTTGTATTCTGAATAGATTTGACATCCTGTCTGCAGCCTCTGGAAGTCCTCTGAGTTGGCAGACCAGAATGCAGATTGCTATTGACGTGGCTAATGCTTTGGTAATGAACAGAAACAGCATATTGCCTTAGGGACAGATTTGTTTTGTTTCAGCCTTTTGGCTCATTTACATGAATTATTTTTCCCTACTCGTTTCTTTTCTTACTTGCAGGAGTATCTCCACTTTTATTGTGATCCACCTCTGTGCCACAGGGACATAAAATCGAGCAACATTTTACTAGATGAAAATTTTGTTGCTAAGGTAGTGGATTGACTTACTACTATGTAGCTTTTGCAATTTTTTTTTCTTTCATGGCCTTTTTTGTATTTCTCAATTATCCACTGTGAAAATGAAATTACTTGTAATAAAACCCAATTTTTTCAAAATGTTTGAATGTCACACCAAAAATCTTGATGGAATGATTTTGCCTTGCAAGAATGACTCCTGCAAAACCATACACATCACTGGTTTATCTCTTACAGTATCTCCTTCAACCCAATTTTATTTTTCCAGGTTGCAGATTTTGGCCTTGCCCATGCTTCAAAGGATGGTTCTATATGCTTTGAACCAGTAAATACCGATATCCGTGGAACTCCAGGTTCGGGAATAAAATATTTGTGTTCTAACCTTAAATATCTACATGTTTCACTGTACTCAGAGGCCTGAATATGCAATGATTTTCAGGTTACATGGATCCTGAGTATGTGGTCACTCAAGAGCTTACCGAGAAAAGTGATATATATAGCTATGGTGTGGTACTGCTGGAGATAGTGACTGCAAGAAGAGCAATACAGGAGAGCAGGAATTTGGTGGAGTGGTCTCAAATATTCATGGCATCAGATTCAAGACTACCTGAGTTAGTGGATCCACGCATCAGGGATTCCTTTGACATGGACCAGCTTCAGACTATTGTGACTATTGTTAGATGGTGCACACAGAAGGAAGGCCGGGCAAGGCCTTCGATCAAACAAGTCCTTAGACTTTTGTATGAGAGTTCAGACCCAATGCATAGCGGGTTTGTGCGGGCCGTGGAAGATGAAGAGTGTGAAGGAAGTGAAGGACGAGGAAGAACGAGCAGGGGAAAATCACACAAGGGTGATGCTATTTTTCACAGTGGGGATGGAAGATATCTTGCTTCCTCTTCAAGCACATCGAGGTCGTATTGTAGTAGAAGCTTTTTACTTGAAACTGGCTCTCCACAATCTCCCTCCAATATTCTCTCTGTTTGAGGCTATAATTTGTAATCGTATGCCTCAACCACCAATCATGGTATGCTAGACAGCTGGAGCACTCCTATCAGTCTTGGTCATCATGTTTGCTTATCTTTGCTTGAGTTTTAAATTTCTTTCCGTTGAGCTTGTCAATGTCTTTTGAGAATACATATCACCAGGTAGATAGAGAAGGCAATTGTAAAAGTAGTCATTATACATCCATTTCTTTAGTTGATGTTTTAAGTTTCTGGAAGATTGAACCTGGAAAATATATAAATTTCCTCTTTCGTTATCGATGAACAAATCTTTCATTTTGCAACCATTAACATGGATTATGTGGATTGCTGAGTCAATGGTACAACCCAGTGAAAGGTTTTAACTTTTAATACGTGAAGATGGGATTCTCCATCAAAATGTTGCCACTGCTTTCTATTGGGATTGGAACACACAAACTTTATTGCCCACCCGGAAATCTCAACCTCTTGTGTAATTGAAACGTGCCACACAACTCACAAGGACACTAAAATTTTGATCCACCTGAATAACCCTTCTCAATGTGAAGGGAAAAAGCTAGGAACTGGTAGTAAAGATCAAAATCTGGCACCACTACTCCACTAGAAGCTCACGCGTCTCTATCTCACAAAGAACCTCGTTTCTTGACTACCCTGGCAGAAACATCACCAAAAGGTGGATATCTAGAACAAGAGGATCCCACTGAAGTGGTGTGTTTTCTAAGATCAACTCCAGTTATAATGTAGAGCACTTCAAAGGCTCATATTTTCCGTTTTGGTAGGCTACCGAACTTTGAATTTTTGCAACGACTTGTCTTGTATTTGATCATTACAGGAGGGACTTGGAACTTCGGATACACTACAAAGATTTGAATGAATTGGACAACTAGAAAATTGCAGGCTGTCGAAACTCTTCTGTTCTTTTTTTCCTTTCCTTTTCTTATTGCAACGACAGTTTAGCTTTTTCTAGTAGCATCTCAACGTGCCTATGCTTGCACGGAGACAACGATAGTAATTTCCAATTCCAAAAGTTGAACATGAAGACGGTGGTTGACATGACTCCCAATCATGGAACCAATTACTATGTTTCCTTTGGAAAATCCAACCTGAAAGAAAAGACAAAAAAATCTATCATCTGCGATTATTGGCTGACATTTAGATGATCAAAACAATGCTAATCTTGTAGACCCGCCGGCGTAGTAAATATCAAGACCAATCCGCAACTAGTATTTTCTTTCTATACTTTATCCGTAGCCGCTTCTGAGATTGTCGTAGAATCAGATGCAACCTATGCCTAGGCCATGGATCAGCTTATGAGTGTATATATATGAGATTCTTAGAATGTTCAGCACTTCAGTTCCCACCTTCAGTAGTTAATGATCCTAACAATGGGTCATTTTACGCCTCCCAAACTTCTCTTTGGTCTCTGCCTTCTTTTCCCAATTGCCGCATCATTTTCCACGTCAAATGACAGAAAAACCTGCATTATCCATATGGACAAGACCGGGATGCCATCTACCTTATCCACCCAGCATGATTGGTACGTGTCAACACTGTCATCCCTGTCATCGCCAGATGACGTTCCGCCTATCCATCTCTACTCTTACAAGCATGTCATGGATGGGTTCAGTGCTGTGTTGTCTCAAACCCACCTTGACCAACTGGAGAATTTGCCTGGTCATGTTGCTACCTTCCCAGAATCAGTTGGCCATCTCCACACCACCCATACCCCAAAGTTTCTGGGCCTAAACAAACGTGCTGGAGCATGGCCAGCTGGCAAGTTTGGTGATGATGGGATTATTGGTGTTCTTGATACTGGAATTTGGCCTGAAAGTGAGAGCTTCAATGATAAAAACATGCCGCCAGTTCCGCAGCGATGGCGTGGCATCTGCGAAACAGGAACAGAATTCAACACCTCTGATTGTAACAAAAAACTTATTGGTGCACGCAAGTTCAGCCAAGGCATGAAGCAAGTAGGGTTGAATATATCAAGTACAGATGACTATGATTCTCCAAGGGATTACATGGGCCACGGAAGCCACACATCTTTAACAGCAGGTGGCAGTCCGGTGCAACATGCTGATTATTTCGGTTATGCAAAAGGGACAGCAACAGGAATGGCACCACTGGCCAGAATTGCCATGTACAAGGTGATTTTCTATAGTGGCGATAGTGACGGTTATGATGTTGCAGCAACAGATACACTTGCTGGCATGGATCAAGCCATAGAAGATGGTGTGGACATCATGTCATTGTCTTTGGGATTCTTTGAGACACCATTCCATGAGAATCCAATAGCCATTGGAGCATTTGCAGCCTTGAAGAAAGGGATATTTGTTACATGTTCTGCTGGAAATTCAGGGCCTCATGGATACACCATGCTCAATGGAGCTCCTTGGCTCACCACCATTGGTGCCGGAACCATTGAACGACAGTTTGGAGCTGAAGTCACACTGGGAAATGGCTCAATTATCGTCACTGGAACATCTATTTATCCTGAGAATTTGTTTATTTCCCGAGTTCCTGTATACTTCGGACTTGGAAATCGAAGCGAAGAAGTTTGTGATTGGAACTCCTTGGACCCCAAAGATGTTGCAGGCAAGTTCCTCTTCTGTGACTATGATGGTGAGTCATCACAGTTTCGACAGATGTCTGAAAATGACCGATATGGGCCAGATATTGCTGGAGCTACTGGGGGTATCTTCAGTGAAGACGATGCAGAATTTCTCCACCCAGATTACTTCTACATGCCGATTGTGATAGTGAGCACAAAAGACGGAAACTTGCTCAAGAACTATATCATGAATACCACAAACGCAACAGTTAGTGTGAAGTTCGGGTTAACATTGCTAGGTACTAAGCCAGCTCCGAAAGTGGCATATTTTTCTTCTCGAGGACCTGATCGAAGATCCCCGTGGACTCTGAAACCTGATATTCTGGCTCCTGGTTATCATATTCTGGCTGCTTGGGTTCCTAATGGAGGATTTGCACCCATTCGTGAAGACGATTATTTGCTCACAGATTACGCTCTTGTTTCTGGCACATCAATGTCATGCCCTCATGTAGCTGGGATAGCTGCACTGCTTAAAGCTGCCCCCCGTGATTGGAGTCCTGCTGCCATCCGATCAGCACTGATGACAACTGCTGATGTCATGGACAACGCAGATGGTAGAATCATTGATATGACCACTGAAGTTGCTGGGACACCCCTTGATTTTGGAGCGGGGCATGTCAATCCCAACAAAGCAATGGACCCTGGTCTAGTGTACGATATAGTGGCAGAGGATTACACTAACTACCTGTGTGCGATGAATTATACAAGCCAACAGGTTCAAATCATCACAGGGACTTCAAATTTACTTGTCAATATGCTAGCCTGGATCTTAATTATCCTTCTTTCCTTGTTCTCTTGAACAACACTAATACGAGCACCACTACCTTCAAGAGGGTGTTGACAAACGTAGCGGATAATAGCTCAGTCTATCGTGCGGTGATCTCAGCTCCCCAGGGTATGAAAGCTCTAGTCCAACCAACAGCACTTACATTTTCAGGAAAAAAACAGCAAAGATGAGTTTAATATGACCGTGGAGATCGATTTGGAAGCTGCTAGTGTTACTCCACAGAGTGATTATTTTGGGAATTACGGCTTTTTGAGCTGTTATGAGGTCAATGGAAGACATGTCGTTAGGAGTCCCGTTGTCTCTGCAATTGCATCCCCTAAGACTTGAATCGCCTGCTCTCGACACATCTAATTTGAGAATCCTTTTCAGTTTTTAGCCTAAGATCATTACACCAAATAAAATGATAACATAGCATGTCAGCCTAAGTGTAGCCTCTCCACAATTCCAAAAGGATTGGCCTGAAAATACTCCTCCGAGGACACTTCACAAATTTTATTCTGCTGGTTGTTTTTCAGCAAACCGAAGGTAATAAATTGTTCAAGGGCACTAGTAAAGCATGCTTCTTAGGTTTGAGAAACCTTCTATACCACTTTTTCCCTTTTTTGAATCACTGTAATTTATGAGAGGGTATCCTTCGACGCCACCATTTAAAAGTTCTGGCTTGAAATCACAGCGGTGCAGGTTCCGAGTCTTAAGAATATCCACTCCATACAAAAAGCAGATGTATCTTCACTTCGATAGATTAGTAAGATCGATCATTCATTATCTACCGTGTAATACAAGAGTAAGTAGGAGAGATAACATTTAAAAAGTGCCTGGGCACGAAACTGTGAATTTACGTACAGATATCACATCAGTAATTTTATCAGTAACAACAATGAGGCAAAGGCATACATGGAAGTTTACAACTTTACACTCCAATCCATGCAGGACACATAATTATAAAAGAACAAATGTGATCCAGCCTTTTCCTCGTCTTTTATGAAATATACGGCTAAAAAATGAAAAAAAGAACCATGAGAGAGCATGCAATGATAAGCATGCCTCAACTATCTGTTCTATGTAAAGTGAACACGCTACAAGACAAGCAACTCTAAACTCTTCTAGCCACCAACTGCAGCCAGGAATTTCTTCTTGCTTGCTGGTTCTTCGTGCAAGACCACGACATCTCTCACCTTGTCAAAAAGCTGCTCTAGCTGATCCACACCAAGACTTTGATAGTCCAATGGTTTCTTGTATCGTTGCTGGTAAATTGCCTCAAAACAACCCAAGAAAATCCAACAAGAATAGCTCACTAGAATCTCCTGCAACTCAAACTTGAACTGCGCGAGGTTTGGGTCATCAACTTCATATCGAGCTGGTGTTCCCAAATTAGTCTTCTCTTGTTTCCTCCTGTTCTCCTGTTTCTTATTTACCATTCTTTCTTCATCTGAGAGCTCATCTGAAGAGCCACCACCTGTCACAATGTCCAAGCTCTCGTCCTGAGGCCCCTTTCCTGTCTTATCCCTCCTTGCCAGAATTATAGGAGGAGCACTTGGACCAGCTTTCCAGTTTTTAAGATGGACAAACTTCTTTTGACCCTTTCCATCTATTGTCATTGCATCACCCATTTTCTTGAAAAGATTAACAAGCTTCAATGCCCCATACTCTGAAACACAAAGAGGCCGTCCATACATCTTCTGGTACTCAGGAGGAACTCGGGTAAGAGGCAAACATCCTCCTGAACTTTCAAGCAACTTCACTAGCTGAGCTTTCAGACTATTTATGCCCCCAGGCTGTACCCGCATAGTAGAATAACACTCATCATAAGCAGGACCTGTTGAAACTTCATTCAGACCAGATGGGAGACTCTGTGACCTTGAACTAGTGGGGAAACAAGGCAGACTCATCAAAGAACTACTGTTGTATTCAGATAAAGAATGTGAAACTATAGAGAAATCTCTCAAGTTGTAATAGCTGTGCGAGAGCCCTCTGTATACAATTGCCTCTTCTTCATTCTGGCCATCATGGCTGTCATTTATACGGCACCCCATGGAATACCCAGCAATGTCAGCTGGTCCTAGATGGGCAGGCAATAATGTCTTCAAGGGGGGTATAAAACCTTCCCCACGGGCCACACTAGGCCAGTCCCAAACAAACTTGCCTGCGTTGCACAGGGCAGATGAAACACCAACCCCAGAAGGTATAACAAGAATCACAGTATATCCACGTTGACCAAGTATGTGAAGTGCTGGAGAGAAATCCACATCCCCAGAGATAAGCATGATGGAGGACGGTGGGGGGTTGTCAAGAGCAAAGAGAAACATGTCGACCAAAATAGCCTTGTCAGCAGCATCCTTTCTACCATTTGGAACATCAATTAGTTTAACACCCGTTCTCTGGCAGCCTTCTCTCAGTCGTCTGGGGAAGGAGTTAAAATCTCCATATGCAGAAAACATCATTACAGCTCCTTTAATTACAGGGTGCACCTGCAACGCCATTCTGATATTGCCAGCCACATCTTCGGAGCGGACATCACTAGGGACAGGACAGTTCTCAATATCCCAAAGGATAGCTACAGGACCATCCAAAGAGGGTCGAATTTGCTGGTTCACAGAAGGCTGAATAGCTTGCATGTTTGAATCTGCCATATGGATTCCCATCTGTTCAGGAGAATCCGAGGGAAGAATTGATGCCGATGTATTTGCATTTTCCATCACTTTTTTTTTAATGCTATTGTTATTACTTCTATGTTGTCGAAAACTTAAAAGATTCCTGTAGATTGCCAGAGGAAGAGGATAAAAGTCACTAAACAACATAGGATGTCCCTCTAGAGTCGACATTAGAAACCCCATAGGTTATCCAAACTTAACAATAGATTATCTCGTATTTCATGAGAAAGCTGATCAAGACTCCATATTTAGCAACTAAGCCCAAGAAATCTTAAATTGAAGATTATAGTTTTAGCCTGATGTCCGTCTCTCAAACTCATAAGTTCAAATCTAACTCCAAAGCCCAAATTATGTATTTCATAGTTAAAAATAAACTGGTTGATCAATCAATAGATAGGAAAGTGGACACTCAAGTCACGGCAACAGAAAGTAAAAGCTAATAATTCCAATTGAACCTAAACTGATCATTAAAAAAAATAATGATAATACATTACTGAAGTACTATGGAAAACTCTAAAAATGAAAAAATTTCAATTAATTTGATAAGAGAAACTTAATTCGTGAAACTCAATTATTAAGAAATGAAAAGAAAAGGTACCTGATATTGAGGCCATAGAGCAACTCTTTCTATCACCAGAAACAAAAGAGAAACAGAGATCTTGTTGAAGAATAAAAGAGAAGGCTAAAGATCCGATAAATTATTATCCAAGAAATATCAGAAGAAGATGACCATCGCTCTTATTTGATTACTGAGAGACCTGCAGTTGAAGAAAGGAAGACACATTCTTCTTTTCTTTCTCTTTTTTCGTGGTATGTCCTTTTTTTTCCCTCTTTTATGATGGGTGGGGTTGTTGCTTTTTCTGGGTAATTTTTCTTACTAAAACTAGGATTTTTAAGGAAGAACAGTGAAAGATTTTACTTGGTGTTTTTTGTTTTTTCCTTCTGGAACGTTGGAGAATTGTTCGAGAAGAGAGAGTTGTCGAGATTTTGGGCTTTTAACGGAAATAATGGTTTGAGCCCGAAATCAAAGGAACAAAGTCTCGTTTCAAGCTCGCTCGTTAACCGACACTAGTCACAACTGTCGATACCATCAAGTGTTTCTAGATATTCTGATTATATACACGCCCTGGTTTTTTTTACCCGCACCCTCCGCAGTCAATCGTGCTAAAAAATTATAATTAAAAAAATAAAAGTAAAATTTTAAATAATAAAAAAAAGTAGAGAGTATTAACAAAATTTATATTGAAATGATAAATTAAAAAGAAAAAATCTTTAGCAAAAAAAATAAGGGTTAAATTAAAAAAATAAAACAATATAAACTTTGATTGAATGATGAAATTAAAAACCAATAATACTTAAAAAAAACAAGAAAAAATCAAAAAAAAATAATAATGAACAAATTAAAAAACAAATATATACAAATTGTAATTTAATAACTAAATTGAAAACATAAAAAACTTTTCTAAAATAGTCGAAAAAAAATAAGCAATAAAAAATATAAAAACTAAATTTTAAAAAAAAATAGACATTTATTTTTTCTATAAAAGAGATAAATGAAGAAATAAAAAAAAAAGACCATTAATGATAAATCATTCATCATTCACCTCACACGCTGCACCAAGAGGAAAAATACACGGTAATGCTTCCAGGAATATAGCGGAAGACCAAGTTTAACCACATGAGGCATCGTATGTGCCATCCAAAAAGCACAAACACCATCCACACGATGGCATGTCTTGAGCATGTACCAGTAACTTTTCAAAATTAAAAAATCAACATGATACCAAAAAACCCCTTATAACCTTAGAAATTACAAATAAACTTGTGTGAAATGACAAAAACACTCCTAAATACATGTTTTATTTTTTTGTTTTTACAAGAGAAAAGACGTGTTAAAATTGTAGTCTAAAAAGAAAAAAAAAACCTAAAAAATCATTTTGTCAACCGCTCTAGTTTATTTTACCTCGAGGGAAAAAATATATTTATTGTTTCAAAGCTTGTGAAAAGATAAAAAAAACCCTTGTTCAACAATTCTAAAATCTATTGACTTCGAGGTAAAAATATAATTTTATTGTGCAAAAAAAATGAAAAAAAATTTAGATATTCCTTAAACAATCTTTTAACGACCAATGGGTAAATGGAAAAACTAAATGACTCCCATAACTAAGGCTCCCATTTTTTTTCCATTCAATGGTAAAAATATTATTTTACTGTAGCAATCCATAGTAATAGGCATATATTGCTACGATGAAATGGCTACCTAACCCGGAATAGGTGTGTGTGCGCGCGCGCGCTGAGATACGTATATATCATAATGTATTCAAAAAGAATTTGAATGTTCTACAAATATATCTATATAATATAAATATATATTATGAGTTAGGTTTGGAATATTTGTGCGCACTTGCGCTTGTCATTTTATCATATAATATGCATATACATACTTCAAGTATATAGACTAACTATTTTATTTTTCTTAAATAATAGTATATAATGGATATTCATATAAATTTTTAAAAATTGATAAATATTTTATGAATATCTAAATATTTTATCTAATAAATAATATATAAATATCAAGAAGTTGTACCTACATATACTCATTATCATCATTATGCATCGACATGCTTTTCATTATATTTATTTTTTGCCCTTGGACTTAATTAGAAATTAATTTAGCTAAAATTGTTAAGGAAAAAAAATTTAAAAGACAAAGGACCAAACTAAAAAAAATTAAGGAAATGGGTAGTTTTTTGGTAAAATATTTGATTTAGTTCTTGTTCTTTTTGAATTATAAAAATTAGGACCTTTCAATTTTTAAAATTTCAAAAAAAATCAATTGTGGTCAAAGACCTTATTTTCCTTATTTTTTTCAATTCTTAGTTCAAATGAAAAAAATAAGAATGAATCGTTGACACATATTCCAACCACTAAAATGATTGATTTTGGTGTTAAAAAATATAATTTGATGAGGAAAGTTCCACTTATGAGTTTTTTCACAGTCAAGTTGCCTTAAAAACATATACAAGCTCAAGAAGGTTTTTGTTTCGAGTTAATTCTAGTGTTTTATATGATTTTTCGAGACAATGAATGAGTTTATCAAAACATCTAGAGTGTTTTCTGAGTATTTAAAACAAAAAAATAGATTAAAAAATAGATTTATATAATAAAAAAAAAAAACATACCTCTTTATTTTTTAGCAACCATGGTGGCTGGAATTTAGAAAGAATAAGTAAGGCATCACCTGTTTATTTTTTTCAGAAAAATAAAGGTAGACGATAAGTTACCAACTCCTTAAAAAAGAAAGAAAAAATTTAGTTAGTCCAGGCATTCTGGCATAGGCTATACAAGAATCCACGCTCCTGAGTTTTTTTTTAACCTCAAACACATTGGGCCACCTAGACCAAGTCATCGTGCATATGCTTTGTTTTTGTCCATTAATTTTTGTTTATTTAATTTTTTTTAATTTCATTTTTTAATTTTTGGTTTTTTCTTCTTAGATTTTTTTTGTTGTTTTTTTTTAAATAAAAATTTTTCATGATGTTTTTTTATAGATTATTATTTAATTTAGTATATGTTTTTTCTTATTTTTTAATTTGATGTATTTTTAACCCCTTAAAATTATTAAAAATAATAAATCAATTTTAATTTTTTTTTATGGCATTTTTTAAAAAATAAAACCTCCTTTTGTTATCAATTTTTTTTAAAAAAAAAAACAGTTATTTTTTATTTCACATCACCAATATAAATAAATAAATAAATAAACCCATGCACCTAGTTGACAAATAATTAAATGAAAAATATGATAAGTAATTTTAGAAATAAAAAATTATTAAATTCAATGGGATTCATTACACAATTTATAAATCTAGCAAATTAACTTTAATTATCTCAGGGCTTTTTTTTTTGTCTTCTATTAAATTTAATATTTTTAATTTTAACTTCATCTAAGCCTGTATATTCTTCTTCTTGCTGAAAAATATTATTTGATCCGAGGAAAAGCATGAGTCAAATAGCTATCTCTATCTAAGCATCAACGTTGAAACAAAACGAACTATGGTAAATAGCATTGAGTGGATAGGCATGCAAGCATTTCTATCATATAGGGAAGCAAAGTTCGAATCCCATGAAATTTCCAATCCATCTCCAGCAGATCATAAAGAACAGATCTGCCAAGCCGCCAGTACAGTTTTAAGATCAAAATATAGTCAAATCCTTGATGTTTCCATAGTAAAATCCCCAGATATACAGCATGGCAAGAAAAAAATGAATGACATATTCACAGCAGGTAAGGTAGCAGCAGATTCTCAACCAAGAAAAGGTGAGAGAAAGTCCACCACCATAAGTCCAAAAGAGATAGCCAGCAGGGGTAAACTTTATAACACTATTCACACCATGTCACTCGATGGCTGAAAAAGCAATTCAAGAACACCAGGCATTATGATACCTGACCAAACACAACTGATTGACTGTACCGCATGTTCAAGTCATGCACTAAACCAAGTTTACGACTGCATAACTCTCTCAACTGCAGCAATATAGAATTCCTTTGGCATGGTACCGACCACCGACTCTCGCTTCTCTCCATTCTTGAAAAGTAGAACAACTGGTACCGCCTTAATTTCATAGTTCTCAGCAATTTGCAGGTCATTGTCTGTGTTAAGCACAAAGCATTTGAGTTTCCCATCATACTCTGCTGCAATCTCATCAATTACTCGATGAACCATCCTGCAAGGCCCACACCAACTTGCATAGAATTCAACAAGAACAGGAATATCACTTTTCAAAATTGAATTCTCCCAAGAGTCCTGAGTAACAGATGTAGCTGAAAAAAACCCAAAAGGTGTGGTTAAAAAGACCATATTGTAGGTGCCTTACTGACAGCTCAGCAAAAAAAATAAAAAACTCAATTTTGAAAACCATAAAGCAAGCAGAAATGAGAGCAAAACTGAAGATGAAAGAGCCAAAATATATCAGATCACCGAAGACTATCATGAGAAACTCTATTCTCTACATACACAAAAAAAAAAAAAAAAAAGTGTTTCCAGCTTCTCTAAAGACTTCAACTCACATACTTTATTCAGATGGTACAAATATGTTTTTTTTTCAGGTTGCCAGCCCCAGTATCCGGGTTGCCCCGACTAATGTGGTGGTCACCCCGGGTCACATGCCTGGCAGTGGCAGGTGAGGCTACCAATGGGTGTTGCTGCGTACACGAGGACTCGAAACCAAGACCTCGCTTAAGCAGAACAAGCTGCTTACCACTTGAACCAACCCCCATTGGTGATGGTACAAATATGTTTGAACCTGCATATATTGTCGCCAAAACTCAATTTTTCATATTTAATGTAGCTATTGTGCAAATCACATCATGAATATGCATCTGCATCCTGTATGCCAGCAACTAGTATAAAACACAATAGGTTTGTGGAGCAAGCATCCAATCTTCACCATAGACCACCTAACTAGCAGAGGCATTTAACCATATCAAACTTTTTAGTGCCATCCTCTTTTAAAACTTCCTTGGCTATGATGAGAATACTAGCAGCAACCTAATGGAGGAAAAGACCAAGAAATAGTACAAAATAGGATAACAAATGCAGATGATCCAAACATGATTAAAATTCTCTCTGAGAAGAACTTCAAGCCAAAAGACAATGCAAGTTTCCAAATTGATGCAAGGACAAAACAACAAAGATTAACAACATGACCAGTAAAAATCGATTACAAAACGGAAAATATTTCTTCTTGAATTCCCTGTCCATTTGTTCCAAGAAGTACATATTTCAAATTAAGTCCTTCCTCTGCTCAATCCTTTCAGATAGTCCACTTGTCCACATGAATCCTGTTCATGGACCAACAAAATTCCTCACAGGCTCTATTAGCCTCTGCATTTTATAAGTAGTTTACTTTTACCATATGGCTTCACCATTCTCTTTGGCACCATCCATAGCTTCAGAACTCAATTTCAGAACCATATTTTGACCTTGATGTTTTCAGGATGCCTCCAACAACCAACGGATAGCGAGTGATTTTCCTTGTAATGTTCGTCCTTCAATAGGAACTTGATGGGTAGATGCACCCATGCGCCTTGCTTTTACTGTTAGATCAGGAGTTACTCCTTGCACTGCCTTGTGTAAAACAGATAATGGATTTGATTGTCTTTTTCTGAATCCTTTTCAAGGCTCAATAGATGATTTGAAAAGCCAGTGACTTTTTCCCATTTTTCAGGATTCAGTTGACAGACATGTTAACTAATCAGTTATGATAAACTGGATCAGGAGTGGCAGGGTTTTTTGCCGTCAAACCTTGACATGAGATGACGATGAAAGGGAATCAGTTTCCCTTCATAAAGCTAATAAACAAATTCAATCTCATCATACATGATAAAATAAATAAATACTTCCACTCTGATCAATACTCCAAAAATTTAATGGCCTGGTTAGTAGCAAAACAAACACTGATTTCACAGCCATGGGAAGAAATTCGGGCACCCAGTAAAGCAGCATTCAGTGCATAAATCACCAGTTTGCTATATTTAACCAAAAGTAACAATCTAATCCTTCCTTCTAAGTTCTCAAGACAGCTCTAGTTTTGAGTCTCTTCTCACCGAAAAAGGATGAAGAAAGCCAATTCTCAAAATGGGATTGGCATTTGAAGCTATATTCAGATTCAATACTCCGCCGTAAGAATCTCAGTCTCCAACTCTATCTCTTTCTCTCTTGCTTTTTTCCACGTTTCACCCACTCTGCTTCTTTCTTTGCCCCTTTTTTTCTCTTTTCAATCTCTTCTGGGGATTTCATTCATTTACATTGTATCTCCAACGTGAACATGAAATCTCAAGCTCTCGTCAAGTTCTTTCCTGATTAACCTAAATTTGCTATCGGGAACAGCCTTCTACTAACATTAAGAAGTTAGAGGCAAATCTTTGATTCTTTAGTACAAAAAAAATCCCAACCCTCTGGTGAAAATCATTAAAAACAATTATCTATTCTCCTAAACTCCAGTCTAATCCCTAATAAGAAACTAGGATCACCATTGAAGATAATAGTAAAACATCAAGAATGAAACAGCTCAGACAAGAAACAAAATTAAAAAATCAAGAGAAACAAATTGAAAGAATCAAGAGTTTTAGGGATTTATTTTTTGTTTAACCTCGGTTTCCGCGACCGCAGAGAACCTTGAGAGGGAGAGGCACGTGTTGAACAGTGAGATTCGTTGCTCTTTTAGCGGTGTTCAAGTTGATTGGAAAAGAGAGTCTGTTAGGGTTCAGCTGCTGAAATTGGTGGAGAACGGCGGCGCGTGAGCTCGTGAGTGGTGGGGAGCAAAGTGAAGTAGCATTTGAAGCCATTTCAAGAAATGAAAGAAAAAGCAGATACAGAAATTTCGTTAACAGGGAGAGAAGGTGTGAGTGTCTGCTGCTATGAGTATCGTGTGAGTCTTAATATATGAGAACGATTATAATACGCGAGGAACAGAAATCGGCTAAGCAGATCGCTTTGATTTAACTGAGAGAGCAGGGAAAGGGACCCACCTGATGTATTTTTCAAGAAAATGAAAAGGGCAAACCTCTCATTAGTCTCTAACAACTATAGTTCGTCGATATATAGTCCCCCAGCTAATTTTATCAATTTCTTTTCCCACAGAAAAGAAGGGAAAAGAAACATAACGATAAGAATGACAAAACCAACCAAAAAAAACGTAACACGGAGAGGATTTTCATGAGATAATTTTAGGTCGACGAAAACCATTTTAAAGGCAGTTCCAAACAGCGTTTCTCTTATATTTTAATTTTTTAAAATTATTTTTTTATATTTTAAAACTATTTTAATATACTACTATCAAAAATAATTTTAAAAAAATAAAAAATATATTATTTTAATTTATTTCCAATTAAAAAAACAGTGTACTGTTAAACACACTCTAAATAAAATAAGTAAAAATTAAGCATGTCCAATCATAAAATAATCTTTTTTATGAATATAATTTTAAAATAAATTATTATACTTTTAAAATAAAATAGGAAAGAAAACATATTTTTTTTATCACCTCTTTTATCTTGAAATAACAATCAAATTACTTATAGCTCTTAAAGAAATGGGAATTCTCATGGTGATTCACTTTCTACATGAGTAGTGAAATAAGTTGACATATTTGTTCAAGCCATGTGATAACAATTTTGTGTGATAACTCAGATGGCTAAACTCCGTGTTTTTATTTATAATAGGGATAAGTAAAAAATTTAAAAATTTTATTTAATTAAGAAAATTAAAAAAATAACTGAAAAAATTAAACTGTAAAAGAAAGCCAATTAAATGAATTAGAATTTTAAAAAACTGATTAGTTCAGTTCGGTTTCGGTTTTATAAGCTTGAAACTGAAAAAACCGAACCGAACCCAAACCAAAAAAATCAGAAAACAATCGAGCCAAACATAAAAAAATCGAGTCCAATTGAAAAAAATCAAATTAAATTGAGCTAAAACTAGACCAAACTGATTTGAATATGTTTTTGTTTTAAAAAATTAAAATCAGTCTATTTGAACTGATTTTAATTTATTTTAAAAAAAACTTAATCAAAAAAAAAATAATGGATAGCAATTTTTAATTCCAGAGGCTGCCGGTTTAAGAGTTGAGAACCTTTTCTTTCTTTCTTTTTTTAAATATAAAAGGCAAAGATGAATAAAGCAACGATTGGTGTGCAGGCCTGCTACTGGGGGGCTAGGCCTGGCCTAGCCCTTTTCTCTTAGTTCAAATTTTTTTAACTAGATTTAGATATCTTTAATATAAAAAAAATATCTTATCATTTATTTTATTAATATTTAATATTATAAGTATTTATTTTTTATTATTATTTATTTTCGATAGTTCATTTTATATTTTAACTTATTAACTTAATTGAATCATATCGAATTAATAATTATAAAAAAAACACATTAATAACCTACCTTTTAAAAAAAAAATTAATAACCCACAACACAACACAAACTTGTCCATCCAGTAACGAACTAAATTCCTCTAACAACGAAGCCATGAACATTTGAATCCACAGTGGATCATGACACGAGAGAGCTACAGTGATTAAAATTTTATATATTTTTTTAACCGTGGTCACAATTCTCACTCTCAAATAAATATTCTACTTTTCATTTTTAAAAATCCAATTTTAACTATCAACTATAAAAGCAAAAATGTAATAATTATCACATTTTCATTTGCTTCTCCTAGATTATTCTTTACCATTTTTTCAAATCTAGTAAAACCACGGGCATTGGGTCATATAAATTTATAAGGGTAAAAGTAAAATGATATTTTAAAATAACATTTGATTACTATTTTGAAATTAAAAACAAATAAAAACAATAAAAACAAAGAAAATAAGGCAAAAAACGAGACAAGTATAAAACCATGCTTGACAACGGTGTATAACATAAAATAATTATATTTATATTATATTTGGTTATGACGAGCAGAATGTAAAAAAATATCAAGAAATATATTCTACACTTAATATATATTACTATTAAACATACATATTTTTTTTAAAAATAATTAGATGGTATTCCTTTTACTTTAATTTATATTGAATTTTTAAATTAATAATAACTTTAATTATAAAATCAAAATTAATTCGGTGAGTTAATTTAGGATCCGACTAATGAAGAGTCTGGATTGATATGAATTCAAGAAAAAAACTAGAGAAAGGACTAACTCAATCCAACCTAATTAAAAACTTGGTTCGGCTTATTATCCATTCGACCTTGGATGAAACAAGAGTAAAAATCTTGTTGAATATATTTTTTTTATTATTAAAATAAAGTTACCTTGATTTCTATTTTTTTAGGTAAAAATGGGCTGGCACTCCTAAATCATAACCCTGGTCTTGTCTCGGATTGATTCTCGAATTGAGTTTTAAGACTATAATAACAATAATTTATATCAAAGTGCTAACTTTGATCAACTCAGTTTGATCCTTCCACCTTGTGATCTAATCTCTGTCTCTAATTAACTTTTGAATTAGGTTTTTAAACCATAATAATAATTATTTTTATTATTATCATGTTGACCCAGTCAATCAAGATGGATTATCTCGGCCCGTGAACTATTATAGAATACTCTAAAAGGCGTGGGGAAAGTACTATAGCTTTTATCACGCCATTCACTTTTAAATTTATTACTACTACTACTACTACTACTACTACTACTATTATATTATATTATAGAACTATCTTTTTTTTAAAAAAAAAATTATTGAATTTGTTTTTGTTTGATTTAGTTTGTTAATGTTAATTTTTTTATTTAGTTATCAGATTTTCATGATATGGATTCCGGGTTTTGATGAATTAACCTGATTTGACGAGTTAACCCAATTTTTTTTAATTAATTTTTTTTCGCTTAGTTTAGTTTGTTGATGTTAAATTTCTTTTTATTTAATTATCAAACTTTCATAATACGTATTATGAGCTTGACGGATTAACTTGGTTTGATGGGTTAACCCAATTAATTTTGGGTAAACCCGTCAATTTTTTTTTTCTATTTAGTTATCAAACTTTCATGATGTGAATTTCAGGTTTTACGAGTTAACCTGGTTTGAAGGATTAACCCAATTAATTCAGATTGTTTTTCTTTTTTTCATTAGTTTTTTTTTCTTGTTGTTTTTTTTTTTTGTTTTTTTCTTTTTAATTAATCTATTTAATTATCATATTTTTATGACACGACCTTATAACCAGACCCACATCCAATATTCTTAGATCTGGTGTTGCAGCCAGGCTCACTTAAACTTGGACCATGCAAGTTTAATGTTATTATTAATATTATTAATATTATTTTTAGGTCAAATATTGGAATCAAATCTAAAATTTTTAGGTATAGCTTTGCAGAAAAACCTAACATTTTTAAATTTTAATTTTTTTTTGATATTATATATATAAAAAAATCGACCGGCGGCATCACACCGATCGTGATATCCTATCCTGCCACGACGCCAAATAAAAGTTTTAAATTATAATAATAGTTAATGACTAACTGTAACTATTTGTTTTTAAAATATACAAAAAAAAAATCTACATAAAAGACAAAAACCACTAATGTGATCACTTATTTGTTTTTAATATATATATATATATATATATATATATATATATATATATATATATATAAACAAATACATTATTTCAAAACGAAACTGCCCAGCCAAAAAAATTGAGGAACGCTAGCTGAGAACTCTTGGCTACATTTGAAGGGCACGTGGTAAGGTTCCTCGAAAAACGTGTGTTTATTAAATGTTAAATACCGGAAGGAAACCAGTCCTTCTAATATATCCTTCAATCTTATTTCTTATCAAAAGACTTTCCTCTACCGTCGTCATCTCCAGCAAGCAACGCTCCTATCAAATTTGGCTCTAATCAACCATTACAAATCTTCTTCTCTTTTCTTGAGTTTACACTTACTGTTTTTTTTCATATATATAAAAAAATTCCATTTACTAGATTGAAGATCAACAAATGGTTCAAAGATTTCTACTGTCCGCTCGAAATCAACACAGACCCAGTATCTGATACCAGGGCACGCATCAAAGTCATAAAAAAGAAACTCTCTCTCTCTCCCTCTCTCTGTGAAATGGAAAACGAAAAGAAAAACAGATTTGAATTTATATTACTTGAGTGGTGGGAACGAATCCGAACACTTATCTTCATTAATCTTTCTTTCCTTCGAACCAAGAGAAGTAATGGAGGATGCTACCGTGGTTAAAAAAATACATATTGGATCAAATATCTGGTTGTAATGTGTGATTATGGTGAAATTCTCAATTTAACCCAAAAGACAATGAATTTCGGTTCTGGGTTTTTGTTCTTCATAACTATTATAACTTTGTTGATGAAATGATTGAGACTCCAGGCAGGACATTCTAACGCTACATGAGAGATTGAGAAGCCACTTGTTTTAGCAAAAAAAGAAAAGAAAAAAGAGTAACATTGCCTACATATTAAAGATTTAAGAGGATAGACGACGGAGATGGAGAAATGCGGACACCGAAAGAAAATCAGTAGCCAGGAACTACATTGATAAAATATGAACAACTGAGGAGCTAATTTGAGGTTGTCGAAAAATGTAAAAGATAATCAAATCACGCCCGGTGGGATTCGAACCCACAGTCGCCTGATTAGAAGTCAGACGCCTTATCCATTAGGCCACGGGCGCTTTTTGATGGCTGTATTGTTCATTCAAGTAATTAACTTAAATAATTTGATTTTTTTGGAACAGCTATCCCCAACTCCACTGAAAACAAATACAGAGTCGCGAGAAAACAAGGACAACGCGCTAAAACTTCAGATGTAAGAAGTGTATTATACATGTCAACGAGCATCAGCCATGTTGAACGATGATTTCTTTTATTGAGTTAAGAAGAAAAATTATGGTATATTATTTTTGATCGTTGGAGTTGATGTAAGAGTTGCATTTGTTACATTCTAAATACACCATATTTGGTGTCTTCCAAGGGACGGTTCAAGGAAGCAGAGATGCAAAAGCCAATGATTTTTCTCGTGTCAGCTGGATCGATGATTCCATCATCCCAGAGCCTTGCTGTGGAGTAATAACAATTTCCTTCTCGCTCGTATGCTTCTGTGATCTTCGACTTGAAGTTTTCTTGTTCCTCCTCTGTCCACTATAATCCATGCAAAGCATGTCCAAATGCAGATAAGCATACCATAAGTTTGTGAAGGCCTCAGTAATATTTTATAAAAAAAGTAAGGTCACCTGAATTCCTTGCTTTTTCTTGTTTGCCGTTTCGATTTGAGACAGCACGCTAGCAGCCTGAGCAAAACAAGTGAACATGGCATTTAAAACAGATTGAATTAGTGTGCCCTGTTAAATTTTGTTCCCTGTCAAGGTAAGTGTTTGGCTCCAAAATGCTCAAATTCTATAGAATATGAATAAGTCTTTGCTGGTACAACAGTAGCTTTTGCAATAATAATAAATTAACCGTGGATATGGTATTTTATACGTATTTAGTTGTTCATATCAAAGCAATGGCACGGAATTTTATTGACACCTTGATCATATGCGATGATGATTTTAAGTGAAGGGGCTACCTGAGCACCACCCATCACAGATATTTTGGCATTTGGCCAAAGGAACAAGAAATTGGGACTATATGCACGACCACACATTGCGTAATTTCCAGCACCAAAACTTCCACCAACCATGATGGTTACCTTGGGGACCTGCGCAAGTATTTATAGGCAACAGCTCAGATGTAAGTAGTTTTTTTCCACAATTTCTTAGTGAATCATGAGATGTGATGGTTGTAAAAACTTTATGTCTTTGCAATTAAATGAGAGTAAAGATAAATAAAATAATAATAATAAAAAAAAGGTTAGGATGAGCGAAAGAAACCAACCTTTGCACAAGAAACTGCCATTACCATTTTCGCTCCAGATTTTGCGATGCCATTTGCCTCAGACCTTGACCCAACCTACAAATCAACAATATCATGGTTACATGCCAGTTTTATGTTTCAAAGCGAAAAACAAAAAAGAAATGTTTGAATCAAAGTGGCCCGTCTTACAAACCATGAATCCAGTGATATTCTGTAAAAAGACCAGGGGAATGTTACGTTGAGTGCATAGTTCAATGAAATGGGCCCCTTTTAGAGCAGATTCATTGAAGAGTATCCCGTTGTTTCCAAGGATGCCAACTGGTTGTCCAAAAATTCTAGCAAACCCTGTTACGAGAGTCTGTAGAGGAGTGATTTTGAACTGTGTTATTCATAGATAAAACAGTGGAGATACATAAGTTAACCAAAAAAGTTATTGAAAGTCCTCACAGTTCCATACTGTTTCTTGAATTCATCAAATTCACTTCCATCAACAATCCGGGCAATAACTGATCGGATATCAAAGGCTTGCTTGTGGTCTATTGGTGCAATAGACCGAAGCTCCTTTACATCATATAAAGGTTCCTTGTACTTGGGGTTTAAATTATGCAATCCATTCATCACCCCTTGTTTCCCAGCCATGTGCAAGTTCTTGATGATGTTCCTACCAAGTGCAAGTCCATGCAATTCATCTACAAGGAGAGATAATTCCATACATATGATCAGCTAGGCAAAAGATTTCACTCACAAAGTTTCTGAGACAGAGATAAGAAGATGGAGAAAAAGGAATTCAACAACAGTAAACTTTCTATTAAATTCCACCGAAAAATCATCAAATATCATTCTAAAATGAACTAAATCCTGTTTGCATAAACAAAGGCTTATCCAGATGAGAAACCGCAAAAAGATCACAGAAACTGCAGAAGTATGGCATAGGGGGTAGCATAAACAGATGATGCATACCTTGAGCAAAATAATCCGAAACCCCTGATGTCTTGCAATGCACAGAAGCACCCCCTAAATCCTCCGCAGAGACTTCCTCTCCTGTAGCAGCCTATCACAATTCTCCTTCGGAGCCAATTTCAGTATCAAGCAAAATATGTGCATTGATTCATATACATAAATGCACAGTACAGAAGATCCAACAGCAATGTAGAGTTCATGAATGAAGCAATTTGGAACACAAGAAGCTTGGAACTGACCTTCACAAGTGGTGGTCCAGCTAGAAAGATGGTAGCATTTCCGTTAACCATCACACTTTCATCAGCCATTGCAGGAATATAGGCACCACCAGCAGTGCAGGAACCTAATACCAGAGCAATTTGAGGAATTCCTTCAGCAGACATTACAGCTTGATTGTAGAAAATTCTACCAAAATTATCCTTGTCAGGGAAGACCTCAGCCTGCTTTGGAAGAAAAGCTCCTCCACTGTCAACAAGATATATGCATGGCAATTTGCATTGAGCAGCAATCTCTTGTGCCCTAAGATGTTTTTTCACCGTAATTGGATAATAAGTTCCTCCCTTAACAGTAGGATCATTCGCCACAAACATACAAAGACGCCCATGAACCGGACCTATTCCAGTGATTATTCCACCAGATGGTAATGTTTCTCCATACAACTCATGGCCTGCAAGCTTAATACATTAAAATATGCAATAAGAAGCAGCAACACCAGAAATTATGCTACTATATGTATCAAATAATTTTATAAATAGAGTCAACATCTGCATCATTACATAAACTAAAATTCAAAAACTCCTTTCAGAAACTTAAAGATTGTGTCTTTATCATGAATTTTTCAGGATCCACTACAGAGGTCCTATTTTAACCATTTTCTGTCAAGAGCAGTCTCTCACAAGCATTGAACACAAGATTTCAAATTTCATATAAATGAAAAAAAAAAAAAAACATCAACGAAAGAATAAATCCGAAAACCTGAGAGAGCTCAAGGAATGAAGAACCAGGGTCAATTAGCTTATCAATTCTTTCTCTAGGCAAAAGCTTGTTCCTTTTTCTGTTTCTTTTCACAGCTTCTCCTCCTCCTCCAGCAAGAACCTTGAAAAATAAAACAATCCCATCTCAAAACCCAACACGTAAACACAAACAAACACATATAAATCCACGTATAACTATGTGAGCATGAACCTTATTTATATGGGATTGGAGTTGTGAAATAAGAGCCTCCATGGCCTTAGAATTCTGTGCAAAGGCCTCAGAGTTTCTGCCCACTCCATCTGGAAGGACTCCTAAGCAGAAGTCTCTTTTCTGGAGAAGATGAATTGATTTTGATGATCTCCATGGATTTGAAGTAGCTGACACTGCTTTTCTTGCTAAATTCCTTAGCATTTTTTGAGTGCTTTTTGGTCTGTGTCTTTTCTCTCCGACTTCTAATACCTTGATTGTCTCTACGCGTCTCGTGCTTGTGTGGAATACATATCCATTACTATTTTCTGCTTATCTTCAGATCTGGCAATGCTTTATCCAAGTAAAGAAATCTTTTTCTTTACAACGTTTTGTTTTGCTGATGATTTATTTATTTTTGAACTACAACAGTCACTTTTGGTATTCATCCCCGTTTCCTCTTATTTTGCCCATGTTTCAATTGGATCCCCTTATTGTATTATATTATTTTATTTTTCAAGTTTTTATTGGATCCAATGGGTTTTTTTTTTTGTTAGCACAATTCTATAGTAAATTAAATATAAATTTTTGAACTATACATGTGCCACTAACTTTTCACTGTTTTTGGAAGAAAAAATCACCATTTTTAAGTTTGCTAGGATGGATTGAAGTAATTATTTGGCAATAATTTTCTTACCCTCACAAAACTTATAATTGACTCTTTGTATAGTGACAGGTTGAGTTCAACTTATTCATGCACTATAATTATTTTTATATTAGTTTTCAGATTTGTTAAGTGAAAAAACTACAATTTATATCTATATAAAATATTTTAAATATTTTTTAAGATATTTATCTTTAAAAAATCTATATATAAAAAATATTATAAATAAAAAGTATGGTAGAGCTCAATATTTCAACAAGATTTAAGAAATATTTAAATCTAAAAAATATTTATTTTACTCATCATTTGAATAAACACTATACTAACTTAAGTTTTATAGGTTTTTCTTGTAGGTGTCGCCGAGCTCATCAAGTTCTCCGGATCTAGTTTTATCAACCTATAAAAAATGCCTTCAATTTTTCTATTAAGCATTTTTATAGTGATATCAATTTCTCGATAGATCCAAATAAAATAAACTAAAAAATCCCAAAAAAAAACCCATATAAATACTTAAAAAGATGGGCTTAAGTGTGGAAGATCAAGCGACATCAATTGAAATCAAGGCTAGAGATCAGGTATATATGAGAACCCTCTGCGTTGCGACCAAGAACATCAATGCATGGATGCCTAGTGCATAAGGGTCATGCAGTGCATTCGGTGTCCGCCCAGTGCACCCTGATAGGTGTACACCCATGTTGAGTGTGTTGCCTAACACCAAAGATGCTAGGTATGCATCCTAGCACTATCATGAGCTCACGCTGTCATGCTCTAGTCCAACATGTATGGGTCCAGACAATGCACCTAAATTCATTTTTATCTCTAATGGTGCCTAAACAAACGCTTATTGGAGAATTCTTCTTGGACTCCATGTAGGTAAAATTACATTTTATTCCATCCTTTCTACAAAAAAGAATAAGATTTATAGTTTTAAATATATCATGAATCCATCAGGTTAAAGGTTCATAATCTTTTAATTCTCAATATTTTCAGCATATATATTTTTCAGAATTTATCTCTCTAAAATATAATTGCACTTTATCTACAAAAGCTATTAACTTTACAATTGTAGAGCTCTCACGTTTATCAAAGAGAATCTTTTACAGACACCAACTATCGATCACTTGACTTACCAAGCATTAGTTGCCACCACTTACCAACCCTCTAGGATTTCCATACCAAGTCACCATATATATTGATTATGGAGAATAAAAATAGATTATTTGAACCGTAAAATTAACTAATTATTTAACACATCAATTCTATTTATAAACATCTTGAATTTTAAAACTCATCATTGAATGAAATAACATTATGTACATAGTTATAGTTATAAGGTTTTAATTTTAAAGTTAATTTGATTTAAAACATGCGTTGGAGGTTGAGGTTGAGGTTGACTTAGATTAACTTAATTTTTGTTTTTTTTTAAAAAACTAAAATGATATTATTTTAATAAAAAAAATTATATTAATTTTGTTAAACTCTAAATTGGTGATTGACTCACAAAAATACATTAGATTTTATCACTACTATAATTCTAAATAATTAATTAATATCATTATTTTAAAATAAAATAATACATCTAATGATAAAAATTATCCACCTAGAACTAAACATGGGTCTTTCTTTATTTGACAAAAAGGAAATTGCTTAATTGTTCACCATAAAATAAGTTTGTTGATAAAATTATAAGTACTACTTTATCAAAATAAAAATCCAAATATTGAGAAGAGATACGCAGGGTGAGAATAATTTAGTTATTGAAAAAAATAATATGATGCAATACATAGGAAATAATTTTTTCGATAATATGAATGTAATCTATCCTTTTCTTTTAACAGGCTTAGGTGTTGCTTTAGAACTACAGTTTATTTTCAGAGGTAAGGCATAATTAACCAACCATTTATGGTAATTAAAAAAAAGGTGTGCTCATCATGAAACGCTGCCGTTGATTACTGGCTAGCGCTGCCGCTAAGCAAAACTGTTTATACCTGGTGGATAAGATTCAAACAAAGCCAAAACATCTTTACAAACAGTCTATAGCACTGCAAGCTCCAAAGTGATATTTCCATTTATCAATGGAGTCTATGCTCTGTCTTCTCTCACCATCTCCTTCAAAGCTCTCTCCTTTCAAGAAACTAACTTCAACTTCTGCCTTAAAAACTTCATTTTCCTCTTTATCATTTGCTTCCATGACCTCTCCTCCACAGCCAAAAACACCCTCCACAAAAAAACGCTCTTCTTCAAAACCCACCAAAACCCTATCTCCAAAAACACCCACAACATCAACGAATGTTCAAGAAACAAGAACTCCAGTCTCTCTTCCTCTAAAAAAGGTGCCTTTTTGCTTAAATCTTATACTCTTTTACCTTAAAATGCTAATAAAAAGAAAAAACATAGCTTTTCAATTGTTGTTTTGTTTTCCAGAATTCTAGACTCCCCTTTCGACATGATGGTAGAAAGTTGATATAACTATGCCTACTTGAACTTGCAGTGACCAAAGTGTTGATTTTTTTTTATGGGTTTTGAAATGTTTGTGGCATTGATAGGTTCTGGTGCCAATAGGTTTTGGTACGGAAGAAATGGAAGCAGTTATTATCGTTGATGTTTTGAGGAGAGCTGGTGCTGAGGTAATTGTTGCTTCAGTAGAACCACAGCTTGAAGTTGAAGCTGCAGGTGGCACTAGACTTGTTGCTGATACCTCCATTTCCAAATGTGCCAATGAAGTTTTCGATCTTGTTGCTTTGCCGGTTTGTTGTTTTTTACTTTGAATCATTCATGGTTTGCGAATTAATTCATGGTTGTTACATTTATTTCTCATTGATAATGTAGCCGGGGCAAATATTATGACATGGTTTTTTTATTTTTTTTTATTTTTTCAATAAATGGTTGGTTAGTGACTGACACTCATTGAGAAATTAATAAAAAGTATGGTTTAGTTGATTTATGATCGTGCCGGTAAAGAAAGGTATTCATACAAGCGTGAATGTTAAGTATAGGAAAAAGATATACTTAACGACAGGATTTAATTGGAAAATCAAGAAGATTGTGTTTTCTTTGGGGTTGTAACAGGGAGTTTGGATGCTTGTTAGTACAGTAAATTTTATTTGGAAAACAATTGTAGCTTTTGTAATTTGATCTGGCCATGTAATTTGTAACAAAGGCTTGCGTGTTGTGAATGGCTTCAAGGGAGGAATGCCAGGCTCCGCAAGGTTGAGAGATTGTGAAGTTCTCAGGCAAATTACAAGCAAACAAGCTGAGGGTAAGAGATTATATGGAGCTATATGTGCCGCTCCAGCAATCACTCTTCTTCCATGGGGCCTTCTGAGGAGAAAGCAGGTGGCTTTCTTTTGTTGCTTTTGCTTGAATTTTGTTGAATACACATGAATGTATTTTGGTTGACTAAATGTACTGTAGCATTTGATGTAAGATGACAGGTCACCCTGCATTTATGGACAAGCTTCCTACTTTCTGGGCTGTTGCATCAAAAATTCAAGTTTCAGGAGAGCTTACAACAAGCCGCGGTCCAGGAACTTCTTTCGAGTTTGCTCTATCCTTAATCAACCAGCTGTTTGGAGAGTCTGTTGCCAAGGAGGTTGGACAATTGTTGGTAAGTTTAATTGCTTTGCCAGTTTCATTTTTACTTTTCATGCACGCCTCAACATAGCATTTTGGAAATCAAGTTCCTGTCATTAACTTAAGTGCATCAAAAGCATGTGCAGCTTAGTCATGCCATTCTTTACTGTGAACCTCTTATTCCTAATTGAATAGAAGTTAAAATTACCTTTTTCAGTGGTGTATAATCATGATTTAAACTCTGCTTTTTTTTTTTCCTGGACATGATCTGCTGAAGTTAACAGGGATAATTAGCGAACTGTTTTCAACTTTTCATATCATTGAAGATTCTGTGCAGAATTCTGAAATGAAATGCCTGATAACAGGCTCATAAAATTTCTATTATCCTGTTAAGTACTAGGATCTTAGCACAACAAAGTCTGCTGAAAGCAATACAAATTATTCAAGTGTTTTTTTTTTGGCATCTGTCCATTCATTTTACTCAACTGGGATTCAGACCTCGTCATGCAAATCTTAAATAGTTTTTGTTCAGTCAGATTATGGAAGGATCGGATGGATTTCTTTCTATCCTTTAATACAGTATTTTTATAGTGGGGAAAGAAAGTCTGAATAGTATGAAAGAAGTAGTATGAGTTAAATCATTAATTATCTTAGTGATCCTTCAAGTTTTCTAAAACAGAATGCAAAGAGTTTGTGATATCTTCATTTAGTTCATATCTTCAAAGCGTCACTACTTTTTACCCATGTAATGGTTTTTTATAGGATTATTAAAAAATGCACAGAAAACCAATGACAAAAAGTAGAGAAATTTGATAAGTGATTGTGTGTATGGCATGCATAGATCAGGTGAGCTGTTTTCTTTTGTTTTGTAAAAGATTCATCTGTCAACTGACTTGTCTTCTCTTACATGTTTACCCTTTGGAAGATCCTTTGTGGTTAATCATCTTGAGCTAACATCTCTTTACACCTTATATTAGCTAATGCAAGCTGATGATGATACCCAGAGAAAAGAAGAATATAACAAAGTTGAATGGTCTTTTGATCACAATCCTCGTGTAAGTTTCTTCTACCATCCTGTTTCTGTTAATCACCTATTGGTTTCTAATCTTCTTTGCCTGGAGAACACTCAATGCGGGGATGTGGAACACATTAAAAACAAGAGCTCCTCATATTTGAAACAATTTTGCATTTTTTCAGTAGCTAGGTGGACGCACTGATATTTTCTGAATGCATCTCTAGTTTAATCATTTGCGTAAAGTTGCTTCATGAAGTAGTTCCTGCATCCCTGTGCAATCCCAATTTATAGCATTTGTTTGTGTTCTCATCCCTATTGCATTTGAGTTTCTTCCTATTTATCATCAAATTAATCTTCCACATGTTACACAGGTTCTCCTTCCAATTGCAAATGGTTCTGAAGGGATTGAAATAGTTGCTATTGTAGATATTTTAAGGCGGGCAAAGGTGGATGTTGTGGTTGCTTCAATTGAAAAATCAGTGCAAATTTTGGCATCACGAGGCATAAAAATTGTCGCTGACAAGTTAATTGGTGATGCTGCTGAATCAGTATATGATCTAATCATTCTACCAGTAAGAAAACTCAATTTTTTTTATAATATTGAAAATTGCTTTTCTTGCATTCTTTCCTCATAGAGTTGTGGGGGTTTTATAGTCTTTGGAATTCCCACTGTGATATCAACAGATGCCTTTGGACCATTCAAACTAGTCTAATATCATAAGAGGGCTTTGAGTACATTGGTAATCTTAACTTCAGCTTTATGTTCTGAAAAAAACTTCAGCTTCAAGGTAATTTGCAACATCTTGTGGAGATACTGTCGGTAGCTTGGGCTACTGAAATTACTGCATTAGTTGTTATCATTTGCTCAGGTTAATGCCATGCAACATTTCTTGGGATGAAGTGCTCAACAAGTAGCGCATTCCAAAATCTAGGTTTTGCTAAATATTATAGATCTTTCTGAAATTGAGGCTGCTGTCTACTGCGTTCTTTGACATCTACTTTTGTGTTTGTGTTGTATCCTTGAAGAGTTTTGATTTGCTGTATGTTTTCAGGGAGGAAATGCTGGGGCTGAGCGGCTACACAAATCTAAGGTTCTAAAGAAGCTGCTCCAAGAGCAATATACAGCTGGCAGAATATATGGAGCAGTTTGCTCTTCCCTTGCAGTTCTTCACAGACAGGGTTTACTAAAGGTAATTTGAACTAATTGAAATCTCTTTTCTAAACAGTAGGACGCTGAAGGATCTGTTTTTCTTCCCAACTATAGGACAAGAGAGCCACTGCACACCCCTCTGTTGTGACCAACCTAAACAATGTATCAAATGGTGCCAAAGTAGTTATTGACGGTAAATTGATCACAAGCAAGGGACTTTCTACCGTAACAGATTTTGCTTTGGCTATTGTGAGCAAGCTTTTTGGCCATGCAAGGACAAGATGTGTAGCTGAGGGCCTTGTTTTTGACTATCCCAGGAGTTAGGCCATCAGGTCCTTCTGGATAAAAGGCAATTTGGAAGATCCCTGTTCCATGGAGAACAGTCTATTCCCTGAACTCATATCAGCCAGTTAAGAAAGAAAATCCTCTTTCTGAGGTGCTTGCCTAATGGATATTTACGAGACTCATGTTCGTCCAGATACAGAATCCTGATTGCTTTTTTGATAGCAGAACGAGGGAGAGTTGACATTTGCCTCTCTGTGAAGCCCAGAGCTACTCGCCCAATGGCGATTAACAGAAGATGTGTTGTGAGGTGAAGCTAACATCTCCAAATGTCTGCTGAAGAACAGACTTGTTTGCAAACTTTACATGATAATTCAGTGCCGAACAGTATGAATGGACATAGAAATGGCTCTGTGTAACAACTGGGCAACGCAGCTGCTTTTTATTCATCCCATCTTGCTCATGTTGCATTAGCAACACCAGGGATTTCAGTTCGGACCTGTGTTATTGTGGACTTTTTCTCGTTGCCAACGAATGATAAAGATTACAAGCTTGAATCAGGACTTTCATGTATGGTTATGATGTTGCCGAGATTAATCATAACCATATATTTCCTCTTATGCTCGCCTGTTCTTGACTGGATATTTCAGAACTGGCTGCTGTTGTGTCTGAAAAGCATCCGTCCACTTGTCAATCAACCCTTAATATCTAGCAACCTCACCCAACAATACTGAAAGTTATCATGTGGTCTGCATGTAAGCCACCGTATTAGTAGTAAAAGTATCACTACTTGGAGCTTGCTACCACACGTAGTACTAAAGCACTGCTACTCCGGTGGCTTGGCAGCCACAATATTAAAATGCCACCAATAAGCTCTTAGAAACTTATGAGTTACTCAGAAGTGTAAGTAAAACAACATAAAGATCTGGTTTTGAATCTATGTTTTTGGCTGCTTAATTCAACTATACAAGATGCAAGCATTTGCGTAACAGTCATGATCAAAGCAAACACAACAGCCAACCAATCTTGTGCCTGAGCTCCAACGACACCTTCGCATCTAGAGAACTGGACTTTATTTCTTATTTAATAAAATAACATGCTAATGAACTTGTTTACCAAACGGGAAGCATTCATCTTGATTTGCATTACACTAATTGCTGCCGAGTTCAGTCTTACCTTTCACTTTCTTGGTTTTTAATGAATTCATTGAAAATTTTTTCAAGCATTTCAACTTCTCTTACTCGGGGTGTAAATTTGAACAAGATCTGGATGTATCCTGCTATGTATACACATATCCATTCAAATGACAAAGCGATCTGCAATCTGAGAGAAGAAGTGTCCATGTCTATGGAAAATAAAACAAGAACAACAAAGAAAAAGGTAACTTGTTTAGTCACCAAGTTTCAAGCGTAGGGAGGAGCACAATCCCACATCGACTGAGACTTACTTTGTGTACTTCGTTATAATGGACACGCCAAACGAGATAAATCGCCGAGCCTGGTAGCGCGGGCTTGTGATCCAAGTGGAGGCATTAAGGTGATGGAACGTTGATCTTGTCCAGATGGCTGAGTCTAGCCTGGCGAATATCAGGCCTGCCCGTTCCAAGCCAAGAGCTGAGCCATGTGACCCTAGCGAAGGCCTGGGTTACTTGTCTCTTAAAGTGGGGGGCAATGCGTGAGGCTGGTTTCACAGAGCAGCGACAACCACCCGCTCCTGGTAGTGGAAGGATAACAGGCTGTTGTCACCTAGATTCATATGGTCTAATGGGCTGATAAAACTGGACCATCACTTTTTTTTCCCCTGCATTTAAATCAAGTTTGTACTGTGGATTGTATTATTATTAATCTCGGCCTAGGTTTTGAATTCTCGCTGTTCTTTTCGCGTGCTATTTAGCTTGCAGTGTGTCATTAGCAGCTCACTCTGGGTTCAATTACTTCCTCTATGTTGTTTCTTCCTTTTGGCGTGCGCTGATGAAGTATCTAGGGGAGGAGGGACTCATACGAGTTGGGTTTCTTTTGGCTGGCTGCTTTCTGGCGGGTCTGGGTTCAGCTTAGATGGCCTTGATCGTACGGTGGACCTCATTCTTCATTGGTGAGTTGGGGTGCTATCATTGTACATTAAAGCACGCCCCACTTGCCATGGCCTTTGCCCTCTCGGTTGAATTGAAAGAGTGGGTTTTTGGTTCCTGGGATTTCACACCCTGCTCTCTCCTGACCAGCTGTTCTGATTGAGTGTTTCCCCACCTCTCTTCTCCTTCTTCTAATTCGGTTGGGATGTTGTCAGGTGAGCTTTTTTCTATTATTGATAGGGAATTTTGTGTCTGAGAGGCTTTGTTTTCTTTTTGTGTCCGCTTCTTGGAATTTGGTTGGCATGGCTTTGTGGGGAAGTATATGAGCTTTTATTTTTTTTTAATCTATTCTGTGTGGTGAATTCTTACATTTCTTATTTGGAGGTAATGATTATATTTAAGCTTTTATATTTTCTTTCTTCTCTGTTTCTTTGTCACATTAATCTATTCTGTGTGGTGAATTCTCACATTTCTTATTTGGAGGTAATGATTATATTTAAACTTTTATATTTTCTTTCTTCTCTGTTTCTTTGTCACATTCAGTTTCAATCATGATTTAGAATTAGTTTCTTTAGAAATTTCATTCAATATGAAAACTGGGTTTAGTTCTGTTGTTTCTTTCAGATTTAATTCAATCTGGACAAAAAAACTTTTCCTCAGCGGGTTTGATGCAAATATAAATAATTATAAGCATTAAAGCTGACTGGTTTATTCTTCGCATCTAAATATTTTTTTTTGCAGGATATTGCCAATTACATGCATGATCACAATGATACAGAGGCTACACCGTTCTATGCAAATTGCTTGCATTTGTATTTATGGAATGCGTGATGCATTCATTCAAGGTTTGAACAACATTAGTTTGTGTGTGATAATTCACTTCTAATCCTATATACTGGAGACTTGAAAAACATTATTTAATGGGAATAGCATGTTAACCATTTCCTTTCATCCTTCCACATTATTATGGTGGAATTTATAATAGCATAAATAGTGCAACTTCCAATAGCCTCGCTAAACATGTTGCCATTGCTTTTGATGGCTGCTGAGAGGTTGTCAGACAATTTCTTAGGAAGAAGGTTCGGCTGCTGAAAGGTTGTTATGATCGAGGTTACTTCATTGGGGTTGAGCCTTTTGGTTGCGAATATGAGGTGGCCTTCCATTAATGCATTTGATAGGGCATTTAGCATTTTGTGTTTGTTTCTATCAGTTTAGGCTATTATAATGCCGCCACTATGAAGGCTTCAGGTTAACTCACTTGCCTTTTGTTTTTGGTTTTACTCCTGACTCCTGTGCTTGCTGTCTTTTTACTTCTTTGTCCACTTATTCTTCGTGCGATCTGAAAGGGTGTCTGTTTGTTTTTCTGTTGTCTTTTTAAATGGTCAATTCTGGTCTACGTTGTCCATCTTCGTTAGGGTTTCTTCCTACTCTTTTCCTTTAGCTCAGATGTTTGTTCTTTTTTAAGAGAGGGAGGCTGTTGTGGTCCTCTGCTTTGTTTGGTATCTGTCTTCTCTTCTTTTTTGCTGATTCGATTGGTTGTTTGAAGGATTTAACTTTGTCTTGAGTTGCTTCTTTTTTTTTCTACTTTTTTTTCCAGCAGGGGTTGCTTTTGAAGGAGGCAATTGGCTCTCTCTATTGGTTCTTCGGTTGAAATAGATTTTGGGAGATTCTTACTGATTATCATCCTTTCAGCTGATTTCACTTTGGCATGTCATGTGATGAATTCTTTTAGGTAATTGATGCAAACCAGAAACAACCTGGTTATCCCACTAGAGTGTGTTCAAGTAGCATTATAGCTAAGGAAATTTGATTGTGTCATGTAGTTTGAACTGCCATTGTAGTTTAAACTTATTACCTCCACTTGGAACAATCAAACTGTAATATATGACCTTTCCACTGTTGTTTCTGGTTTGCATCAGTTACTCATATTTCATTGAACTAAGTGGGGTAATTTGCATCCCAGATATCTGTCAGTGCTAATGGCAGTTCACATGCTACAAAGGTAAATTTCATTGACTTGCAATATTGGTACAGGACTATTTATCAAAAAGAAGGTCCAGGACTTGCTTGCTAGAGACTAGGTGGTTCAGGTTCATCATGCTTACAAGCTGCTGATTGGCTAGCAAACTTGGGTTTTTTAAAAGGCCACTGGGAAAAGCTGCTACGGATGCTCCCTCTTCTGGTTTAATCCCTGTCTTATTTTATGATTTTATTGGGAGTATATCTTTATTTATTAATTGCATTTGCTTTAACTTTGTATATCAAACATGCAGAGCATGGATTCAAATTTAATAGTTAGTAAAAGGCAGGGATTGTGCTATATATATTGTATAAATCAAGAATTATGTGATCTTCATATATATACACTTAGCCATGTCAACCCAATCAAGCTTGTAATGCAGCTTCAAATGAGGGAACTAGAAAGAATGTTTGATGAAGTACATTGTCTGTCTTATACCATTTTCATTATAATGCTCCAGTTGTAAGTACGAGAGAGAGAGAGAGAGAGAGGTGATGATCCAAAACTGAAGCCTCTTCATTCCATGATATCCAATCTACATGACCTGATTTTCATTTCTTTTCTATTGTTTCCTTTCCAGATTATGAAGTTGATAAACTAGAAAATGCAGGCATCATCAAAGGATTTGACTATTATTTATTTCTGGTAATTAAGAAATTAGGAGGTGAAAGCTACACGGACTTGCTTCTGTTACTGCAATTGAAAGTCCTGATACAAGCTTGTGTTTTTGAGTGACAGAACTCCATATTGGTGAATTCTATGTGGTAAAGTCGCATCCTAAAGTGTAACGAATACTAAAATAAAACTACAGGCCATCCAGTTCATTCAGCAGTATTTAAAGTGTAGGAACTTTGCACTTAGAATTAAGACATGCTATTTTTTCCTTAGTTGCATCTGAAAAATCTAATGCATTCAACAAAATGAAGAATGGATGCACAGAGGCTCGTGAACTTGCACTCAGTTAAGCTTTATAGGCTTCATTTTCTTAAGTGATATAAAGTCTTGAATCTACCTCGTTTTAGGAGGTCATTGCTAAAATATGGTGGGGAAATTTAGCTTCTAGAGTGTATCGCAGAAAACAGACCTTGGAAAGTGCATAGCTCTTCTTTCTTACTTATCTGAAAACCCAACAATTGGTCTGTAGTTCTTTAAAATAAATTAAATAAAAATATATTTAGAATATTATTTTATTAAATACAATAATATATTTGGGATTTATTTTATTAAATACTATTCAGTTTTGATTTTGTTTTCAAATAGGATTACAAAATTATTTTTTAACATCAATGAGCAATTTTTTTTATACAACCTTCCATGATTTTTTTCCTTAAATCTTATTCAATTATTTTCTTACGCTTGTTTATTTTAATTATTATATAATTAAATAAGAAATAGATTCCAAACAATTAAGTTATTAGAGAACTAAGTCCATAACCCGATATATAAACTTTGCAAATTAACTTGGCTTAATCTGAATTTGTCGCTTCAATATTAAAAATCTTAAACAACTCTACCTCTAATTTTTTTAGGATTAAATTGCAAAGATGTCAATAATCTTCATAGCCATCACAACTCCTTGCCATGTAACGATTTGGATAGGATTATTAAAAAATAGACAGCATCAAGGGACAACCTTTGGGAAATTTGGTAGGTTGTGATTTATTTTGCTTACAGCGAGCTTGCATTGATCAGGTGTGGTGTAAGCTGTTTTCATCTGTTTGACAAAAGATTCGTTTGCAATCTCTCTTGTTTTCCCTTCCAATCAATCTTCTGCTTTGTGGCTAATCGTTCTGAGATGAACTTCTTTATATGTTGTATTAGCCGATGCAATCTGCTGATGATAGCCAGAGAAAACGAGAATCTAACAGTGTCCAATGGTAATTGGCTATATAATCTCCTTCGCCGGGAGGACACTTGATGGGGATGTGAGCACATAAAAACATGCGCACCTCATGGAAACCCATGTGGTAGCATGGGCTACTGGAATTACTGTATTCATTATTATCATCATAATAATTTAGGTTCTGCTAAATATTGTAGATCCTATTTGTTGAAAATTGAGACAGGTACCCAGTGTGTTCTTTGACATGTATTTTTGTGTTCCGCTTTCAAGAATTTTGATTTGTTGTGAACTTTCAGGGAGCAAATGATGGGGCTGAGCGGCCGCACATATCTAAGGTTCTAATAAGCTGCTTCAAGAGTGGAAGAATATATGGAGCAGTTCGCTCTTCCCCTCGCAGGTCTTCATAGACGGTTTGCTGAAGGTAATTTGAACTTGTTGAAATCTCTCTGGTAGAATGCTAAAGCATCTGCTTTTCCTGCCAACCATAGGATAAGAGAGCGACCGCACATCCCTCTGTGGTGACCAAACTAAACAATGTACTAAATGGCCTCAGAGTAGTTATAGATGGTAAATCGATCACAAGCAATGGACTTTTTGCCATAACATGGTTTGCAATATTGGCTATTGTGAGCAAGCTTTTCGGTCTTGCAAGGACAAGAAGTTTAGATGAAGGCCTTGTTTCTTACTACCCTAGGAGTTGAAGCGCATCAGGTTCTTCTAGAGGAAGGCAATTTTTTAAGATCCCTGAACCACGTAGAACCGTCTCTTCCCCAAACAGATCATATTAGCCAGTCAAGGAACAAAATAGGTGCTTGCCCAGTGCATCAAGAGAGTCAAGTTCGTCTAGATAGTGTGTCCCAGATGCATTTTCGGATGCCAGAACGAGGGAGAGTTGAGATTTGCCTGCCTGCAAGGCCCAAAGCAATTCGTCCGATGGTGATTAGCGCAAGACATGTTTTGATTGTGAGCTGAATCCAACATCTTCAAATGTTCGTGGGATTTTGGCAAGCTTGAGATGATAAATTCAGTGCTAATCAGGTTGAACCGACACAGAAAATGACTCTAATACAAATGGGCACCACCGCTGCTTTTTTATTCTCATTTTGCTGTGGTTGTATTAGCAATGCCAAGGCTTTATTTTTCTACCTGTATTATTAGTGTTGACCTTTTCTCTTTGTCAACGAGTAATGAAAGTCCCCAGCTTAAATTAAGGCTTCCAAGTGGTATACCAACATATTCCCTCTCAAGCTTCTCGGTTCGTGACTGAATTTTCAGCTAGCTGCTACGTGTGTGAAAAACATCTGTCCAACAACCTTGAAATGTACAAACCTACCAGCAATTCAGAGGATCATCATTTAATCTTCATCACAGCAAAAATGGTTTAACGAGCTCTAAGAAATTCATGGGTGACTAGGAAGTACAACTAAAAAAAAATGGTGCCCAAGCTCCACAGAAGCATTCTCATGGCAGCTCCAAGGCAAGACCAACATGGAAGCACTTGTGAATATTTTATAATAATGGAATGTTACGCTTACCTTGGTTTCTGAAAACCGATTGGGAATTTGCCAGCCTTTTTAACTTGGCTTATTCAGGGTGTAAATTTATCCTTTATGTATTATACCATATATATCCATTCAATGATAGAACAATGATCTGCAGTCTGATAGATGAAGTATCGGTAGGAAAATAAAATAAGAATAATAAAGAAAAGATATTGTGTTTATTGAGCAAGTTTCATCCATGGAAGCTGCAAGTAGCAGGGGAGTCGGGAGCTCGAAGGGAGAAGAATCCCACATCAGCAAAGCACCTCCTTTATGTCGATTCGCAGTTCCTTGCCCAATCTCCACGGGGAAAAGGAACTGGCTCCCTCACTTTATATTGGACACAGCAAACGAGATGAGTCTGGGCCCAGTAAAGTGGGCTTGTGATCCAAGTGGAAGCACCGAGGTGACGGGACCTTGTTTCTGTCTAGAAGACTGGGTCCGTGGTGGCTATTCTCTGGCCTGCCCATTCCAAGCCGGAAGGGCGTGACGCTGGTTTCACACATCATCGACAACCTCCCGCTCTCGGCAGTGCCAGGATAACGGGCCGCTGCCACTCGGGTTCATAACATTTCGTTATTTCTTTGATTTTATTTATTTCTGAATTATACAGGTTGTTATTTATAAATCGTTGGATAAAATTTACGTTACATCAGATAGGTGGTGAAAGCGCGCATTTTACCACTCTGGGTGAAGATTATTTATCAGTTTCTTTTTCTTCCTCCCTCGCACACATGAAGAGATGAAAAGTAAAACGAAGAATGCTTCACACATTAGTCATGATCGATTTTCGAGTTCGATACTATCTTTCTCGAATCCAGGATGGAAAGTAAAAGATTAACGTAGATAGGAAAGTTTAATGCACAGGGATATAATAATTTCATGTCATAATTTACAACTTAACCTTCTACTCCTGCACATACAGCTACCCTACTCTACCCTACCCTTGCAGTATAAGATGCAAATCCCATATGCACACTCCAATCCTTACACCACACAAATGGCTAAGATTTTGAATGCTCAAGCACTGCTTCTACTATCCACAATCAATTTATCAACTCTACCAAGGTCCTGTCAGTGTCCTCCGCAAGCATTGTCTTTTACCTCCCCACTGCGCTTTCATCGTCTCTAAGAACTGCAAAAAACAGAGACGACAATCAGCCCTCGCCTTACTGATGAAGTTGATGCGCATGATTTTCAGAATTTACAACTACAATGAAAAAGCACGATTCGACTCGAGATTCTTAGTTTACTCAGGATCCATGCCACCTCCTGACTACTAGGAGGTCTACATAGAGAAGAGGTACAATAATGCACTTTAGCTTGCTATCGACTCCTTCCTTGGCTCATTGCTGTCTACATTTTTTCCCTATACTGTTGGCAACCTATGTCATTGCTCAAAATTGATCACAGCTAAGGGCACTATGTGCAGTCATTACATTAAAAAAAGAACGCAACTCAGCGAATGCAAGGATTAGTATGGTCGGCGAACTTTGAAATACCCCTGATCAATTTAAGAAAGCAATTGTCTACAAAGTTACAAGACATTGTTTTGACGATAACCCAGGAATTTTATATTTGAGATAAGATGTGGGAAAAGTTAACAAACCAAGGATATAAACAAAGAAGATGGCAATTCCATGACACACCGATCCCCCATCCAAAAATACAAGCTGCAATGGTTCTAAAAACATAACCAAGGATAATATCTGATTACATGAATTTGTTTAGTGTAAAAGGCAACAGTACAAGTAAAGAGGCCCATACCTGATTTTTCTGCATTTCAAATATTTCAGCCTGCAGCAACCAAGATTTGGTCAAGCAAGTTTGCCGCCCACCAAATTCCAAGAATTTTTTTTCCAGAAAAGAGCATACCTGTTTTCTCTGTAATTCTTTGTTCAGCTCTTTAAGTTTTGCAACTTCATCTTCCAGCTCTAATGTATAGGCCTGCAGAAACCCAAAAGTGGAAAGCAACACGAAGTGTCAATCATTTTTCTCAGTTGAAATTACTGATCAGGCGCCATGTCAATGAAATAAAAACTTTAATAAACAGTAATAGTTTCACTGAACTGAGAGAAATAAAACACTTAACAAATCTCCAGGACCAGTGTGATTTAAATTTATTTTTATTTTTTTTAGTGCGTCCAACTTAAGAAGGACATTGCATGTATCGTGTTGATGGATGCTTGAAACCAGGACAAATTAAAAACTGCTAAAAAATAGAAGCAAGGCCTCAACAGATTTCAATCAAATAAATAGTTTACAGTACTTTTTGACCACCTATACTGGAAAGCTTCCAACCTGTCTTAAGAACACCTTAGTTGAAAATTAATAGTTTATAATGGCGTATTTATTATTATAGGTATAAGTAAGATTTAAGGGGGACAGCCAAGTGAACCATAACTTGTTGCTTGTTATTAGGACGAGAGAAGTTGACTTCTACCACCAACCACATACTTATGCACTTACATGATAAAAATGGCCTTTAAAACTACATACAATCTGGCATTCTAAAATACTGCTGCCTCACAAGCAGAGTTTGCCTATTTATCAGCATCTCAAAGTGGAAAGGGAAAAAATGAGATTTAATGAAAACTCGATGATACAATGAGCCCATGGTGTCGATAATCAGGAATAAATAAATAAATCCATGCGTGGAAACACCAAGTGATGCCACCCAGGCATCGAACCAGACCTCTACTGCAGCAAAAGAACAATGGATACGTCTAAAATTACAACCAAGAACACAAATAGCTCCTTGATTGGATCTTAAATACCTAAGTCAGGGAAAATATTCAAGCACAAAAGCAACACACAAGGGAGTACTCAGCAGCTGAAAGATGTATAATAATAGCTCAGCACTATACTTACCTGCTTGCGAGCCCGTGATCTTGCAGCTGACTCTCTGTTTTTAATCATTCTCCTCTGCCTTCTCTCAGCAACCTTCTCCAGAACTGCGCTGGGTTTCCTTCCCCGACTAAATACAAAAGGAACTGGCGATAGTGAAGATGTGTCAGCATTACTCTTTGCAATCACATCCGGTGATATCCTGTTTGCAGGAGATCCTGTTGCGACTGTAACACCTCTAGTTGCTAAACTAACCATTCCCATTCCTCTATTGTGAGCTAGACCATTGTTCACAGATCGATCTGCATTCCCAACAACTGATCCTCTCACTCCAGGGCTAGCAAGCTGAGCATTTTTTGCCACATGTAAAGGTGATGCAAACACCGCAGTTGCTGCTGGCTTGGGAAAGAGAGGCTGCTGCTGCTGCTGCTGCGGTAGTTGCTGAGAGGGTCTGATTCCACCCACATTCAGAGCTAATCTAGAAGGCTGGTTAGAAACTAAATTGTTCTCCATTATCCCAGTCCCCATAAGCCCGTTGTTTCCATTTGGCTGCTGAAAGCCAAGAGCCAAACCAGTAGTGTTGTTGTTGTTATTTAATTGCGATAGTTCACCAAAGAATCCACTATTATTAGGCCTTCCAATTTGTTGAGAATCCTCTCTCACTACCCCAGCCCTCACCAAGAACTCCTCCAGAGTCATCTCTCTTAAAGTCTGTTGCCTTTGTGGAAAATTGGATCCTGCAACACCACTGGTTTCTTTTATCAAGTCTCTCCAAACCTCATCAACAGTCTTTTGACTTAGTGTCCGAGGCAAAGTTAAAGACCCTTGTCTCTGTAAATTCCCATCTGGGGTACTTCCTTCTCCACCCACACCAACCGTATTTGTCATTGCTTGGGTCTCTTCAGCAGTCCATATGTTTTTCAACAGCTCGTCCATGTTCATTGATCCAAAATCCTTCTGAAGTCCACCACCCCAGGTATTTTGGAACTCATCGAAGGTTAATGAGTATACTGAAGACTGGCGAACCAAGGGGGGATTCTCTGGTGACTTTCTAACGCTTCCTTGTCCTGGTGAGGCATTTCCAAAGTTCTTGAAGTCCCAATGCGAGTCCATTTTTGAAAATCTTCTAAGTAGGGGCAACGGCTGACTCAATCAACGAGTTTCGTAACTTTTATCCGATTGAAGAAGATCAGAATGGAATCTCACTACTTCTATCTAAATTGAGATAAGAAAAAAAAATCACCAACTCAAGTCATATACAAGTAAAAGTTACAATTTTCACATTTTCGGTCGGATAATACAAAATTTTAATACCCAAGTTCAAGTAACCATGAACACACAACCATGCACCAACAACACAGGTAACGTCAGAAAATCTAATAGCACAAAAACAAGCCTAGCCATGGATTGAAACAGAAAAGATATCAATATTTAAAGTGTTCAAAAATACCATTTCCAAAAACATAACAAAACGAACTGAGCAATTTTCGAATCAGTAAAACCAAGAGTAAACTTTCACATAGCACCTAATTTTCGTAAAAAGAAGCACACACTAAAGAATGGTTTCAAAGAGTCGAATCAATGAAATTACAAAGTTTCAGACACAGAGAGAGGAGGAAGATGATCCCATTTCCAGGAATAACGATGGCACAAAGTACAATGAACCGAGTTCAAGAACTAAAAAGCACTCTTGTGCAGTTATTATCGATAAATAGAGATCAAACTAGGTTCACATAGCACCTAATTTTCGTAAAAAGAAGCACACACTAAAGAATGGTTTCAAAGAGTCGAATCAATGAAATTACAAAGTTTCAGACACAGAGAGAGGTGGAAGATGATCCCATTTCCAGGAATAACGATGGCACAAAGTACAATGAACCGAGTTCAAGAACTAAAAAACACTCTTGTGCAGTTATTATCGATAAATAGAGATCAAACTAGGCTCAATCTCAAATAAATTTCACGCTCTCCTCAATTTCAGATCCAAAAAGTTCATTAAAACTGAAAAAAAAAGTAGTTAGCAAACCAATAACAGCTTCAAGTTCGTTACTTTTCATGTTTATATACCAGTACCATCACACCCAAACTCAAATATCCATAAATAATGCAAAAAAGGATCAAGATAAAAACTAGGCAACACCAGCTCAAATTAAAAAATAAAAAGAAAAAATCAATACCAAGTTCAAAACAAAACAAAGAAAAAAAATCACACTAATTAAACTCCAAAAAACTCATTTTATCACAATATTTCTACTTTCACCACCCAAGAAAGAGGGGGGGGGGGATAGCCCAGTTAACCATTCAAACCATCTCCAACATTAATGAATCTATCTATTGATGAAAACAGTAAATTGAAATCCGGCAAAGAAAACAATATTTTTAAGAGATAATACAAATAGAAAACAAAAAAAAAAAAAAGGAAATAAATAAGATAGAGAAATAAAAGAAAGTAAACAAAACAGCGTGCTAAAAAGAGAAAGACAAACACCGTAAGAGACAATAAAAGAATTAAGAGATATACAGAGTTTATTTTTATTACCTTTATTTTTTTTATTAAAAAGAAAATGAAAATGAGGCAGCGACTAGAGAGGGTGTAGTGTTTCTTGTGGGTTTCTTCACTTGCTGGTGGAGGCGACAAGTGTCTAATGCCTCCCGGACACGAGTCACCAATTTAAGGAGCTACAAAAGATTTTTACTTTTTTTAATTTATTAATTTTTTATTTCTTGATTTGAGATCTCGCAACGTGGTCCAATGGGATAGAGTTGAAAAGATGATGTGACTTGTAGCCAATGAGGGAATGAAAGGTGGGTTGCTCTTCACCGATGATTTGTGCTTTCCGACAAAAAATAAGTGGATGGTGATGAGGTTTGGTGTTTTATTGGTTTGTCAGTGTCTGGAAGAGGGGGTTGAATGCGAGTTAGTGTTGGTGGTCAGTGGATGTCAACCGTTCATTGTATGAGATCATATGAATGGCTTTGATCATGTGTCAGGGGGCCATGTGGCACTGGACGCGCATTTATGAAGAAATTGAATTTTTTATGTAAAATTAATTTTTTATATATTTTCAATTACGTTGATGTTTTAATATCAATAATAAATTTTAAAAAATATAATTTTTTTTAATAAAAGTATTTTAATCAATACCAAGTATTACCACCAGTCTTTTAATACTGCTCTTTTCTCGCGTGAGATAAAATAATTATTCCTTTCAAGTAGTTTTGATTTTTATAAAGAAGTAAGCTTGTTTTTGTATTATCGTTTTGAATTTATATTTAATGAAAAATTTAAAATAATATTTTTATCTTGAATGAATCAAGCGAAATACGGATGATTTTTATAAAATTAACATAAAAAATTAATTTTTTTTTAATGAAAAATATTTCAAAATTAACTGATTATTAGAATAAACAAAAAAGGTGAAAATCAAATTTAGAATAATTCAACGTGCCTGGAGGAATTATAATTTATATAGTTTTTTAAAAAATTATTATTATAATTTATATAGTTTTTTAAAAAATTATTACATCTTAAACGACATACGAGATATTAACATTTTTTCCTCGACAAACCTTTATCTTATTTAAATTTCAGGATATCAAGTGATTTTATTAATAAAATATTTACTTTCACATACAAGCAAAAATATCTTCCCAATAATCTACTACTATACATGAAAAGTTTTTTGTGCTCGGAGATATACCTTTTGACTTAAAGTTGGATGAATTCCAATTTCTTTTTTAATAATTATGTTTATTAAATAAAATCTAAAATATAATTTTTATAATTCTCAAAAAAATCCTTCAATGTGATTCATAGCACAAAAGCTCTGGCCAATTGGATATCCTATTCTAACGTGGGCTTAAACAGACTGGATGAAGCAGAACCACGGGGTGGATGGAGGCTTTGATGCTGCAGTGTGATTAAACTGGTACTAACACGGACCACAACTACCCCAACTGCACTTATCCAAACCAAATCAAAACTGGTACAGGAAGATTCCATGGTATCCACATATTGTATAATTTATTGTCACCAAAAGGAGAACCCAGTCAAGATAAGCAATCTCTCGACATTCTGGCACTGATAGTGGGGCTTCATGCACCACGTGGGCAGCCATGATTCCTCCATTTCATTGACATTAAAGACATGAAAAGCATATAAAAGGGACTGCAGACAAAGAGTAATGGTGGGCCTTCATCTACAATGGAACCATCCAAGCTATGGTGCCGTCAGGTGCACGTCTCTACAGGGCATGCTTCCACGTTTTCATGTCCATTTTAGCAGTGGCATCAAGCATGATAACATCAGAGCGAGTATTGAGAAAATGGTGGTTTCTCTGTTATCACTGGTTAAAGCAAGCCTGTGCAGCTTAGCTATCATGCGTTCAATAATGGGCTCTCGTCATCACAGCATGGGAAACTGTGGTGAGGAATGGGTCTGTGGTGGTTTTTTTTCTTTTCTTTCTCGGAGATCATTCGCCTCCTCTTTAATTTCTGGCATGCTTCTACTTTCCCTGCTTCGGACGCAGATCACCGAAGGATTGGAAAAGCAAAATACACTCTAGTGTTGGGCTTTGGATCCTTGGAATTATCCTCTGCTGAGCATGTAAACACGAGCGAGACAGAGTAGGGCTTGATCGGGGTTAGAATTCCGTCGGCTCCTCCCTCGATCAAAGAATTATTTCTCTAATAAAATAGAAGATAATGAGAAAGAAGGGGAAAACGAGACGAGGAGATTTTTGGTATGATAATGTTTGATTTAACTAGATGATATAGTTAAGACATGCATAAAAATTGCATAATAACTCTATAAGCTCAAAGACTAAAACTATAACTTCATATACAAATCATGCATAAAAGGACTGTACATGAAATATCTTGAACGGAATATGAGGTACACTTCATTGTTAAAGCGCTAAAATTATATAAAAGATGCAAATATTAAGGGTTATATTATTTGTTTTTAAATCATTATCTTGAACAAACATATAGAATGCAATCAATTTTCTAAAATTTCAACTATATCATGTTAATTAACTGTATATATATTGCTTAGTGTATACATAAAAGAGTGAATGCTTAGTGTCTAAAATATCTCTCTATATTTATCTTCTTGTTTTTTTTTTCTTTCAAAGTGCACTGTAGAAAATAACTAATAGATTGCTGTCAATCATACTGATCACCACAAGACTTTTCGATCAATATCCCGTCCAGATCACGCATCAATGCAAAACAGGAGTCGTCGAATAATTCTCATTTCACAGTCTTTTTGAATGAGACAATCTCTTTCAAATTCAAAGATATGATGGATTTAATTTTCAAGTACGTGGCCAAATTTGGACTGGTCCAATAGGAAGGCTTAGATTGGCTAAAATGATTTTATAACTCCAGCCCAGTTCATGGCCAGCCTCTTATTGGCTCCCTGCAAATTCTATTATGGCCATGGGAACTAAACTAACGAGGTGGCGTATATTGACAATTTGGCACAACCTAATCATATATTAGTACAGCCTCTCCAAATGTTATTATTTCATTCAATTAAAAATCATTGTTTATTAAAAAGCATATAATTATGACAGCCTTATTTTTCCATATTAAACGTTTAGTCTTTTTTCCAGTTAAATCCTCAAGGACAGTGAAATGAAATTTTTTTATAGTATTTATTAGAAAATAGCAAGTGATATTCCATTAATTATTCTCTAAATTTATATTGAAAAAATCGATAAATATATATAAAAAGAAAATAACAAAACTTGTGATCCACTAAAAATATTTAAAATATTTTCATTCAAATTTTTATCTTTTATTTATATCTATTTTAAAAAAATCAAAAAATAAATAATAAGATATTATTAATTATTTTTTTAGCACCGTAAAATTTACAAAGTGAAGATGAGGCTATTAAAAATTTTTTTAGCAAACACAGTTAATAATGCCATGGTCGTTCCATTAATTATGATTAATTAATTAATCATTTTTCATTGTTGTGCTCTACATTCTTTTTTTTTTTTTTTTTTTATTTACGTAGGTGTCCGGGTCAGCTTGTACGCACTACAACTAATCGTACAGCTCACTTAATATCTTGCAAACCCAGTAAACATGAAAGATATTGCGAGAATGACAGGCATACATGCTAAAATTTAAACCCAGAATACAGAAACAAGAAAATTCCTTGCCACCGCTAGATTACAAACCTTCTTACTCTACATTCTTCATCCAAGAGCAGCAGATTAATTAAGGCCCATGTAAATAAATTAAAAAGGAAAATGCTCTAAAAAAATAAAATTGCGGTGGCATATCCTACGAGTGTGTTTGGCAGTGTGGTAGCGGTTGCTTTTCAAATAGCTTTTCATGCTGAAATACATGTCAATGATGTTTTTTTATTTTTTAAAAATTATTTTTAACATCAGCACATCAAAACGATCCAAAAGATACAAACTGAACTCAATTTTAGCTAAAAAAAAAATTAAATTTTGACAAAACACCGTTTGGAATGCAATGCCAAACAGTATCTACATCATTAATCTGGTTAAAAAAATTAATATTTTTTACCATTCTGCCTACGACTTGCAGGTAAAATACATCAATTTGGACGTTCCCCTGAAAATTGCTTGACCGAGCATGCGACAATCTGGGCCCATTGTCGCAACCTCTTCTTCACCATCTCCGGATCATCACCTGCCGAAAAACACCATCCGTCAGATAAAAAATAAAAACCAAATCCAACGCCTAGAACACGATAAATACATTAAGAAACAAAAGAACCTTTTCACCTGAAACAGACAAAAGCGACGACGTCGAAGCTGATCTAGACAAACAACTACTGTACTGTTTATTAAGAGCACAGTAAAAACCTAAAGCAGGCAAGGTATCCGACAACTTCGGATCCAAATCAGACGAGTCGGGTCCGAACCCGAATCCTAATTCAATACATGCTCTTAACTCCTCTAAATCATCGTCAGTCACACTCTTGCTGCACCGACGTCGCGTTGCAGAATTTCCTTTTCTTCTGAGCCATATTTCCTCGCGGGTCATGTCTGGAGACCAGGATAGCTGTTTGTTGAGCATAGTAGGCCGGGGATTCCGTGATGGCGGGAGGGGTCGTGGTTGAATTGACATTGACTGTGCTGACGATTGAAGAGGCTGGGGAGGCCTCTTTATTTTGGGGTTTCTGAGGCGGCGGTGAATGGGTTTTTTTTGCCTTTTCGGTGTTTATTTTCAATGACGATTCCCATGGGTGTACTGTTACATATATATATATATGGTAATAATGAGGTGGCGGGAGGGTTTACGTTTTAAAGTTTTTTTTTTTTAAAAAAAATAGTCTAAAGAAACATCCTCTCCATTTCAATTAAGTCTGTAAAACTATCAAGATATTAATAATGTCACCCTTACATTGTTACATTTGAAAAGAAATTTGTCTTTTTGGTTCTCCCGACTCCAGTATCACCTTATGGTATTAAATTAAACTCCTTGTTACAAGGAAAAACAAATTACAATATATATATATATATAATTCTAGAAGAATTAATCGAGTAAATGAAGAGAAAAATTAGTGTGCGTGATTTCATATTTTATTACTGTAATTGAGATTGGGTTTTGAGGGTGGAAATAATATTACCAATAATGGGACATGTGAAAAAAAACGCATGAATGGAAATTGTTTTCGCGAATTACTTTTAATTGGGGATAATATCGCATGACTTTGAATATTAGAAACTCGATTAAACTTTACAGATAGTGGGTGTAGTTGTTTCCCATTTTGAGTTTTGTGAATGCGTTGGCAAATTATATACTTTGGTTAGTGGGGACCACAGTGAGCCAAGTGCTGGTGGCTACTAGTTACGAATTATTTATACAGCTCGCCATTTTTATGAATTATTTGCACAACTCACCATGTTGCTGGTTATGGGGGCGTGCATGCGAGATAGTAGTAGAGTTTTTATTTAAAACAATATTAAAATAATATTTTTTATTTTTAAAAATATATTTTTTATATAAATATATTAAAATGATCTAAAAATATTTTAAATTTTTTTAAAAATGAGTAAAACAATAATTCAACTGTATAAATTTTAAGTATTCTTTTAATATTTTAAATTAATTCTCATGTATTATAATTATAATTACAAAATATATTAAAAATCTAGGTAAAATATTATAGTAATCCATGATAATTATTTTTTTTATTTTCACCCTTCATTTGTTTTCTAATTTCACATTTATATATCCAAATTAATGATTAATTTTATAAAAATTTGTTAAAAAGATAAAAAAAATAAAAAATCAAAGTTTGAAACAAGAAAAAATCTTATAACCAATCTCAGATTCGATAAAAAAAAAAAAATACTATTTAGTCCATTTGCTTTCTGTTTTCTTACTTGTACAAATCCTTTAGTTCTTTTAATTTTAATCTTGATCACAACGCTCGTTTTTGTAATATTTTTTTTTTATCATGGTATTTGAGATATGAGAGCGAAGGCCATCTAAAAATTAACAAAGAAAAGAGAAAGTTGATAAATGGCCCTTTTTCAATGACAAGACTTATTGTGCTTATTGTTGTATTTTTTTTATTGCTGTGTATCATATGTCGTTTAAGTTTTTTTTAAAAAAAATCCCTTCAATTTTTTAGGCCTGCCGCCTGCACATCGCATGTTGTATTTTTCTTTTTTATATGTATAAAAAATAGGGGCAGAGCTAGTCCAAGCTCGTTGGGGCGCGTAGACTGGTACACACTTTTTTTTTTTTCTCTTTGATTTTTTTTTAAATCATCATTTAATATTTATTTTTTAAAAAATTATTATTTATATTTTTTTCTGTTTTGTTTTCTTCCATGTCTATCATCGTTGTCTAAAATGATCATTTCAATATTTAATTAGTGTTTAATTTTATGAGTGTTTGTATTTTTAAATCAAAACTAATTTCATAAAATATTAATTAAATTCACTAGAATTTAAGATCCGGATCACAAGTATAATAAGTTCATTAAAGTTTATTAGAAAATTAAAATTTATATTTTGTTTCGGTTTGAGGTTATAGAGAGCTTAAACAAATATTCCGATATTATATTAGAGTTTTGTGAGTGTTTATTTTTGGTATTTCATAATAAAATAAAATAAAAATTCATAAAAAAAAATTATTTGGTGTAAAGGAGTTTGTGATCTTGATCACGAGTTTCATGATAAACTTGGATAAACATGAGACAATCAAATATATTTGTGTTTTCAATGTTTTTAAAAACATATTATATTGTTATTTTTAAAAAAATCAGACTAGCTGTTTACTAGGTGTTGAATTTTTAAACAATTTGATATGAAGCTTGGGTTAGGGAAGTATAGATTGGATTAAAAAAATTCAAAGTTTATTCACCATGCTGCATTTAATAACTTTATCAAAAAATTTATTTCCGTTGAGGTAATGTTTTTTTCACATTATTTTTTCTTATCGGACCGCAACATAGTGAAAATTTGCAACTTAATATACTCCTGCCTGTGTTAAAAAGGAAAAGAAGAATACCTTCCTACCCTGGTAAAAAATCTTTCATCTATTTTCTCTTTAAGAATCTTTATGGGATTTCTCTAATGAAAACTGGGTTTTTTTATATTTTAATTTGCTGTATACATACACAAGGAAGGTATTAAACGAGGCCTATTTTCCTTGCACCTTTTTTTTTTGTGGTATTTGGCCCATGAAAATGAATAGTTTTGTCGCTGTAATGAAATAAGAAAATCGTAGCTCGTTGTCGTGAACACCTGGGAGGAGAAATCACGCTGGATATAATTGAAAAGAACAATGTAAACAGCGTAAGTCGCTCTCGTAAGATTTCCTGTTAGATTTTGTGCTTTCTAGGTTGTCTCGTTGTAATTTGGTCGAATTCCAAGTGGAAATAATTTGCAATCCAAAGTTCTGGTCCTTGAGACTTGAGAGCAAGCAACAACGTCCATCGTATCACGGGATGATTATTTTTTATTTGAATTGATTTTTATATTAAAAAAATAATTAAATTAAAATTTATATTTTTTTAAAAAATCAAATCAAATTAAAATTTATATTTTTTAAAAAATTAAAATTAATTCAAACTGACCGATTTCAGTTTAGTTTTTAAAAACAAAAACAAGTTCAAATTGGCTTGACTTGGTTTTTTTGTTTGAATTTGGTTTGATTTTTTTAGTTTTAAAATTATAAAATTAAAATCGAATTAGTCAGTTTTTTTAAAATTTTAAAATTAGTTTAATTTAAACAATTTATTCGATTTAATTAATTTTATTTTATTTTATTTTATTTTTTTTATTTAATTGATTTATTTTATTTTTTTTATAACTATTATATTATATATAAAAAAAAACGAAGACTTTTGCAGGAGGAGTGCCCAGTCTTTGTAGCCCACCTGTACAGAATAAACTTTTGCCATGGACGGCTGTTTTTTTTCCCCACTCATTTTGATAACTGTTGCTGTTTTATTTGATGTTGCTGAATTTGAGTAGTTGAGAATCTTGAGATATTTATGATGATATCAAAAATATCTTTATCAGAGTTACGTGTCTTTATAGATTATTTTAATTTTTAATTTTTTCCCTCCTCCTAAAATTTATGTCAATGAATTTTATACATTTGTTTAAAATGTCGTGATTTTCAATGACTAATTTTTTTTTAAAAAAGCTGTAGTTTTCATTTGTGATTTTTAACAAACTATATTGTTTTTCAAAATCTTTTTTCTCTCGCTACTTTACCATTTTTTAAAAAAACATCTTAATTTTCAAAAACATTGTCATAAACCCAATCTCTCTTATTTGAAGGAAAAAATATCCCCAAACAGGCACACACTCAAAATATCTGGCTGACAATACAGGAAGATATTAACAGCATGTGCTGACGTGACACCTTTCTGTTAACACTGACACGTGCAAAAGCGTTCCATGTGGAGCCTCTAATGGCCCCGCGCCCCTCCCCTCCCCTTCTCTCTCTCTCTCGCTCTCTCTCTATAACAGGAAAACGATTTTCATATTTTGCTGTCCGAGACCAAAAAATAAGGAGTTTTAAAAAATACTTTAAAGGATAACGGATAAATGGAGGAGAATCTCAGAGGGAATGTTCCGTTACCGGATCAGAAGAAGAAGAACAGTGAGTTGACTCGGTCGAACTCAGACTCCTCTGGTTTAACCCTTGACGACGCGAATGCAAGACCGGTAATTTCACTCTCTTGTAATCTTTTTGTTTCCTTGGCAATGAAAGGATCATCTGAAAAGCTTGTGTTTTGATTCTTGATTCGCAGAGTTTTTGCAAGATATGTGAATGCTTTCCTTTTCTTTTAGTTGTTTTCGAGTATTTATTTCTAATTTTTCCAATTGTTGCATTATTAAAAACAAGTCAAAATTTACGCCAGAAAAGAGGAAACAAAAAATAAACTTTCATTGAGGTAAAGTTGTGGAAAATCTGTTAGCGAATTAATTAATTTCCTTAGCTCATTTTATTATTATTATTATTAAGTAGCTGATAAATTCTTGTGTTTTATCACCTGGTCAATTTTTAGTAAAAAAAAAATTACCTTTTGTGTAGCAGGGCACATCTGCAGTGTGGACAGATGAGAAGCATGGGTTATATCTTGCCTCATTAGAAGCGTCATTTGTTAATAATCAATTGCACCCTTCCATTCGTTTGCGTGGTTGGTTGGGCGAGATGGGAGGGAGGCCATGTTCATCGCCACACCAGGTTAGGGGATTTTTTATCCTGGTATTTCAAATCTCTAACTCCCCCGTACATAAGTTATATTTTGTCGTTCTATGTGCTTCTTGGTTATGTTTCAGTTCATGGTTCTTCGAGATGGTATTTGGCAGAAGAAAAGGAATGAGCCATTATTGGAAAGTACAGCCGATTCTCATTTTGTCAAGGGCATTACTCCGGCGAAGTGTCATTTGGCGTCTGCAGGAAACCAGTGTAATGCTGCACACCATGATCTTCAAGGGCACAGTGTATATTGTGGTGGGGGGGTTCATGCAAGAGAGAATGCAACTGTCTTTGGTGGATTGGCAAGAAGTTCAGAACAACACCCTGTGTGCTGCTTATGTTTTCAGAATTATATTGGCAGCACAATAGGTATCAATTAGTTTACAGTTGCTTCTGACACCAGTAAAAAAAATGCCTACTCACACTGCAAATTGATTAACTGCCTTGTTACATCATGTTGTGAGAGGACTTGCATTATCATCCTCTAACTTTCTCTGCTATCTTAACACACTCTCAATCGAATATGCTTTTCATGGACACTCGCCCTTGCCCGTGGGAACATATGCTCAACTTTTTGTAATACAGACCAGGAAAAAGAACTGAAAATGTTGTTGTGTTTATCGGTCAAGGCTTCATGCATTCTCTGCTCACGCAATTTACAAATGTAATTGGTTTTTCTGGTTTCACATAATTTACACTGATTTTTGGCTAGAACTCAGATTGGTTTTTCTGAGGGCTTGTTAGCCCCCCCGCCTCTATTTGGGATCATGCAGAGTTGGAAGCAAAAATATTGGCAGATGCAGTAGTTTCTCTCACCTTTTCCATGCGCTTGCATTGTCTGTCTACATGTAATGCTTAATTCGTATGTGGTTTAAATGCTGTGCACGTCAATAATTTGTATGCAAAGCAATGCCACTAACACTTGTGGAAACAGTGTCACTCTCTCAAGTTGCAAAAACTTATAGATTATATTGTGGAACAAAGTAGCTTTTCTACTTGCAGAGAAGTTTTGTTTTTGCTGAATTGTTTGGTTCTTCAGAAGTCTCAGATCAGAACTTTGTTGAAGAAGACGAAGGAGAGATGTTGAGCTGTGTCCACATGGTGAAAAGACTGAGGACATCTGGAGCCGAGGCTTCAAGCAATGATCAAGTAATGTGATTAATGTTTTATCTGTATGTTAAGTCTTGATTTACAAATATGTTAAAAGTATAATGCAAGGGTGTTGAGATTTTGTGAGTATGGAGTCTCATTTTTGTCAAATCTATTAGGCTGTGCCATTCACAAGGTCTGATACGAGAGATGTTTCAACTGCCAGTCAATCTTCCTCTGAAAGAGAGGCACATGTGCATCAAGAATTGTTGTCAGAAAACCCCAATAGCTTTGTCCGCCAAAACTGTCTGCATTATTTCTTAAGAGGGAGCTAAGCTTTACATGTATTTGAAGTTTTAAAGGTTACTTTTGATTCCAATACCTGAAAACACAGGAGAGAATGCAAGCTCTTGCCCATTTGATGAGTCATCTTGAGGAAACTGCAGATATCAAGATTTTGATGGGTAACCTTCTTCTCGCTGAAAATGATACCGTCTGAAGATTTTTGCCGGTAGAATTCTGTTGGGATGATGATATTCATATCTGCTGTGCGATATGCTTGAACGGGCAGTTTGAAGTTGACTTTACCAAGCTTTTTTAAAATATATGTTGCACTTTTATTTATTTATTTGCCCAGTTTTGTACACTGAATAAATCCTGAACCTTTTTCTATAGAAAATTCTTGAATAGAGATGTACACGATGGAGAAGATGCTATGCATGGCAAATATTTTTTTTTATATTTGGAGCAGTGGCGTTAGCAGTGGGAGTGTTTCTAGAAGTAAAATGGCTGTGGATGGTCAGGTGATTTATAGACAATTATGCTACTTTTGTTGAATCTGTTCGGTATCATAATCATAGTTTTAGTTGTGAACTTAAGAAGAGCCCCCATGTAGTATTGATCCAATTTAAGGGGAAACTTTAATTTAGTCCCAAGCCTATTTATCCATTCCCACTTGAATCCCAAACCTATAAAATTATATCAATTATATCATAAATCTGTTTACAGATTTCTTCTTGTAATGTACAATATGAACAGGGTTAAGAGCAACAGATTTATATTTTTAATGGAAAATCTGTAAATTTCAATACTTAGATTATTAATGTCACAAAGCCTTGAAGAAATCGGTAAATATTATATCCAAGATGCCACAAGCCCTTCTTCAAAAGGCCAGACTGCTCCGGATCTCCATTCTCCGCGTGCTCACGCTTCTTACCTCATATGTACATTACAAGAAGGAGAAGTGAGGTTGTTAAAATTGAACGAGCAAAGAAAAACCCAAGAGGGGCACTACCTTCTCCTCGGAACTGGACAAACCAAGGCTATCTATCTACCGAAATCTTCAGGTTCTTCTTTCCCTTTCTCCAAAAGTATAGTACAATGTTTCTGGTAGGGCTTCATTTTTTTTCCTTTTTTAAATGATGTTAGGGTTCATTTTACTTTTCCGGTTAAACCTAAATGGGTTCTCCACATCTATCAAATTCACCCATAATATCCTTACATCAAAAATCTAACCTAACATAGTAACATCAATCGTTATTAGATTGCTTTGTTAACCAAATCATCTAATCCATTACCGATGGAGAATAGTAACATCAATCGTTATTAGATTGCTTTGTTAACCAAATCATCTAATCCATTACCGATGGAGAGTGCCCATCGAACCTAATAATGGATTAGTAGTTGAAATGGGCCTTTAGAATCATCTCAGCAACTTGGAGTATTTTTTTTTTAAATAGCACCGGTAAAAAAAATAATTTAGTAAACTATCACTAATTCAAGAGATATTTGAAAAAATAGTGTTGAAACAATGCAATTTTATATTTTTTTGAGGCATGTTCCCAATAGAAAAACAGAAAAAATCAAAGAAAATTAATTGATTATGTAATTTAAAATATCTGGAATGATTATATCGGGTTATATTGTAATGCAACTAATGTATATATATTTTATAAAAGAATTATGCTATTGATAACAAATGCAACTGTGTAAATCTAAGTTGTTTTTTGAAATATTTATCATGTCGCTCTGGATTCTCAAAACATTTTTCTGGTCAGTGCAGTTAAAATTTTAATAAATTTAATAATAGTTGTTTTTTAAAATATTTATTATTTAAAAATATATTTAAATAATATTTTTAATTTTAAAATCACTCTATCAAAGTTAAATTACACGTGGGACTCGTATCCTCGAACAATCCCACTTCCCAACCTCTAATTGGTCTTTTGCTATATTATGCTTGTGTGTGCAGAGGTACACCTTAACTCCTAGTAATTTGTTCATTCACAAAGCTATCTCCTTCTAATCAAGATTTACCTCTTTGGCCTCTCTCTTTCTTTCGGGTCCACACGCCATCAAATGCTAACAAATAAAAATCCAAAGATTTCAACTTTCTCCGGTGACTTTGAACAAGGAGAAGGGGACCAAAATACCCAAATAGCCCACCAAGTCTTGTTACCTGAATACTTTATCCTCCTTCCAAGCCAAAGAAACGCCTGAAACAAAACTCTTAAAAAACGAAAGCCTCATTTAATGATGTTTCTCTGTTCTTTTATTTTTGGGGGTGAGACACACAAATAACAGCTTCACCACCTAAAATCATCAAACAAAGAAAGAAAAAAACAAACTTCCCTTTTTAATACTTATTCTTCGTTTCGACATTTGTTACAAAAAGGGATTTTTACTTGATGGGTGTTTTGACAAATCTAAGAGGATCAAGAGCTGCAACAGCATCACAAGAAGGGTTGCCTGTATCAGATGGGTCACCATCAAATTCCACTCAAGTTTCAATCTTTAAAATGAAGTGGTCAAATTTTTTGCCAATTTTTGTTGCTCTTGTGGTGATAGCAGAGATCGCCTTTCTGGGTCGTCTTGATATGGCTAAAAATGCCGATTTAGTTGATTCTTGGGCTGATAGTTTTTTCTACAGGTCAACTATATCTGCTGATATGGTGGAAAGTGGTGATTTTGGATTGGAAACAGTGAATACGGATAAAACTAATGGAGCTTCGGAGTCAGATAGCTGTGAGGAGTGGTTAGAAAAGGAGGATGCTGTGGTTTATTCAAGAGATTTTGATAAAGATCCCGTTTTGGTCGCTGGAGGGGAAAAGGTTTGTTGGATTTGAACTTTCCTTTTTCAAGATTTATGGGATATGATTTTTTATTATTATTGTTGTTCTTTTTTGCTACTTGGTGAATTTTGTGAGTATACAATTTTTTTATGAATTTTGAGTGTGATATAGTTAAGAATTTACTAATTATGTTCAGGGGGCTAGTAATGGCATATGTATAGAGCAATGAAGGTTAGGACTTTGGACCATTTCCCGATGATTCCATGGAGGATTGGTTTTTAGAGGAGAACCCACAAGTAATAGAGTTCTTATGTTTAAGTGGTTTGTTTAAGACCTGGGGAATAGAAGAAGATGATTCATGTAGTTGACTTTAATTAGCTGTTTTGAATTATGGTTTTGATTTAGTTTAGCTGAGTTAATTGATTATATATGAGATGGAAAACAAGCTGAAGAAACTTGACATTGAAGTAGCTCATGTACAGTTTCTTTCCCCTTTTCATCTTTATTGATTTCAACAACTCAATTGTCATAGGGTTTTAAAAATTAAGTTTATTTTTTTTTTGTCATTATGTGGTACAGTGGTTTTGTAACTTGGATCTATGCATTTTTATTTAGGAGTGGAACACATGTGGGGTGGAATGTCAGTTTGGATTTAACCCCAGTAAGAAGCCAGATGCTGGATTTGGCTTACCTCAACAAGGTGGAACGGCTAGTGTGTTAAGGTCGATGGAATCAGCTTCCTACTATGCAGAGAACAATATTGCCCACGCACGACGGTGGGTAAGCACTATCCAAATTGACTTGATTGAATTTTGAAAAAACATTTTGCTTTGAGCTATAAGAAACTCTAGTGAGTATAAATTATCGTGGCTGTGTTTGTAGTTCCTAAATGGCCTCTTGTAGTTCCTAAATTGTGGCCTCTTCTTGTTGTTTGGATTTGAATAGCTCAAGTCTACCATTCAAATTTAGATGTGAAGCTCTCCAATTATGATTTGATATAAACTTGGTCGCTTGAAGCACAAGATATAGAGATGTTTGAATACCAAATGTTGAGTAAATTATTTTTAAACAACTCCTCTTAAATAAAGAGATTGATTTCAAAATTTTGATCCATTAGGGACCAAAATGGTTTTCAGAATGCAATGAATGTTCAGAATTTGAGCTTTTCCTTTTTGTAGAGTTTCTTTCTTCTCTTGATGATATATAGTAGGACTAGAGGGTACATAAAAAAATTCCAGAGATGTTTTTGGTGATGCTCAAATAGTTGGTTATGAAAGATTTTCACTTTTTCTGCATCATTGGACATTGGTCCTACTTTGGCACGTGATGTTGAGATTCATGGTGTGGTGCATGTTATTATTCTAGAAATGAATTGATAATATGTGAACACTTTCTACAATAGAGCATGCTATCTGCAATTTTTATGCTGAAGTTGAAAATAACTGCCTGCCATTCTTCTCAAGTGCATTTCTTTTGATATTCAATTACTCAGATCTATAATTTCTTTTTTCAGATGATTAAACTGATGATTTGGTTTTCTTATGAATTAGAAGGGGATATGATGTTGTAATGACAACGAGTCTCTCCTCAGATGTGCCAGTTGGATATTTTTCCTGGGCTGAGTATGATATCATGGCACCAGTGCAGCCAAAGACTGAGAAAGCACTTGCAGCTGCTTTCATTTCCAATTGTGGTGCTCGCAACTTCCGCTTGCAAGCACTTGATGGACTTGAAAGGTCGAACATCAACATAGATTCCTATGGTAACTGCCATCGGAACCATGACGGAAGAGGTGAGCATGCCAAAATCCTTTCATTATATGGTATTTCCCACAGGTTTTATGTTTTCCATTGAACTATTGAGATCACTGTCACATTCCTCTTGAGATGCCATTATGTTTCTATCACAACTTTTGCTTGGAAATAGTGGGATTTCCCAGTTTTTGCTCTTGAATTAGATTTTTGGCCTGTTTATTTGGCCATTGGAACTACAATTTTGTTCATATCCAATACACAACTTCGTTGTTTGTTGGTATTTTTATAGATTCATTTCATGATGCAATTGACTTTCATCTTTGGTAAGTCATGCATGATTCTTGTTTTAGATGACGGGTTTCCTCTTTTAAATTTTCACATGCCTGTTTTAACTCAAATTAAGTCTGTTAAGTGATGGTGCATTGTGATATGATATATGATCAGGTATACTCGCGCATTTGTTTAGCTAAGCATTATCATTTATTATTGTTGTAATATATGTTATGCAGTGGATAAAGTAAAGACTCTGAAGCGTTACAAATTTAGCTTGGCTTTTGAGAATTCCAATGAGGAGGATTATGTCACAGAAAAATTCTTCCAATCTCTTGTTGCTGGTATGTGAGCCTGCTCTCTCTCAATAAGTGTGGATGTTACAACAGTTGTTGCCAAATACTATCATGTGTCTTTGCTTTTGAGTTTGGAAGTTGTTTTAGAAATTTTTTATTGGGATTTGTATAGTGATAATGGATACTGAAACCAATTTTTTTAGGAACCATACCTGTGGTAGTTGGTGCTCCAAATATTCAAGATTTTGCTCCTGCACCTAACTCAATTTTACATATCAAGGAGCTAGAAGATGTTGATTCAATTGCGAAGACTATGAAATACCTTGGAGAAAATCCTGATGCCTACAATCAATCATTAAGGTACAACTTAATCTTATCCAGTAGAATAATGATTTGTTGATTTTCAGTTGATATTGGGTGACTGGAATGTTTTCTAGAGATATTTCTTGTTATTTCCCCATGGTTCCTCATTGAGAGCTGTCCATCAATTAGGTGGAAATACGAGGGCCCATCTGATTCTTTCAAGGCACTGGTAGATATGGCAGCAGTACACTCATCATGCCGTCTTTGCATTCACCTTGCTACTATGATTCGGGAGAGAGAGGAAAATAGCCCAGGGTTTAAGAGGCGTCCCTGCAGATGTACCAAAGACTTAGAGACCGTGTATCATTTATATGTTAGAGAGAGAGGAAGATTTGAGATGGAGTCCATTTTCTTGAGGTAAGGTCATCAATCTTATGAGTGTTGTTGTCTTTATTGCGTATCAGTGTATCTATCTGTGAACCTGTGTATGCAAGTTAAACAAAGGCACATCACTAGTTGAGTCACCATTGCATCTGTCTTGTTGTATGAATTTGGGAATTGAAACCCAGTGAGAAGTGAAAGTGTGATTCATGTTTGATTTATTTTGTGTGTTTTCCCCCTTTCCCCCTCCTTTTTGGCCTCTTGCTTGGTTTAGCATATTTGTGGCAACATGGTCAATGATTTAATATGGATGCAGAGGCCAGATATTCAAATTTTCCTTCTCTTTCTGTTTAATATTTTAGAAAAATTAACGAGTCTGCATTTTATAAAACATTGACAAAACCATGTTATGCAGGTCTGGCAATCTAACTGTAAGTGCTCTAGAGGCGGCAGTGCTCAAGAAGTTTAAGTCTTTGAAGCATGTGCCCATCTGGAAGCAGGAAAGACCTGAAAGCATAAGGGGAGGACACGATTTTAAAGTTTACAGAGTATACCCTGTAGGCATGACACAGAGGCAAGCTCTGTACTCTTACAAATTCAACACTGATGATGATTTCAAGAATCACTTGGAAGTCAACCCATGTGCAAAGTTTGAGGTGATATTTGTCTAGGACGATTTCTGAATTCTGACGACTACGATTGCTAATTTTGAGCCTCTTGTGTTAAAATGTGTGCAAGGAAGTCAAGGTGATTTGTTTGGAGGGTTGCTTCCACCCTTTTCCGTTGGCCTCCTTGTATCTGATGTTTTACATGAGCAATGAAGTGCTATAGCTTGCTGGGAAGTTGGGTTATTTGGGGCAAACCCTTCACTGACCTTGGTGATGCATTGTGAATCATTTGAGATACTCTTCTGGTTTGACATAGCCTTAACTTGACCTTGTCGAAGGTGTCTTTGGTGAGGCGTAGCAATCTCAACTCCCAGAAATCTATTTGTAAACGCTGTTTTAGATAGTGTTCTTAGCAATGCACTGTTGTGAGAATTTCTCGTCAGATTTTAGATTGCTGATATCAAGAACATCCCCTTATACTTTTTCAAGATTCTCCCTCTAATTGACAATATCATCTCATTCTACCTCCACAAACCATCATTTTCAGGGTCGTGTCTGGTAATAGGTTCCAGGTAATAAGTCCAGGTTTTTTTAAAAAAAAAATAAACACAAACTGTTGCTCTACTGTGTGAAGGTGAAGATGACTTCAAAGTATTGTTTGAAATTGCAAGCTGGTATTTTTCAATTTATTTTTAATTTGAAATCAAAGGTTAGTTGACATATATATATATGTGTGTGTGTGTGTGTGTGTGTGTGTGTGGGGCAAAACATTACGAACCTGGTTGATGTCGAAAAGAATATTCTTAGGAACCCGCTTGAAAAGCCTTGGTCCTAGAGAAGTTCCCTTGCTGATTAATTGTGATAAAATAATAATTGGTTGAAGACTTTTTCGGGGATTTAAGAGAATATTATTTGATATCGGAATTAGAATTTGACTGGGACCAGATTTGATTTTTTTATAACCTTATAAAAAAATATAAAAATGCTAGGAAGTCAATATTAATGGAAATATAATTTTTAAAATATTGTGGGGTTGATAAATTGAATGACATTTTTGTAAAAAAAATGGAAATGCTAAGACCAATCATATTTAACCCTTGAGATTCTTAATTTAGAGCATGAGCCGTAACAATACTGTAACAATACTGTAAAATTAAAATTAAAACAAATTAGAAATCTAAATTCAAATTAAACAAATATTGGAGGCTAGAAATGATAAAAACATTCAATAAAAAAAATCTGAACAAGTTGCTTGAGCATACCTGGAATGGGGGCTCGCACTACAACGTGACTTGGATCATTTTTAAAAATAAAAATAAAATTAAGATTCGGGTAATTAACCTAGCTGTATCCATTAAGTTGAATTGATTTAGTAATATGATTAAAAAAATAACAATAAACGATAAAAAAAAAGATCTAAGATAACTCATGCTATTTTTAAAATTAATGAAAAGTCATATAGAAAAAAAAAATCCCAATATCTAAATAAATTAAATGTTGGAAGATTAATAAATAAAAAAACCATGTTCTTAAAAAAAGAAGGAAAAAAAAAGAATGTTCTTTTATATCATGCTACATTGTGGGCTAAATATTTTTTAAACCTTAAAAAATATTAAAATAAATAGAGATGATAACATACTGAATGATATATTTTTAAAAATAAATAATGAGCAATTTAATTTAATTTAATGACCAAATCTCAAATGAAAAAAAATAATGGAGGATGAAATTGAAAAGAAAAATTCAATTTTATAAATTAATTTAAATTTTAAAAAATCAATTAAAAAAACGTGGACCATATTTTTGTATGATTCCCATGTTGTGTTTGGTGACCTAAGGATTTTTCTTTTCTTAATAGGGTTTTTATGATTTAAAAATAATGATTGCTTTCTAATTGGTAAATCTATAAAAAAAACAAAATTGAAGGGTTGTTGTAAAATGTTGCAAAGAAAGGCAAAAAAACCAATGAATAAAGAGAAAAAAAGAAATTCAATCACCGTCAAATCACTATTAACCATCTTTACGAATCGAAACAAACCAAGAAAACTAATTTTTTTTATCTTTGTGAGCCACTACACGTGCTGTTCAAAGATAGCAAACAGACTCTCTTGTTGGTGTGTTCCATAAACACACGATTAACTTTTTATTTTTTTATTAATTAAATTACCAAATGGCCCTATGACCATATGAGTATTGCAAAAATAAAAAATATGAAATCTCAAACATGCCTCTGAAGTAAAGCCTAAGATTTTTTTTTTATTCCAAGGGCATTAGAGTAGTTACACTATGCATGGTTAGTGAAAATTCATCTAAAGCCCTTGGACTGAACTTTTTTTTTCGGTTTGTTTTCAAGGTAACCAAGTAACTGCACCGCCATAAAATAAATGAAAAAATTGATACCTCTGAAACAAATTTAAAATGACAATTGAACATAGCAAAAATATCATTTTACCCTTGAAAGATTGTCTTAAGATTTTTTTTTTAAAGGCAAAAAAAATCATAACACTAAAAAATAAAAACATAAAGGACAACAAACAAGTTTTAAAAAATAAAAAGTTGAGATTTAGTTCATGAACTCGGCTGGATGGAGTAAGCTTGTCTTAGCCCACAATATGATATGCATCGAACAAAAAAACAAAAAAGAAATGGATTCCGGGATGGGCCAGGACTGGGTCCATGGACAGGCCCTGGGCCTGCCTTACCCATCATTATGTTTCGGTACAAGAGACTAGGAAAACCCCATCAAACTTACCAACCCAGGACTCAAGTGGATTTTTTGTCTCGTCTAGGCATTCCATGTCTCTGAAGAAACAACCCATCCTTGGATCCGATCCCAAGAGCGAGGCAGAACCTCTAAGGTGGCTCAAACGGTCCAGCAAGCACAAACCCTCGAGAGACCCAATCTATCTAAAGACTCCAATAACCTTCTATTAGGCTCGAGACCCTCTCTCGGACCATAAGGCCTCGTGTATGGGTTTACACATCCCGATCTCGGAGAAGCTATTTGTCTTTGTGGCATTTATGTATTTTAAGGCACCGTTTGGTAGTGCGGTTGAACCTGTGTTTTGTTCAAATTTAAATTTTTTTTTTTGCTAAAATTAAGTTCGGTTTGTACTTTTTGGATCGTTTTGATGTGCTGATGTCAAAAATAATTTTTAAAAAATAAAAAAACATCATTAGCATGTATTTCGGCACGAAAAGCTATTTGAAAAGTAACCGCTACCACACTACCAAACACGTTCTAAGCTGCTAGCCTTCTAATGGGCTCGGGATCAAGAGGCCCGATTTATCCAAACACCACAACAGCCTCTTTATAGGCTCAAGATCCAGCGGGGGTTTGCATAAAGTTTTGTTGCTGTCTTGAAATATAATGATCAGGGACAAATTAAAGAGAAGGGGTAGAACAGAAAAAGCAGTGATGATAAATTTGTGTTCAGATAGCGTGGAAAAGATAAAAACAAGACGAGGTAAAAAACTCATAACAATATTTTTTCAGCGAAATCATGTTAAGAAAGAATTTACAATCATCACAAAAAAGATAATTTTCCAAAATAATATAATTAAATTACAATTTATTCGATAATGAATTTATTATTTGAAATATATTTAATAATAAAATAACATATCGACAAGATAAATTAATGCTTTACTCCCATGCTAATTTTTCTTTAGTATCGCGCTTGTAGAAAAACTGTTAGAAATATAAACGCGATGTATATTATTTGAAATATATTTAATAATAATGAAATTATGCAAACGCGATATATGTTTTTTCAAGATGTATGAATATTATTTTGTTAAGAACTAGATAATATGTTTAATAGTTTCACTGCTAAGAAGATATTACAATTGACTCAATTATTAAATTATTTTTTAAAATATATGTAATAATAAAATAAATTAATGCTATGTGTGAAACCAGCCTCACGCATTGCCACATTAGTACCCTTCGGAAAACCATCATCCAGATTTAAAAACCCAACATATCTATGAGTAACCATTGAATCATGGTTTCAAATGAGTAATTTTGCAAGGAAACATATCTATGACCCAGCAAAAAGTGAATCCTATTATACATGGGATCATTCTCACATAGGAGCAAAAATAAATTTTATTAAAAGGAGCAGACCCAACAATTGTTTATAAATATTTTTGTGCAGGCATTCTCAGGAACATTTATCCAGGAACTAACTTGAAAGGAGTTTGAGTGTTTTCCAGAAAACTTCAGGAAAGCAGCCAGACATTTCAGGACAAAAGTCGTGAAGAATGGAAATATTCCAATCTTCTTAACTTTTTACTCATCAATTCCTGACTGGAGCAATGAAGGAAAAGTCCATCTTCCATATCACTTTGTGAAGATTGGATCTGTAGGACTTCAAAATAGTAAAATTGATCCACCACATTACAGAGAACCAAGGGATGCCAATGCCGATACAGAAATCAAAGTGATTGAACCCAGAGTGAGCTGCTAACGACAATTGATTAAATGCACAGGGCAGAAAAAAGTGTTGGTCCAGTTTTATCAGCCCATTAGACCATGTGACTCTAGGTGACAACAGCCTGTTATCCTTCCACTGCCAGGAGCGGGAGGTTGTCGCTGCTCTGTGAAACCAGCCTCACGCATTGCCCCCCACTTTAGGAGACAAGTAACCCAGACCTTCGCTAGGGTCACATGGCTCAGCTCTTGGCTTGGAACGGGCAGGCCTGATATTCGCCAGGCTAGACTCAGCCATCTGGACAGGATCAACGTTCCATCACCTTAATGCCTCCACTTGGATCACAAGCCCGCGCTACCAGGCTCGGCGGCTTACCTGGTTTGGCGTGTCCTTTATAACGAAATAGACAAAGTAAGTGTTAGTCGATGTGGGATTGTGCTCCTCCCTACTGCAGCTCGAAACTTGGTGACTAAACAAGTTATCCTTTTCTTTGTTGTTCTTGTTTTATTTTCCATAGACATGGGCACTTCTTCTCTCAGATTGCAGATCGCTTTATCATTTGAATGGATATGTGTACGCATAGCAGGATACATCCAGATCTTGTTCAAATTTACACCCCGAGTAAGAGAAGTTGATATTTTTTGAAAAGCTTTTCAATGAATTCATTAAAAACCAAAAAAATGAAAGGTGGACTGAACTCGGCAGCAATTAGTTTAATGCAAATCAAGATGAATGATTCCCGTTTGGTAAACAAGTTCATTAGCATGTTATTTTATTAAATAAGGAATAAAGTCCTGTTCTCTAGATGCGAAGGTGTCGGTGGAGCTCAGGCACATGATTGGTTGGCTGTTGTGTTTTGCATTGATCATGACTGTGATGCAAATGCTAGCATCTTGTATAGTTGAATTAAGCAGCCAAAGACATAAATTCAAAACCACATCTTTATGTTGTTTTCCTTGCACTTCTGAGTAACTCATTAGTTTCTAAGAGCTTATTGGTGGCATTTAATATTGTGGCTGTTAAGCCACCAGAGTGACAGTGCTTTAGCACTACCTGTGGGAGCAAGCTCCAACTAGTGGTACTTTTACTACTAATACGGTGGCTTACATGCAGATCAAATGATAACTTTCAGTGACTCGCCTTTGGAAGAGCTTTATAAGAAAAGTGTTCCCTGCAAGGACTTGGTGCCTTTGGTTGTGGACATTTTAGTTAAACATTTTGGAGCTGTACCTAGGGAGAGGGAAGACGTGGAGGATTAGTTCTTTGCAAACTTGGAGGGGATGAAATTCAAGCTTTTGAAACGGAAATGATCTCATAGGACCATGAAGACTGATAGAGGTCTAAGAAATGAATAGGGAAGGGTGTTGTGTTCTAGAGCTTCTACGAGCATAGTTTTAAAGACGCAAAACTTCAAGTACGACTCCCACTTAACTCTTTGTTCTTTCGTGGATTATACTAGAGCCGCAGTATACTTGTGAGCGGTTTGAAATTACAATTGCAAAGAGTTGAGACTGTATGGAACATCTTTCAGCAAGGTCTCCCCCCCACCACTTCTTATTCCTCTTGTTTTTCTTAGATCCCAAGTACCAATATGGGCAAGTGATGGTCCAGTTGGATTTACCCTGTATTTGACGAGTACTAAAAAGGTTAGGAAGCTTGTAACAGCAGCTCCAACGAAGCAGTTAAATAAAAAGTCAAACGTCCTTTACCTTTTATTTCTTCATTATTTGCATTCCAACAAAAAAGCTAAATAAATTGTCAAAATAACTATTTGTTTCTTTAACAGCCATTTCTACATTTAACTATAGAAATGACCAAAATGGCCAACGACTATTTTTATAACCGTTGGCCAACAACTCTTTTTTTTTTTTTTTTTAAATATAGAAATTTTTTTCTATAAATACATAAAGAAAAAACTTGTAGTTTTAAATTTTTGTATTGTGCCTCAACCTTCTTTCAAATTTGAAAAAATAAGAATCAATTATTTTCCAGTTAATTATTAATATCGGTTGTGTTAATTAGCTGAAATTAAAAGGTATTCTTGTTTAAAAGCTTTTTCTATTTTCGTTTTTATATCTATTGATTTTTTAGACCATTTGTTGTTAATTTAATATTTGTGATGAGTTTTATTTTTTTAATATTTTATGTTTTTAATATGGGTTAAGGAAGACAATTTTTATTTATATTGTTATCTTTGATAAAATTGAGAGTTATATTTTTAATATGGGTTAAGGAAGACAATTTGTTGTTATATTTTTATTTTATGATAGTTGATATTGATAAAGGGATAGAGTTACATATTTAAAATTTATTTTTGATTGTCTGTTTTAATTTGAGGTCAATTATATTTTGTCTTCTTGAAAATGCAATTAAACCAGTATATCGATTCTTTTTTAGTTTCAAAAAATGGTTAAATTGTTATGTTAGAACAAGTAGAAGGTAATACTTATTATTAATTCGCATGTATGAAAACTACAAAATTGCTAGACATTGAATGTGAGCTTCTTTTACACTCTCTTATAAGGTTTTAACTTGAGTTTTTTTTTTTTTTTTTTTAATGTAGATGGATTCAAATTTTCCTAGCTCTTTTACCAACTTTCTTATGAGTGAGTCAGAAGATATTCTCTCTCAACCAAGTGATTCTAATCAATTAATTGATGACTTAACATGCTCGAATTTAAATGTCCATTCGACAAAAAAATCACAAAGAAGTAAAAATTTCTCACCAGAGGAGGATTGTTTACCTGTCTCTGCATGGCTAAATACAAGCAAGGATCCAATTACAGGAGTTGATCAACAAACAAAACAATTTTGGGCTCGCGTACATGCTTACTTTGTAGAGAATGGAGGAAACTTGAATAATCGTTCACAAATAAGCATCTCAAGTAGATGGCAAGAAATAAATAGAGAAGTCGGTAAATTTATTGGATTTGTTACTCAAATTGAAAATCGTCAGCAAAGTGGAATGACCGAAGAATCAAGGGTAATGTTAATATTCATTTCTATGTTAAATTGTTTAACATATATTTTAACATTATTTAATTAATTTATTTTTTTACCAGATTAATGATGCTCAGCAAATGTATGCTTCTTGCGTTGGCAAACGATTTCAACGAGATTGGAGCACCCCAAATGCCCGCTCCACATCTTTTCTTACAGACTTTTGCTTGCTTGCAAAATATTTTCTCTTTGCTCCTAATGGTCTTGGGATTGTCTTAACAAAGGTTGACCAATTAGGATAAATCTCATCTGCTAAATAGTATCCCATTGTATATTCATGCCCATTAATTGTATAATTGACAGGAGTAGTACGACCTTCAGCAAATGCAGCAAAAATAGGTGATCGATCAAGAACATTCATATCATTTAATGATCCAGGCATTCTAAAAAAGGCATGCCATGTTCAAAGATCTTGTGAAGCCACCGCCTCTAGAATTATAGTTGGTTCACGACAATGACCAGTATACATCTCATGCCATGCAATTGGGCATTTCTCCCATTTTCAATACATACAATCAATGCTCCCTAACATCCATAGAAATCCACGCTGCTCTCCAATTGATAATAATCGACAAATATCGGCCTCGTTTGGTGCCCTTAGATACCAATCACCAAAAACTTCTACGATTGCTTTGACGAAAGCTCTAAGACTTTCTATCGCAGTGGTTTTTTTAATTCGAAGATATTCATTAGTAAGATCTGCAGGAATACCATATGCAAGTATTCTATGAGCTGCAGTTATCTTTTGAAGGCAAGATAAACCAAGAACACCAAGAGCATTTGTCCTTTGTTTAATATATGGATTATGAGCTTCCACTGCATTTGCGATCCGAAGAAAAAGACGATGACTCATCCTAAATCTTTTTTGAAATTGACTTTCAGTGAATTTAGGATTTTCTGCAAATAATCATTATATAACCTTAACTCATATTCCTTTCTATTACGATTGACAATATTGTGATCAGGAATAGAGTCACGATACCCTGTTCTCCGCCCTTGATTATTCGATTCTTCTTCAACAACCACAGCAGCAGCAACTTGAAAGCCAACACAGGAGTGTCATCATCAAAATCAAAAGCATCATACAAATTAAAATTAGAATGATTTATGATGAATTTTAATGAAATATAATAAAGATTAGAGAGAAGAAAATGATGAGCAAAAATGTTAAGATATATGAGAATATTTATAAATGGACTATTTTTTCAAATTGTAAAATCTTATAATGTTGGCGGTAATTTTGTTGACGGTCATTTTTTCAAAGTTTGAATTTGAATTTACTTTTAAAAAATTAAATTTTTAACAATAACATATAAAACTTAAAATTAAAAATATTCATATAAATAAATTTTAAATTATATTTTTTAACTTTCATATTACTTTTATAAATTAATCATATTAATTATATAATTAATAACATCATAATTATATTATATATAAAATATCTAAATTAGTTATATAATTATATTAAAATTAATTTAACATAGTTTTTCTATAATTCTATTTGAAAAAACATTTTCTTCATTTAACACTTCCGTTTGGAGATGCTCTAACCAGGCCTTCACTAGGATCACATAGCTCAGCTCTAGGCTTCGAACGGGCAGGCCAGAAATTGGCAAATCGAGGAGCGGATCAATGCCCCAGCATCTTATTGCCTCCACTTGATTTACAAGCCCACGTGTCTTTTATTGGTTTTGCGTTTCTATTATAAAGGACAAGAGAAAGTTTGTTTTTGTCGATGTGGGATTCTGCTTCTCCTTTAGACTTCTTAGTCCTTCTGAAGTTTGAGACTTGATGACTAAACAAATTGTACTTTCTTTGTTGTTCTTATTTTGTTTTTCAGACACTTCATTCTCTCAGATTGCAGATTGCAGATTGCAGATCGCTTTGTCATTTGAATTGTTATGTGCAGTACAATACATTTAGCTCCAGTTCAAATTTACACCTTGAGTAAGAAAAGTTGACATGTTCGAGAAATTTTCAACGAATTCATTCAAAACCAGGAAAGAGAAAGGTCCCGTTCAACACTGAATTTGGCAGCAATTAGTGTAGTGAAAATCAAAATGAAAGCTTCCCGTTTGGTAAACAAGTTACTTAACATGTCATTTTAACCAAAAAAAAGAATAAAATCTCGTTCGCTAGATGCTATCAATTTCACAAGAATGAGTGCCTACTTTCCAATCTCGGAATTGCCATAGTAAGGTGTCCGTGGAGCTTAGGCACATGATTGATTTACTGTTTGTGTTTTGTTTGCATTGATTTGGAGTTTTTAACATCTATCATGTTAAAAGACAATAATCCAAATGAAAAAAGAGATCTCAAACAAATGCTTGCATCTGGTACGGTTTGAATTGAGCAGCCAACAACATAAATTCAAAACCTGATTTGTATGTTGTTTTCCTTGCACTTCTGAGCAGCCATATAGTATTGTAGTTTTTAAGCCACCAGAGTACCACTGCTTCAGTACTGAAATAGGAGAGGATTTGCGCCTTCGGCGCGGTGGCGCATAACCAAAAATAGAAGGCGCGGCGCATCCCCCTGCCATGGGCAGTAGTCGTTTTAATACCTGTTGGAGAGAATTCAGATGTTAAAGATCACAACTCACCAGGGACAGGTTTCGGACGGTGGAACTTGCAAATTCAAGCACAGGTCTGAACTGCTGTGCTAGAAGCAACCAGATTGGTAGTTGATTGGGTTGGGTAGCAGCGTGCTGTGGGAAAGATTCTTTGGATGTGCTTAAAGCAGTTTTTACTCATGTAGTCTTCTTGCGGCTGGAGTGCTCGTTAATTACTTTGTAAAATTTTTAGAGATGCCAACATAGTGGCTGACTGGTTAGCTAAGAATGTACTAGGAGCTCCTTACCTTCCAGCTTGCTAAACTACTGGCTACTGCACAACCTTCTCAGCTTGTAGACGACATGTATTCCGATGCTTGGCTGTGCCAGCAGTCTAGCTGAAAAAGTAACAAGTCACATTACCCATATTTTATATTTCAGTTCAGTTGAACTGGACTAAACACTGATGAACCTGGTCGATTTGCTCAAATTAATGATCACACACACCGATGATCGAGATAATAATTGATATTATTTAAAACAGAATAACATAATTACAATAAAGGATTCGACTATGATTGCTGGAGCCACTTAACAACAGAAGGCTCCTCTAAAATTTAGAGTATGCCGCTATTTGCGGAGTGCACACGGTATTCTTGAGTAAAAGGCGAAAGAAGAGTTCGCTCTGCGATCACCGCGCGGCTGCTTGGTTTTAGAACATGGTTTACTTGTCTATATATAGAGCATTTGCTGATAGGTGATTTCCCTTGTTTTCGATGTGGGATATTTGGAAACCCAATGCAATGACCCCAATTATCCATTCCTCCTCTTGCACTTTAACTTCCAAGTGCCACCCGTGTTTGATTTTCTCCCTCTCGATTCGCATAATTTGACAATCACAAATGCGAGTTTCTAATATTGAACAAGACTTAAATTGGCTGCTAGCATTTGAATTAATCAAGAAAATTGGCTTTCAAGCCCTCTAAATAATAATTGTTTTAAAAATATTTTTGAAAAAATTTAAAAATTATTATTTTTAAAATTAATATTTTTTTAGTGTTTTTAAATTATTTTGATATGCTAATATTAAAAGTGATTTTAAAAAAATAAAAAAAATATTATTTTGATATATTTTTAAATAAAAATCACTTTAAAAAACAATTATAATCACACTCTTAAATATAGAGATGTTTGTTTTAGAGATTGAGATTGAGTTTTATGTATAGAGTCCACTAAAAAAACTAAAAAATATATATAAAAATTAATTTTTGTAATGAGTTTTGTATATAACTAAATTGCACCAAACTTCAATCTTCTTTGGCAGAATTAAAACTTAAGTCGAACCGTGAAAAGCCCGGGGTAAGGCACGAGCCACCACCTCCCCATGAGATGATCACAATGATTGATGCAAAATTCCAATCTCGGCTCCAGACTCGCAGCAACAATTCATTTTCTTTTATTTTTAGACAAATGAAAAATTGGTCTCTAAATTATAACATATATATCGATAGTTATATTCTCTGAATTTTATCTCTAAAATATGATTTATTTCCATTATACAATCTCAGTTAACTTTAACCAATATATATATATATATATATAGTTTTTCTTAAACACCCAATCCCGCCATCTGTATAGTTTTTTGGTTACAAAATGTTGATAAAAATAATTAAAAAAAAATTCGTAACACTCCAGTTAAGTTAAATGAGTTGGAGGCCCAGCCCTACTCCAGCGATGGAGACCCTTTTGTACATGGATTTAAATTTAGGTTCGACAGGAAATGAAAATCTCCCAAATTCAATGGAAGGAGGAGACAAAAAGTTAAAAAAGGAATTTGTGTTTGGTTTCTGGGCCTGGTTGGTTTGGATATCCGTGTCCCGCTTAATTTTTAGCTTTTAAGATTGGGCGCTCCTTGGCATTGAATAGAGGGCCGAGGGCTAAAGTTGCAGATTTTAGATATGGATTTAGAAAGATAAAGGCTCTGGAACTTGTTTCAGTCGGAGCAGGCAACTATTTCTAGAGGTTGGTTTTTTGCCCAATCAAAATGATTCTTAATTTCTTAGAAACAGAAATTTTCAAATATATTATTCAAAACCAAAATTTCACAGAAATAAATATTAATAAAAAATGGTTTTTCCCATGACAATTTCAAGATAATATTTTCCTTTCAAATTGGCATTTTAAAGCTTAAGATTTAAACAAGTCTTGATTTCTTACAAAAATATACCCATTGAAACCGAATCAGTCAAGATCAAACATTCACTGGTGGTTCTGCTGTCCCATTTAATCTATTTTCATCATTTGCTGGCCTTTCGTTATTTCTATCAAGTTCCACACACACATGAACAACAGAAACAGCGGAGACTTCAGACAGGCTTAGCAACCGTCCCGTCGAAATTGCTCATAAAATTGTTCGGTTCCTTTCCATTGAAGACCTTGCTCCATTAACATTGGTGTCCAGAAGATTCACAAAGTTGCCAGCTTTCTTCTTCAGGCAAAGGACAATTCTTAGCTTCTAAATGCCATGCCATGAGCCAATCCCAACTGTTTACTGTGTTATAATCAGTTAAATTTCACGAAGAAGAATGATGGGTTAATGATTTGAGAATAGAGCTAAGAATCGAGAACTGTATGATCCTGAATTGTCTCTGTTACCGACCAATAACGAACAGGATTGCGACTAGACAGTTTGATTTTTAATAATGAAAGGCCCTTCTCCTCTTCTATCCCTTGACATTTTATTTAAACATGGCCAACCAAGATTTTCAACTATGGCAGACATTTACGTCCAACCACTCTGTTTCTAGACTTCCAAGGCAATCATGCACTGCCTTTTGCTTCATCTATTGCCATTTTTGTGATGATCCTGCAGATCGCAAGTACATGAGAACTTTCTCGATTCGCCACTTTGCTATAAACAATTTTCTCATCTGTGGCCTTCTGTTATTACATTAGTCTCAACGAGGTCTTCTTCTAGACCTTCGATTCAGGATTTTAACATTTACATGGAGCTAAACAACAGAGCTTAGGCGCCACACGCATGGCTGGATAGTATAGCTGTAATGCTTCTTTTTTTTTTAATGATACAGTGATTAAAATAACTTGGCTCTCTTTCTCTTCAGTTTTTAGATTAAAAGGTCAGGCCTGTCTTATTCCTCCCTAACCTCCATGTGAACAGCCTGCAAGTGACCGATGGATAGGAAAGCCGAAATACAGATGGATTGAGCATTCAAGTGAAAGGATGATCCTCTCCTGTCAATTGGGATAGTTAGCACTGAGCAGTAACAACAAACAAATGTTCAACAAAAATGTCGGGACAGGGACATTGCGATGGGTACCAGATTTTTCATCTAGGAATCCAACAACTTGGTTGTGCTTAGTTAAGATCAAGAGCTAGCAAAAAGTCGTAGCAGATAAATGAGATGAAGACATGACCAAACAAAATCCATCAAGATATGGAGCTTAGCATGCACTTGGGTCCCTGCAGCCTGAGTGTATGACCCTCTTATTAATGGGAACCACAGATTTTACTGGTTGAAAATCAGATATATTTTTTAACTTTTTGATGTTGAAAGTTCTGCAATTAATACAAACTGTTCAGAATTGATAGTCCGGCACCAGCTTCCCTGAGATTGCACCGATTTCGTAGAGCCACATATATTGCAGCTTGCAGCTAACCTGTTAAGATATTCTTTTGTTTTTCTGTTTTGTCAATTTTTATAAAATTTTGCTTTAAGAACATTAATGGTATCCTGTTATCAGCATTTCCTTACATTTCACAGTATTATTTGTTTTCGTTATTTCGAGAACATCACCATAAACTACACAAAAAATTATTATTGGTCATAACATAAATTATATTCTTCTTTTTCACACATTAGAAAATTAGTAAGAAAAGTTGAAAATTAGTAAGAAAAGTATTACAATTCTATGTCTAGCTAGTTATAAGATCCGGTAAAATCTAGCGGATCAACTCAACATTCTGCCGATCAAAGACTTGATATGAGGTAGGTTACTAAAAAAATCATGATTTTTTTAATTAATTAAAATAATATTTTTTTAAAAAAAAAACTTTGAATCAATTCGCTCAACCTCTTAACCAGGTTTTAAACCAATAAAATCTGTCAAATCAACTTAACGCTCCGCTGATGAAAGACTTGGTATGAGCTGGATTAATAAAAAAAACCTGATTTTTTTTAATTAATCAAAATAATATTTTTTCAAAAAATTATATTAATTTGAGTCATTCACTCAACTAAACCAGGTTTTAAACTGGTCAACCCCGGGATATAGACTTATAACTTTGATTTTACATCTCTCGTGTGTGGTGTTTAGGTCTCCCGACCCACTAACACGTGTACAAGTGGCAACAAATGGCAGTCATCCAATGGCCATATTTTGTAAGCAGGAAAAGAAACTACCATCATCGTTTAAGAGTTTTAGAAAAAGAGTTCAAATAATTAAAATAAAAACTTAGGAAAAAAATATTTACCCGCAAGAAGCCTTGTTAAAACCTGCGATATTATGCCACGACAAGGACTTGTTCGGAATTCAAAAGCCATACACATCGCTTCTGTGTCGTATTGAGCTTAAATATAATGGCAAGCCACTTTTAGAAAAGAAAATTAGCCTTGGTGTATAATTTCATTATTTAAAACAAAACAAGATTTAGGAAGTAGAACATTTGTAAACCTATCTGATTTGATGAAAATGGTGAGTGAGGGTTAACTCCGGGCTTCAAGAGATTCCATAACAATGCATGCAAACTCATTGATAAATATAACTTTCATTATTTATTATTTTTCTATTAAGAGTTTATTAAAATTTCACAAGATAATATGAAATTATATAATAATATAAGTTTTAAGCCCAAAATCTAAAGATATATATTAAAAAATAATAATATAAATTATATTTTGAGACCTCACTTAATAGTTTAAATTTTTAGATGAAATTATTTATTTAACATGATATCAAAATCTTGAAGATCAAGTGATCATATGTTCGAATCTCACCATCTTATTTATTTGATAAAAATCAAATACAATGTAGTATGGATTTATGCAAGTTTCAAGCTCAAAGTGTTTTAACTTTAAGAAGAGTGTGAGAAAATAATAAAATTATATCATGAGGTCTAACCTAACAATTTAATTTTTTAGGTTAAATTTGTTATTTGACATATTATTAGAGTTTTGATGAACAAGCGGTTACAAGTTTGAATCCCATCATCCCTATTTATTTGATAAAAATTAAACACAAGGTAATATTAGTCTGTACAAATTTCAAACTTAAAAGACCTTCACTTAAGAGAATATGTTATAGAATAATATAAATTATATCTTTAAATCTTATCTAATAATTTAAATTTTTATATTAAATTAATTTCTTAACATAATTATTATCTCTTGGTATCATATAGCAATCAGCAACCATGGAGAAGAGAAACAGCAACCTAAATTACAAAATAAGTGGAACTGAAGTGGAAAAATCCAATGTATAAGAGGTTACGTTTATATGTGAATTGCGAAGTATTTTATGGTCAACCTTATAGGTCCCGGTGACCATTCGCGTGGCCTCCGAGCGCTTTTTTTTTTTTTTTTTAAGGTCATGATTAGAGTTTTTTTTGTCACGCCTTGCTCTCAAATTCAATATTCTGTAATGAAAAAAAAAAAAAAAAGAAACGTGCATGAAAAAGGAATCCCAATTGGACTATGGCAGGGGCCCTACCTGACAAGCATTCCAAGTGCTGTTCTTCATGCCAAATTATTTCCCTGCAAAGTTTTTTTTTTTTGAATGTGGCTAGAGCTGTTTATATAGACCCAAGTATGGATGTGAGAATGTTCGGGAACATGTAATATGAAAATATCTAACAAATTTATTTGATTGCAGCTTTTAAAGTTTATCACAATCTCATCATAAACAATATAATGAAAGAGACAGTGATAGAAACGAAAACATGAAATAAATATATTTGATAATTTTAAAGTTATTTTTTGTATTTTCAAAATATGAAAATATATTCTTCATATTCATATCGTTGTTCTTATATTTTTGTAACCAGACACTACTATAATTTTTTCTAACTGGATTTTAATTTTAACAAAACTTCTGCTCCTTTAAACGAGAAAGGGAAGTAATGAAATATTTGGTTTCAAGATTTTGAAGATATTCCTGTACTGTATAACCAATCATTTTGACACCAAAAGCTGACAAGGAACCCATGTGAAGCATTGAAACAAGTACAGCAAAACTTGGAGTGTGTTCAGGATTCAACGTACGATATATAGGGTGTGGTTGAAATATATATATATATATATATATATATATATATATATATATATATTAGTATTATTTTTTTAATTGTGAATATCCAAACTAATTTAAATAAATCTTAATTAATTCTGTAAGATTTTAAAATTAATAATCATGTAAGTTTCTAGTAATTTTAAAATTAATAATATTTAAATTAATAATTTTTTAAAAAATAAATTAAAATCCATCAGTTAAAATAACTTTAAAAAATTATGTTATCCAGTACTCATGGAAGAAGTTTAATTAGCCTCATCTCAATCCCAGATATACTTTTAATTACTTGTAGTGCAGTGATATCCAGTTTGGAATTAAGCAACTTATGTGAATCCAAAGCAATAATGAAATCTTGAATAAATCTACAGGTCTATTTAATAATGAAATAAAATAAAATTTGATCTTAACCATTTAATTTAAAATGATATAAAAACTTTAAGAAGACCCGATGTTAATTTTAGAGTCCAAGTAACTTGAAAGATCCCAGAAGTGTTGAGAATTAATGTAAGACTACTATTAAGATCTCCGAAGATTTTATTTGAAATAGTGTGCATGTTAACGTTAATATAAAATTATTATTACAACTACTCGAGGTTGTGTGTTAATTTTTTTTAAAAAATGAAAATTACAAATCAAAATTATTATTAGTCGAGGACCATTATCACGATATTCCGGGTTGCAATAATACAATCACAATCCGCCGCCGAATGTTCCAAAAATGGAATCAATGGTCAGCTTTGTGGCTCGCAGTCTCCTTGTTTTGCTATATATAGGTGGATGTGCGCACCAATGTTTATGGAAACAAATCTCCTGTTGTTGGATTGATGGGGTGATTCCACAAGATTTGATGTGATCTTTTATTCCCACTTCCATCGCCATCCTTCCCCCTTTACCCTTTTCGGTCCGAATTAGCATTCAAAATAAAATAAAAAAGTAAAAACTCTTATAAAAATTTAATTTAAATTTAACAGTGAAATTAAAACTTATAAATTTTTTGCTCAATCTAGTTTGATGTTACTAAACTTTTTCTTCAGTTTATATCTATTTTATTCGTCTATAAATATATTAAATAGACTATTTATATGATTTGTTTATGATAAATTATGTTTTAGTTATGGCATGCTCATGTTTAATTAGTTAAAATTATTTATTATTATAAGCTCGATTATATCATTAGCACTAAAAAATAAAGGATAATAATTCTTTGAGATTTTAACTAAAACTTGTTTTTAAGTTTATAAATGGGATAAAAATATATATTTTAATTCATAAAACATGTTATAAAAATATATAAATTTATTGTTGCTGTGTAAAACATTTGACCAGTTTATATAATTGGATCAATTGACCAAGGGCAAGGATTGATAATAAGACCATAAGTTAATTTATCACGCTTCAAGAATGCAATAAAATTCAATAAAATAAAAGTGTGTTATTTCACTCCATTCTTTTCAAATGATGTTGTTCTGTATAAGCTTTTAACTTGTTATGGTAACTTTTTTTTAAAAAAATCCTTCATTATGTGTAGTTCCAATAACATCCAGATCCCTTTTTTAGCACCGTGTTTTCCTTTTATAAGTGTATAAACTGATCGCCTTTGATGATAAAAATTGGTCTATTTGTACCCCAAAGAACAAAATGGCCTACAATGTACAAGACTGAACCGAGTAAATGCAACGTACAGAATTAGATAATTGCAATCGCTAAAGCTTGCGGGGGGAAAGAGCATGCAGCTAATAAACTTGATGCTCTGGACGAGTTTAGCGCAATTACTATCAGTGTCTAATAGTATATATCCTGCATAGCGATATTTGATATTGCTAATAATATATTGCTTCTTTTAAAAAAGTATAGAGTTTAAATTCTTTTTTGAAACAGAAAAAATTACCTTCATATATATTACCCTTTCAATAATGCAGGTCAAGTTGAAGCACGTAGGATGAACTTCAGTAGAAAGTCTACGAACTGCTTAATGTCTGCTGTATGCCATTCTGTATTGATCAGGCGACTAGATAATCTGCCACTTCATCCATTAAAGCAGTGGAGGCACCATGCAGCTCTGTATTATTTCCAGATCAGGGTTCAGAAAGCTACAAGCCTGTGCTTCTTCTTCCTTGGATATTATTCACACAAGACCAGTTGTCATTTACATGCATGCGGTGGATAATCGCACCTGACTTGAGTGGATCAGACAGCGGCCTTTTTTGCATGATTTGGCAAACATCTGGAAGGAATATAGTAAGTGGTAGGTCACACTCACCATGTGTGGGAAAGCACTGGAAGCTGAGCCCATCCCCACGAGCATTGGAATCATGTACATGACTCACGAGAGGGATGGCTCATTAGTTCCGTACTTCAATGGCCTTTCTCTGTAGCAAGATCTAATAAAAGATTTAATCTTCCCTGTTTCGAGGTCTCCGAGCGATCCCCTGGTCCAAAAATGTTCGATTTAAACACTGCCATGATGGCTAGCATGGATATACATGGTAACTGGGTTGGCCCATGCTGATGATTCTCGGTATCTTTTTTAGATGATGAATGGATTGATTGATTTGAAATTCTATGTTTTTGAACAAGGCTATTCATAGGCATGCGGTGAGATTTATAATAAATGTGTCTGTGTTATAAATTTAAATTCAAATTCAATAAAGGACTCACACAATAAATGCTCAATTGTGAACGCACGAGCCTTGATATAAATAGTTTATCTAAGATTCAAACAATGTACAAGAAGAATTTAGAATCTGTTTAGTCCTTTTTATATTATATTTAATTAGCTGTGATTCACGTTATATTGTGTTGGGTACAAATTAAATGAAGTATATAAAATTATTTAGCTACGTTAATGTATTGTAAATAAAACCAATAAACTATAATTAATAATAAAAAAATATTTTACATGGAGCAGAAAATTGACTTCAAACAAAATATAAAAACATTTAACTACTTCAGATCAATTTAGAATCAAAGTTCATTGAAAGAAATAAGAAAACATAACATCACTGAAAGTAATTAAACTAATGCTCTCACCAAACAGTTAACTATTCAAGTCATAAGCTACTTCTTCTGTTTTATTTTCCCTTGTCTAGCTGCTTCTTCTGCAGCTGATATTCTGCACCTGATACTTTATATTTGCTTGCCACTAGTTTCTTTTGGTCCTTCAACTTTTTTATTTATTTCAACCATGCGATTTATTAAGAAATAAAAAATCAAATATCAAATATCATGCCAGATACAGTCTTAATTATCTAGCCACGCATGCATTACGTTATTTAGTTGCTATGAATTAATTGCTATTCAAGTTTGCCCTTTGTTTTTGTTTCTTGTAGCAGTCGTCTGATTCTTGATGAGTTTGTATCTGGCTTCTAGCATGATCAAGCACCGTCGACTAGTCTGCTAGCTGGGAATAAGTAAGATGCACTTGTCCAAGGAGAAACAGCTAATATTCTAGTCCAAGTGCGTGATATATCACACAAGCACCATTGCCTGTAAATTGTAAACTAGAACTGTTTATATCTAGCAAAATATAGGTTTGATGTAAATCACCATTTCTAAATAAGAAACACTTTCAAATACAACTTCTATAATAATTTCAAACATTGTTAAGTTATTTTGCTTTTTAACTCACCCTTCAAATGAAAAATTTTTAAATTTGAAATTTATTCTAGATAACAATTATATATGTTGTGTCAAGATTTAATTAAATTGGAGAAAATAAATTTCTAAATTTTGAGTATAAAAACTCTTCGGAAAAAAATAAAAACAAGAATAGCTGCTCCAATAATTATGGTCCCCTGTTTTCAAATGTATTTAATGTGATTGTGGTTAATTTTCAAATAATTTTTTGTGTTAAAATATATGTTAGTAATTTTTTTATTCTTTTAAAATTATTTTTTACACCAACACATTCAAATAATTTGAAAATACTAAAAATATATTAATTTAAAATTAAAAAAATAAAAATTAATTTTTTTTAAAAAAATATTTTTAAAATATAAAAACAAACAAACTTTAACTAGTGGTGTTCAATACAAACGCAAGGCATTTATCGACGACAGGTCAAAGGTGAGGATTTTAATCTGATAGAAAAGGTCAAAGTTCATATTCTAATTGGTTGAAAGAAAGACACTTGTGATAAAATAGCCTTGTCAATTAGATCACATGCAGTTTTCATAATTAAATTAATGTTTCGCTCGATAAAGATTAATAAAGAAATCATAATATTTTAGGCTTTTTTTTTATTGAATCCACAAAATATTTCCAAATATAAACTATTTAAATAATTTGCAATGATCATCTAGAGTTCCTTGCATCTGTCTAGAACTATCATATATCCTTCTATTAATCTGATAATATAATTTGACTGTCTATAAAAAAATATATATTATAATTTGACTCAAAATCGTGGCCTTAAATGATATTATAATTTGATTTTATTTTTAACTATTTAATTGAAAACATGGGCAGTAATATATATTCTATATATTTTAAAACAGATAGTTTAAAATCATGAAATTTATTCACTTGTCATACTATAAACTTTTTAAGACATGGAATATGTCTTCTTATATCTGGCATCATTATTATAACTATGAATTAAAATGATAGATAGTTTACAATCACAAATTACCATGTTATTTAGTAAATAAATATAATTAAAAGTAGTATTTGATTGCTCATAAATTAAATATAATAGATTGGAATAAAAAAAGAATAAAGAAAGTTAAAAGAAAAAAATAGTAAGACGAGAAGGAAGAAAATTTTATAATTTTAACTCCTGAGAAGAAACTTTTCCACTATTTTTAGTATTTTTGTTCCCATATTCTTTTTCTCGAGCAATTATTATTATTATTATTATTATATCGTGGCCCTCCATCAACCGTCTGTCCATACCTGACTCGCCCCCGGTACTTCGTGAACTCTCTCTATCTCAACAAGATTTTGGCACGTGTTAGTCCAGCCAGCGTTGATTACGACATTCACCCCCTGATATTCCCTTCTATGACAGGATGTCAGAGTCTCAATTCTCAAAGACTTTGTGGACCCCAATGCTCGCGAAGGTTCCCCGTATGCTTGGTGTCCGTAGCATGTGGCTACTTCTGTGACGTTTGATCGAAGAATTTAATGTAGAAAGATCACCAAAGCTACAAATACGTTGGCCGTGCATCCGCATCACATGGGGTGGCGCCGGCTATTATTATTATTATTAAATGCTTCCTACTGTGTGTAGGATTTAAAAAAAATATATTTTTTTTATTTAAAATATATAAAAATAATTATTTATTTAATTTTTTCTATTTTTAACATTAGCATATTAAAATTATAAAAAATATATCAAATCAATATTTTTTAAAACCAAAAAATATTTTTAAAATATACTACACACAGCAAACAATAACTATAAAAATTAATTCGCTCTAAAATTAGTTTCAGGAACACAAATTACCCCCATGCTTTTCTTTTCCTTTTGCCTTTACCTTTTTTGTTCATTGACGTAAAGATGAAAAGATATCTGAGAATGTTAGACAACGAACTCAACTTTAAAAGACAATAATATTCTTTTCAAAATGACAATTTGGAAGATTATTTTTACTCTATTTTATTTGCTGGGAAATAAAATAATTAGTTTTAAAAATAAATTTATAGATTTTTTTTCATAAGAATGGATTACTTTTATGTGTTTTGTATATAGAAAATAATTTTAAATTATACTTTGATGTTTGGTATGCATGGAAAAATACCTGTTTTTTTCAACAATAAATGAAGCAAATGCTAATTTTGCTAATTAATATGACCAATATAACTTAATATAATATATTTAGAGTTCTTCAAGGTTTTGAGTCGGGGGAAAAAAATTGCTCCAATGCAAAGCATATATTTTTTATTATTATTATTTAATTGGACGAGAAACATGTTCTTAATTTTATCTAGTTTTCCTAAATTGTTCCGAACAGGAAAATTTAGTTAGTAGATGTTTTCCTCCAGCCAAAGTAGCCTTATAGATGTTAGAATCCTAGTCGAATTAATTCTTACTAGTATCTGACGTTTACGTAAATCTAATATAGAACCTGAAATTTGAGATCTTAATTAATGAGTTGAATCCTACATTGTACCATGCGCGCCTAATGATGTTGGGAACACTAATGGTTATATAAGTTATTTGTTTGGATTTCTCAATTATTTAATTATTTTACATGACATTTATTAATTTACTAGTTTTCATTTAAAAAAAAAGAAATTAGGCTTAGTACAAATTGGTTCTTTCAACCCGTAATTCAAATCTTTTCTTTAGTCAACTTTTAAGTTAAATTTTAAAACTATAATAATAATAATTTTTATTTTTATATGTTTTAGTTATATAATTTTAAAATTAAATTTTTTTATATGAATATTTTAGTCATAAAAAAATAAATTTACTTTTAAATTATTTATAAATAGATTTATTTTTATATTTTTATCATCATATCTTCAACTAAATACATTTATATTCTCACATCATAGTAACTAAATGCTACATGCTAATTGCATGAAATAGTTTGGACGGTTTCTTATGATAATCTATCCATATCACGGAAACAAAATAACAAAAAGCATCAATTATAGTTCTATTGTCACGGTCACTGGCCACTATTTTGATGGAACAAAACAATTCTGGGTTGTTTAAAAAAATCAAGTTGAGGTGTCCAAGTGAAGAACATGTGTATAAACCATGTAAATTGTGGCGGTACCAAAAAATTAAAATTTAAAAAATTTAAAATAAATTTGAATTGTTTTATTATTTAGATTAAAAATATAAATATTGTTAAGAAAAAGACTGGAAAAATAATTTTTTTATAGAAATCAGGCCCTTACTAGCACCCTTGTCTCCGCTACTGAATTGTAAACTATATATGTATATGATTTTACAGTGAAACTTTTGTATGCATGTAGATGCAGGCAATGTGAGTAAACCATGTGAAATTCTTGCACGTTCTTATTTTCTTGTATTGATCTGTCCTTCTCCTTTTTCCCAGTGTTCTTCTGCCTTCTCTAATTCATGTCACAGCATTAGGTTTGGCATCGATCGAGTCTTTTGCGGTTCTTTGTAGCCTTCTTTTTGCTGCATAATTTAAATGATGCATCCTTGGTGAAATACTTGTCTGGTATTTCGATTCACGTGTTTATGATTTCTTATGGTTTTTACATGAAAAATATTAAAATTTAATTGGCTATCTGCTTTATTCAGTCGCTGAATATTTAAGCTGCTACCAGGTGTCAACGATTCATTGGCAAGAGCAGAGAATCATCCATTGAGTCCCTGTAGATGCAGCCATCTTTGACTGTGGCCATGTACTTTAAAATCTCTCAATATCATCCATGGATTTTTCCAAAGGTTTGATCAACGACGCCCTATCACCCAGTAGCTAAAGAAAGTCAAAACTTAAAAGGGGTCTCGCATTTACCCCTTTTTTCCTTTCGCTTTTACCTATTAATTATTCTTTGTTAGCTACCACTAGAAATTAATATGAACATTGAAATCCCAAGTTAATCTACACCACGAAAACGTTGCTTGAATACGTAAGAATTAAGATAAACTGTCATCGTTGACGATTTTAATTGGTGTAATAACTTAGTTTATTGCTGCATGACCTACCCTCTAGGTTTCTAATTTCAGTAAATAAATATTGTTGTTAAATTTTAAAATCTTGAATTTAAATTTATCTATTACCCATTATATATATATATATATATAATTTATCTATTACCCATTAGATAATAATAGTTGAATAATGGTTATTCAAAACTCAATAAATATAACATGAATATTTAAATTTTTTATTTGATGAATAATATCTAGATATGAATATAGAAAAACATGAACGTGGGCTAAAGAGAATGGGCTAGCTTTTTATTTAAGTACTTATTTTAATATATACGATCCATTTTAATTGCTTATCAAGAAGATAGATCCTAATTAATGAATCTATATAGTGATGGACCTGCCCAATTTTGCTAAAAGTGCGTCTAACGCGCATCGTTCGGTGCAAAACTCCAGTACCTAAGCGTTTTTTAGACTCTAAATAAACCCCCCAATCAATATTGTTCAAAAAAAGAATTAATTTTTAAAATTTTATGATTTTATAAATTAATATATATATCTAGTATATTAAATTAGATTAAAACTTTAAAATTAGTAAAATCAGTTAAACTCGGTAAAATCGGTATAATTATACTGATTTTACAAGTTTGAATAAAATTATGCATTTTAGTAATATATACCTTAACATTTTTATTATTTTAAATTTATATCTTGTAAAACTTATGCAATTTAATAATTAAGGGCTTGCTTTTGATTATAATTATTATAATTTTTTTGATGATATAAATTATTTGTGGATTTTATTTCTATAAAATTAGAATACCTATTCATTCTTCATAATTTTTTATGTAACCTATTAACATATCAATTGATATATTACTCTATTTTAACTGGCAAATATATAGAATAAGAATTATAAATTGACATGCTTGACTTTTGGAGTAATTAATGTTAAATGATTTATCAAAAATTAAAGGAATTCATTTCTTGTAAATAACGAAGTAAGTGGGTCGATTTGTTCAAAAAATAGAAGAATCAATGTGAATAAAATAAAGGTGTTTGGACTTTTCTATTGTTTATTTTATTTTTATTTTAATTGTGTTACACTATTAATTACTACTTGATTGAAATTGTTAATATATAATCAGTTAAAATATTTCACATGCAATTTTATAATTTTATGATTCAAGTTTATATTATATATTTATTCTCATATCAAAAAAAATATTTTTGACAACCTTACCCCCATTCACAAAACCGTTGTAATCCAAGAGGTTGTTTAGTATTGTATTTTCACATGAATTTATATATGTTTTAAGAGTATGTTTAATATTAAAAAAAATATTAAATTTTTTTTTTATGTTTTATAATAATTTGAATATGTTGATATAAAAAAAATTAATATTTTTTTATGAATTTATAAAAAAAAATAGCTTGCACTACTTAGGATGTCAAATACAGAGCAAATCTCTTAGTTTATGATTTTTGTCTAAAGTATTGATCCGCTCCAAGACTTTAATAGCTGGTGGAGAATTGACACAGATCAACTCAATCTTTTGATTTAAAAAAAAAAAAAAAACCATTAAAATGATATCATTTTCGTTTAAAGAAACGCTTGTATCAACCTGGCCTAGACAAAGTCACAGATGAGTATATCAAAGAATTGAAAGGTATTACAACTACAGTTCTCATGAATTCAAGCACTGTGACTTTTTTCCTTTTTGGAAATGGCATGTTCCTTGATTAGCAGAGAAATAATTCTTTTCCGGGCAAGTTCTTTTCTTTAAGCAACATCAATATAAGCATCAAATTCTTGAAAATCAACCTCAAACCAAACCTTGCATGAAGAATTGAATTTAGCAAGCTGTTTGTTCTCCTAAATCTTATTCGCGAGGAAACTGGGGATCATCAGAGTCTCTTTAAGCACAGTTAAAACAATACCCAACTTTTATAAATAAACTAAAGATTAAGATAATTTAACAGCATGACTCTAAAGTTGAATGATTCTCTCAGGAGCACAGTCAATTCGCTTCGTGTAAAAGCATGCGGTTGTCAAGTTGATCTTTCTTTGCAAGTGGAAATGGTCAAAATGATCAGTCCTATAAATCGGAGAGCTCCAATCACATGAATTCAGCCGGGATATCTAAAAAGAAACTCAAGAAACTAGATTTCCCTTCAGAAAGAAAAGGTACTAGTTCTAGCTGTTCAACTTCGTTGTTCTAATTAAGCTGGACGCTATAACTATGAGCTGAGGGAAAACCTTAGCATGCCAATTACTGGTAATTACTCAAGCTGACGTTGCTTCTGGTCTCGGATGATCCAAAGCCAAACCATTTGATTTCTTAAGTTAATTTGTCTGATGGCATGATTAATCTGCTGTAAGCTAATATACGTTGATAATAATTTGTATGGTGTCTGATACTGTTCCTTTAACCTGGGATATGCATAAATCTTACCAAACCTATGTGACCAATCCCTTCATTACAGCTGACAATCTCCTGCCAACAGCCCAAAACTACTGTTTTGTCTCAACTCCCTTCTCCCTTCCTCTATATAAACACCGATACACCATATAGACTCACATTGATTACATAATCTTCTCAACCAGACTAGCATCATCCACCATATCTACTCCTTTCACCTCCAAAAAACAAGTAATTGCAACACCAAGACACAGAGAAACAGAGAAGAGGGGCGCTTTTCCTGTTTAATTTTTGGAGGGAGAGGTACATTTGCATGGAGGTTGCTTCTATTTTAATATGCCTCCTTCTTTCTAGCCTTCTCTCTTATCCCCTCTTAAAGAAGATGCGGAGGCCCTGGAGGATACCTAAACAAAGAGCAAAGCTTCCTCCGGGTTCAATGGGCTGGCCTTTTGTAGGTGAAACTCTCCAACTTTATACTCAAGACCCAAATGTCTTCTTTGTTACAAGGCAAAAAAGGTTCTAGTGATTACCATACGAACTTGATTTCCTTTCTCAAGATTTCCTATTGCATGGATTTGAAGTTTGAAAAAACCAACTTTTTTGTGTTTTTCTCCTCTTTTTCAGATATGGAGAAGTATTCAAAAGCCACATACTCGGCTGCCCTTGTGTTATGCTAGCTAGCACTGAGGGTGCAAGATTTGTGCTGGTGACTCATGCTCAACTGTTCAAGCCTACATACCCCAAAAGCAAAGAGAAGATGATTGGCCCTTCAGCTCTCTTTTTTCACCAGGGAAATTACCACAATCTTATAAGGAAGTTGGTTCAAAGTTCTTTATCCCCAGACACAATCCGGAAACTAATTCCCAGCATCGAATCCGTAGCCATCTCTGCCTTAGAATCATGGTCCAGTGGGCATATCATCAACACCTTTCATGAAATGAAGAAGGTTTGGTTCAAGAAAGCAAACTAATTTTTTTTCTGAATTAAATAAAATATTACCCATCTCTTAAGTAAGCAAAAATAAAATAAAATGCTAGCTTATGACTAGCTCTTTTGAATACATATGCAAAGCTCCTGCCTCTTAAATGCGTTCTTGGCTTATCTAGATTATTTAAGCATATGGGGTTGCAATTTAATTGTCCCATTGCTCCTCTTTTTTACTGCAATCGATTAGTAATTCCTAGTTTCAATTTTGTTTTTATTGTTGTGTTCTTCCTGGAGTTTCTGATCCCTGGGTCCTCCACTCCATGTTTGCATCAGGATTCTCTAATTAGTTTTGTTTTTTTTTTTTTTCCCTTTGGCTCTCCACGCAGTTTTCTTTTGACGTCGGCATTCTTTCAATCTTTGGTCACTTGAACAGCAACTTTAGACAGATGCTGAATAACAACTACCACATAGTAGATAAGGGTTACAATTCATTTCCAACAAAAATTCCAGGAACTGCTTACCACAAAGCTGTTTCGGTAAGAAATGTCTTGTCCACCTTCCATCTCAATAGTAGCCTCCAAGGAATTTGAATTTGACTATTTTTTTTCCTTGATGGTTATCAAAGGCAAGGAAAAGGCTTAATCAAATACTGAGTGAGATAATTTGTGAGAGGAAAGAGAAAGGACTACTAGAGAAGGATTTCTTGGGTAATCTTCTGAACTTCAAAAATGAGAAGGGAGAAATCCTAACTGAAGATCAAATTGCTGACAACATTATAGGAGTGCTTTTTGCTGCTCAGGACACGACAGCTAGTGTTCTGACATGGATTCTAAAATACCTCCATGACGACCAAAAACTCCTAGAAGCTGTTAAGGTGAGAAGTTCTTAGAATTTATTTCTTTTTCAAAATCCCAGATTGTTAATCAGCTCTTAAATAACCCAAGTTACCGTGAATAACTGTTTTTATACATTCCAGGCAGAGCAAATGGCGATATACGAAGCGAATGGAAGAGGAGAGAAGCCCCTGACATGGGCACAGACAAGAAATATGCCACTTACATACAGGGTATCTAGTACTATTTACATTAAAATATATACTTATTGCCAAAGTAGGCTTAATTGAGAAAGAATAAGTAATTTTATGAAATCCACAGGTTATATTAGAGAGCTTGAGGATGGCAAGCATAATATCTTTCACATTCAGGGAAGCAATAGTTGATGTTGAGTACCATGGTGAGGAGTTAAACCAAAACTTATCTGTAATGACCATGGTATTTAAAAGCTATGATTTTTTTGAAAGAGAAAATTTATTACATTTATAGGATACCTAATACCAAAGGGATGGAAGGTGTTGCCGTTGTTCAGGAACATTCATCACAACCCAGAATTCTTTCCTAATCCTCGCATTTTCGACCCATCAAGGTTTGAGGTATGTGACATAAAAAGAAAGGAAATCTTCACTGAAACAATTTTTACAGCTTTGGTGGTTGATGTCTATCTCTGTCACGTATATACTTGTGTGTGAGAAGATGCGAGCACGTATTTATTTATTTACTTTTTCCGATCCGGGTTGCTGGTGGATGCAGGTTGCCCCCAAGCCCAACACTTTCATGCCATTTGGAAATGGAGTGCATGCTTGCGCTGGCAATGAAATTGCCAAGCTGGAGATGCTTGTCTTGATCCATCATCAAGTGACCAGATTCAGGTACGGTTCCGGCATATTTCATCCCTCGGTGACCAGCTATTTCGCTGAAATCTTGTGAACGAAAGTGATGATCTTTTTCGCAGGTGGGAAGTGGTGGGATCACAAAACGGGATCCAATACGGCCCATTTCCTGTACCCCATCAAGGACTCCCAGCCAGATTTTGGAAAGAACCTGTTAATCTCGAATAAGATGTGTGTGCCTGCTCTCGTTCACGATTCTTTCCACCCTCCCAACCCAGCCCCTGTAGTTTTTTCAAGGGGTCCCTATCTTTTGATTACTAAATGCTTTGCCTAAAGTTACTCTCACTGCTTGTAATGAGGAGGTGATCGGTCCCAATTATCCCAGTGTGAGTCCGTGGACTATGCTTTATGCAAATTAATATGCGTAGCTCTTGCATTCTGTAAGCTTTATTTTTGTCAATATACTGATAATAATAAATATAAATTATATAAGAGTTACAAGATCTCCATGGCTCATATCCATCATCAACTGAGTGAAACCACTTGTTCATGTCAACTTAACCTCGCGCGAGGGGTTTGGCAGCAGTGGTGTCAGAAAGAACCACGTGTTCGTGCTCTGGCTGGCCGAGTGAACCCTAACATGAGTGGTGCTGCCCTCTTGAGCTGGCTTGTGTGGTGTGGTTTGGTTCTCAAGCTGCTAGTGTTTTTTTTTCTTTTCGTGTTTTTCCGTTCAATGGGTACTATAGCTATCAAAAAGTAAATAAATAAAGTGATGGGTCAACAATGTGTAAATGTTAATATCCACATTTTTGTGCTATTCGATCCCAAGTTCCCAGCCATTTATCAAAGCACCGATCCATTATTAAGAACAAATATGAAACCGTCAATTCTTACACAATCATAGCTCCTCAGCACTTGACCTAACAAAATCCAAAAAGAAAAAAGAAAAAAAGAAAAAGGAACATAGATAGAAAAACAAATAGGTAGTTATATATTTTTTATAGGATCCACCAACTTATTGATGAAACTCTAGAATTATCCTTATAGGCCTCCTAAACTCCTAGCTCACAATTTTAGTTAATGCTAGGTAGTTACGAGTGCAGCTGTTGAAAATTTTTCATGATATCTTATCACGTGTTTAATGGTAGTAAATATCGAACTACCTAGCTCACAATATTTATATAGCATGTGTATCGATAGTAATTAAACAATATGATCAAAAGTTAGATCGACAAAATAAGAAGAACAGAAAGGGTAGACATAAAGAGGCATGCCGGATAAAGCATCACAATTATAAGACATTAAATGAAATAATACACACACACACACACACACAAGAACTTAAATATATACCAATATGTAAATTACACGTTACCTTAATTAAGGAAAAAAAAATCAATATTGAAGAAATAAAAAAAAATATTAAAACCTAAAGAATAGGTTAACCCCGTTTAATTTTCATTAGTTTTGTATTTATTGACCATACAAAACCCTATATAACATAAAATAATCTCTTATTAAATCATGCCTAACCTACATAGTATATTATTATCACTTTGTTTTACTTATAAAAACTCTAAAAACACTCAATAATATTAAAATTTGAGAATAATAAAACTACACCAAAGTTCATCCAATTGTTAAACTAGATCTCTATTTTTTTATAAGATTTTTCATGTTATTGTCTTATATTACTTTTTACTCATTTGGAGAAATTTATCTATAAAATGTGTATTATTCCATTTTGAAATTTTTTTCCGTTCTAAGTATATTTGCTTATAAACAATTCAAAATAATCTATTAGAGATTATATAAAAAAAAATTAATAATTAAAACAATACACATGCGAGATGTGCCAAAAACATATTCTATCTAAACAGAATCCCCGATGATCAGGATTCAAGCAAGACCGAGGTGGTTGGTGGGTATTGCTTGTTAACAAGTTAGGAATCCAGCAGCAAAACACTTGTTCTTTGCTTATTATTTCACGGGCTTGGTCCGAGCCCTGGCAGTACAAACCATGGCCCAGGTCTATCAATTTCAGTTTAAACAAGCCAGAAGCCCAGACTTCTGACTATTTAGCCATGAAATGGCAACGAAGATGAGCTTTGCAGAGGATGAAATACAGGGTGATTTTTAATATTAACACATTAAAATAATTTAAAATTTTAAAAAAGTAATATAAAATAATAAAAACATAAAAAATTTAAATATTTTTAAAACACATGAAAAAAAAAACAAGAACAAGAAATTTATTTAATATATAAGGAGGAATGCTGCCTACCCTAAAAAACGATGCGCTCATCCTACCCTACCCCCACGTGACGCCGCCAACAACCTCCTAAAAAGAAAAAATAAAAAAAAAATCATTTTCCTTGTCAAATAAATAAATGGGTAAATATCAGATTAGTCCCAACCAATTACCCATTTCTCAAGTAGGACCCGATCTATTATTTTCATCAAATGGATCTCTATTTTTTCATAAGTTTTCAATCGAGTCCTTTATTCTAGAATGAATGCATAAAGTTTCACATAAAATGTTAATATTATGCAAAATCTACTTCTTTCTTGACATACGTAAATAGTTACTTTGAATAGAGAAAAGAATTAGCCTTGATACATGGCAGAGTCTATTGACAAAAGAATAAGTCTGGGATACAATTGAGGACTGTTGTATAATCCGGGGACTAATATGGGATTTCCCTATAAATAAAACAGCGCCCATTTTTTTTCACCGTTTCCCAGCACGGACACTAAAAAACACAGCGAGATCTGATTGTCTCAATAACCCCAAATTTATTACTCGTCATAAAGAACACCTCCTTCTTTCTCACTTTAATGTTTACTAAAATTAGTGAAATTCGTTAGCAGTTGAGTTGTTTTGCTCTTAATTTGGATTATCATGGGAGAATTAACGACAATAATTGATGCTTAATTGGTTGGAGATCTCTCGCATGGACTCGATCTTGAGCCACAATGGCTCTGCAGACCCCTCTCATTTCCTCCTTTCCATTTGCTTCGCTTTTAGTTTCTTCCCTGCTCGCTTCTTATTGGACAGATTCCTTTTTCGAGTAAGATTTCTCTGCTTCTTTTTTTATTTAGTTATTTTTCCAGTTTTTATCATTTTTTTGCTGTTTAGTTATCGGAGGAGAATTTATTTATGAATTGATCAGGATTTAAGGACTTTTATTGGAATCTGAGGTTGATGAATGATGAATGAGATTTTAAATTGAGGTGAAACAGAAGCACAGGCTTTAAATTCTAAGCAAATCTTATTGTTTTGTAATTTTATTTCTTTCAACGAGGATATATTCATGGAGAATTTTATTACCTCTCCCTTTCATTTTCATGTCATTAGAGGACAGCTTTAAGGATATAGATCTCGTTTGATTTCCGTTACCTTCGTTTTTGAAAAGATCTGTTTTGAAATCACCGTGCATCAATCTTTCATGATCCCGTTGTTTGACTTCATGAGTTGCTACAGTGCTTGAAAAATAATTGCAAAGGGTTTTTCAGTTGTAGGATCGTGACTAAGGCGTTGAAATGTAAAATAGTAAGGATTTTTGTTCCCTCTATCAGAAACAGTTAAGGTTGTTGCAATGTTTGCTTTTGCTCTAAAAAAATCCCTACAGCTCTGAAGATCTTCTTATTTGCAAGTGGCCTTGGCTGCAAAGAGTGGTAGGAAATATTGTGTGAAAATGCCATAGATATGCTGAGGCGGAAATCTTCCTTTTGCATTGTGGTACAACAATCTTGAACAACATTTTTAATTGCTATCATACAATGTCAGGTATAGGCACTTATGTCTTTATTTAAGCCAACAGATCAGAAAAAAATTCGCGTTCAAGTCTGTAACTCTATGCTATAGTAATGTTGAATATTTATTTTCCTTACAATTCAGGGTATCCATGTGCCCAATATGACCACTTTATCATAGTTCTTGCTTTGTTTCTTGCCTACTGTGACTCCATGCATAGAAAAATATGCATGCCTTTTATCCATAGGATCCTGATAAATTCTCCATATCTCTCAGAGGCTGGCCATTTGGTTGTTGCATGGTAAAGCCAGAGCCATTCCATCAAGGATTGATGAGGCAACTATTGTAAAATGTTCAGAATCTATGTGGAAGCTTACATACTATGCTACTGTTGAAATATGTGCTCTGAAAATTACCTGCAACGAACCATGGTTCAGAGATACAAAAGAGTACTTTAGAGGCTGGCCACATCAAGAATTGAGGTGAGTGATTCATATGCTATGAATTTCTGCAGTTGGTGATGATAGTTGCTTACTAGTTATGCATAACTGGTGTAGTGTGGATGGCAGAAATGCATTTTATGGCTTGGGATATCAAGTATTTTCCAGATACTTGAGCTTGCTTAAGAGGCTTTCATATTTCAGTTACTTCTAAGAGGGCCACATCAGAGGTCTTAGTTTCCTTGATTGACACAAACTGTTTTTATTTCAGGTTTCCAGTAACGCTTTTCTACATGTGCCAATGTGGGTTCTACATGTACAGTATTGCTGCCCTCCTTATGTGGGAAACTAGAAGGAAAGATTTTGCTGTGATGATGTCTCATCATGTAATTACGGTTATATTAATTGGATACTCATATATTACAAGGTAACAATTCAGTCTTTCCTTTGGTACTCTGAGTTGTGAGCCAGCAATACTCAAATTCTCTTCTAGCCTCATCATTCTCTCATGTCTGTAGAGAACCTCATCTTGTTGCTTCTTTCTGGTTCCCAAAGTTGGATACTCATACCAAAGATAGCTGCATAGATTATAAAATCTATCATGTTTTTCAAAGTTGAATGCTAGTTATCATGTTTTTCAACCGACTCATTAGCTGATGCTTTCATTAATACTGAATGAAGTCTTCTTGAGGTTAAGCGGATTCTCCTGTTCTCTTTCTCCCTCCTCTTTATTTTTAGTCATTTTACAAGCCTTTTTAGATCGAGATGGAAATTTTTTTTGAGAGAAGTTCTATGCAAGAGCTAAGCTCTTTAGAGTTCTATACTCATGCCCCTCTATTGATTTCTGTACACTAATATTCGAGATTGAGGTCAATTAAAACTGGCCGTTATTATTAAGCCAATCCAGCTGTTCTCTTTTTGTCTTCCTTTTTTCTTTATTGTTAGTGTTTTTACAAGTATATTTATATTGAGATGCCAAAGCTTTCTTTCCTTGGAGTTATATTCTTGTGGCCCTCTTTTGATTTCTTTACGGGAGTAGCTATTAAGACTAGCAAAGTTTTAAGTAATACTTTATCCGGACACATTCAATGAGTAATTAACTTGTAAACTTTGCCATGCAGATTTTTCCGGATAGGCATGATCATCCTCGCCCTGCATGATGCAAGTGATGTATTCTTAGAAGCTGCTAAAGTTTTCAAATATTCTGGCAAGGAGCTTAGAGCGAGTGTTTTCTTTGGACTGTTTGCCGTCTCATGGCTTGTACTACGTCTAATATTCTTCCCCTTTTGGGTTATCAGAGCGACAAGGTTTGTCTTCATGATAGATGACTTATTTTCATTAATTTTGGCTCCTTTTCCTCATCTACTATTTGATTTGCATTTTCCAGCTATGAATTGGTGAAGTTTTTGGATTTATCATTGGCCTACGATAGATTAGTGTACTATGTCTTCAATACAATGCTGCTGATGTTGCTTGTTTTCCACATATACTGGTGGATCCTGATATACTCAATGATAATGAGACAGCTGAGAAACAGGGGGAGAGTGGGAGAAGATATAAGATCTGGTAAGCTTTCTACTCTTTTAATTTTAGAACTGAATTTGGAACATGAATGGAAAATTCCAGATTAGAGGGAGGAGGTCAGCCTATGGTTTCCTTCAGAGTTTTAGAACCCCCTCACCCTCTCTCCTCATTTTTACTTCCACTTGGATCATATAGAGCATGAGGAATGAAGTTATTAAAACTTTAAAACTTTACTTCAAAGAGGCTGCCTTGGGCATCATTTATTCAAACAATCTGATGAGTTCTCTTGAGCAGTCCCTGGCACGTATTATCAAGAACTGCCAAATGTCATCTGTTTATCATCTCGTTTCACTTCATATATCGTCTTGGTTTGCGGATTTGTGGTTTTTTTATTGAGAGCTATTAACTTCTTTTAATACAATTGCAGATTCAGAAGATGATGAATAGGTGGACACTTGATCAACTTTTTTGTTCTCAGCAGTGACTCTGAGGAGATTAGTTTGACTTATATGTAGGTTTGTATCTTCGGTCTGTTGGTCTTCACCAATTAGGTGAATAATTTACTTGTTTCAATATTGATCAATTCTTCATGGCGTAGAGATGAGGAGACAGGACCCTGGTGCAAATCTCTTGATTTCTTTTTGGTGTACAAATAATAGGCAGTTCCTGTATGAGATCAGTCCATATATTGTTAAATGGAAAGTGGAAAAAGCAGCTTCTTAATACATTTTTTTTTCCTGGTGTGTGAGTCCTAATCACTTGTTATATTGTCAAAGCCTACGGGGAATTGCGTAGATTCAGAAGCATGTGTTGGGTTGAGCAATGGTGGTTTCTTATTACATCCTTAAGACATGATGCATTCAAAATCTCAAATCCCCTCCCTTTCACTTCGGCCCCAAAATTTCAAATCATTTTGAGCTGGAAAAGCCATTTTGTCGCTGCAGACTGAAAAGGCCGCTTTAGTCTGGGAAATCTTTTTAAGATCATGATTAGTTTTTCGATCAACTATCAACAGAGTAGGGTTTTGAAAAATCAAAAACCTCGACAAGTCTATGCATAAGATGTGATGCTGCATGTTACCTGAGACAACCCGGGTTGACGCCTTGCAGGGCGGAAGAGAGAAACAGCGTGTTAGCTGAGCAGTATAAAATGTCGACTGAGACACAACTCCTCCCGACATTCCTCGAACATGGAATGACAGTACCAAGCACTAACCAGCATTGTATTTGTAGTGGTGGGTGGCAGAAAGCAACTAACTGCGTCATACTCCACTGAGCCAACAAATTGTTGGTGTTGGGAGTGGGCTATGGACTCAACTCTGTTCTTATTTGTTGGTAAGAGTTTCAAATGCCATTTCCTGTTTATTTCTTGGAAGCACGTCGTCTGGAGTCTGGACACGGATAGTTGGCGTCATTGTGGAGTCAAATCATTGAAATGATTAATCCTAGAGCTTCCATGGAGCTATTGGAATTGTAAATACAAGCAACTATCTTTTTTCTGGGGACATGGATAGAATTTGAAGCAATATAAATTTGTTAGACCCCGATCTCGTGCTAATTTTGACTCTAGTTATAGCATACTACAAATTTATTTATTTTATTTATTAAAAAAAAACAATCCTCTAAGTTGTCTTGAAAGCAAGATACTGGAATTTGATTTAGATGTTATGCATGGTGTTGAACTGGAATCTAGTGGAAGGCTGGAAAGAAAATCATCAATGTATACAGATAATCCATGTAAAACCCATTGAGAAAAAAAATTGTTTTTCGTACAAGAAAGTGATAAATTTTATGATGCCCTAGGCCCTACTTTAAAGAAGATAGAGATGTTTTTATCATTATTTTTCATGAGTTATGAATTTTATTTTATTGTTCTAGTTCAATGACAATTTGTATCCATTGCCTGCCTGGCTGCCGAGCTTGCCTTGGATTGCGATTTGTATTATCAATCAAATCAATCAAGCTATTACCATTATATATATATATATATATATATAAAAAAAAAAAATACTGTCCCTTCGTCAGTCTCTATTTTGATATCATCGTTGTTTTTTGATCAGTGGTCGAACTTTGACCTTCGACGTTTAATTTAAAAATATTTACAAACGCTAATGAAGATTTAGAGGGTGTTTGGCATTGAAGTTCAATCTATTTTTAGAAAAAATTTAATTTTTTTTTATTAAAATTGAGTGCGATTTGTACTTTTTAGATCGTTTTGATATGCTGACATCAAAAATAATTTTTAAAAAATAAAAAAATATTATTGACATGCTTTTCGGCACGAAAAGCTCTTTGAAAAACAACCACAACCACACTCACAAACACCCTCTCAATCTATTTATAAAAATAACTTCAAGATTCTTTACGTCAGAAAGTGTTTTTTTATTTATTTATTTTCTGAACATTTAAAATCTAATAAATTCTGAAAATATAAAATAAGTAGAGATACTTTCAGATTTCAAATTTTATGGGGGGGTCTCGAGGAAATCATGTGAATTTATTTAGATATTTTTAATACGATTCTCAATTTGCACGTGTGATTTCCATAACTAACTTATTTTAATCTTGGTTAGGTGTTTCATGTCTGGTTATGCAAATGTTTTTAAATCTCTACTTAAAATACATTGATAAATTATATTATTTTTTTGGACCTCCATAAAATTTTAGGAGTATTCCAAGTTATTTTCAGTGCTTTGCAATTTTGTGAATATTTAACATTCACAAAATAAATAAATAAAAGCTTTCTGAACTATAAAAATATTGGAATTAATTTTTTGAAGTAGATTGTATTTTTATTGGTATATATAAAAAAATTAAATTATATAATAACAAAAATAAACTTTAAAATAAAATCTGATTAGGTATCGAGTTTAAAATGTTGATCTAATGTGAAAATAAACAGAGGATGATTAATGGGTAGTGTTTATCAACAAAAAAGAAAGATAGAAAATTCAAAAATATAATTATGAGAATTCAAAATAACATAGAATAATATTAACAGTTTTATAAATTACATTTATATAACAGTACTGTACCTAAAAGCAAATAATAAAATACAGTAAACTAAATTTACAAATAGTTGATCATCTCTTTTAATTAGATAATTAAAATAATTTTCTAATAATTTTGAGTTGTTAAAATAATTTTCTAATAATTTTAAAAACAAAATATTACCAACAATGTTTTGCACACATTAAAAGCATCTCGTATTTTAGTTAGTTTTGTAGATAATAATTAGTACAAGTGGTATTCTTTCCTTTTGTTGAAATGGTCGATGTTGCTTTGCGTACTTGATGGCTACGTGGACAGTACGATTTTTAAGACCAGAAGGAAGGATGACCTTGTCCAATCCCTCCCCTGTGGCTCTTCCTTGCCTCAGGAGTCGAGAGGTGGACGAAGAGTCCCCGTCTAAGCTAGCTGTCTCTTTCTAACAATAACAAGAATTCAAACGACCGACCGCGTGAAAACCGACCGCTACCGAGAGAATCAAATTTCTACGGACAAATGATTGGCCTCTCGAAACAGAAAGAACATGGGATCTCTCTCCCCTTCAGGTCCTGAAAGGATCCCTATCGTGCGAATCCAAGAAATTACAGAAGTCTATTATTCCTGTGCTTCCAAAGTATCTGTTGGCCCTTCAACCGAAGAAAAAAATAATTAATTAGTTAAATAAAACTTAATTGAATTTATATATAAAAAAGATTATTTTAGTCGGTACAAAAAAAAATTGAATTTCAAGCTTATACTTTCATTAGAACGTAAAATCAAAATCCCACTTGAGTGAAATATACAGTTTAATTAAAAAAAATGAATTTCAAGGTTATACTATGATTTATGAGCAATTATCACATCGAATTTTCATTCTAATTTTTAAATATTTAGAGTATTTTATCCTAGTCTCCACTTCCATATTATTAAATTAGGTCGTCCCATTTGAATTTGAAGCAGGCAAGTTCCACCTTCACTTGTACATCCACGAAAACATTTTTTTTTTACACGAAGGGAATTTTGTACTGCGGAAGTCATGTATTCGATGCCATAAAATCCCGAACTTTCGAGAGTGGAGTGCATGCCAGCGAGCTCTCTTTACGCTTTAGTGCCAAAACCACGCCCAGCACGCCATTTAAGATCCCGTACGCAGTACGGTGTTCAATCATATTTTTAAAGATTTTTAAATTTATTTTTTTATATTTCAATTAAATTTTTTTAATGTTTTTATATCGATTTAAAAATATATTTTTTAAAAATAAATAATATATATTATTGTTTCTCTTGCTACCGTGAGCATATAGAACATAACTGGGAAAGACAAACCCATTCTTCTTCTTGCTTCTCTCTCTCTCTCTCTCTCTCTCTCTCTCTCTCTCTCTCTCTCTAAAACCTCAAACAAATTAAGATGACATAAGAAATTTTTTTGACAGTAAAAAACCACTACATGCACCGCTTAAAGTATATGATAGTTCCAACTCTTTTACGTATGTAATAACTTTTGAATTAAAAAATCATTATTTTAAAGAAGAATTATATTACTATCTTCAACTAAACTAATGATTAACAACAAAACTTAATGGATTGATGCCTCGTGGAACGGAAGGAGGGAACAGAGCGCGTACTGATCAGCTGTGTAGAAGTAGCCGTGAAACTTCTACAGGACATAATGTGGTGTGATTAAAAAGGGACAGACATGTTTACATAAAATGTCAGCTCAGACACAACTCGCCCCAGCATTTCTCACACAACGAATGGCAGCGTAGTGGGGAGCCGAGGAATTAAGGCAACTAACTTCATCATACTCCACCGAGCCATTTCCTGTTTATTTCTTGGAAGCACTCTGTACTGACACAAATAATTACTGGAGTAATCGTGGAGTAAGAAGTGAGGGTCTATCTTTAATTCGAGAACTATTTAATAATAATAATAAAAATAATTTGAACCGCAGAGAGCTAGCACGGATAAAAAAAATTGTTTTTTTTTTATACGTCAAGCTAGTATATTTTAAAATCATTAGAAAATAATTTGACATTTTTTTATGAATACACAAATTAGTTTAAAGATATGAAGGGAAAAAAAAAAACACAAAATTTATGAGCAGATAAAGAAGCATTTTTTTCTCACGGTGTTGATTTTGATGACAGCTAAATCTGAATGCTGTGTATTATTTTACCCTAGAATCTAATAAAAGCTTGCAATAAAAAAAAGAAAAATATACAATAATCAAGTTATAAGTATAGATAATTTATTTAGAACTCAAAAAAGAAATAATGAATCTATTGAGAAGAAAAATAGTTTTAAGATCCAGAAGCCCATTGGTCTCATGTGGTCCCTGCTTGACTTTCCTGATTCATGGTTTCTTGTCTTCGATCTTTGGAAGTTGTAACCGTAGATGTTGCTTTCCTGCCTTGGTGGACGCTGAGATGGAATAATTTATAATAATACGAATTTGACCTTATCCAATCCGTCAAACGGGTTGATTGTTGTCCTCTCATGAACTTTTGGGGTCATCAGCGTACGAGCCAGCATTCTCCTGCTAATAAAGACTCCCGACGACGATTTCAACGACCGAGTAGAAATCGACAGAAACCCTCTCTAGAACGTTAGATTCTTGACAGCCGAGTTAAATCTTGTTTGAGTTACCTCTACGGTTCTTCTACTGAAATATCAGTCATTTTTTAAAATATTTTTTTATTTAAAAAATTTATTTTTAATATTAATATATTAAAATAATCTAAAAAATTAATTTAAAATAAAAAAATTCATGAAAAATATGTTGAAACACTCGTAATTAAATCATGTATCTGTAATATGCTTTGGTTCAGTTCAGATTTTTTTCGAACATCAAAATGTACTAAATATTATTTTGGGGCTATTTCTTTTAGAGCAACTTTTTATGTTGTGCTATTAAGAATAATGTAACAGTTAAAGAAATTAAAAATTAAAAATTTCGGACTACTCTTTATCTATTCTATTCTTTAAATTATTTTCTAGAGTGTGATGATTTATCAATTTTTCTAACAACTGTGCTGGTAAGAAAAAATAAACTGTAATAATTTATCTGGAAATTGCACTGCCGATGTCATGTATTCAAAACAAGGAAACTTCTAAGGTATCGAATACAAGCTTTCCAGAGTGGGAGTATACGCCAGCAAGCTCTCTTTACTCTTTCAATGTTTTTTAGTGCTAAAAACAGGCACAATAAGCCGCGCGCCTTCAACCGCGTGCACAGTATGCTCTCTTTACTCTTTTAATATTTTAATCATTTAATGTTTCCCACGTCACTTGAAAAAAAAAAAAAAAAAACCCTCTATGTCACCAAAGGTCCAGAACAACACTCCAAAACGTCCCCACGTGCCTTTATAGCCTTCAAACCCCGTGTGCATTAAGTGTGACAGCTGGTAGCCACGTCACTATTCCCTCCATATATACTTCCCCCCTCCTTCTCTCTCATAAAAAAAACACAAATTCGCAGCAGAGCAGAACAGATCAAAAGAAAACATTTGACACAGGAAGCATAAGTGCAAAACAGTTTAAAAAATGCAAAGATCTCCAAAGAGGCCCAAAATCAGTGAAGCTCCGTCAGCGAATCTCTTCTCACCGCCGGAAGCTCCACCGCTAAGATTGACCCAAGAGCAGGAGTTGGCCGTGATGGTTGCTGCTCTCAAAAACGTAGTTTCTGGCACCGCTTCAAAGGATTTCTCAAGGGAGATAAATAGTTTTAATATGCCAATCACCACTTCACATCCACAATTCGGAAGTACAAGCAGTAACGGGAATGGTTTTTGCAACTCTATATTGCCTCCATCTTCGGATCTTGACACGTGTGGTGTTTGCAAGATCAAAGGGTGCTTAGGATGCAACTTTTTCCCGCCAAATCAAGAAGATAAAAAGGACGACAAGAAAGGGAAACGAAAGAGAGTAAAGAAGAATTATAGAGGTGTAAGGCAACGGCCATGGGGAAAATGGGCTGCAGAGATAAGAGATCCACGGAAAGCGGCAAGGGTTTGGTTAGGGACGTTTAACACTGCAGAGGAGGCGGCAAGGGCTTATGATAAGGCAGCCATTGATTTTAGAGGGCCAAGAGCTAAGCTTAATTTTCCATTTCCTGATAGTGGTATTGCTAGTTTTGAAGAGAGTAAAGAGAAGCAGCAGGAAATCAGTGAGAAGATAAGTGAATTTGAAACGGAAATTGGGAAAGACAATGAGTTCTTGGATAATATTGTAGACGAAGAGTTACAAGAATGGATGACGATGATGATGGATTTTGGTAATGATGGTTCTTCCAATTCTTCCGATACCGCAAGTGCTGCTGCTACCATTGGTTTTTAATTAAAGTTCCAGGTTTTGTTAATGTTATTGTTAATTTAGGTGCCTAAGAATGGCAGCTGTAAGAAATTTTCCTCTCTTTTGTTATTTTTCAAGAAAGAATCATCAAGTCGCTGGTCGTAGAATGGTAACTTGTGCAATTCTTACTGTAGAATTTAAGGAAATTTGTACTAAATTGTTGTTTCGAGTGGCATACAGAATTAACGAGACAAAAGGTTCCGCACACACGAGCTCCTCTGTTTTCCCGCTCTGTTTTGAGCTGCTGCGAAAACCTGGACTGTTGACCAGGGACCCACGTCAGGTATCAATTGACAGGAAAATCTCACCTGATGAAAGGGCCACTGTGGTCCTGTGGGTTTCACTCATGCTGCAGGATAATGTCCATTCCTCTTTCAGAAGTGACAGCGCCACCTGTTCACGCAGCAGCCAAGCTACGATGACTTGACCATCCTATGTAATTTAGCATGTGGGTTTTCTCGGTGGACAACAAGACGAGGAATCAATTTCCAATCTTGTTGAACATGTGTTTAAATAAACCATCACGTGTAAAAAAGAAGTTGAGCAAGCTGAAAAGAAACGAAAGATAATGGCGATGATAAGAATATCCAGAGAGCAGAGAGTGATTAAAGTTTTTCGTGGGGATTAGAGGTTTGCTTTACTCGAGTGATTGTGACCTTGTCTGGAAGCAAAAAGGGCCCTGCCAATAAATAATTGAGTTCAAATAAACACATGTTAATTTCACCACATTGTTTATGCAAAATGATGTGATCGTGGCAAACCTTTTTTAAGCTGATATAGTGCCTCTTTCTTGTCATCTGCGCGTTGAATAGTGAATATAGGCTTCCTTTTTTCAAAAAAGAAATTAAATCAAATCAAATTGTGGTGCAAATCACTCTCTCGAGTAGATTAATTAAGCACTTAAAAAAGACCCCTAATCTTTCCTTGTGAAACGACAGATTCCTCTATTATACCAGCAATCTAGAATTAACACGATGATCATTTTTCTTCTTCAATCAACTATGTTGCATTTGCTTTACTGTGTCTCATCAACTCCTTGAGGTCCCTAGTTTCTCTATTGCCAGTGAATGATAGATTTGAATCTTAATTTCGCTTGGGCTTGAAGGTATAACAGTATCATTATACTTATAGCAGATTTCTTTTTTGTAAATCTCAATTGAGATCCAATGATTTTAATCTGGAAAACGAGATCATAGATGCCATTAATGCTAATTATAATTAGATATCCACTTAGTAAGGAAAGAAAGTCGAAAGCTTGGAAGAATATCAAGTTTCATAGATAAAAAGACGCATAGTGTGATAAAATGTTGAAATATTCCAGCTTGTTCCTAAGTCTTAGGATTGTTTTTAGTCATGTTGAATAATTTCTCTTCTGTTTGAGGGACACGTAATTTGCTTTGTTTGACCACGTTTGGTTTCCTGTAAAATCGTGGGTTTTGTTATTCATTCTTTATCACAGTGTAAGGCTATTAATAGCCAAGGCTACAGCTTAATAAAACATCTTCTTTGTCAGTCTCTTACTATCTGTAACATATGGTATCAGAGCACACGTGAGGGGCTAGAGAAGAAGACTAAACACCGAGAGGAGTGAAAACTGAGAGAGTGAGGAAACACGCAATCAGTTAAGGAAAATAGAGAGGAGAGAAACACTGTAAGGAGAGGAGAGAAACACTGTGAGGATCGAGTGAAACACAGAGAGTAGGAACACTGTGAGGAACAGGAACACTGTGAGGAACCCATCATTCCCAGATTTTTTTTTTTTTCAGCAAGAAGAAACAACAATTATGGCATCCGAGAATAGCTTTGTGCAACCTGCTATTCCGCGATTTGATGGTCATTACGACCATTGGAGTATGCTCATGGAGAATTTTCTCCGCTCCAAAGAATATTGGAGCTTGATAGAAACGGGAATTACTGCTGCAGCAGAAGACAAAGACCTACGGGAGAAGACCATTGATGAGCTCACATTGAAGGACCTCAAAGCAAAAAACTACCTCTTCCAGGCTATTGATCGATCAATACTGGAGACTATTTTGAAGAAGGATACTGCAAAGGATATATGGGATTCTTTGAAGAGAAAGTATCAAGGCACATCTTGGGTGAAAAGAGCTCAATTGCAGGCACTTCGCAAAGAATTTGAAGTGCTGCACATGAAGATTGGAGAATCAGTGGATGATTATTTCTCCCGAACTCTCATTATAGCCAACAAAATGAGACTTCATGGGGAAAAAATGGAAGATGTAATTATCATTGAAAAAATTCTACGATCTATGACTCCTAAGTATGATTATGTGGTATGCTCCATTGAGGAGTCTAATGATCTAGATGCTTTGTCAATTGATGAACTTCAAAGCTCTCTTCTGGTGCACGAACAGAGGATCAGTCGAAGCATTGTGGAGGAACAAGCCCTGCAAGTGAGTCACGGGCTACATCAAGGAGGAAGAAATGGTGGACGAAACAGTTACCGTGGGAGAGGAAGAGGCAGAGGACGATTTGAAAGAGGAAGAATTGAAGGCAGATTTGACAAATCTGCCATAGAATGCTACCACTGTCATGACCTTGGTCATTTTCAATGGGAGTGTCCTAAGAGAACTCACGATCACATGGCTAAATATGCAGAAACAAAAGAAGAGATGCTATTGATGGCACTTGTAGATCATGAAGAGATCAACACTGAGCACACTTGGTATCTTGACAGTGGGTGTAGCAATCATATGTGTGGAGACAAAACATTGTTTTCTGAGCTAGACAATAGCTTCACAGAATCAGTAAAACTGGGAAACAACTCCAAGCTTGGAGTACAGGGCAAGGGAAGGATTCGGTTTGAGGTAAGAGGCATTGTTTTTGTGATTCCAGAAGTCTTTTATGTGCCAGATTTAAAGAACAATTTGCTGAGTCTTGGTCAATTGCAAGAAAAGGGCATGACAATGTTGATTAAGCATGGCAAATGTAAAATCTTTCATGCTTCCAAAGGCTTAATCATCGAAAGCAAGATAACACAAAACAGGATGTTTTGTGTCCATGCTCGGTGCACTTCAGAAGGACAACAACGACTTGGAGCATACATGACATCTTCACAGAAATGCCTTCAATTAGCCACCATTGATCAATAAAAACTTTGGCACTGTCGTTATGGGCACCTTAGCTGGAATGGGCTGCAACTTCTTCAACAAAAGGGAATGGTGAAGGGGTTACCGAAATTTGTTTGCTCTCAAACCGTATGTGAAGACTGCTTGAAAGGAAGACAGCATCGCGACCCCTTTCCCACGGAATGCAGTTGGCGAGCTTCTAAACTCCTACAACTAATCCATTCAGACATATGCGGCCCAATCAATCCATGCTCCAATAGTAAGAAGAGGTATCTACTTCGTTCATTGATGATTTTAGCAGAAAAGTGTGGATTTATTTTTTGGCTGAAAAATCAGAGGCTTTCGAAATTTTTAAGTGTTATAAAGCAAGGGTTGAGAAGGAATCAGGTGCTTATATCTATTCTGTCAGGACAGACCGTGGGGGGGAATTTACATCCCAAGAATTCACACATTTTTGTGAAATTCATGGGATTCATAGACAATTAACTGCTGCATATACTCCCTAACAAAACGGAGTTGCGGAAAGGAAAAATCGCACAATTATGAATATGGTGCGAAGCATGTTGTTCGCAAAATCAATTCCTAGCAATTTCTGGGCTGAGGCTGCAAATTGGTGTGTGCATGTGTTAAATCGGTGTCCAACTCTTGCTGTCAAAAATAGAACACCCGAAGAAGCATGGAGTGGACTTAAACCTTCGGTTGATCACTTTCGAATTTTTGGCTGCATTTCCCATGTGCATGTGCCAGACAGCAGACGTGTGAAGCTTGATGCAAAAAGTTTCAAATGCATTTTGCTTGGGGTAAGTGAAGAATCTAAAGCTTATAGATTGTTTAATCCTGCCACTAACAAAATCATTGTTAGTCGCGATGTGGTGTTTGAGGAAGATCAACAATGGTGCTGGGATAACAGTTCCACCACTGATTTGGGAACTGCTCTGGAATGGGACACACACGAAGCCACTGTTACTGGTGATGTGGAACTTGCAGCTGCTCAGCCCGTACATGCAGAGGGTCACGCTGATGGGGAAATTGTTGTTGATGATAATGTGGAAATTGCTGACAATAGGGACATTGAATTTGAAATTGACGCTGAAGAGGAAATTGGAGTTGCAATTGACGCAGCTCCGCGTCAATCAGCCCAGATGCAAAGGCTGGATTTTTCAAATGACACGGGCTCATCCTTGCGAACAGGTGCAGTACTGGGAGAAATTGTAGACGGGCAGGGGCTGGATTTTTCAAAAGCAGGGGAGATGGACTTGTGTGCTTTGCAAAATGATGACGAGCAACATATTTCTGGCAGCGTTAATTTGGAGAAACAGGGACGAATCAGAAAACCACCAGCTTGGTTACAAGATTACTCTATGGGACAAGAATTTTCTGACGAGGAGCCTGGAAACACAATGTTTTTGGCCATGCTTGGTGACAGTGATCCTATGACCTATGAGGAAGCAGTGAAGTCAGAAAAATGGAGGAGTGCCATGGATCAAGAAATGCAGGCCATAGAAAGGAATGACACATGGGAGCTCACGGAATTACCAATCGGAGGAAAGAGTATAGGCGTCAAATGGATCTTTAAGACTAAAGTCAATGAGAGTGGGGAAGTGGACAAATACAAGGCAAGGCTAGTTGCCAAAGGTTACTGTCAGCAATATGGGATTGATTATGCTGAAGTTTTTGCACCGGTTGCCCGTATGGATACTATCCGAATTGTAATTGCACTTGCCGCGCAGAATAATTGGGTGATCTACCAACTTGACGTCAAGTCCGCCTTCTTGCATGGGGAAATTAATGAGGAAGTTTTTGTTAATCAGCCCCCTGGCTATGAACAAAAGGGACATGAATCCAAAGTCTATCGACTCAAGAAAGCGTTATATGGACTCAAACAAGCACCGCGAGCCTGGTACAGTCGGATTGAGACTTATTTCACGGAAGAAAGGTTCACAAAGTGCCCATACGAGCACACCTTGTTTATTAAGACTGCTGGTGGAGGTAAAATTCTTATTGTGTGCCTTTACGTTGACGATCTCATTTTTACCGGTAACGATCACATGTTGTTTGCACAATTTAAGAATTCTATGATGACTGCTTTCGACATGACTGATCTTGGTAGAATGAGATTTTTTCTTGGTATTGAAGTACTACAGCGAACGGATGGCATATTTATTAGTCAACGTAAATATGCACAAGAAATTCTGGAGAGATTTAAAATGGATCAGTGCAACTCCGTACACAATCCTGCAGTTCCTGGTTTTAAGCTTACAAAAGATGAGGGTGGCGTTAAAGTTGACAGTACTCTCTATAAACAAATAGTGGGGAGCCTCATGTATTTAACTGCTACGTGTCCAGATTTGATGTTTATTGTCAGCTTGATCAGTCGATATATGGAAAGTCCTACTGAAAGCCACTTGTTAGCAGCCAAACGGATCTTGAGATATATCAAAGGTACAACCAATTTTGGGATATTCTACAAAAAGGGAGGAAATACAGAGTTTTTTTGGATACACGGACAACGACTATGCCGGTGACCAAGATGATAGAAGAAGCACTTCGGGTTATGTTTTCTTTATGGGCTCAGGAGCTATTTCTTGGTCATCAAAGAAACAACCAGTTGTCTCCTTATCCACCACCGAAGCAGAATTCATAGCAGCAGCCTCAAGTGCATGTCAAGTCGTATGGATAAACAGAATTTTGAAGAGCCTAAATCAGACACAACACACTCCAACAAAAGTTTATTGTGACAATATTTCAGCAATCAAACTTTCAAAGAATCCTGTAATGCATGGCCGCAGCAAACATATAGATATCAGGTTTCATTTTCTTCGCGAACTGGTTAAGGATGGTTCAGTAGAACTAATTACATGTTCTACAACAGAACAAGTCGCTGATATCTTAACAAAGCCATTGAAGCTTGATGTTTTTCTGAAGATGCGAAAGTTACTGGGCGTGTGCGAATCTCCAAGTATAAACTGATAGAATTCAGTTTAAGGGAGGATGATAAAATGTTGAAATATTCCAGCTTGTTCCTAAGTTTTAGGATTGTTTTTAGTCATGTTGAATAATTCCTCTTCTGTTTGAGGGACACGTAATTTGCTTTGTTTGACCACGTTTGGTTTCCTGTAAAATCATGGGTTTTGTTATTCATTCTTTATCACGGTGTAAGGCTATTAATAGCCAAGGCTACAGCTTAATAAAACATCTTCTTTGTCAGTCTCTTACTATCTGTAACATAGTGCAGGTTTTCCTCTTACGGATGGATGAAGAGCATGTTTGTACGAATCGAACTACATGGAGTTATGTAACTTGTGGCTATAAAGAGTTGGTTAGGGTTGATGGGGTCAACTTAGTTCTTTATTTGTTCTTTCTCTTTTCAATTTCAAAACGAAAAAAAAAACGGGCTTTTTCCGAGTACGGATTACAAAACAAGAAAAGATAATTATTCCCTCGGTAGAAATTCACAGCTAAAGCACAACATGAGAAAATTAGGACTTGAAACGCGTGTTGTATTACACTGGCATTCCTAAAACTCATGATTCCAATAAAGACAAAAGACAAAACCCGTGTAATGTCGCCTCTTTTCACCCCCAGCTTCAATGAGAAAAAGGAGTTAATCACAAACGTTAAGATGCATGCCACGTCTAGGCTACAAGGCCTAATCTAGGGGCAACCAGTTGGCTAAAGATGTAACTTATCCCTTCTAAATTTATTTGAATTTTATACATTTTAAAATCATAAAAAATTTATTAATTTTAAGATTTTTAAAATTAGTTGAGACACTAACAAATTAATCCAGATATATATATAAAAAAATAAAATAAAAGTAACTGATCCCTTAAAGAAAAAAATAAAAACATTTACGCTGTCACGTGCGCTGCTATTTTAAATTAGCAACGGTAAGGCGCATATTTTTATTCTCATCAACCAGGCTCCACATTCTAACATCTAAAAGCTCAAACCATCTGAGCTGGAAGCCCATATCTTACCAATTTATTGATTATTCAACATCAACACAAAAGATCCTTTAACCTTTGTGTTTCTGAACGCGCTCAATTTCAGAGCCAATCTGTTCATACATAGCCAAGAAGAAAAATATATCAGGATTCCTTTCCTTTCTACAATCATTCTGACCTCGGATCGTGCTTTAGAATAAAAATCAGTGAAACTCATGATAGGCCAGAAATCTTAAAGACGCAATTTGCAAGAAACCAAGTTTCATACATTTATTCACCTTAAAAAACAATTATTCAAAAGTTAGTGGTAAAAAAACAAGATGAAAGATTCACACTAGATTCAAGTAGAAGCCACAATCAACTAGAAGATGCGGACAAGGAAGCAAATTAGACTGAAGATAGCAGAAGTGAACTGTACAGATCGAAAAGAAATAAACAAGGACGGTTCAGTTTCAGCCACGTGAGCGTTTGCCGGAAAGGCTGATAGAGCTGACTTTCATTGGGGTTGCCACCACCAGTGGAGCTTCTGGGGAGTCACTGACAGCATAATTCTCATGCATGAAACGGCTTTCTACAATAGACTCGTCCTTCAACACAATCTTATAACAATAACAGCTCTTGAGACCATGCTGATTTCGGTAGCAGTCGTGCGCGCTGTTCTTCACCCGCTGGAAATCCCATATCACACTGAACTTGCCCACTGTCACGACTAGGTGACGCTCTTGTTTACCATTCTCGGTGACCTGAAAAATAACATTGAACATGAGACAAACGCATAAACCAATAGAGACCATTAGTATCAGGGCATAACAGGATGACAAGCAATTGCAAACACCCGACTCAGGACCATAAACGGGTTAACACTTGTAGATTAATGTGAGGATCTAGATGCTTTTCTCGCCTACATTAAGTGGATAACGTTGGGGAAATCACATTCACATGAATGTCCAAAGAGTTCACATGGTGAAACAAATCTATATTTCCATGAATTGATTATGCCATCAACTTCATCTTGCTTGATAAATCCAATATTTTCAACTCCACAGACCATTTATTAAACTAATGTTTATGCTATCAGCTGACAGTTTAAACCTTCTATTTCTTTCTCTGTCTTATATCTCTATCAATTTACCGCTGCTTCTCTACACTGAAGGTTCACCGGGACACTGATATAGGAGAAAGAAAGAACAAATGCATCCAAGCTACAAAATTCATTACAAAATTGGAACATAAAAAAGTTTACCGAGTATCATGAATATATTGTTTTCTAGCAAGATAACTAACATGGTTATGAAACTTATCAACCATGTTCGCTAATTCATGAAATTGCCTATGACACTTGAAAGCATTAGCCAGTTTGTGTGGATGCTATTCCCATAGAGGTTGAAATGGTGGTTATGCTAAATAGATTTAACTCTATGCATCTTAATAGGCGATTGCAAAGCCTGCAAGATTGACTTGTCATGTTTAACAAAAGGATTTCCGTATGCATACACTAACAAGAGCACATAAATTGGAAGTGAAATGTAAACTCAAGACAGTCTTATGGTGGTTCTTGCTGTTTAAGGATTTTTCAGCTAGAAAATTCAGCTTGAAAAACAGATAGCATGAAGCACAACTTCAGCGAGGATCTTATTTATGGACCCATTAAATGCACTTCGTGTGTATTTAAATAATGATCAGAGAATTATCAAACTGAACACAATTGCCACATATGAATTAAAAGCGGTAGCCAGTTTAAAGTAACAGTAAATAGCACATAGCAACCAACAACAAAGGCATATAAACGCAATAACAAAAACATACTGCAAAAGCATTTACAGGTATGTGTGCTTACCCATGAGAAATGGCCACCGTGAAACTTATTATTCGCACCAGCCAAATGTGAATCCAAAGGAGTCAGCTTCAACAATCTTGGAGCTGGTATCTTATTTCCCATTCTACCACCAAAACCAGTCTTGGTCTTTCCATCCTTATCTGTAAACAGGGTGCAAATGAGGATCAAATACGTATCAGTTGTCCCCAACACCCATTTACCATCATATGTAACATCCACATGAGTGATCGGTGAACCAAGCCCTGGAAAAGCCGTCTTAGCCTGCCTCATTGATGTCTTGGAATACAACCTAATCTTCCCATCACGTGATCCGATAACAATTGATCCATCACCCGTACTAGCAAAGCACTGAAAATTAGTCCCTCTGGAAAACTGATGCCCCTGACTCCAATTCAAAACCGGTGAATCACCACCCTTAACAATATTCTGCACTATCCCTCTCCTATCCCTCATATCCCATTGACACAACCTATTATCATCCAACCCCAAAAATGTACTTTCCGATGGATCCAATTGCGACCCTTTAGTGTCATTTGTTATATCCCTCATGGTAATATCTGTCCCATCTTTCTCAAACTTCCACTCAGTCACAATCTTCCCTGTCTCAATATCAAGCTGCTTAATCCCAGTTGAATGTGGCTTCCCTTCCTTCAATGGACTCATTAACATCATATTCGTCTCCGCCCTCATTAACATTGCCTTCTTTGGCGTAGATTGCTCCAAACTAGACCCTTCACTCCTATTACTGTCAAACTTCACACAAATACCCTTCCCATAAACCCCTTTATTATAATTCCTAAGAACTTGAACACCCAACTCATTAACCAAAAAACTATTATCTAAAGCACCTAAACTCAAACTTTGCACACCCCCATTCGCTGCCTCCTCAAACTCCTCCAATAAATCCTGATTAACACGCACTGGTTCTTCCTCCTTCTCCTCCACTGCATCTTCCCACATCGAATCATCAGCTATTTCAGGCTTAAGCCAACCAATAAACTCCTTTGAATAAATTTTCAACTTATTTTCTTCAGTAGCATTAAGCCCGTGAACATTTTCAAACAAACAATCTTGAAACAAACTTAAAAACTTCCTGTAGTCCTCATCACTAAAAAATCTCAGAGCCCAAACACCATTATTCACAAAATCGACTCGCCTTTGATCACCAAACATTTTCAATTGCATTTCCCTCGAAATCCTAGCTTTCACTTTAGACCCCACTTTCAAAACCCAAAAAGAATTCCCATCGCCTTCCTTATCATCATGATCAGAATCGGAATCATCAGGGCCGTTAGTTTTGATGAATTTGTAAGAAGTGAGTTTATCAGAGACGATCCATTTAGCATTTGGCGAGTCACCGCCTATGTGGAGGTAGAGCTTGACGGCGTTGAGGGTAGTTTGGGAATTTGAAGGGTATTTGAGTTTGAGGGATTTGAGTTTGGAATCGATTTCATCCAGGGTTTTTTTGGACGAGGAAGTGGCTTGTGGGGTTTCCTGGCGTTCAACGGCGTCGTAATGGAATTCTTCTTCTTCTTCTTCTGATTGGTATTCTGATTCCGTATCTGAGAATTCTTGGCCTTCACGGCTTTGAGAGGTTCCCATTTTTGCTTTGAGCTATTGGAAAAGGAGAAATGATGTTCTTAGGATTAGTGAATTGAATGAAAGAGAAAATGGTGGGTTTGGAATATGATCTATCTGACGGAGAGAAGATAAGATAAGAGAGTAGAATTTTCAGATTGGTGTTGATTGATGGATTAGACTGATCTCTTGGAGGCAGTTATGGGTTTTATTTATAGAGGATCTTTATTGACCGGTTATATCGGTTTTAATTATAGATTTAGTTTTTTGCATTGATGCCCTCAGGTCTATTATATTTGTATTGGTGGCTTTTTTTTAAAAAAAAATCTAGCAATTTGCAAACAAATTTTGAATTTCATGGTTCGAATGTCCCCCCATTCTTATGTTTGGGAACTCACACTGCTCTATGTTCTTCTAGGACCCAAACAGTAATTTGTAATAAATGTTTTTATATGAGAAAAAATATATACAACAAGACTAGTCTTTTCACTATAATCTAGAGAAGAGAAAATTAAATAAATGATATTATTCAATTCATGCTTGTACTTTGAATAAATTATATTTTTTAATCTGATTTATATTGAAGTTATCTATTTTCATAGATATTGTCAAGAAAATATATAAAAAAGAGTTAGTTATCAATAAAAGAGATAACTACTATGTGTTATAATATAATCGAATAAAATATTTTAAATTATTTTCAATTAAAATAAGAAAATTGATCAATTTAGAAAAAAATAAAATATATAACTCATCCAAAGAAATATGCAAAATAGAAAAAACAATAAATGGTGACTTCACAATGTTGAATTTTCTTATGATTTCCATCGAACCAACGAAGGTGAGATCATGGATGCATTATCGCATAGGGAGGGTGTAGAAAGGATGCTTCGAGTAAAAGAAAGTAGACCTGCGAAAAAATTAAAGTTAAGGGGCCTCAATGCAAAAACGCCCCATCTTTTGTCATTTGTAAGACTACCGGCTATCGATTGTTACTCTTTAGCGTCGAACCGACGTCCGCAATTTACTTGGCATCGAAGACACTGTGGTTCGCTTGTAAAGGTTGCCACGTGTTGTCCCCGTGTTTGGATCGTGTCATAAAAGAAACTTTAAACGTGGTTAAGAAATATCCTATCTGTCATCAGTATTTTTTTAATCACTAACAGTACCGCACATCTTCCTTAAGATGAGAAAATTAACCCAAAACAAAATTTTAATTCAACAGTTAGAAAGAGTACCTCGTCTTTTTTCCGCACATCTCTTTGAATCTCGTGATGTAATCTTTTTAATATTAAAAAAAAAATCAAGAAATTGTTAATAATTTAAAAAAAATAGATTGATTTGATAGATTTAAAAATAATTTAAATAATCAATAAAAATATAATTTAATTTTAAAAAACATATTATTTTAAAATATTAAAATGATAGCATATTAAATCAATTTGGGTTAATATGTTAAATCCGCTATTAAAGTCATAAGATCTTGATAATCCTATAGAAAAAAAAAATATTAAACTTAATTCTCAACCAACTTAGTCTTGAATGATGAAATTAAAAATAAAATTTAATTAAAAAAACGAGTAGAATGAACTTGGGTTAATCTACAAAAAAAAAATTTATAAGATCGAGATAACACTATAGAAAACAAATTAAAACAAACTATAAAACTTTATTTCGAATTAATTCAATGTTAAATGATAAAATTAAAAAGACAATATAAAACTCCACTCGAGTCAACCGATCAATTCCATAACCCAGGCCATAAGATTATGATAACTTCATTAAATACAAACTTATAAAACTTAATTTCTAATCAACCTAATATTAAGAGATAAAATTTAAAAAAATCCAAGAAAAAACAACAAAAAACTCAACTCAATTGACCTAGCTCTTAATGTGGGTCAGAAGACCGAGATAACTTCATAGCAAGCAAATTGAAAATATTATAAAGTTTGATTTCCAATCAATTTAATTTTAAAGGATGAAATTAAAAATACATAATTAAAAAATAAACAGAAAATGACATGAGTCAACACGGTTAACCAGCAAAACTTGCAATTTGGGTCATGAGACTGGGATGATTCTGTAGAAAGCAAATTAAAATAAATTATAAAGCTTTATACTTAATAAATCTAGTGTTGGAGGATGAAATTAAAAAATAAAATTTAAGATTGAAAATATAAAAGAAAAATCCTCAAAGATTTTGAAAATTAAAGTGAAAAAATACTTATATTTTCATTATTTATTCTTATAGTGAAAAGCTAGATAGATGGCCCGCATGCTATTACAAGCCAATTCTCTACTAGTATGAATCATTACGCTAATGACAATTGACGGTTAGCTTTGTGAACATTTGAATATAAAACATTGCTAAAATCAAACAATCAATTTCAAGATTAAAAAAAAACTTGTTATTTTTTAAAGAAGCAGCGTAATTGCAATATAGAATAACAATAATGGCAACGATCCACATGTAAGATTGCAATGGATCTACATAACAAATACAAAGCTAGTCCTAAAAATAAAGTATTTGCCAATAAACTAAAATAAAACTTTCTCCATTGAAGCTTAGAAAGCTAGTGATCCTGAACTTTTTTTTGTTACAATTTGCAAATAATAAGCATCAGCAAGATAGAAGAAGACATTTTTTTTTGGGTGATGTAAAAGCCAAATAAATGAATAAAGAAGGGATTGAATATAAGAACATGATGTTGTCTTTGTTCCACGTGTTGGGAAGTAATTGAAACGCATGTTAAAGGCAATAAGAAGTTAAGATGGCGATATGCCTTGATCAAGCAATAAAACAATGGTAAAGGGGAGTGATAACACCTCCAAATCTGAGCTTGACATGCGTGGTTTCTTCACAGGAGAAGGTGAAGAGCGCTGTGTTGCCAGCTGTTGACTATTGTCGGCATAACCTGGATCTTGTTAAGGTTTACTGCATCAAAATAAAAAATCATGGATCAAGCATTTGAAAGATGATTAACAAACAATGAAACCTACACAAAAAGAGTATTTGAAGGCAGAGAAAAAAAAAGGCTTGCCTTGATGGTGCTGCGTCACCGTCGAAATGCAATCTTCTCTTTGCTTTAACTGGGAAGTCTGGTGGCCATGTCACTGGTTGTGTGGAAGCAGCTATTATGTTTGTTGATTAATGAGACACCACACTTGCAGGAGTGACAGGGCTGTGTGGAGGCGGTGGCGTTGAGTCGTCCGAAAGAGCAGCAACCGCGATAGGTGTTGCTAATGAATTTGGCTGCTGGGACAGCTTGCTAAGGGCACTTCGAGGGACATCATCAAAATCTGTATACACGACTGTGTCACATCGATTTCCACCAGCCATGGAAGCACCAAATCTAAGCTGAAAGATGAAGCTTTTACTAAGCTCGGCAATTATCGGAGATGTGATGAGAAAAAGATTGCTAAATTTCTTGTTGTACGCATAATGATGTGTAGACAAAACAAAAAAGGTTCTCAGCAGCCTTCTCGACCAAAAGAAAGCTCGTTACATCTTCTTCATGATTCACAACGCATTCCAATTGAAACCTGCATGGATTTTGGGGCCAAAAAAGCAAAAATCTTAAAGCATTGATGGCAATATTTTTTTAAGATAAAGTTTGTTAATTTACGAAGGCAACACACCATGAAACCGACAACCACCAAGTAACTGGGTACACGGCAGGTAAGTCAGGCATCTAACTTTATGGTTATTTTTTAAGTATTTTTTATTTAAAAATATATTAAATTAATTATTTTTAAAAAATTATTTTTGATTTTAACACGTTAAAATAATTTAAAAATATTAATTTTAAATAAAAAATAAAATATTTTTAAAATACACAAACAAACAAAATTAATAAATTTAAAAGCTTACCCGACACCCATTACCAATCACAACTTAGCAAGCCAAAAGCCCACAAACAGACCATATACATGAAGCCAAGTCACCGCTCCTCTTGGACAGAGCCACCAGCGAACCCAGCGTCGAGGTTGCACTCAAATCCACAGAAGCACCCACAACCGAGAACCAACAGATAACAAACCAACATGCAATGAGATCTCCAGCAAGCCCAAGTTCGCGCGAGAACACAGAAAAGATGCAGGTCTTCACGCGATAAGGACTGCTCCAGTCCATAATGTTTAAACTTAATAGCCACGGTAATATTGAGGGCTTTTATTTTTTTTTCTTAACACCTCGAGTTAATTTAAATTAATTTTCAAATTCAGATCAGAAAGTCAAAATGATTTTATAAAAAAATAAATTAAAATAAATTATAAAATTTAATTTTTAATTAATTCAAATTAAAATAAATTATAAAGCCGTATTTCTAATAAACCTAATATTAATTAATAAATTTTTTAAAAAAACTAAATTTAAAATTAAAAAAATTTTAAAGATCAAATTGAAAAAAAATACTTGGCTTAGAGTTCTTTTAATATATGTTAATAATAATAATAATAATTAATAATAATCTATACTAAAAAATCAGTACTTTGCATCATCGGATACCTATACCGTATTTGGTATTGAACGTGTGGTATGCAATTGTGCCCTTCTTCTATTTCTACATTACGCGCCTTCTTTACTTTTTCGAGTGAGAGACAACATTCAACTTCAAGATAGGCCAACTCACCATCAAAAAAGGAATAAGGAAAAGGAAAAGAAAGGCCAGCCCGATCCTACTTCTTTGAACTTTAATAAGAGAACTTGGACATTGATCATAAAAGGCACCAGTTATCAAATGAATTTTGAAAGCTTAGGTTCCAAAACAGGAACTCAACGATGCTGATGCACAAATTCCCACAAAAAAATTTCTGTCATAAATTCCAGGCATCCACACAGGTAAAAGTTTACAGCAAAATCTACAACTACATATATATACATTGCAGTTTATCTTTCTTATAAAGCATCGCGGCCAGCTATCCGGCAGGTAATGACATCTGCAAGAGAGGATATTCCTACTCCCAAGCCAGAAATTTTGTAGTGCTGACAAACATATGAACAAAATTAGAAGCAATATCAAGACATAGCTAACCACATAGCTAGTGTTATTTTGCCAAAGATGGTCACACGCGACTAACCTTCTGCATTTGAGCTTGGTTTGTTCTCCCTTCCAGTTCCTCTAATTCGATTTCTTTCCCTTTGATAAGTTTCTCTACAGCTTTCATCTATAATAGAGTGCAACCAAAAATGATTGATGTCTTTTTAGTTAGCAATGAAATATTTAGGCTGATGAAGCGACATTTATAAGAAATCCTCACCTCATCTGGAGAAGCGTTGAAGCGAGCTGCCACGATGTATGTGGAGGAGCTATCGGAGATTCCACATCATTTCAGGGATTCTGTAATCTAGGGAACAAAAAGAAGCTAAAGAACAAGTTATAAACAAGAGAAAGCAGTGAGGGGGGGGGGGGGTTTACATGCTTAGACCCTGAGTAATTATAAACTAGCTCAGAATGAAGAGTGCGTGTGGTCAGTGAATCCCTGGACTTGGCTATATGAGTCTTATGTGCTGCTGCCAGAAGAGAGAAAACATCTGGTATCTGTCACAGCAATCAATATATGCAACATTAAAATAAAACTGACCAAAGTGCAAGCCCGAAGGCTGATCCACAAAAAAGATATATAGAAAGAAAACAACACAGACTGAATTGACTGAAGTTTTTTTATGTAAGGAAACATACTAGTGATGCATTGAGAAATGCAACTTCTGGTTCTAGCTTTCCAGCTTGCATAGAATCTAGAAGTTCACTGCAAGATAAAAAGTATTTTAGGAGCCTAAAGGCACACACAAGGTTGATATTTCTGAGAAGCAAGTAGGTCACAGCTGATTCACTAAAAATGTTTCAAATTTAAAATTAAGAAATTTCTATTACGAACCTGATAGGATGGCCATTTCTTTAATTTAATGCGCAAACTTTATTCTTACTGTTATGCTAAGAATTCAGTTCTCCTTCATGCACTTGCTCCAACGATATGTTTTTCAGCAATCCTCAATAACATTTTCCCACAAAATGGACAGGTTAAAGAGCTGCTTAGGCAGTTCATCTCAAAGTATCACCAATGGCTGGCAAGATCCAAGAGGACTTCATGAAACTTCTTGCATGGTGCCCTAAAACGATTGTAACGCAAACATCCAATCACAAGAAAGAAACCAAATAAAAAGGCTTATAAAGTCTTGTTCATTGTCATTATAAGAGGTATTGGATGGTAATCACCAATAGGCGCTTGAAACCATAGATGTAAAACCCGGTTTAGTCAAGTGTCATGCAAAACTATTTTTTTTTATTTTGTTTTTCACCAAAATAACATTGTTTTGGTGTTAAAAAAAAACCCCTTACTATCATAGTTTCAGTGTCTTTTTAAAAAATTCAAATCCTAGGTCAATCCCTTGGGCGAGCTGAGTCTAGTAACCACATCTAACCAAGTGATGGGCATCTGCGAATCAAGTCTCTAATAATGAATGAATTGTGATTTTACTGGTAGGCGAATTTGAAGAATCAGATTAAGTAATCTTCTAGCTTTGCCTTCCCTCATCTCCCATTATTTACAATGTTAAACTAACAGTTAATTAAGCTAAACTGAGTTCAAACTGTAATATCTGAACTCCATTGTACATCTCCGACCAAATAAGATGTAAAGAGCACTCGATGAAAAATTTCGTTGTCTAGACGCCCTAACCAACACAATCAAAAGGGCCCACAGAAATAAGAGTTTTCATACAATCACCATGTTAATATTTTACATATTCTGAAGCCTGTCTACCTGCTAATAAAACAATTAATGTCAATATCTGGTTCTATGAAAATTGAAAGGCAACGAGAACCAAGAACTAATACAACCAAAGATGCCATTTTCCCTGTATTTTCTTGCTAATACCAAAAAGAAAGAAACCCACTGACTATAAGGTCATCTTTATCTATATTATTGGGAACATCTGCCTTAATTTGCATAAAATTGAGTCTTTACTCCATATTTCCACCAAAGATTTGACTTTATCTTCGTTAACAAACTAACAAGCACCACCATTTAAACACCAAATCCCAATTTATACCAAACCCAAATTCCCGACTCCAGTGAAAAGGGCGAGAGAAAGGGTGTTGCTTCCATCGATGTCAAAAGCCTTCATCGTTGTTTGCTATAGGCGAAGATGGCGGCTGTATCAGAAAGAACGAAATTGATGGTCTCTGATTTTCTAAGATATATAAATAGAACTGGGCCAAGAAGGAGCCGCCGGCCCATACTTGAATTTATGGGGCCAAAAAACGCTGGGATCGCGCCAGGTAGGGGTCGAACCTACGACTTTCTGCTTAGGAAACAGACGCTCTATCCACTGAGCTACAGGCGCGTAGATGCAAAGTAAGTGTCATTAATATTATTTAGAGACAAAAAATCTGGTCCGAGAGAACCGAGAAATAAAAAAGAAACATCAAGGGGGTGAGTGACCTGGTCAAGCACGTCGATTCAATATCATTTTGCCATTTATATCTTCAAGCACAGCCTGGACGTGTCCTATTTGGAATTGGAGCCCCAGGGAAAATCAAACAAAACATGCCAATAATACCATTTTGCCATTTCTATCTTCAAGCACGGCCTTGGACGTGTCCCATTTGGAATTGGAAACATGTGATGCCCCAGGGAAAACTAAACAAAACTTGCCATTTTGCCATTCTTTCTGGTTCCCTTTCCCAACCCCACAATGTCCCTTTCGATCTTCCTCCTATGGCTTGTATGCATCCCCCTCTCTGTCCATCCACTCCCTGCTCCTAGAGGTAACAGCTAACAACATTATGCAATCCTTTTTTCTCATGTCCTTCTATTCTGTCTTCAAATATATTTTTTTTCTTTGCTTTCTATACATGATAGAGCTGAACATTTTTTGCATGATTATTGCTTTGGTTCATGACAACCTTGTAATGCAGGTTTTCAATTAAATTGTGGTGCGTCCGAGGACATAACTCATGGCAACCTCAAATACATTCCGGACAAAGGTTTCATATCTGTTGGAAACAAATCAGCCATCAAAACAGCAGATGTATTGCCTTTATTGTCCACATTGCGCTTCTTTCCTGATACCTCAGCAAAAAAATATTGCTTTGTACTTCCTGTGATCAAAGGAGGGAAATATTTAGTTAGGACTACCTATTATTATGGAGGTTATGATGGAGGGAAAGAGCCTCCAGTATTTGAGCAGATTATTCAAGGGACTAAATGGAGCACTGTCAATACCACAGAAGATTATGCGAATGGGATGAGTTCATATTATGAGATTATTGTGGCTTCATTGGCCAAGACATTGAGTGTTTGTCTTGCAAGAAATGTACACACTACTTCTAGTCCTTTTATATCAGCTCTTGAAATAGAGTACCTTGGAAATTCGGTGTACAATTCGACAGATTTTTCGAAGTATGCGCTTGTTACTGTTGCTCGAGACAATTTTGGAGCAGATGAAGAAATAATTGGGTATGCAAATTAGCCCGCCATTCATTTCTTTTCCCTTAATAGTTTATGTCTTTTTTCAGTATTTTTTCTTTAAAGAAAAACTAGTGAAAACATACTGGAGACTTCTGATGGTGAATATGTAAAAACAATTGAACCTAGTTTTCCAGATGATCAATTCAACCGGTTGTGGCAGCCATTTATAGATCAGAACCCTGTTGTTGAATGCCAAAACAATGTTAGTTCTTCAGAGTTTTGGAACTTTCCTCCTCAGAGAGCATTCGCATCAGCAATCACAACTAGCAGAGGAAAGACAATAAAAATCCAGTGGCCACCAGTGTCGCTTCCCAGCACCAAATACTACATCGCACTCTATTTCCAGGACAACCGGACACCGAGCCCATACAGCTGGAGGGTCTTCAGTGTTTCTATTAATGGACAGAATTTTTACAAGGATCTCAATGTGACAGCAAACGGTGTGACTGTTTATGGATCAGAGTGGCCTCTTTCTGGGCAGACGGAAATCACCTTGACTCCAGGGAACAATATACCTGTTGGACCTGTGATCAATGCTGGTGAAATTTATCAAATCTTGCCTCTTGGTGGAAGAACTCTAACAAGAGATGGTAGCCCATTATTGCCTAGTTATGACCACCTATTTGTGGAAGGTCTTTTCTTGCCTTGTCTTGACAGTTCTCTGGTTTCCATATTTCGTAGTGATGGCAATGGAAAATTTAGCAAGATGGTTTGTTAATCCACCGTCCGATTGGAGTGGCGACCCTTGCCTGCCTCCAGAGAATTCGTGGACAGGAGTTAAATGTTCCCAAGATAAATTGGCTCGAGTTGTTGCTTTGTAAGTTCACTTTAATTTACCACTTATTTAATGAGCTTAAATTAAACTGCTTGAACCAGGTACGTTAGCAGGTGTTATAGATCTTTGAACTTGGTTAAGGCATATCAGTTCTACAATAAAATTACAGTTCTACAGAACTCAATTGGAAAATCAACCAAAGCATAACTAACTCTGTTGGTCTACTTTTTTTTGTTTTCTGTATTACATGAAGGAACCTTACAAGCATGGGCATCTCTGGGTCACTACACTCAAGCTTAGCCAATCTAACTGCAGTCGCCCATATGTAAGAAACTTAGCCTTCTTAATTGTGCTAAATGACTCCAAATACTCGTTTTTGTTGTTTGATCAACAATGATAACTTTGAATTTGAATATTCTGCTTATAGTTGGCTAGGAGGGAACAAACTCTCAGGTTCTATCCCAAACTTGAGCACACTGAAAGAGCTACAAACTCTGTATGTTCTAGGAATGATTCCTTAATTGCTTCATTTAAGATTAGCTTCTTTAGGTTCCTTGTAGTTGTTGCAGATTTGTGATATTTGTCCATCTATGATCTCATGAAGGCATTTGGAAAACAATAAGCTCGAAGGGACAATTCCTCAATCTTTAGGCCAACTTGGGCAGCTTCGCGAGTTGTAAGTTCATCCTTGTCGCCAAAAAAGATTTGCACATCGTCTTATTAACACTATCAGCTAAACATATTCTATCTCTGGTTGACAGATTCCTCCAAAATAACAATCTTGATGGCAGGGTCCCAGATTCGCTGCGAAATAAGAAGGGCTTAAATATTCAGTATGAACTATAGACAAAGCAGCTTTCTTTTAGCGATTGTTTTAGCATGATATTTATATGAAAAACGTCATATCTTGTGTCTACAATTTTCTGGATATGCCACTCAACTGTGAAAATCAAAGTTTATAGACAAATATTCCATAGATTTCATAGCTGCTAATAAAGTCAAGCTGTATTTACCTCTAATGGTGATTCTGTTCTTGTTATAGGGTGTCTCCTGGGAATCATCAATCTTCCTGAGCAAGCATAACGCAAATGGAGAACCAAGGAGAGGGGTGCAGCAAGTTTTTCCTTCACCACTTTAGGATGTGACTGGGAAGATTTGAGGGCCTAATGTGATTGGAACCCATGATTCTGGAGGGACAGGAAAGAGATCAGATGTGTCATAGTAACAATGTCTAAGTTGTGTGAGTGCGTTCTAACAACGTGATTTTGCAACAGTGCATTGCAATTACAGTGAAAGTTGTACACAAGACTAACATATTTTAAATGCTACATAAAACTACATGATTGCTTATGATGTCCCCTTAGGAGGAACTAGGAGGTCGTTGGTGGAGGAGAAAAACAATTTCTCTTAGAGAAAAGAACATATCCAGCTGTGTTTTGGTTATAACAGGTGGTTAATGAGTGTTTCAACTGCAATTTATAGCATAAGTTGAAAACGAACCTCATTTCTAAATCCCATAATTGGTGCTTACGGCTGTTTAAAATTACAGTAATAACTACTTTTAAAAATATCTTTTACTTGGAATATATTAAAAAAATATATTTTTTTTAATATTAACACTTCAAAATAATTTAAAAATATCAAAAATTATTAATACAAAACAAAAATTATTTTTTATTTTTTTAAAAAAATATTTTTAAAACATAAAAATAAATATTCCATTCATCTCTTCTCCTAAACACGATGTGAACATTTCTTTCCCAGCTACCATTACAATTTACAGGTTTTTTGACCGTCCCAGACACAAATTGCCGACTTGCTGTCTTGCTTTTAATATTGGATTTCTCAAACTAACTTCCTTTTTTTTTTCCCCCCTTCCAATCAGTTATATATATATATATATATAGTCTCCTCTTATATTTGAATCCAAAATAAAAAACAAAAATCAAAATTTTTTCCACTCCCTTTTTTAAGAAAGGGGCTAAAAGCCCATATAACAGAAAATTACATATAATAATTTCGTTGTAAAGCCACTCCTATAACTTTAATAAAAATAAAATACCTACGGAGCAGATTTAATAAGATATAAATAATAAGACATGAAATTAATAATCGGTGAAAATCCTAATTTGCAAGCCAATTCGCACACGTATTGCACTGCTTAATACACCAAAATTTCTTAGAGGAAAAAAACCTGGGATGTCACTATCCAAATTTTGGGTCCATAATTGACAATATAGAAGCTTTGGAAAATATTTATCAAAAACGAATTATATAAAAATTTCACGATGTTTCAATATTTTTTTTTAATATTATATTTTTTAAAATCAATAAAATCAACTTAATTAAAATAAAACAATAGTAGAATATCTAAAATATCAAATTAAAAATAAAAATAAAAAAACCAGTTGATTAGAGTATTACTCAAAACTAATTGGCTGATTAATCATGATTTCAAAAATCCTAATTTACTAGTTTTTAAAATCACAAATCTCTAAAATAAACTTCTTTTCCTCAACAAATTTATAATCCAAGCATCAAATCAGTTAATTTCAGTCCAACTAACACCTTAATATATTAATTTAAATTTTTAAATCATTCAATCATCATAATTATAACAAAATTCTAATTTCTTCTCTGATTTTTCTATAAACAAATCATAATAAAAAATAATAAAAAGAAAAACACTTGTTTCTTCAACCGAACTAAATCTTAAAAACCAAAATATCTTTGTGTTTTTAAGGATGTCACGGCAAGGAGGAAAGAAAAGAGAGCGGAAAATAATTTTTTCTTGCAATTTTTTCTTTAAATACTAGATTAATTTTGTTGGGTTTGGGTTAATATGAGTTTGGGTCTGGATAAAGAATTTGGACTTCTCCTGGTATTCTTCTCCTAGTATTTTCCAACTAGAAAAACTTTTTTGTCGTTTTCAAGAGCCAATGAACTAACAAGAAAAGCTGATGTCATGTGGAAATTAACATTAATCTAAATATATTATCCCCATATATATAAAATAAAAACAAGAAACCAGAGCAAACCCAAGAACCATAAATCTTCCATTTCACTGTCCTCATTCCTTTCTTATAAATGCTATCTATAAGCCCTACCTCTCTCTTCCTCCCTTCAAAACCCACCTTCAATAGAACCCGCTCTTTCCGCTGCTCTGCAGCCGGAGACCTCTCATTCCCGCGGTGGCTTCAATTCACCTCGGCTGCTGATGCTTCCATTGGCGGAGGCAGCATCCGGGTAGGACAAGAACTAGATGGAGCGGCTTCCGCAGATGGCGAGAGGAAGGGGTTTGGGGGAAATAGTGGTGCCAGCAGCATAAGAGTGAACGCAAGAGAAAAGAAATGGTCAAGGAACAGAGAGAGTTATTTGGCAGATAATGAAGATGCTTTACCTCTCCCAATGACTTATCCTGATTCTAAACCTGTGCCTCCTGAAGAGATTGATAAACGGTTAAGTTGTGATCCCGAAGTTGAGGTATAACAATTATTTATTTAATGCTGCTACATTTGCAAAATTCATGATAAGTACAGTAATGGTTTTTTTTATTATTATTATCTAATTAGGATTATTTGGCAATTTCGTTTCGTTGTCATGTTCAACTTAGAGTTTTTTTCCCAGTATTTTGCTTGCTCTCGGAATTAATTTGTGCATCCATTGTAGATATAGCAAGAAATGTAGAGTTAGGTTAAGGTATTTGGCCAATATAGCTTCATTTTAAGCCTTTTCAGCACTTCAATTCTTACACGTACAAATGTAAGTTTGAAAGGAGAATAATTTTTTGATGAAGCAACTAGTGAAGGCCACATTTCGCTTGCGTAGAATCAGGAATGGAATTGGAACCCTTTTTTTTGTTTCCCGTGAAATGCTGTTTGGTTTGTCATTAGTAGGGAAGAATTTGAATTTCACAAGATAGAAACAGAATAATATATCTGGAATGGAATCAGAATCTTATGTTGAGTTACTCAAGAATTAGAATTTCTGGTGAAATGAGATATTTCATGTTGATTTAGGCAAATTACTTGTTTTTGGTAAAAAGTTAAATGGTATGACTAGTAGAGGAACATAATATTAAATTTGGGATGGAATCAGACTCTTATTCACATTCCATTCTTAATTCCAAGGAAATCTAATGAAGCTAAGGGACAATAGTGTAGAAGAAAGACTTCTGTTCTCGAAATTACTGTAACTGGTGAATAGAGGCTGCATGGTGGTTGGAGCAATTTAAAATTATTTGTTGTTCTAAACCGAGCTCAACAAGTGGATGTTTAATATTTCAGGTTTTGTACTACTTTGTGACACCATGTTATTATTTATGGCTATCAGGTGCCTCATGAATGAAGTTCTGAATCTAATTTCTGAAATTGTAGGATTGCAGAGAGGTGGTTTATGAGTGGACTGGAAAGTGTCGAAGTTGCCAGGGTTCAGGGTTTGTCAGCTATTATAATAAAAGGGGGAAGGAGGTTACCTGCAAATGTGTACCATGCCTTGGAATTGGTAATTTTCTTCTTTGCTAGCCCACAACCTTTATTCAAAATTCACTGTATGAAAATGAGAAATGCTAGGGATGACATGATATTCATCTCTCACAATACCCAGCTGCTATATCATTTCAAAGCTGTAAACATGGATGCATCACCATCCAGACAAGTTAGCACTTTGGATACCTGGATAAACAAATATATAAAAATGAATCCTGATTTCTACACCAGCGTGGATTAACATGTTCGATGTTTCTTGTCTGCATGTAAAACCAAGTTTTAAAATGTATGTGATGAGTTATATATCTTGAAGTAGAAATCAGAACTCATTATTTGATCCCATAAAAAAAGAACTCATAATTTGATTACCTGCAAAGCTTACATGATCTAAGGATTGTATTGATTAATATGTGCAACGGAATGTATAAGTATCTTCTTTTCTAACAGTGTTTATCTCTTTTTACCTGTATGATTGAGGTAGTGATGTCTAAATTGTGGGCTTTTGGTTTGTCCTCTATGATTGCAGTTTGCTAGGTGTGCAAATCTGTGAGGCCCGTGGTTTGGTTGATTAAACAGAATATGTAATCCCTAGGGAAATGTTTGGCAACAAGTTTTGCAAATTCCCTTTTTCTGCTTCTAGAAGCAGAGAAGGGTTCCATTGACAGCTTATTCTCTTAGGAAGCCTTGTCAGGGGAATTTAGGAGGGTTAAAGTTCAGATAACCTTTTCATTTTGCTTTTTTCTCTTCGTGGGTTGGGGGAGTAAAGATATTCTCACATGGTCTTGGTCCCCTTTCTCGCTTTATCACCATGTATACTCTCTATATCTTCTTAATTATTAAATTACTTAAGAGCATTTTAGGAGAACTTGAAATAATCTCTCATGAGCATATCGGCTCAATATTCTGAACAATGACATCGTGGTTTGCATTTTTCCTTTTGCCTGTTGTGGAGTTACCTTTTGAAGTTGACTTTCAATACTTTTATGATGCAGGATACGTACAAAAGATAACAGCTCGGAAGGACATTGCTGTAATGGAGGAATTAGACAATGGAAAGCCATCCTGACCTATGACAAGTTTTTTGTGCCCCGGGAGTTTATCTAATCGCAACCAACAAGTTGTAGTGTTCCCCTGTGCAACTGTTAACATTCTTCATGTAGACTAGTCATTACATTTAAAGAGAGAGAAAAAGGAGAATCCTCAAAAGGAGAATTTGGATAAGAAACACAAGGAATTCATTGTAACTTTTGCAAAGAATTATTCTTTTCCCAATTGTATTCCATTTTCTATAACCACGGCTTTGTTCTTTGCTTATCTTACGTGTCAGTTTCAGAATCTTATGATGTATTTGCTTGCAAGGAAAAAGTAACTTTTTCCTCTATGCAAGCTTTAAATATACTATCATCTTCCATGTGTCCTTGGCCATAGGCATCAAATATATCAGCTGTTATAGTGTTCACGGCCGAGTAAAACATTGCAGCTATCAACTTTTCTCCCAACATCAACAGGGAAATGGCAAACCTTAGCTTTCTAGAGTTCCAGTACAAGCTTTCAAGGAACAAGTTTTTGCGAAAGCCATCTCATTTGTTTTCTTCCCGGGATAGACAAAGCTCTGGCATACTGTCCGCTTTCCAGCCAAATATGAAGCAAATGAGGCAAGTTTTTGATAAATTTGATTCCAACAAAGATGGCAAGATTTCTCAGCAAGAGTACAAGGCTACCCTGAAAGCGTTGGGACAGGGTAACATGCTTGGAGAAGTGCCAAAAATTTTCCAGGTTGTTGATTTGGATGGAGATGGATTCATTGATTTCAAAGAGTTTGTGGAAGCGCAGAAGAAGGGAGGAGGAATTAGGACAACAGACATACAGACTGCTTTCCAGACATTTGATTCGAACGGAGATGGTAAGATAAGTGCAGAGGAAGTTATGGAAGTCCTGAGGCGTCTTGGTGAGAGGTGCAGCCTAGAGGATTGCCGGAGAATGGTGAACGCAGTGGACATTGATGGTGATGGTATGGTTAACATGGACGAGTTTATGACAATGATGACTAAATCTATGACTAGTGGTTAAGAGAAACTTTTTTTCTCTCTAGAATCCTTTGCTTGAATATCTCATTAATCATGATATCAACTTCTTTTTATATGCTTTTTTCTTATCATTTAGGATTTGCAAAATAAAAATAAAAATATAAAAAAAAATCCTTATTCTATATACTTGCTTATGTTATAAATCATATGAACTTTGTTTTTATATACACGAGTACTTGATTTTAAAGAGAAAAAAATTCATTTCTAATAATCAATACGCGTAAATGGCAAATGGAAATGGAATTTGGCAAAAAAGAAAAACAGTATAACCAGGAATTTGGCGTGCAGTTATTTGATATTTTACAAGCACGTCTACAGAGCTTATCAATGCCTTTTTCTTAGTAAAAAGCTTGTTGACCTATCATCCCAGCCTCCAAATATAAGGCATGAGATTTTAAGTAAAAAACCTTCATCCTATATAAATCATTTATAAACCACTTTGTTTCTTTAGTTTGGCCATTTTCTTTTTCACTCGGAATCCTTAGAAAACGCCATTTTTCAGTAAGGGCAGAAGGTTTTTTTTCCTATTTTACTCCTCTAAATGATTAACAAGATACAGGCCTAGGTGTTCCCCATATCTCCCAGCATACTCCTCCTCTTCTTCTTTCTTCACATGTGCCTGCAACATTGCAAGAAAGATATCATGGCTAGATTTAAAGTTCCAAATGTTTTCTAAAGACTTGCAGAATTCAGAGGCGTCCTTTTGACAGAAGCCTGCGCAATTAAAACAATACAAGAGAAACATTTATCCTCGACTTTTGGGGCATAAAAGGCAATGGCTGCCCACTACCCAGGAAGTTATGTACAGATATTTCAAGGAAGTACAACAGGATTGTTTCTATGCAGCTCCAAACCCTGGAGAAATTTTAATAATCTAGTTTTGAGTTCATGGAAATCCGACAAACAAATACCGGGAAGGAACTAAGAATTTTTGTCCCGGAAATTTGAGCATGTTGTTGAAATACAAGAATCCATAGATAACGCCAAACTCTCCATGTATGAACTAATGGGGTTACTTGAAGCCCGTGAGAAAAGAATTGGCAGGTTGTTAAAACACACAAAAGCAGAACTTTCCAACCAAATCTGAACTTCTCAGAGCATTATACAGAATAATATTCTACAATTATCTTATAGCATCAACAGAGGCAGGAGGTTCAGCCTTTTATGGATTATCATCAGAAAATTGACGAGTGGACTTGGATCAAAGATTGAAAACTCAAAAAACTTTAAGTAAAAATTGTTTTTCATAACACAGCAAATGTCTTACACCATTAAATGGGCCTAGCATGCAAGTGAAACAATGGTCGTGGAAAAGAAAACTAAAATAGTTTGTGCACGAGAGAAGAAGAAAAAGGCAGAGGCCAACGTACCAATAGGCGCAGGGATTTCATATTAGGTCTTCCTATTGGTGGGCTTGATTTGGACAAAAGCTGTGATTAAATGTTGAACTAGGCGCAAGGCTCTGATACCACTTGTAGGATTTAGGACAGCAGTAGTGCTGCTAACTTTTTATTATAACAACACTTGCACACCTTCTATGATACACCAGAAGGTAAGTTGTTAATATTTACACTCTGGAGTCTGGACACTCCTTTCTTTTAGTTATAATCACACCACTCACTATCTCTTTTTCTCTCACACACACGGCTCGATGGCCTTTTTTTTTTCTTCTTCCTCTTCTGAACAATCTGATGGAAGCCACAATGGAGAACTTGCGATAAATCGGGAAGATAAGTGTAAGGAAGGCTAGTGAAATTCAATCGAAACGTTTCCAAAAACGCTGATATCGTATAAGATTGATGATATCCACACCATAAAATATTCTTAAGCTTAGGTGTGGAGAGTGTTAAGGAAGAACCAAGGTTGTAAGGATACCATGCCAAAACAAGACAAGTAGGATTCTCTGCAAAAATTGCAAGACATAACAAGTCATGTGTGCGTCTATCATAGAGGAAAAAAAAACTGAAGACATGCATTACTATGATGATGATGTCCCAAAATTTAATATGTTATCTGTGCTTGAATAATAATTAATTAAATATTCATGTCAATAATTTTTTTTTTAGTTTATGAAGTACGAAATTGATTGTAGAAGTTCTGAAACTTGCAAAACAGTTTCTAACAGTAAGATTTAAAGATTCTCTGATAATAAAATTAGTAATTTTAAGTGATAATAGTAATAAATAAATAAATTAATTAAATTCTAAAAACAAGAATGTTTATTTTTATTTTTATGTGGTTAATGCTTTAAAGACTAAAATATACAAGTTTAGAAAGTTGAAAAAAAGTGAACCAGCATGAATCCATCGTTTGAAAAAATTCTTAAGAAAAAGTTAAAAGTTTTAGTTCTGCAAGGGTACAAAGCTCATACTTAGAAATCTATCCAACGTCCATGTGTAGCAAAAAATTCAAACTGTAAGCTTCCTGGTCCTACAACCGTGATGCGTTGGGACTTGCTGGGTCCAGCACTAATATTGTGTTGGCGAGGTTGGCAGATGTTAACTTGTTTTAGTTCAGTTCAATTTAAAAGTTGAAAAAAGCTTCAATCACTCGCAGAAGCTTGCCCAAATCTCTAATAAACTCATGCTCTGGTCTGGATGTACATTTTCTAACTTCAATTGTTTGAGAATGTAGAAATAAGAAGACGATAACGCGGGAAATCTCACAATGCATTGGTTCGTCAAGTAAAGCATAAGAATCTTCAAGGGTTCGCATTTCAAGACCGAAACTGGTAGTTCAAAAGCAGTACCAGACCTGGTAATAACTTCTATCTTAAGAAGTTCAACTTCAGAACCCGCAGCCTGAGATTTGCCAACGTAGAATTCTTCGTAAGAATAGCTTCCCTCGAAGGACCGATTGAGATACAATGTTGAAATCTTGATGCCATCATCCTTGTGATGTTTAGTATTAAAAAGATTGGAAAATACAATAAAGCCCTTGGAGGCTTAAAGAGAGGGTATAAATGATTGAAGGGTAGTGTGGTAATTGACCAATAGTTGATAAATATAAATAAGAAAAAAAAAAAGAATGATCTGATTTTGAGAGAAAGAGAGCTACGGGAGAAGAGAAGAAAAGAGGAAGAAGAAGAAGAGAAAAGAGGGAAAGATAAGGGAAGGAGAAGAGAGTTGAAAGAAATAAGTTTAAAAGGTAAGATTTATAGTTTTAAGTGTATAATATGTTAAATTTCGGTTTTGATTAGTTTTGAGAGTTTTGAAGTTTGTATTTTGAGTTAATTGATGAATTAATTTGAAGGTTAGGAGTTGATTATTGTGGGTATTTGATTAATTAGTTGATTTTGAGAGATTGAATTGAAGGATAATGATTTGAAGTTATGATTTTGTTTAAATGGTGAAATTATGTGAGAAATCAGGAGATAACAGTAGATGATCTGTTTGAAATTCTGGGTTTGAGGTTGAAGATGACGAAAATTCAGTTTGGTCCCTCAATTTGTGGAAATTGCAGTTTAGTCCCCCAACTTTGGAAATTTTACAGATTGGTCCCTGGGGTAGAAATTGAGGTTCTGAACAGAACTGAGGATGATTTAAGGACAAAATTTCAGTATAATTAAGAATATATGATATTTTTCAGTTTGGTCCTCCAATTTGACAAATTACGATTTGACCCTTAATATTTTGATAAAATCACATTTTGGACCTTGGGGCATAATTCAAGATTCTGGACAAAGATAAGGACGAATTATGGATAAATTTCAGTATGGTTATGTTTTTACAATTTGGCCCTCCAATTTTGGTAAAATTACGTTTTGGTCCCTGTTTTGGAAAATTATCGTTTTAGTCCCTAAAACTAGGAGACTAAGCCTGGTTTCCTTTTATGCATTGGAATATTTTATTTGTGTTGTTTTGAGTTGCTTTTGAGTATATTTTATATATTTATTGTAGGTTCTCCTAACGATCCTTAATAGGATTTTCGGGTATTTCGTCCGACATTCCTTTTAGTTCTGTATTTTTCGGGTGAGTGGAATAATCTTTAATATGCATATAATATAAATAAATATGTATGTTGATTATATAATGAGTACAACTATTGAATATTTATATATGTTGTTTTATTTTCCGAGTACTCATTTATTCTTGAATTTGCAGTCGCAATCTGTCAAAGTAAATTCTATTTGATATGATATACGTTTCTTTGATTATTATGTGAATATCTATTATGCCTTGATATGGACTTGTCAGTAACTCCATGCTAACGGAGAGTAGTTAGCCTGTGTGCACATAGTATTCTGTATACCTAGCTGGTGAGAGAGGCATCAGCCTGTGGCGATTGATCATCCCACAGTGGTCACCGACGGGTGTCATCTGGTCACCGACGGGTGTCATCTGGTCACCTACGGGTGTCATCTGGTCACCTTCGGGTGTCATCTGATCTCTGACATGTAATCCACTACGTTATGATAATATGCTACGTTATGATAATATGTTTAGTAAGTATATGTATATGTATATCAAGATAAATCATCTTGCAAATAATATCTGAAATATATGAAATGTATATTAAATGTTATTCCCCTCACTGAGTTGGTTGAACTCACCTCTCATTTTTAATATTATTTCAGGTTCTTAGTTTCTGGGACTTTGTTGAGTGTTTCCGCTTCTTCAGTTCTGGTCGGTATGCCTTGCTTGTTCGCGAGGCTTTCCTTTCAGTTTCGATTTGATATCTTAGACGCTCCACTATTATCTTGATTTGATTAAATTTGGATTTTGACAATGTAATGAGTATTATGAATTATTATTATTTTTGTTTTAATAACTATCATTTGGTTTTATCAGTTTTGAATAATACGATATTTCTGAATATTATGAGCCGCTGCGTATTTTTGAACAAATTGTTCTTTTGATATGTCCGTTCGGAGGCTTAGCGCAGGCGGGATGTCCTTTTGGCACCGCTCCTGCGTTGCCGGTCACGGACCCGGGATTCGGGTCGTGACAAAGGTGGTATCAGAGCATGGTTTTATTAAAACCTCGTAATCTATTATATTTATTTATTATTCAAAATTTCGTAATAAGTGGAGCATTAGGATCCGTATCGTTTTGTTTGTTGTTTTTGAAATTTTGAATTCTCATCAAGCATGTCTTCTTCCTTGTGATAAATATGCATTTTTTTTAATTTTTTTTTTTAGAAATATGCCGAGGGCTAAACATGTAATTAATACCGATGATCAAGAGGACATTCCTATCGCTCAACTTAGAAAGGAGAGGCGCAAAAAGAGAGTTAGAAACCCTTCGCCTCAACCAATTGAAGCAGAAGTTCAGGATGAGGTTGAATTTGAGGGGGACTATGGTCTGGATGTTGGTAAGAATCAGGAGCAGGAATCCCATGATAGGGTATCTTATACTGATAGTGCTTTGGATAAAATTGGGCAGGCCATGCAAACCCTGGCTGACCTTTTAACTGAGAGAGAAAAGGAGAAGGATAAGAATGCATCTTCGACTTCCCATACTGTGAATGGGATGAAAGTGCCATTGTCAGAGTTCCTTAAGTTGGCACCTCCTACCTTTAAGGGTGTAGATAACTCTGAGGATCCACAACAGTTTTTAGATGCAGTGTGGCGTAGGTGTGAGGCCATGGGGTGCACAGATCATCGTGCAGTGACTTTAGCATCTTTTAGGCTAGAAGGCGAGGTGGCTTTGAACTGGTATGAGTCCAAGAGAGGTGAAAGGGCAGCTAGTTCTCCACCGATGACGTGGAAGGAATTTTCTGAGATGTTTTTAGAGCGTTTTCTACCTGAAAGTGTGAGGGAAGCTAGATCATACGAGTTTGAGAAGTTGGTTCAGGGTGACTTGACTGTGACAGAGTATGAAGTGGAATTCACGCGGTTGTCCAGGTTTGCTGGGTATTTGGTACCAACTGAGGAGAGGAAGATCAAGAGGTTTGTTCGGGGTCTTAATAGCTACCTATTCAAAGCTATTGGGGCTCATGAGTTTAAGACGTACTCGGCCGTAGTTGATCGTGCTCGAGCTATTGAGGCACGAGAGTTAGAGGATGAATTATCAGTGGGTTCGGTCAAGAGGCCCAAGGTGGAAAATCAGTTCTCTTTTCATCAGCGGTCTGATACAGGTCCTAACAGGGGACAAGGAGGTCGGCAGTATCCTCATCGTTTCGATAATCTCGGTAAGTATTTAATCTTTTCTATTAAGTTTCGAGGACGAAACTTTTATAAGGTGGGGAGATTGTGATGTTTAGTATTAAAAAGATTGGAAAATACAATAAAGCCCTTGGAGGCTTAAAGAGAGGGTATAAATGATTGAAGGGTAGTGTGGTAATTGACCAATAGTTGATAAATATAAATAAGAAAAAAAAAAAAGAATGATCTGATTTTGAGAGAAAGAGAGCTACGGGAGAAGAGAAGAAAAGAGGAAGAAGAAGAAGAGAAAAGAGGGAAAGATAAGGGAAGGAGAAGAGAGTTGAAAGAAATAAGTTTAAAAGGTAAGATTTATAGTTTTAAGTGTATAATATGTTAAATTTCGGTTTTGATTAGTTTTGAGAGTTTTGAAGTTTGTATTTTGAGTTAATTGATGAATTAATTTGAAGGTTAGGAGTTGATTATTGTGGGTATTTGATTAATTAGTTGATTTTGAGAGATTGAATTGAAGGATAATGATTTGAAGTTATGATTTTGTTTAAATGGTGAAATTATGTGAGAAATCAGGAGATAACAGTAGATGATCTGTTTGAAATTCTGGGTTTGAGGTTGAAGATGACGAAAATTCAGTTTGGTCCCTCAATTTGTGGAAATTGCAGTTTAGTCCCCCAACTTTGGAAATTTTACAGATTGGTCCCTGGGGTAGAAATTGAGGTTCTGAACAGAACTGAGGATGATTTAAGGACAAAATTTCAGTATAATTAAGAATATATGATATTTTTCAGTTTGGTCCTCCAATTTGACAAATTACGATTTGACCCTTAATATTTTGATAAAATCACATTTTGGACCTTGGGGCATAATTCAAGATTCTGGACAAAGATAAGGACGAATTATGGATAAATTTCAGTATGGTTATGTTTTTACAATTTGGCCCTCCAATTTTGGTAAAATTACGTTTTGGTCCCTGTTTTGGAAAATTATCGTTTTAGTCCCTAAAACTAGGAGACTAAGCCTGGTTTCCTTTTATGCATTGGAATATTTTATTTGTGTTGTTTTGAGTTGCTTTTGAGTATATTTTATATATTTATTGTAGGTTCTCCTAACGATCCTTAATAGGATTTTCGGGTATTTCGTCCGACATTCCTTTTAGTTCTGTATTTTTCGGGTGAGTGGAATAATCTTTAATATGCATATAATATAAATAAATATGTATGTTGATTATATAATGAGTACAACTATTGAATATTTATATATGTTGTTTTATTTTCCGAGTACTCATTTATTCTTGAATTTGCAGTCGCAATCTGTCAAAGTAAATTCTATTTGATATGATATACGTTTCTTTGATTATTATGTGAATATCTATTATGCCTTGATATGGACTTGTCAGTAACTCCATGCTAACGGAGAGTAGTTAGCCTGTGTGCACATAGTATTCTGTATACCTAGCTGGTGAGAGAGGCATCAGCCTGTGGCGATTGATCATCCCACAGTGGTCACCGACGGGTGTCATCTGGTCACCGACGGGTGTCATCTGGTCACCTACGGGTGTCATCTGGTCACCTTCGGGTGTCATCTGATCTCTGACATGTAATCCACTACGTTATGATAATATGCTACGTTATGATAATATGTTTAGTAAGTATATGTATATGTATATCAAGATAAATCATCTTGCAAATAATATCTGAAATATATGAAATGTATATTAAATGTTATTCCCCTCACTGAGTTGGTTGAACTCACCTCTCATTTTTAATATTATTTCAGGTTCTTAGTTTCTGGGACTTTGTTGAGTGTTTCCGCTTCTTCAGTTCTGGTCGGTATGCCTTGCTTGTTCGCGAGGCTTTCCTTTCAGTTTCGATTTGATATCTTAGACGCTCCACTATTATCTTGATTTGATTAAATTTGGATTTTGACAATGTAATGAGTATTATGAATTATTATTATTTTTGTTTTAATAACTATCATTTGGTTTTATCAGTTTTGAATAATACGATATTTCTGAATATTATGAGCCGCTGCGTATTTTTGAACAAATTGTTCTTTTGATATGTCCGTTCGGAGGCTTAGCGCAGGCGGGATGTCCTTTTGGCACCGCTCCTGCGTTGCCGGTCACGGACCCGGGATTCGGGTCGTGACAATCCTGACGCAGATCCATTCATCTGTTAAGAAACAAGTTATGTTGGATTTGACGATCTGGATCAATCGGTCGGTGAGTCCTATTATCAAAAGTCCGGTGAGGGATAGTGAAACACAACCTTTTACATCTCTTAGAAACCAATCTGAATCGAGCAAGCTGTCCCATGGAAATAAAGAGAAGAATCTGATGAGCAATTTTGTCAGGAAGATTTCTGAATCTGTCTAGAGTCCCAGCAGTACCCATCGGAGCAATTTTGTCTTCTAACAAAGAAAACAAAATTTCCAGATACCCCTGCAAGTCTGCAATCACAACTTCATTATTTTAATGCTGCAACTAAACCATTTAATTCTGACAAGAAGTTAGATTTTCCATACAGAATCAAATAGCTATTTAATAAAAAACATGAACCAAAACATTTTAACCATTTACTAACGAAAATGAATGTCTTTTTTTTTTTTTTAATTCAAGGGGTAGATTGTGCTAACATGATCTATCATTTTTTACAAGGAACCAAGAAGGATTTTAGGATTCCTACAGATTTTCAAAAATACACAATTGGTCAGATAATTGAAAAGCCATGTCAATCGAGGTGAAAAGGAAAAGAATTTTAATCTCTTTTTTTTACGTTAAAATGAGATTGGAAAAAGAAGGGAAATGCTGAGAAAAGGGAGGAAGTCATTTGATGAGATTCTCAAGTTTACTTTTATATCATAAAAAAATTTTCCTCATTTGTGGGATGAAATTGAAAGAATTATCCTCGAGAAAAAACAGGCACACAAGGTACCGTGATAGTGAATAATATGATTTGTTAATTTTCTTTTCCAACTTATTTCATGAGAAAGTTTCGTAATCACTCTTTTCCCTTTCCTCTGTTTCCTTCACATAATTTAATTTCTTTTCCTTTTATCGATCAAACCTAACAAAAGTAACAAAATTAGGTGCATAAATTAAGAGCTAGGATTGCGAGAAAATGGTTAAAATTATATTCACAAGGATCAGAGATTTATTAGAGACTCGGGCAAGCTTAACGGTAAAGCTCAGGTTAGACATGTTTGGCTATGGGTAGCTCTCATGCTTGTTGCTCGTATACCAATACTATTTTTAATAAATCCTGTGAATTCTCAGCTGCTCTATTCTCTTCTTCAAGCAGAATTAAGACTCTTGAAGTCCCTATCAGAATCTTCCTTGCAAGCTTTGATATGCTATCATCACTCATCCTCCACCTAATTCAACAACACCACCTCCCTCCTTTAACAAACCGATTAACCCCTTTCACTTACTATATATACCAACGGATTTTGACTCCATTTGTCTCATCAAATAACACTTTAGCTACCTTCAAAATATTTAGACCAACAAAATGGCAGCAGCGTTGTCAAAAAAACTTTGTTGGGCGTCTTATATTCTCTACCTCTACTTCATTTATCATCCGGCTGAAGCTGCTGTCAAGAGATACCAGTTTGATGTGAGTGCTTAAACATCAATACTAGCGTTCCATGCACTTTCTGTTGCATTTCTGCTTTCTTGCTGACGTTCTCTTCTGCTTTTTCTGTTTATTTCAGATCCAAGTGAAAAATGTTAGCAGGCTGTGTCATGCCAAGCCCATTGTCACAGTAAATGGGAGGTTTCCAGGGCCAACAGTATATGTAAGAGAAGGTGACAGAGTTCTAGTGAATGTCACCAACCACGCCAAATATAACATGTCTATTCATTGGTATGATCAATGGATGGATGCCCGTTTGTAACCTCATGAATTATGTGAAAGATTATGCATATTTTTCTAATGGGAAAGCATGTCGGTTTTTGCAGGCATGGACTAAAGCAATTTCGTAATGGCTGGGCAGATGGACCTGCTTATATAACACAATGTCCTATCAAGACAGGGCATAGCTACACCTATGATTTTAATGTAACAGGTCAAAGAGGAACACTATGGTGGCATGCACATATCTTATGGCTAAGGGCCACAGTCTATGGAGCTATTGTTATCATGCCTAAACCAGGGACCCCATTTCCTTTCCCTCAGCCTGATAGAGAAGAAATCATAATCTTTGGTGGGACAGAGAAATCAACAACCTGATAAATGAACTCATGTCTTGAAGAATAAATTAATTTCTAATTATTTTCTACGATTCTTGAAAATGTGCAGGAGAATGGTGGAACAATGATGTTGAAGATATTGAAACACAAGGGAACAAGCTGGGATTGCCGCCAAATGCCTCCGATGCACATACCATTAATGGGAAGCCAGGACCACTCTTCCCATGTTCTGAGAAACGTGAGCAATTTTTTGGATATGATTCCTGTGTTTAAGATTAATAGATCAACTTTTAAAAATTTCCCAGGTTTATTTCAATGATCTGAAGTAATTCCAAACAACCTCTAGCATCAAACCTGTAAAACTTTGAATATAACATACACATTTTACAGCAATTTTCTAAATGCTCTACATTAAGATCACCAAGATATCTTATCATGCCCTATCCTTTTTCTTTTGGGCAGATACATTTACCTTGGAGGTTGAACAGGCAAAGACATACCTCTTGAGAATCATCAATGCTGCACTCAACGATGAGCTTTTCTTTGCTATTGCTGGTCACAACATGACTGTGGTAGAAATTGATGCAGTTTACACCAAACCCTTTACAACTCAAGCCATACTAATTGCACCCGGCCAAACCACAAATGTTCTTGTTCAAGCAACACAAACACCAAACAGATATTTCATGGCTGCTAGACCTTTCATGGATGCACCGCTTTCCATAGATAACAAAACTGCCACTGCTATATTGCAATATAAAGGCATCCCAAACACCGTACTTCCTCTCCTTCCTCAGCTACCAGAACCAAATGACACTGCTTTCGCGCGTAGCTACAATGCCAAGCTTAGAAGTCTAAACTCTCCACAATTCCAAGCAAATGTGCCTCTCATAGTCGACCGGCATCTTTTTTACACAATCGGTCTAGGAATAAACCCTTGTCCAACTTGCTTAAACGGAACAAAACTCACCGCCTCCTTGAACAACATCACTTTTGTAATGCCCCAAATTGGTCTACTTCAAGCTCACTACTTTAACATCAAGGGAGTATTTAGGTTAGATTTCCCAGATAACCCTCCAACGCCATTCAATTATACCGGTGCACCACTTACTGCCAATCTTGGTACTACATTAGGCACCAGGGTTAGTAAAATTGCCTACAACTCAACTGTGCAACTGGTACTACAAGACACCAATCTTCTCACTGTTGAATCACACCCTTTCCATCTTCATGGATACAATTTCTTCGTTGTTGGAACCGGAATTGGAAACTTTGATCCTAAAAGGGACCCAGCAAAATTTAACCTGGTTGATCCTCCTGAGAGAAATACAGTTGGAGTACCTACTGGTGGATGGACTGCCATAAGGTTCAGGGCTGATAATCCAGGTAAGTTTATTAACACAAATATGTAACCTCTTATGTCAAACTTACTAAACGTAAAATAGCAGAGAATTTTGCTCATTGTTTTTCTTGTTGTTTAGTCATCTAAAGTGGTTTGTTACTTTTCAGGGGTGTGGTTCATGCACTGTCATCTAGAACTGCACACAGGCTGGGGATTGAAAACAGCTTTTGTTGTCGAAAATGGAAAACTCCCGGATCAATCTATTTTGCCTCCACCTAAGGATCTTCCTCCTTGCTAGCAGCTGTTCAAAACTATAATTTGGAACGTTTGAAATTTCCTAAGTGACAATTTCTTTAAAGCTGCAAGAGCTAAGATGTAAACGGAGGACCAGAATTAACTATTTGTGCCGGATTCTTTGTGATTGTAATTGAGATGTGTTGTTGTGCAATAAATTAATAAAAGCATTTCAGGTTTGTATCATTTGACATTGGTCGTGCACAATGATTTTCAAAGAAAGTGGAGATCCTGCTCAGGAATACTTTTCAAGATCCTTAACTAAATATAAAGCTATGACTTGAAAATAAATAAATTTACAGCACATATATTTCCTATCAAATACCATTTTTCTCTGTTTAAGTCCAAAAGATGACTTCCAGAAAATGACTTTCTAATTGAATTCAAGCCATCCACCTGAAATACCCTCATATAGTAATGAATGCGATTGCATGCAGCACAATTGTCTATCTTCACAAAATTTGAAGTCTGTGTGGTGGCCTGTAACGCTATAATTAATGACAATGTCATGTTTTTTTTCTTCTTTTAATTTAATAAGTGGCTAAAGCTTTTATTAAAACTACATCAATGAATTGCAATTTAGCCTTTAAAGGAAAAGGAAAGTTTCCCGGAGAAAAGTTAGGGAAGCTTCTTTCATCTAACAAACTCAATTCTTAGCCCTTTCATGCCGGGAAGAATGTGAAAAGTTCCTGCAAAAGATTGAATTAGTAATTAATCTACTCGGTAACTGCATAAACATAAAGATTAAAAATTTAACATGCATGTTTCGTCTTTGATACATCTGATCAAGTCCATGCACAACCAAGACCTCTTCTTCTATCCATCCCTTTCATAGCTGACAATTTCTTGAGAAGGTACAAGAAAAGCAGGGGGGACAGAATTCACCATTTGTGCCAAATTCTTTTCATTTGTGTGATTTAATTGACCTATTTTGGTTCTTCATTCAATTTCTCAGTCCACCACGTTAAACAACAGTCGACAAACTCGATTAACGTATGCATTCATTGAATGCATCATCGTCCAGCCAACTGCACCGTTAACCACTGTCGCTATTTGAACCCCTCACCACCCTCAACCTACCAACACCAACTATACCCCTGAACGTTACCGTTGCCAATGGGAAAGTGATGCCGTGCAAGGCTAAAAGATTTTCTTGGCAGATGCACTGCCAATTTGATATTTCTGAAGCTGGGTGGCAGTGATATTGTCCTTGAAGTGGATTGGATGAAAGGTTTCAGTCCCATTTCTTTTTTTTACTTAGCTGAATTGTACTTATTATTCAAGAAAGATGGGAAGGAGGTACTTTTGAGAGGAATGACAGAAGAAACTGAACTGAAGTTTATTTCAGCAGAGGTGTATAAATTTTTGAAGTAGAGCGTCAATGGGGCGATAACTCAGTTGTTCTCTATCTCTGGGGAATCCGGACCTACTGCTGATGTACACGCATCAGTTAAAGATATATTGCTGGAATATCAAGATATCTTTGCAGAACCCACTGGTTTACCACCAACAAGGTTATATGATCATAGCATTCCATTAATTCCTGGTTATAAACCAATGAATACCAGGCCTTGTAGGCACTGCTATGACCAGAAGAATGAAGTAGAAATGTTGCTTAAAAAGATGATGTAGTCAGCAATAATTCAGCCCAACCATAATCGTTTTGCCTCACCAGTTTTGCTAGTTAAAAAGAAAGATGGAACATGGAGATTTTGAGTGGATTATCGTAAACTCAATGATATCATTACCAATGATAAATCTCCAATTCCTCTAATAGATGACTTATTAGATGAGTTGAATGGTGCTAAGGTTTATTATCGAATATTTGTCAAAAATTATGGAATCATCAGCATGCCACTAGCTGAGTTATTAAAGAAGGATGGCTTTCATTGGAATGAAGAAGCTGAGGCAGCATTTGAGAGACTAAAACTTGCAATGAACACCACACCAGTGCTTTTATTACCTGATTTTTCAAAGCCATTCGCGCTGGAAACTGATGCTAGTGACTTTGGCATAGGAGCAATTCTGGTGCAAGAAGGGAAACCGTTAGCCTATATCAGTAAGTTCTCAACAATAAGCATTTTGGGCTATCCATTTATGAGGAGTATTCTTAGCAATTTTGATGGCTGTGCAAAAATGGAGGCACTATCCGGAACATGGGAAGTTTATTATTAAAACTGACCTTGAGAGTTTGAAATACAGGCTAGAGCAAAGGATTAACTCTTCTATTCAGAAAAAAAGGGGCTGAAAAGTTTCTTGGTTTGAATTATGAATTTTTGTATAGAAGTAGCGAGGAAAATGTGGTTGTGGATGCATTGTCAAGAAGGGATGAAGGGGAATGCTTGGCTATAAGCATGGTGATTCTTGAGTGGATTAAAGAGGTGTTATCTAGTTATGAGGAAGATACTGCAGTGAAGGAATTAATTGCTGCTGTGCTTTTGGATAAGAAAACATATCCAAATTATGAGTGTACAAGGATTGGGTTATGAGGAGTTTATAAGAGAATAATTTTCTTTGGCGGTTCAAATTCTATCAGAAATGTTTTCTTGCAGAAGGTGCATGAAAGTGCTATTGGTGGGCATGCTGCTGTGCATAACACGTACAAGATAGTGAAGCCACTCTTTTATTGCCGTGGTCTTAAACAACAAATAAAAGAATTGGTTGATACTTGTGATGTGCGTCAAGTCAGAAAATGTGGCTAGTCGAGGGTTGTTTCAGCCACTACCCGTTCCATCACAGTACTGGAGTGATATATCCATGGAGTTTATAGAAGGCCTGCCTCAGTCTGAAGGGAAAGATGTGATTTTAGTGATGGCGGATTCATTCACAGAACTATCCTAGCAAGGAGGTTGTGGAAAGGCATAGCAAACCAGTGGTGTAGGATCTGGTGCAAAGGTAGAATCTTTGTGAGGAAGAGTCCACTTGGGAAGATATCAAGTTCTTACAATCTCAATTTCTTGCTTGAGGAAAGGATTGCTTTGAGAGGAAGGCAATGTTACTTTTCATTTGGAAGCAATTGCTTGGTTTCGAGCTGTCATGATTCTACCGGTCGTGCAAGGCTAAGTATAAAAGCAATTACTTTTGTGGTGAGTTTTTCGCCGGTATTCCTTGATTTAAGCAGCAAACAGCTGAAGGCCATCAAAATATTGCCTGTAATAATCTCATCTGACGACAACTACATCAAGCACGTCGTGAAATAGAATAGCCTAATCATCCATACTTTTTTCTGCAGTCATCGCTTCATATTAAAGCATAGTAGGGAGACTTCAGGAAGCAGATACATAGTTTTTTTTTAACGATCTGGCGCGTTCTTTGAGTTGAACACAATTTTCTGTTAGATTCTTGCTAGACTAAGAGAAACATAAAAGACAAACTTTGTTAACAAGATGGGAGACCAAGCAGGAGACAGGGTCCACTAAGCCCATGAAGTAAGTCCAATGTCTAGGGCGTTTTCAAAGCTTCTTGCAGTTGTAGTGTGAGAATCAACCACTTGTCAAAACCCCATTTGATGAATCATAGGAATTTCCATATAGATGAAGATCAACCATGTGAATGTCAATAGCCTAATTCAAGGGGATGGAACCAAAAATCCTTTTATCTATTCAACTGCAATGAATAGTCAAAGAATGGCAGAAAATTTCTTGTTTTGTACTGGAGTTGAGAGACCTTGCTTTCTATAGTTATTGGATTAACAATCAGATCACAGCTCAAACCCACATGGGCCTTTGAAAACCATAGTTAGTAGGTGAATGCAAGTGGAGATCTAAGCTTAAAATATAGGAAAAGGAATATGAGAAACCCACAAACTCTAAAAGTCACATGTTCTCAAGATGCGTTTGAGATTGCGGCACAAAAAATGATCGGTTAAATTTTTTAAAAAAATTGTTCTTTTTAAAATTATTTTCTCTATTTTCTTAAAGAGAAAAACTCTTGGCCCCCCATGTTTCTGATCCTGGATTCGTCCCGAGGGAGGGCCTTGTTTGGATATGCAATTTGTGTTTTAAAAGGACTCTCGTGGTTAATGGTAAAATGATCACGAGTCCTTCTAAAATGAATGTTGGCTTGATCTGGCCGCATCAAGCAGAGTATTAGGATGATAATGGTCTTATCTGCTTGCCAAGCATCACTTGCATGAAGCCTACTGAGCACACACTAGAGTCAATAATGCTAGTTTTGAACAGTTGATTCATAGTGATTAAATATTGTAGAATTATAATACAAAATGTATTATCCTCATCTTTAATCAAAAACCGACAAATTTGAGTAACATGAGATGTCTGCTAAGTGTACACATAAAACAACATTACCTCTATATAAATGCAAACATCTACATGTGGATTCTAAACAGTGAAAGAGAAGGAACAGCATAAAAATACTCAAATTTTTTTGGTTTGAAAGTTTATGGCATGCTTGAAAATGTTCAACGGTGAGCAACAAAGCTTTTACTTTTCCTCTATGGACCCTAGAATTTCCTTCTCCAATGATTTTGCTGATGCAAAAAAAGCTAACAAGTATGAAAGCAGCTATACAGAAGCACCAGTTTCCACAGATTTCGAGTTCTCGGTGAAAAACCACTCCATGATTCCTGCAGATGAAATCTTCTTCGAGGGTACAATGCTGCCTTTGAAGGATAACAGCACCAACCAACAGCGAAAAATGACCTTACGAGATGAGTTACTTGTCGATGATGAGTATGATAATGCGTTCCCAGCACCAAAGATTTCAGGCTGGTGGAAGGAAAAACTGGGCTTAAAGAGGGGTCACATTGCACCTAAGAAGAGCGATAGGGTCGCTGGGGTTTTGGATAGAGTTGTTGAAGAGAGGCCTATTTTTGTTCATGAAGAGGGACTGGCTAACAAGAGAACACAGGTGCGACAAAACCTGTTTTCTTTCCTTTTCCTTTCGATTTATTTTATTTTATTTTTTTATATCTGAAGTGAAAGTTTGCAACAAGAATTAACGAAATCTAATTTGGCTTCTTTATATGTTACAGGAAGTGTTGGTTGAAGGAGGGTTAAGTTGTAAAGATGGTGCAAAGAAATGTTATCCAAAGTGAAAGAGAGTCAAATCCTGGGATGTGAGGGAGAGAGACATGGCCATTTTTTCGAAGGAGGGAAATTTCATTTATCTCTGCTGTGCACTGTGAGACTGCAACAGAGCTGAGATTTTGTCTAACTTATTATTCTTCTTCTTCTTTTTCTGGTTATTTTTTGTGGCTTTACTTTTTTGTTTGACTCTAAACAGCAATCTCTCTCCTTCATACTTCCCCTTTTAGTAAAACGCTCCCCTGTGCTCCCCATGGAACGAGTGGTATTTTGCTGTTTTGGTATGTACAAATGTTTGCTGTTGAATAACTTCCACTAAATCAAGTAGTATTGGTTAATGCAATCTGTCGTGTTATGATCTTTATTTCTTTAACATGAGTGTGTTTCATTTGCGCTATTCTTATCTATCCTCGAACTGGGTGCTGAGATTTCATGGGAACTTTGCAGTGAAACACACTTTTTCTTGATTTAGTTATTGAGTGGTTCTAATTTAGTAGTTTACACAGATTAGTTTACAAGAATATATCACGGAAAAAGGGAAACGTGGCGTAGATGGTAAGAAAGGTGCAAAGTGCTTTTCCGGCTTTTGAAGGAAAGATCATAAGCGCAGAGGAAGTAATGGAAGTGTCCAGGCGTCTTGGCAAGAGATGCAGCCTACACAATTGCCGCCACAGAATGGTGAGCGCAGTTGACATTGATGGGTTTCCTTTTTTACGTGACTTGAAGTTAATTGACTTCATCAAATTTATCAAATTTAATTTGTTTTTTACAACGGAGTTACATAAAATAAGGTTTTTTACTTACTTTTTTGTGGAAAAAAAATGAAGTCGCCGTAACTTGAAGCCATGACAACAACTGACAACCACCTACTGGTGGCCGTGGCGACGGCGATGGAATACTTCAATCCGTGGGTTCTGGATTATAACTTAGTGCTCTGTGCTTCCACTGATCTCCTGATTTGCATTTTATTTTAGTTATTTTTTCTTCTAAAATAGCATTTGCTTATGAGATGGCCCTCATCAATACACACACGAAGCTCCTTCTTCGCCAAATTTATTTTGCTCGTCACTGCTGACTCAATGAGACAATTAAGAAAACGTGGCCGTCAGACAACGCAAGGTGTGGCCTTAACTTCAGCTACACGAGCTCGTTTAGCTACGCAGCTGGCCGTGCTTTTGTTATAATTTCTTCTTTCATCTCCACAACTTTTCTCAATATTTTTCTTAAAAGAGCCAAAAGGTATTAATAATAAATATATTAAGGTACAAATAATTTATTAAAATATTTTCTCATTGAAGTGTACATAAGAAAAGAAAAAAAAAAATCATATTTACACTATTTAAAAAGTAATATCAACAATTGACCTCCTTTTCTGTCTAATTGCGTGCGGGCAGTGCTTGCTTAAGAATAAAAAATACATCTTATAATTAAAAATATCTGCTTTTTATAATTAAGCTTTCTAAACAGAAATAATAGAAATTAAAAAGTTCTCTCCAGTTTTAAGAAGTTCTAAATATGCCGCTGAAGGGTGGAGACCCTATAAAGAGGTTTAACCGGATGACTACATTAAATGATCAAACCTTGCAATTCTTTAAGCATTAAATGGATTATGTACAGTATTTTCCCCAGAAAAACACTAGAATTATGTACAGCAAATAGAAACAACATACCTTGTGGTCATGGAGATTAAAGAATATGGGTAACTTACAGATTATAGTTACAATTTGGATGGATGGATGGCTATAGTTACAATTCTCAATCTGTATGGCTAAAATCCTAAAAGCATCAGTGACTACTTACAGAATGTACAATGTTACCAAGCCATCCAGATGGAAAAGAATCTGTTTGATGGTCTTGTCAACTGCACACCTGCAACAGCAAAATAAATCCAGAGTAAATAGCAAGGACAAGAGGGCTGGGGAATAAACAAGTTATAACCTACAGGATGACTGTTTTTCTTTTTTCATTGCAACAAGGAGAACGTTTAAAAACCTACATGCTTGTCTTTTGATTTTATGCACTTCTAGAGACCCTGCAGCAAACAATGGATATATCAAAGCATAGTTTCTTGTATTTCTAACTACCATATAGAAGTTTGTTACTGAAAATTTTAAATTCTAAACCTTGATAGATACTTGAGCAATGAAAAATCGAAAAAGTCACTCAGCACAATTCACAGGTACCAACACCTTCACAGCTAAATAATCATCAGCAGAATGCCAAAACCAGAAATTCTATGCCATGTTTACTTGGACCACTGACATAAACGGGTTGCTTCTCATTCCATTGAAGCAAGATCCATTTTATTTAGTGTTATAAAGTCTTCAAAAAAGAACAAGTGGTAGAGTCTTCAACTCACTTTATACATGTTGGCTATGATGATGACAAACAAGATCTCCAGGGACCTTCTCTTGTAAAGAGGGCAGCAAGAATCCTTCTATCCTGTAGTCATGCAATGGTCTCTTCAGGCATTTCAATCAATCCCAATCATTTGGCTTTGAAGAACCCAGATACTTCTCCATGGACTCTTTTTTGTGTTCAGGGTCAAGGCTGCAAGCATCCTCACCAGAGTAAATATATGATTGAAAAGATTGCATCTCATTAAATTGGAAAATGACTAGATCTAATCAGAATCAGAACCAAAAGGTAAAGTAAGAGGAACTGACCTATTTCTAAGGCCAAGAAGAGCATAATGCACTGCACCTGCACAAGCAGAAACAGGAGCTATGGCAGCAGCAGGAACAGCCCGTACAGCAGTTGCCAGGGCAGTTACTGTGCTGGCTCCATGCTGGTATTTTTTTAATGGAGTCTGCACTAAAGCAGAAGCGGACTTTCCCAGGCCATCACTGAGACTCTCATATGCCTGCCGATTTGAGAGAACAATTTTATTAGCGAAACAAACACTGCATGCATTTAAACCAACTCCAATGCATGATGGTCTTTAGGGCCGTAAAATTCCTATCTGTTTATTTCTATAAAAAAATGCACCCAAAACTACATGATACCAGCATATAATTTTTCAAGTGTTACAGAAAGCATAAGGAGCAACCATGTAAAAAGCAAGGCAAGTTGAGGAATTTACATGTTGAATTCCTTGCTGGGCATCTTTTGGCTGATTGCATCTTACATTTTCTTTAGTTTTGGCTTGTACAGACCATGACACAGGAGGAGAAGGTATATTTGTAAGAATATACTCTGCTTGGAGCAAAATATCATGAGCCCCAGCTGCCAAATGCACCCCAAATCCAACAGCTTCAAGCGATATACTTTTTAGAAATGCACTTGTACCTGGGAAAGAGAATTAGCAACAATGATTACTTTCATGTATTAAACTTGGAGGTCATGACATTCTAACCAGAAATATATGCAAAAACACAAATTACAATTAGTCAAGGAGGAAAACAGTATCATAGAACAATTGAAACAGAGACATTTCAATAAAGCGCCAAAAGAGTTATAATATTAATGACATGACGGTCAGATCTAGCATGTTCTATTATTATTGAGCTACCTAGCAGAAATTTCATGATCAAAATTTTATCTTGCAAGTAAACAGCGAACCAATTAGACAGGATGTGTGTGTGTGTGTGTGATAAATAGAGATGTTCACCACAAACATGCAATATAAGCACCTCATGTCATCATGTAATACACACAATGATCTGGTAACATTTACAACATAATGCAACAACCCAAATTTTACTGCCAGAGACTAAACAATTGTTCAACACAAAATGACTTGCCTCTTTGCATTCCCTTGATTATTTTATGATCCTTCCTGTAGCTCTCCACAGGCAAGGAAACAAGCTTTGCAGCACCAGAACCAACAGCAATCAGAGACCGGATGGTAGGAAGGCCTTGCAAGATTTTATGCATCTACAAGCATGAGAGAGATAAATAAATACCATAAAACATTTTGATAGAAGAAATGAATCATAAGAGTTCCCAATAAGTAGCATGTCTGATGTTACTGCGACCTGATTTCGAGAGATCTCCACCAACCACTCCCCTATAATTGTTTCACATACACTGCCCCAGCCATAGACACCAACGGCATGAACATGTTTTAGCTGTAGTTCAACCCCCTGCATCAAAATTTACTGATAGTGATGGGAACATCCAACTGGCAACTCTCAAAAGTTATATTTTGTGTAGCATTTTTTTGTCTAGGGAATTGACTTAATAATAGTTTTTCTAATAATTGTTTAAAAGGAAATTATTGGAGATGCAAAACAACAATATTTGAGTGAGAATTATTGATCTGATGTCATCTTTTTACGAACAAAAAATCCCTGCCATCTGAAATTGTAACAGACCTCTATCTATTACTGAATGACCATAAAATGCACTAAACAGAAGGCCAGGCATTTTAGACCAATAGCAAGATACACGCGGTGTAAAAATTAGCTTGAGCCCTACCCAATCCCGCTGGAAAGCATTTGAATGGTCCTTGTGTCTTATGATGAATCAATTACAAAACTTATTATCAAATGTACAAGAGTGTAAAGAAGAACACCTAAATAATCAGAGCTGGTAAGCAGGACTTGTCCACAAAACTGATTTTTTCCATCAACACTAACAACTACCTAGCAGAACTTCATAAAATTCAACAGAAATAACAAAATATTCACCTTCCAGGGGACAAGGTTCACAAGTTCCACATACTTCCCACTGCTCAATGCTGCTAGATCAACATGATGGGGACTGTAGTCAACTCGAAGAATAATGGGCCATATTTCAAACTTCTGAAATAAGTTAATGTGATCAGCACATAGAATTGACTTTAAAAAATCAAACTCGGAATATGATAAAGAACTGAAAACAGATAAATCAAGAAAATCGTAGCCTAGCTCAATTATTATAGTCAAAACCATCTTCTTTTTCATGCAATAATTCAATGAAAATTCAGGCCATCAGAGAATAAGCATGGAAGTAAAACAATCCCTTGAGTAGCGGCTAGCCATCTCCCCAGCCAGTTCACATGACGGCACTCAAATGGTATCTTAACACAAAGGACATGTAATGTAATGATATCATGTCATTTGATGAATGGCATGCATGGTCCCTATTGTACTGGCCTGAAAAAAGGGAAGCAATGCTTCATTTGCAATTGTATGTCCCGCAAGATTACAGCTATTTGTTGCAGAAGTCTTTACACCATCTGAGTTTTGATCTTGATCCGAAGACTGGCCTGCTGAAAAGCTTTTGGGCCCAAAAAAGCTAATGAGAAAATCGAGTTGGCTTTGATGAAGATGCAATAGCAAAGGAAGGAGAGTTATGCGTAACCTGGAAGGAATAAATGTGACGATTAACACTGAGTCAGCACTTTTATAAACAGTGTGTTTCACTATAACAAATAAAGTAAAATAAAAACCACGGTTATAAGGTTGACTCTAGTTCATGAAGTGTAATTGTGATATAATGATGCAGAGGGCGAATATGTACAGCAATTGATATTTTGAGTAAGATCATAAAAGAACAGATGTATAGGATAGGGTGGATTGCCAACCCCATTAAGATATTTAGGAATCAAACACATGAAACAAAAAAATTGCTTAAAACATCTATATCTCCATTGCTGATTTGTCATGAACGCTGACAGCCAAAATTCTCTATAGCCTTATCAAAGAAAAAAAACCACATCAATCGTTGCATGTTGAAATTTTTTTCAGATAAAAGTGTGACAGTGCTTTCCAAAACAGAGATGTAACACATCAAAGCATCTACTAAAACAATACTCAATAATCATGACTTGTGAAAAACATACCGGTATTCCTCAAGAGGGATTAGAGGATCTGGTCTGACAGCATCCAAGTCCAGCTTGAATGCTTTTGAAGTGGATTCCCTAGGATGATCTTTTGAATGATAATATCCAAGTATCTTTCATTGCAAAAAAAACATACATGTACATTAATTCAAACATCATTTATAACAAAAAAATAATAATAATGACAAAATAATTAAATATCATGGATGAGAATTTTATATTACCTGTTTCCACGGTGCAGTTTTACTCTTATCAGAAAGATGAAAATCTTGAACTGTGAGACAAAGCTTAGATGCACATACTCCACCAACTGGGAAGACATTGTATTGAAATTGCATTCCAGACAATGCAAGCTCTAGACAAACAGTCGTATCCCTTCCACAAGTATGACTAGATGGATCATTATTCTTTTTATATGCCTGCCAGTCAGAACCAGCATACATTCTCCAGCTCACATCAATGTTCTTAAAAAGTACACGTCCTGTGGCCTTCCCAAAATCATCAGATCTTTCAGAAAGCAAAGTTGGAAGCTGGTCTTCCAAAACCTGATTCACACTAGCTTCACTACTTGCTCCAGAAATGTGATGTTCAACAATACTCAAAGGGGCATCCCCATACCATCCACCATTTCCTCTTCCATGATCTGCATTGCCAAAATTCTTGGATATGCATTTAAGTTTTTCAGGTGGTGACTGCCTGCCCATGGATAATTCTGACAAAGGGCGTAAATCAGACACACAATAGCCTTCTATAAATTCTGGGAAAGAACCACTCTGTAGAAATGTGGTTTGATTACTTTCCAGGCCTATTAAAGGCACTGGCCAATCATAAGAGAGATCATTCGAGAAGAAGTCAGGAGTTTCAACACTTAGGCTGCAAGCTTCTCCGAGGAGACTTTCATCAAGTGAAACACGAATTTCTGATTCACTGGAATCAAACCGGCATGCCTGAATCCCATGCAAGTGAAATGCATCTTCACATATCTCATCCATTAAACCAACCATCCCAAGGTTACTCTTTGTATCTGCAGTAGGGGCATGAACTTGGGAAGTCGAAGGCGCACAATCATGATTGGAAATCCGACCTTCATCATTGAACTCGTTTCTCTCTTGGGCCTGACAAACACCATTCCACCTATTCTGCAAGTGCACAACTGATTCCTCCAAGTCAGGGGCATAGAGCTGTTGGAATTGAGCAGCCAGGCACATGAGACCGCGAGTAGTGTCATGGCAAGTTTCCACATAAATATGGGATTTTGTGCATTCTACCTCCCAGAGAAGGTCATTCTTACAGTCAGTTCTCAAAATTGCTTCAACCAGGGCCTCATGGGCAACTCTCACATAACCCATCTTATGAAGATATTCCACACTATGAGTGCCACCAATATTCTCATGTGCTGCACCAAGAAGAAGCCCTACATCTTGCACTCTAATTTTGTAATCACTATCAATAGAATCTTCCGTTGTTGTGTTGGAAAGAGAAAACAAAGATGCAGCTAATAGACAAGCAATGTACGGCTCACCTGTTTCTTCTTTGGAATATGAGGAGCCAGACTCCGAATGAAGATCCCTAACCACTGACTTCTTCAAGTAAGGCTCATAACTTATTCCAATATCAACCAACTTTAGAATGAAAGAAGTTTCAGAAGGGGCATTCAAATCCCCCTTTGCCAGATTTTCATTGTTTGCCTTCTCCACTTTAGGAGAGGGCAAAATGAAGAAGGAGGATATTGCATCCAGCCAATCCAAGCGACCACCAACAGCAATAACTGTGGCACATCTGACACTAACAGATGTGAAATCATGTGAGCTCTTTGGATCCCATATGTGTATAATTTCAGAACCAGCCAAGCTAGAAGACAATGCATTGGAACCTCCTCCATCTCCACGTTTCATAGTGGAGTTGCTACAAGAAATCAGAAGAGACTCTTGATCTGGAACTCCGGTGATGGAACCCCATAATTTACCTTCTCCATGGGCTAGCCAAAAGAAATTGGCACCCCTGATACCTCCAATATTTGAGACGGACAGCATATCAAATTTTTGAATTTTCAGTTTTAAACAATGCCATGATCCAGGAAGTTCACTCTGCAATGAACTTTTTATGTCATCCTTCATATCTGGTCTAATTGAAAAATCTACTGATTCACACTTCACAAGAATTGATGTTTGACTGGCTGGAGACAATTCCCTAACACCGACGACATCGCAGGCCATGCCTGATAATCCATTAATCATCTGATCTAGAAGGCAATGCAAATTTCTGTACTGAGAACTGCTAAGATCAACCACAACAGGAAGCAGATGAACATGCAAGAAGAATGCAGAGCTCAAAATTAACTCTTCTCTGGTTTGCAAATTTATGTCTCCTAGATCCTTTGCAGCAGTTGCACTAGCAAATTCATATCCTTTCACCTTGATTTTTTTCCTGCTCCTGGATTCCTCTGAAGTTGCCAGAGACCTGACTTTTTCAGCTATCCAAGGACCAGTCACGGGGTCTTCCTGCCAAAGCATACTAATAGTACACAGGCAACCAGCTCTATTACTCACAGACACAATCTGCTGTGCACAAAATCTATACCTTGGCATCAAAGTAGACAAGGTAGTTCCATCATCATTACATGCTGGATTGACCAAGTAAACCTTGAGGTTACTAACATTCAAATGCAAAGAACATATGGCCCTTGGTGCATGCCTTTTCCACGAACTGGAATTCGATGTTGGGCTTTCCAAGATTGACGGTGAACAAATATCAACAGCAATAAATTGATTCCAGGGAGAGTGGCCTCCAATATCTCCAACACTTACAAATGGGAAACATAGTATTACCCTCGCCTTAAGGACTGATATACTACCTTGCAAATTTTCTGTAGAGGCCAATGTTGAAACCCTAGAACTTGAACCTTTTTTCATATTTCCATGGGATGATTCATGCTTCTTATTGACAGATGGAAATCCATTCCTCTGGATACTCCTTTCAACAGATTTTTCAGCATCCTTCAGAAGATTCAGTATCACGTTTACTGAAGCAAAGTTCACCCAGAATATTAACAACGGCAGTTGCAATGAGAATGACTTTGTTCCAGTAAAATTTCCATCTGATGAATCAGAATATACAGTAAATTGGCACCGAGTGACACCTGAGGTACCAAGCAGTTTCATTTTGGTCGCACTTCCAAATGGAACTCCTGGTGCAATTAATGTACCTAATTCATCTGAATGAGGAAATGGAGGGAGAACACCTTGGACTTCAGATAGCAGATTCTGGATCAAAACAGTTTGACTGTTGCTATCACTACTAAACTCCGTCGAGTGACTATTCATGGCATCATTTTTATCGTACAAGTAATCAATAACCTCAATACACTTCACTGTTCCTTCAAACCTCATTTCCTGAGGACAAACCTGTTGACATTGCCGAATTATCCAGTTAGCATAGAGGAATATCATAGAAAACCAATAAAGATTAAATAATTATGCAGATCATAGTAGGATTCTAATTCTTCAAGGAAAATATTACCTGCAAAACAACAAAAATATCTTTGCATTCAGCACTAAGACAACGAATCTCCAGTCCAGTATTCTGATCACTCTTTTGACCACACAGATATTCCTGATCTTCATCCTGAAAGGATAGCAAGACAGAAACTCCAGCCAAAGTCACTTTAAGGGTGGTTTGAACATGCTGGTCTTCTGCACATGGTCAAGAAGGAAAGGAAAAATATAGTACTGGTCAGATATCTGAAAAAAATTACCATTGAAGTCTGAAAATCTTATCATGATAAATAACTGTCATCATATACAAATGTTGTACTGGAAACATAGCAATGGATATCTCCTGTGTCTATAGCAAGGCATTAACAGCACAACAGTCATTGCTAGTAAGAAAAGATATAAACACAACAAAATCATTAGTCCACCAACCAAAAGAGCTGAATGGATGCACTTTATATGTATTAAGAATGTATATGTTCTAATAAGCCAGATATATCCCATGAAACAATATGATGCCAAATGGAATAAAAAACTAGATTCTAAATGAGAATGAAAGTTATATCATAATATGGCAATGCGGGAAACATGCTATATCCAAGATATTACATGAGGAGCAACATGCATGATAAGATTGAATGTAAGCAGCACTAAAATTTGGAAAGCGATGGATGCACAAAATGGTGTGCTTAATAATTTAGACTAAACATGGCAACAAGTGCACATACCAGAAGGGATTTGAAAAGATCCAGAAGCAAGGCTGGATGCTGCAGTTAATGCACTGAAAACAGAACATGTCCAGTTCCACATCCCACTGCTTCCCAGAGCCGATTGTGAACTTCTCATTCCATCTAAACATTCAAAAAATTGGTCCACACTGCAAATAGGCCAAGAAACTCAGATTACCAAAACTGCATGAAGAAAATACAATACGGAATTAAAGATGTAAAACATTTTATGGACTTAATGATTGATATTTATTTGCAGAACTACAATCCTCTTCACCAAGCATATCTCAAAGCTGAATTCTAAAATTCCAGAGTACTAGGGGAATTGTGCAATTTGATAAACACCCATAGTGTTTAGAAGAACAGGTGCTTGTGTACCATAATTCCATGTGGTAGAGTGATAAAAAAAGTGTATGGAACTCAATACCAAGAAATATGCACTAACCTTGCTCCAAGGTCTAATTCTTCTTGGATACCATCTTTCTCGTTTTGAATAGAATTTTCCACCCAGTCAGATATAAGATGTGATCCAGGTAGCATTGCTTCACTAACTGATTCTTTACCGGTGAAAGAAGAAAAGGCAGACGTAAAGCTACCACGAACAGGGCTCACTTTATCATTAGCAACCACACCAGGGATAGATAACGAAGAATGGAAATGAGAAGAAGAATTAAAGTAGACTGGTTCGGTTGATTTATAATGTGCATCTCCCCTGCCATCTTGATCAATATTCTTATAAGTTTCCCATGAAAGTAGGAACCACTTAATTGTTCTTGGTTGAAGTCTTAATTCTAAAAGATCCACACAAACCTCTGCATCTAATTTGTGAATGTCTAATGAACCATTCTTCCAAGGAATACTTAACTTTAAATTCCCTGAAAATCCACCTTTTTTCCCTGTCACAATAGGAGTTGTAGGTTTTGATCGGCAGCCCCCTGAAAATTGCTCACTAAAAATTGAATCTGACACGCATGGACTGCAACTTTGATTGTCAACACCATCTGTTTTGAGAAGTTCAAGCACTGCTCCTTGAAACTTAACAAAATTCATTAACTGACTTATGCCTAGAAAGTTCTCAACTCTTTCATCAGAACTTAAGTTAGCATCTTCAGAAACACAGGTTCCACATTCTATTTCAGGTACTCTGAGGACCAAAGTTTCTTGACACCCAACCTTCTTTTCATCCTTGTCGAAATATGGCTCATATGCAACAATCAACTTCTTAACCTTTACATGGAAACTAGTCAAAAACCACTTCACCACCTTAGCGATTGTCTTGACGCCTTCATGAACGTCAACAAAACTAGATTTTTGAGCATTTTCCATCAAATCATTCCCAAACCTCCCCACCTCCTTGTGCCCATGTCTACTCTCTTGACTAGAACTACTAGTCTCGTCGTCAGCTGGTGAATTCCTTTTCTTCAAACAGGGTGCAAGTACAAGCTCAAGCTCATCCACCTCAACCTGAAAACCTTTACCCTTCCATGGCATTTTGACCGACAATGAGCCAATTGACCCTTCTTTTATCATCACTGATGCCGCTGCCCCAAACTAGAAAACTCAATCCAAACAAATAAAAATGCTCCAGTGAGAAAACAACCTTCAAACCTCAATTAAAAACAATTCAAAAACCAAAAATTATATATATGTATATATACATATATATATATATATACACATATATATATCATAAACAAATATAACAAATTATTAAACAAAGGACCCTAAAATGTTATCTAATTTGAAGCAACTAATAAACATAACCAACTGTTTATGCCGCTAAAATTAATAAAAAAGCATACTAAGAAACATGTAACTGAAAGCTTTACCTTAACAAACTTTCAAAAGCAAATTTTGCAGCTTAACAAAACTTGAATTAAATGTTTTACCTTTTCATTAAGACAATCGACATTGAGAGCAAGATCACTGAGTTGAATAGTGCCTTCAGCGAGTTGAACATCGAGCTGGTCAAGATCAATATCTCCTAATATAAACTTCCCTAATTTCTTCTTCAATACAAACTTGCACAGCCTTTTCATCGCCCACCGCGACAGTACCGCCTCCGCCGATTTCGCAAAATTCCACGAAAACATCGTGAATTGTGAATTTGGGCGGTAAATTAAGGTTTGTTAAGTTAGGGATTGGTTCGTGATGGAAGATGAATTGTTAGAATTATCTTCCATCAAGAGACAGAAGGAGAGAGATAGAGAAGGATTGGGTTTTGTTCGAGAGAGAGGGGGGGGAGAGACGGGCATGATTGGAAATTACAAAAAGAAATTGATTGATTGACTACTTGTTTGTGTTTTGGTCGTTTTTTTCTTTTTTATTTGTCTTGGATTTTGAGGTTGCGTATGGAGTTTTTGTTATTATTATTATTATTTTGGTTTATAGAGTTCATTTTTTAATGTTTCACGTTTCTAATTCGCAAGGCTACGGGTACTAACGGTAATTTTTTTAAGTCGATTACGTAACGGTAATTTAAATTAGATTAGCTTCACATTCCCGAGGCTTCCTTCAGTCGAACAACTGAAAAATCTTCTAATCCATATGTCTGATTTCTTTGAGGTGTTGTTACAAAGGAGTATTATTATACATATACTAAACCGTTTTTCACTGTAAAAATAATATAATTAAAAAATATAATTTTTTTATTATAATGGTTCTGTAGTGATAGTAAATTTGTTGGTTTTTTTTAGAAAAAAAAAATAGATTGTATTTTTTATATTTAACCTATTTATCAATATTTTTTTCTTATCTTCATCCTTTTATAATGTTTTTTTTTAGTTTTTTTTCCTTGTACTTTTTCTTTTGAAAATTTTTTTATTATTATTTTTTACACTTTAAATATTTATCATTCTACACTTAACTTATTTATACTATTTTTTTTCCTTATCTTCATTATTTGGTATTTTTTTTGTAATTGTTTTCTTTACATTTTTTTTAAAATAATATAATATACAAAACTAAAAGTAAACAGGGTCTTAATGTAATAATTGAAGTATTTTTTTATTATGTTAAAAATTAATTTGAAATCTTACATATTTTTATTAACATATATGACCTTTACTTTATTTTATTATATATAAAAATAAGTTTTTTGATTCATAATTATAATTTTTATTTAATTTCAAAAAATACACTAATAACACCTATATATTTATTTATTTACTTTGAAAAAAAATATTCAACCATGACAGGTCGAATAAAATCATTAATATTTTATTTATTTATTGACATATATTGTTCTTAATTTATTTAATTAAATATATGTATATATTTTTTGTTATTAAAGTTAATTAAAATAGTTTAAAATAGCTATTTAATATATTTAATCTATATTTCACTGCATGTCAAATAATTAATTTTAGCGAAAAAAATATGCAGGTCTTTCCAACATGACATGTTAGTTATCTTTGATACAAATGGGTCTATGTATTCCAAATAATCTTGATTTTGTTGTCTTTTAATATATATTTTTCATTAAAAATTAAAAAAAATAACCAAAAAAACTAATCAATTAATTAAGTGAATTTATATCTTTATTACTCGCTAGTTATGGTTTGATATTAGAAGATGATAGAAGTTACTACTCTGTCTAATGAATAGCATATATAAATATAAATTCCCCAAATTAATTAGTTAGTTTTTTTATAAAAAAAAATTGTTATTATCGGAAATAATATAGACAAGAGGTGGATGATTTTGTCTCTCTTCGTATAATTCTACAAGTCTCCAGTAATACCCCTGTATTTTTAATTATGTCTACTATATTATTATTATGTAGGCTCTGTTTGTTTGCAGGAAAGTGGTTTTTTTTTGGAAAGTAAATTCTGGGAAAAGTGAATTCCGGGAAAATATTTTTTGATGTTTGGTAGTGTTATAGAAAATGAACTGGAAAACATTTTTCAGTGTTTGGTTGTGTTATGAAAAATGAATTGAAAAATAATTTATTAATGAATTAATTTTTTTTTCAAGTTTATCTAATATATAAAAAATATTTAATCACTTACAATTGTCATAACCCAATTTTTGACCTTTTTTATTTTTATTATTTAAAAAAAAAGATGATGAAAAATAAAAATAAAATAAATGAAGAATGAATTAAAATTTGGGTTAAGGGCAACATAATTAGAAGTTTAAAGATTTAATTAAACTCTTGACTAGTTTAATTAATTAAATCAAGGGTTTAATTGGAAAATTGATTTAATTAAAATTTAGATTATTTTAATTAATGAAATCAAGAGTTTAATTGAAGAATTAATGAGTTTGAGGACTTAATTAAACTTTGATTTAATCAAAAACCCAGGACTGTTGTGTAAATAGCGCTATAACTCAAGGATTCAATTGAATTTAATCCAAGGGCACAATTAGAAATCAATTATTTCTGATTAAGGTCCCAATTGTTAAGTTTACACTGTCTAGGGACTAAATTGAAAAACAGTCATGCCCAAGGACACAACGGTGCCGTTTTGGAAGCATTGTTCATCGTCTCCTACGCTTGCGCGGATGAAGCCTGTTCAACAGGGAAATTTGCTGCAACAAATCCGGTCATGGACCATATCTCTTGCCCACGATCTCGTTCGTGGATTCCATAACAGTCCTGCAAATGTAGGACTGGCTGAGGGGAAGCTTCTCTATAAAAAGGGGGACGCAAGCACACCAGAAAAAAAAAAACCATCATAAACAGAAGAAAAACCCGGGGAAGAGGCCAGCAACCAAAAACCAGGAACGAGTGACCGAAGACCAGAATGAAACAGAGGTGGAAGACCCAAGAGGAGGAAGAACAACAGGTGACGAACAGAGAGGAGAGGAATTAAAGGGAGCCGAAAATCAAAGAAAAAACCCAGAATAACAGAGAAGCAAACGAAACAGAACCAGAAGAGTAGAGGAAAAGCAGAAACATAAAGCCTGTCAATCATCGTCTTCACCGCAGCACCTGAACCAACAAAACAGAGGAAGAAGGGCAGGGGAAACAAGCCAAGAACCACAAAAAATGGAGGACGAACAGTGATAATAAAAAGAAGAACCACCCGAGAGAACCGGCTTCGTCTTCATCTTTAGGAGCAGCAGACCACATGTAATCTCTCCTTTGCATTTTAATTCACTGCTATAGTAGCAAGTGAATAATAATTCATTGGCCTAGCTGTATTCTCGTTGAACAGCTGAGGGTGTGTAGAAAAAAAAAAGTGTTTTTCTTTCTTTACAGAAAGAAAACACTTTCCTTTAGCAACGTTATTATTTTTAGGTTGACTGGAATTCATTTTTCTTTGACTATTTTCCCTTGTTGTCGCCAAACATAGAAAAAGCAGGAAAGTGAATTCCTGGAATTCACTTTCCTGCAATCAAACACAGCTGTAGTATCTAAGTTTTTTTAATATGTTATTTTGTTAAGTTTTTTTTCCACATGTTTTAAAAGAATTATTTTTATTCTAGAAATACATTTGAGTTTTATAATGATACCATAAAAAAGTTGTTCAAAATTGCTCAAAATATTTTAAGTAATGAAAACAACTAGAATTAATCTACTATTAAAATTTTAAAAAATAAAAATTTTAATTTTTTTAAAGGTTTAAATTGTATTCTTTCATAGCTCAAGGGAATTTCTAAGATAAAAAACATATTTATGTTCATTTGGATGAAAAAATTTGACATGATGATATTGAAGAATTGTAAATCATATAAGGACATGATAAACATAGTTTAAAATATAGACTTGTTGGAGATTTTCCCCTTTATATAAGGATAAATCAAGTCAACCATGAGAGTTGTAGGTTTGCTTTTTAGAGTTTATCAGTTAAAGTTTCATAAATCTCAGAGTTATTGGAGACTTATATAATTATTAATTTCAGGATTCATGAGATTAGTTGAGATATATATAAGATCAGTGGTGGAGACAAAAAAATTTAAATGAGGGGACAAATTACTAACAAATGCTTGATATTATATATTATATAGACATGTGTTATATATAGAGAAATCAATTTAAAATACATGTACTAACTCATATCAAGTAAAATTAATTTAAGAATATTTTTAAAATAAAAAAAACTTATATTATAATTATTCTTTTTGAGTTTTTATATTTTAAAATTGCTTTATAATGACTTTATTTTTAATTTTATTAAAGATATTCTCTCTCAATATATACAATTGAACTTTCATTCATCTATTTCTAAATCTTCCAGGGATTAGTGAAATTATTAGCAACAATTCTTTATTGACTTGTTGTTTTATACAGGTGGGTTAAATATAAATATTAATATATTTTTTATTTTTTTTATTGTGTCTCTAATTTTTTTAGTTGTTCAGTACTTCATTTTTAATCACTAATAAGTTGATCATCATCATTTTTCATGTGAAATTCATAACAAAATACATATTAATTTATCAAAATTCATTTCAATTCATATTCACATGCATATAATATTATCTATATACATATTAATTTAACAAATCCATAAAATATCATAAACTCTAAGATTTTTAATAACTAATTATTAAGGAATAAAACTAAAATTAGACAATGGAATAAATAGAAAAAACAAAGGAAACTCACCTAAAACATAAAGCATAAAGTATAAGAGATTACTTACTTAACTAATTAATAGTTTAGGACTTGAAGAAAATTTTTATAGAGAGAGGAACAATAATTAAAAAAAAAAGTTTGCATCAATTAGTAATTAATAAAAAAAAATTAAACTTGTTAAATTATTATATTAAAATTCTAATATAAAAGTATTTAAAAAAAATTAAGGGAGTAATTGCCCTTTTAATATTCATTATGGCTCCGCTACTGTATAAGATGATTCAAATATTTATATTAATAATTAAAAAAAATAGATTGTGTCGTTTATCATGAAAAATATTACAAGTTACAGGCTCGTGTGCCATTTATTTCTAACAGTTTTTTAACTAGATCACTTCAAAGAAAAACAACTATCACATCGACATATTTGTAACATAGCCTAACAAAGATACTTGATTTATAACACAAGTACTTTACGAATAAAAAAATATTTTTTAAAATAACTATTATTACAAAACTAAATATTATATATCACACGAGGTGAATGATAATATATCTCAAATTTCAAGGTTTGTATAATCAGCTCATATAAATGTATTAGCATCATCTCATGTTTTCTTTTATCATGATTTATAGTATTCGATAAATACAAATCGTTTATTTTGAATCTAATAAACGTGATTTGATATATGATAAAAATAATTAAAAAAACTTAGCTTTTTATTATTTCATTTCTCATACTTTATTAAAAATTCGAGTCTTGCTTGACTTGAAGAAAAAAAAAAGTAAGAGAAACTTCTAATCACTATTTTCTTTTTATTTAATGTGTATCAATACTCGTATTAAGTTTATTAATATAAAACCATAATAATAAATTCATATATATTCTCGTATAAAAGTTTTTTTTAATTATATATTGATCTTTAATATATATCTTCAGATAGATTTGAGAAATATAAATTGATGTGAGAATGGGAAATAGCTCTTACACTATATTGATGGTCGCGCTTCGTCACTGGCAGGGCCAATTTCTTCACAGTATAAAAAAACAATGATAAAGCATTGTCATTGTATTTTAAAGAATGAAAAACAATTAACAACTCAACATAATAGGAAAAAAACTAGAAAAAAATAATAATTATCAAACCCTAAGAATTAAACTATAGAATGATAAAATAAAATAAAAAATTTTAAAAACAAAGTACTAGCAAAACCAAGTGAGATTGTCAAAACCTACAAATAATATCATGCGAACATAATAATTCAATAAAAAAAATATAAAAAAACAAAGTTAAATTTTAAAAATAATCAATTTTTGAAGGACAAGGTACAAAAACGACATCTAAAAAAAACTTGGGCCACTCGAATAAACCTCTCACTTAGATCATGAAATAAAAATAACTCAAATAAAAAAAATTAAAGAAAATAACAAAATTTATTTTTTAAAATGAAGAACTTTGAAGGATATAATTAGAAGGGAAAATGACACCTTCCAATATTAACTTTTTAAACTCATGACTTTGGATAATAACTAAATTGAAAGCACCGTATCTAGAAAGTAACTATTTAAAAACTTGGCTTGATTTGATGGGTTGACCCATATTCCAAGTGACTTTTGATTCAGACCGATCTGAGTTTTAAAAGAAATTAGAGGAAAATTAATCCAATGTAATTCGCTAAAAAATATAGGTTGAGCAGTGTTTTGGTTAACTTAGGAAAAATCTAGTAAAAATTTAATAGGATGATATTGAAGAATTGTAAATCATATAAGGATATAATAAACACAATTTAAAATATAGACTTGTTGAAGATTTTCCCCTAACCCCGTATAAAAGTTACAAAAGAATCTAAAATAACTTTGCATCCATATTCATAATAAAGAGAGATTATTTTTACAGATATTTAAGTGGTTGACATGCACAAAAAATATGAAAAAATTAAAAATCCCCTAAACCAATTTTTTTTTATATAATTACCAATAAACCTAATAAAAAATACCCTTATACCTCTAAACACAAACTTGCCCATCAAGAACAAAATAGCAGTTACTCTATGGATTTCACTGTACATAATCCATAATAAAATACTTATCTGTTTTAGTTTTTTTTTTTTTTAATTGTAACTGGATCGACTGAAAAAGATGTGCAAAGACAGGTCAAGATAACCAGAATATGCAATAAGATTTAGATAAGGTAATAACATGACAATGTGTCAAGTATCAACCAATATGCCAGAATGGTCAACCGATACGAAATAAGTGTCCCCTAAATATTGATTTGATTTAGATTTAAAAAGAAAGAATAATAATAAAAAAAAAAACCCTTAAGCAATCACACGTCATCGGAGACCACGGAAGAAAAGATAAACCTGTATCACTACCGTCATACATGGTTTCCTCCCCCTTCCTCTCAGAGGTTCTGTCAAATATTAGCAGCTGTCAAAATAGCTACGTGGAATCATCATTAAATACACGTCATCGGAGACAGATTTGAAGCCAGAGCGACGAACTTGAAGGAAATTTTTGAAGAAAGGTACCAGTTGGATGACATTGGACAAAATCAGGAAAAAAAAATGAGGGGTTTCGCTAATTTTTTCCCCTAACTGACAAATATTGCCATATGATAGAGATGCCGCCTGGAAACTCATGTAAAGGTTGTTGTTGATAGAAATGTGGTTGACTTTTTCTTTTTTATAAATATGTATTTTTAATTTTTGTAAGATATAATTTGTATTTAAAAAATATGTCTTTTTAAAAAAACAACCACATCTCTAAACAAAACAAAAACACATAATTGAACAAAAGTAAAAAATGGGTATCTTTTGGCTTTGCTTTGATGCCTAGACTTCGAAAGAACAATGAATAGATGCCGTGTCAGGACAACGAGAAACAAACATCTTGATGCTTTTGCTTGTCTTCTACAATTGGATTGTGGGTTACTGCTTAATAAAAGTGGGAGAGTGAGCAGACAAAGGAAATGTCGTGCAAGAAACTCTCGGGCGGCTTCGTGTAAGAACTCGATTGTTTTCTCACTTTTTTTAAGGCCGTAACCCATTCGTGCGCAAAACTCGGCCGTTGTAAGTTGAAATGTTCTCTCTCTTTTTTCTTTTTCGTACTGATCTTGCTCCACGGAGCAGGAGAAGGGTTAATCAACACCAATCCGACCAAACAGTGTTGATTAATTCGTGTTTTGTTTTCGCAGCAGCAGTACGGCGTCATCTGCTGCTTCGTGCCCGAAAATTTCCCGCAATGCAGCGCTGCTATGATATGAGAATTAATGCAGAAGAACGATCACGGCATGCCTAACGGCCGGCCCAAGTTCAGTCCACCGTAGCATTCCTAGACGCATGCATATTCTGTCCATCTAATTTAACAATAGTTTTGAAACCGATCTAGTCATTAATCAGGTCAACGGATCATGGATCAGATGGATTGGTCCAGGTCAACCTAGGTCAATCCAAAAAAAAAAATTTATGTTCTTGATGATTCACGACAGCTTACTGCATACAAAATTGAAATCCATCCTAGAAATTATAAATGATCCCTACTGCGAAAACAAAAATAAAATTAATACACACAAAATTTGTTGTTAAGAGGAAAAATTACAATATATATATATATATATATATATATATATATATATATATATGTGTGTGTGTGTGTATTAACAATCACTGCCTCTCAAAATGGATGAAGATTCCTTCCCACCCCATTAACATTAGACAAAAACCCCACTAGATCCGGCCTGCAAGGCAAATAGGAGCGACGTTTATCACCTTCTTTACTCCTCACGTAATAATGTTCTTGAAATTGAAACAAACCTCCTCCAGCTCCTTTCGCTTCCTTTCTTTTCTCTATGCCTAATCTCTGATGATGGAGGCCACTCTTCTTGCTATTAGGCATCAAGAACACAAAAGTATCCTTACCATCACTATTACTCGGGTGAATAAAATCTTTGAACTTCCTTCTCTTTGAATTAAACCCTCTAGAGCTGCTCTTGTTGTAGCTCCCTGGAGACCCCTCCTCCATCTTTGGTGTCAACACACAGTAAGTTTCAGGCTTTAGGCTGTCAATATCATCAGCTTCCGATGAAGAACACAAAAAGGTTTCACGGTCCTCGTAGAAGAGCTTCCTAAGGGGTAATCTATTTGATGAACGCAAATTAACTTCCTTTCTTATTTTTTTTTCAAAATTATTGGACGTCTTAAGTCTCTTGACTATTGATCATAGAGAAACAATAGTGATCAATATTCCAAACATCCTCAGCTTCTCTGCTTCTCAGCTGGGTTTTAAAGAGTTGAGTTAATTAGGTTTGCAAATTACAATTGTCCCCAATATTGATTTGTTCTTTTTCTGTTCTTCACTCTTAACTCTTCAGCATTTTGGCCTTTTAAAAGGTCAAAACAACATCATTTAATGACTGCCAATAAAAAAAAAATTGACTGGGTTTGACATAAATCATAACGAAGCTCTAATAGAATCCAGGAGATGAGAATTTGGCGAGGAATACTCTTTTAAAAGGTATGTACCTGCATTCAGCAATCAGCATCATAAATTTGGATCATGCACACGCGCGTGCACGTGGATAAAAAGGCATTGTGGCACTATCGTTTCAAAATGTAAAATATGGATTATAGAATTAAAAAAAATAATAATCTTGATATTTATAAGATATTTTTTTGAGATAATAATCGAACAATGATCATTACATGAAGTTTAATAGGTTATTAAATTAGATTATATATTCTACCTTTTACTTGTTTAGACACAATGATTTTTTTTTTATTTCTCTTGATACATTTTTATAATTTAAAAATGATTTATTTAAATAAATGTTTGTAAATTTTTTATTTATGATTTTAGTACTAAGATCCATTCACATCATATACAATTAAAAAAATATATTCTAAGTCCACATTGCCATACCAAAAGCTAGGAGGATCCTAATAAATTTTTTTCACACATCACATTTTACATATTCATAGATTTTATTTAAATAAATGACTCCTTTCAACAATAATTTAAAAATACTATAGTAATGATAGTAATTAATCATGGTAGAAACAAAGCACACAATTTTATAATATCAAAGCTTAAATAGTAGTGTCAAACCTCTAATGATTTATAAGGCTTTATTTATCAAATTGTTTGCAAGTTTTTTCCTATATAGATAATTTACTCAGTATATATGATCAAAATTAAAATTTAAAAGTAATATTTTTTTAATATTTTCATGCTTTTAAAACAATATCAAATTATTTTATCATGTTTTTATTTAATATGTAATTATATTTATCATGTATAAGAGATCCCGACATTTCATATTTATATTTTGATAGTATGACTGTTCTTATTTTCATCATGCAAGTTAGCTAACTTCAAATTTAAAATGAAATGACAAAAAAAATGTTTTAATTTTCTTTTATTAAAATATAACTATCCATAAACATTATAATAAATAATAAAACTCCTTTTACTTTTTATTTTCTTGTGCAGTTTTTGCATAAAAGATGTGAAAATTCTTTTATAATATGTGATATGAAAAGTATTTTTCTATTTTCTAAGAGTGTGTTTCGTATTGTGGTAGTTTTTGTGGTTATGGTTTGAAAAAAATTGTTTTATAAAAAGTACTTTTAGGTAGCGTTTGGGAACGCGGTTTCAACCGCGTTCCCAAAAAATTCAAAAGTTTTTTTTTTTTTACTAAAATTTATTACGGTTTGTATTTTTTGAATCGTTTTGATGTGCTGATGTCAAAAATAATTTTAAAAAAATAAAAAAAATATCATTGACATGCATTTCAGCACGAAAAGTTATTTGAAAAGCAACCGCTACCACACTGTCAAACACACTCTTAGTTGATGTTGGTTTGGTATTTATATGAGTTTGGTTAAAACTGTGGTTGAAATTGAAGTTAAATAAAAAGTAGTTTAATGTGTTTGGTTAAAAAAATGCTTTTTAAATTGAGGTTATATATATATATATAATGGTTTTTAATTTAAATATTATAGATTTAATTACTGCTATTACATCATGAAATAAATAATACATATTTTAAATATTTTTTATTGTTCCATTAAACTATCTACAATTTCATTACATATGAAATCCATCCGGACTACATTTTCTTTGGTTTCTTAAACACGCAACAACATCAGGTAAAATATCATCACGAACAAAATTAAAATTGTGATTAAATTTTGTAATTGCTACGTAATCAAGTGATCTTCTTCTAATTTTTTTTAATAAAATTAAAAATTAAAATTGATCCAGGGGCCAAATTAAAAAAGAAGAAGAATTTTCCATGAATAAGGGCCTAATTGCAAGATATCATAATTCTAGTGGCCAAATTGAAGAATGACTGCCTCAGCTCAAAACGGCGCCGTTTCAAAGCAAACTGTTCATCTCCTTCATCCCGAATCAGTGGAAATGGCAGCAAATCATGGTAGCATCCTTCTCGCCCCCACAATGCATGCCATTACCGAGGCACGAACGAAGAACGAAAACAAAGGGAAAGAAAACAAAAAGGACCCCGGGGATAAACAGAGGACGAACAAAAACATGAACAGGGGACAAACACAAATTGGACACACAAAACACAGGGAGTGAACGATATACACAGAAGGCAAAAAGGAGGACGAGCAAACACAAGAGAACAAAAGGATAGAAAAAAAAAAGACCCAGGGAAGGAAGACCGGAGAGTAAGCGAAGGAAAAATAGAAATAGAGAGAGGAAAGCACTGGCCAGCCAATGCACGAGCACCAGCTTTGCCTCCAAGTATACCAGCCCCCTTTGCTCTCCCCCTTTGAACAACAGATTAGAAAAGAAACACAAACAAAGAAGAAAAAAAAATAAAGGACAGAAACCAGTAGAGAGAGAGAGAGAGAGAGGACAATCCAGAACAAAAAAAGAAAGTAACAAAATAAAAAGAATCAGAGAAAAAGAAAACTAAAGGCAAAATAAGAGGCATTGTCCACAGTGCACCATATCCATTTGCTTCATCTCCAACACAAGTAAACTTCTTCTCTTTCCCAATCATAACAATTGACATTGTACACATAAATGAACAGTCTTCTTACAAAAGTAAACGGTTTTCTTTGTATAGAGGCAAAGAGAAGCAGTATGAAACTGCTATTTGCTAACCTGCGATCAAAAAGCAAACACATGGTGTGTCCTTATAAAATAAATCACGTTTCCTCCATTACCAAACACTTGTTTTATGTGGTTTGCTTCAAAAGCAGAAGCAACCACATAAACAAACACCCACTAAGTATAATGGTAAATAAGTTGGTGCAACTTCTTAGTGACTATTATTTATAATCACACATATGCACGTAACAGATGCATAAGTTTTATGGGAATATATATATAAAGGTAACAATAGCTTTTGACAAATGAGTTTGGAATGAATAAAAAATAAATATTTTGAGTATTTTTTCTTTAGTTCTTAAGGTTTTCCATTTATAACAAATTTCATTACTCTTGTTTTCGAGTTGTGCTTATTAATTTAGTGCTAAACGATTTCTTGTTTACTATCTTATATGTACAAACATGTTAGGGACTTATAGTTAATCGGATCATTTAAAAGGTGTTAAAAATTCACAATAAAGCAATATGCACATAAAAAAATTATTGGTTTTCAACTAAAAAATTTATACCCGAAAAATTTCATGTTGAACATTCAGGTTGGATGATAATTTCTAATTGAGAACGTTTTGCTCTATATAATTTGAACTCGAGAACAAGATCTTTACAATCTAAAAAGAATGATGCATGAGTTTTATGGAAAAAAAATATTTTTCCTTAATTAGTTTGATTTTTTTTTTTGGTTTATAATCTTTATTTTTATTTTTATTTTTATTTTTATTTTTCTACTTAGTATTGTTAAGCTTTTCTACTATGCTAGTTGATATCAAGGCTAAATGATTCCTTGTTCTTTTTTGTTTTTATGTTGTTATTGAAAATCCTTACATAAATATCCATGATAAATGTGGCCTTTATAAAAGTATTAGAGATCTATAATGAAACGAAATTATACAAAGGTATTAGGACCCATCTCACTATAAAAGGATAATTGATTTTTTCAACTAATGAGATTTTGCTTGAAGAATGTTATGTTAGATTGTTTTTATGGTGGGGAACAATTTATGACTAGAAAGGTTTTGCTTCATAAATAACTTGAATTCGAGAACAAGGTCCTTCTAATACAAAGAGATTGAAGCATGAGTTTTAAAGGAAGGAAAATATTTTTCTTAATATTTTTTTATTTTTAGTTTAGGAATTTTTTTTTTCTATTTACTATTATTAAGCTTTTTCTAGTTTTCTATTTAAAATGAATAGTTTTGCTGTTTTTTATTTTCTTATCCTGTATTAATAAGATTTTCTGATGTTTTTATTTAAAAACCTGCATAACCTTAAATTATATATTTTGGACTTGTCCCTATAGTTATGATTTCATCCTTAAAGATTTTGACCTATTATAAACTTTGTTACTTTTCGTTTTTGCATTAATTGATATTTAAAATGTTCTCGTATCTTAACTATTTCTATAATTTCTATTTTGGTACAATTAAAATTTATCTATTTGTTTTAAAAATAAAAAAATATATAAATTAAATACATACTATTAAGTTTCATATAAAACTATTTAGATTAAATAATCCAATTTAATATATTAGAGATGATAATTATAAAAAATACTATAAAACCATTGAATAATACAAATTCAAAACAAGTGCTAAGAGTTATTTTAAAAAAATCATGATACTACACATTGCAAGTTTAGCTTGTAAAATATTATAGTTTTCCCGAATTAAATTTTCTTGCTAATAAAAGGGTAAAAGGAACCCTTGTTCTTAAAAATATACACGTCAAAAATATGAGATTCTTATATGAATTCCGAAAAGAAACACGCTTCTCCTTGCATATGAAAAAAAAGAAGGGAAAATACAAATATAAAGTATAAACCCGTATAAAAGGAGAGAAAAATTTCCCCATATTTTTCACAATGCTGGAAAAGCCTCTAGTCCACGTGCCTCCAACATGGAAACTCGATGCGGAAATATCTTTAGTTATCCAGAACTCCAGATCCTGTTAATATAAGAATCACCGCCTCGATTTTTGAACCCAGACGACGACAGAATCAGCCTTACCATCCGGCAAAACCAATCCAGCCCGCCATTAGAATACTCCACTCCTCCAATCCTTCTTTCTTGCATTCCCCCCCCCTTTCTGTTATAAAACCAAGAAAGTAATCTTTTCACCACAACTAAAAAGAAAATGGAAATCAAACCAGGTTTGTCAGCTATAGTCACTGGCGGTGCCTCTGGAATCGGTATTTTCTTTTTCGCGTTTGTGATTATCCAGCTTAAGATCAATCACTGAAACTGCCCTTGTTTCTTCTTAATCAATCAACTTCTGCTAGTAAAATCAGCTTCACTTTATCTGAATATCCTCGATTCAGCGAATCTCAGTTTTTCATTTTATGATATTTAATCTGTTAGTTTTTTCTTGTATTTATGATTTGTGTATATATAGGGAGAGCGCTTAGTTTAGCTCTTGGAGAGAAGGGGGTATTCGTGACTGTTATTGATTTCTCTGAAGAAAAAGGAAAGGAAGTTGCGTCACTTGTCGAGAAAGAGAATGCCAAATTCCATCCCAATTTGGGATTTCCGTCTGCTCTTTTCATTAAATGCGATGTCTCAAAATCAAGTAAGTTTATTCATAATTATCATTTTGGATTTAAATTTTAACTTTGATTGCATATAAGGTCGTGCCATTGTGATGGTTATGTTGATTTTTTGTTTTTTATTTTTTTGGTGATGTAAATAGGAGATTTAGCTGCTGCTTTTGAGAAGCATGTGGCAACATATGGAGGGATGGATATTTGTATTAATGGTGCTGGAATCAGTAATCCCATACCATTTTATGAAGATAAAACAGATGGTACTCATTCGTGGAAGCATACTGTTAATGTGAACTTGCTTGCAGTAATTGATTGTACTCACCTTGCGGTAATCTTACTTGAGCTTATCATTTTTCATTTTTTGTCCATGAAAATATCTGGTTACTGAATAATTATTACCTGCAATTTCTGGACAGATAAACAGTATGCTAGCTGCGCAGAAGCCTGGAGTTATTATAAATTTGGGATCTGCTTCTGGTCTTTATCCAATGTATGGTGATCCTATCTACGCTGGCTCTAAAGGTCTGGTGATTTCCATTCCATCAACTTTGTGTTGATCACTGCGTACTTTTTTTTTCCTAATCACTGAACAATAGTTAATCCAGACAAGTGTATGAATTTCCATCTCAAATACTCCGATGCTCATAAGATTTGTTTCTCAGGTGGTGTTGTTATGTTCACTAGATCACTTGTTCCTTATAAACGCCGGGGTATACGCATCAATGTGCTTTGCCCTGAGGTGAGGCTATAACATCAAAGCTCGTGTAGTTCTACTAGTTATTTACTCATTTTTTTCTTTCACTGGTTTGGTTGGAATTCTTTCTTTCTTTTTTCTAAAAGGGTATAAGGGAATAACGTTTTCCTATTTGTTTCCCTTTTCCTTCAATAAGACTCATCATGATAAACAAAAAAATCCCATAGTCTCATAAGTAAATATAGAAGTTAAATTTATCATATAATAGCTTAGGCTTCTGTGTACTATGGTCATCACTTCATGTTATCTGCAGACCTTTGTGAATGGAAGTTAAATTGGCAACTATAGCATCAGCTCATCTCTGTTATTCTTCTTGGAATAATGTCGCGATCAGGATTATATATTTATGTTCCTGATTTATGTGGATAAATCTATTTCTGTGAAACCAATTGTCTCCTTGCTTTTCTTCCCAATCCATTTTTAAGAACTTTTAACTAAACATCGATTCAAATTGTGGCATTTTATTTTTTTTGTATGAATATACAAGCACAGAGTGGGTGTACTTCTTACCGTGGATAGTTATTTTATTTGTTGGAAAATCCAATGCAGTTTGTCAAAACACAGTTGGGAGAGAAAATCGATTCTAAATTTATTGACAAGGTGGGAGGCTTTGTTCCCATGAAAATGGTTGTCAAAGGTATAGTACAATATTTCTTCCAAATAAGTAACTATTAGTTTATTAGTTCAGAAATCTTTAATAATGCCTGTATTGGATTGCTACTCCTGTACTTGTGAAACATATGTCCAATCTCTTGTACAAGTTCCTGAAGATTATTTAGTTGTTTTTAATCCCCCCCTGTATCAGTACTTACCTATTGACTGCTTGCTATATACTACATTTCAGAAGGAATTTTTAACAATACATGATATCAGTTGTCACTGAAACTCTCTCTAAAGAAAAATTATGAAACTCCAATGTTTCTGCCTTTTGAAGGTGCTTTTGAGCTTATCAGTGATGAGAGTAAAGCTGGTTCTTGCCTGTGGATTACAAATCGTAGAGGCATGGAGTATTGGCCCACTCCCATGGAAGAAGCAAAATACTTGGTGCGTTCTTCAAATTCCAAAAGAAGAGTGTCATACCATGCCCCAGTGAACCTTCAACTTCCTCTGAGTTATGAGAAACTGTGAGTGAAGTTATGTCAAACTTATAACTTCCACTTTTTTTAATGGATTCTGTTTATTAGACTTCAATTCAATGTTAATTCGCATTCGTTAAAATACTCTGCTAGATTTATCTTCATCAAGATAGGATGCCACCCTTCCATCCAAAAATTTCTTTGTTCTTTATAATTCTTTTTTCCACATGTTTAAAGGTCCAAAATTATTGCATGGACACTCCCTTCTATTCCTTTCTCAGCTTATTGATTTATTTCAAAAATAGCATGCGAGTAGTAAAATCACTAACCAATGGAAACAAAGTCAAGGTGGAAGACTGCTAAAAATAGCTGTATAAATTAATGGTATGTATAATGGATAAGTAAATGATATATAGACACTTTTTCTTTACCAATTATACATGCTTAGCCACTTGGTTCATGGAAAAGTTTGGAATTGGTTTCATGGCAAGTTCTTAAAGATACTACCATCTCTGTAAGGTGCTTACCTTGTGAATTTGAGAAATATAAGCCTCATGCCTTTTTGGTTTTCTTTAATTACCTTGTTCTATCTCACAGAAGAGAGCATGCATGTAATTTTTTTTATCAATCTTTTTGTCAATTACTTTATCATGAACATTTCAAAGGGCAAGTATCTGCCAATCAGTTAGTGACAGTGACCAATACATTTTTTTTTCTGTTCAGAGTTGTTCAGACCTTGAGCCATAATTTTCGCAATGCTACCCGCATAGTGCGCGTACCATTGAGATTACCCATTGGATCACATCAAGTTCTTGTGAAAGTCATTTATGCTGGTGTAAATGCTAGTGATGTAAGTTCACGATTCCCAAAAGAATTTTCTTTAATTTACATTTTCTTTTTTGGTCATTGATTGTTGTTTCCAGACTTTAACCTGTTGTTAAAAAAAGATGAACTGTTTGGTTCACTGTGTAACCAGTTACTAGCTGCAGCAACAATACTATTGTTTGACTTTTATTTAGATCTTCTAGGATGGTTATCGAATTCATGAGATGACCGATCATAAATATAACTTTTGTTGAAGCAGATTACAATTCTGTCCATACTGGCTAGGTGTGTTAAATTATTTGCTATTTTCTTCACTTCAGAGAGGATTTGATAAGAGAAAACAGCTAATTCACAGAACAGTGACCACTTTATAAAAAAAGAATGTGAAGGCTGTGAAAAATGCTGGAGAAAGGAACACTCATGTTGTCAAGTCATTTGTTTTGCCCCCATTTGGTACCATTGACACCAGCATTGATGATCCATCCATCTCGACATATGATTATGCAATTCTATCTGTGTGCAAAAACACTTGTGCATTGAATACCTAAACAAAGACTTGCTATGAACTTTTGAGCAGGTGAACTTCAGCTCAGGTCGTTATTTCTCTGGCAAGAACCAAGACCTTACCTCCAGTCTTCCATTTGATGTTGGTTTTGAGGTGTGTATTAAAATCCCATTAAGACAATCTTGATCATGAGGCTACTAATTATAATATTTTTCAGACTGTTAGTATTTATGGTTTCTACCTGACTTTTAATGTCGTTTGTTTCCAGGCAGTGGGAATAATTGCAGCTGTGGGGGAATCTGTCACTGACTTGAAAGTTGGCACTCCTGCTGCACTCATGACTTTTGGAAGTTATACTGAATTCACAGTGGTATTAAGTCCCAAGCAGAATTGTTTCAATGTTTGGCAATTAGCAAGACTTGCTTCATTATCTACATCATAAATGGATTTTTAGATAAAAAAAAAAAGAAAATGAAATGTTGATTTTGTGAATATGCAAGTGTTAAGCTTTTAACTGCTTTGTACTCAATTTAGGTTCCAGCAAAACATATCCTTCCCGTACCTAGACCAGATCCTGAAGTTGTTGCCTTGCTGACTTCAGGGATGACTGCATCAATTGCTCTTGAAAAGGTCGTGCTTCTTTCACATGTTAATTCTGGTCAATTACCTGGCTTCGTTTTGTATTAATTTATATTTGGTTTGGTGTTATTACTCATCGGAAATGTCTCACTATTTTCTAGAGTATATCTAATAATAATCTGTGCAATGATTTGGGTTGTTTCCTTCTGACAATATTTTTCTCTGGTTGAACTTTTAGTGTGGACAAATGAAATCTGGAGAAGCAGTTGTTGTTACTGCTGCTGCAGGAGGGACTGGTCAATTTGCTGTCCAGGTTCAATTTTTTTCATTAATGAATGGTCTTCAATTCTTCATCCATAAAGTAGACAGTGCTGAATGTGATTTAGGCTGTGTCTAATGCTTTCATATTTTTTATTTCAATTTATTTTATATTCCAACAGCATATCAATTACTTGGAATAGAAAAACAGATTATATGTTTGAGTTGTGAAAAATCGTATAGATTCAATCCTTGTTGTGAACAGGAAGAACAATTCTAATTCTATGATTGTAGCTAAAATACCCTTTTCTAGAATATCATTTGGAAAAATTTCCACTTGTTTTTAAAGATCATATGTTGGAGAATTAGCAGTATAGAGTATAAAGGAAAGTTTGTGCTGTTCCTTTCAGAACAGAGGTCACTGAGGTTTGAACATCTTTAGGTTTTTAATCTAGGAATATAATTCTTCCATCTGAAAGACCCACAAGGTTCAATTACAAAAGTACCACAAATGATGTTTTATATTATCTAACATGTCGCAAAAACCAAATATGCTGTTGTTGATAATCATCCAACAAAAAGGAGAGGAGTTTAGGATTGATTTGTACTGACCACATGAAAAATGGATATTACAACAACAAGAGAGAACTGCAACGGTATTCTCCTTATACTATGCATTTTGGAACAATACTTTAACTTTTAGTGTGTCTCTATAAGATAGAGGTGGACAAATATGCAAACTATGATGGCATTCATAAATATTGGAAAATAAGCTGTATCTTTTGTATGTTTTCTTTTACCCATATATTTCTTCTTCTTGGTGGGTAGTTTAACATTCAGTTCTCATTTAAGTTTTGCCAAATCATTGATCTCCATCTTCACATGGGCAATGGTTAAATGTTGTGAATACTTAACTTGCAGCTAGCAAAATTGGCAGGAAATACAGTTGTTGCAACTTGTGGAGGTAATGAAAAGGCAATTCTTTTAAAACAACTGGGAGTTGATCGAGTCATAGATTATAAAGTTGAAGATATTAAAACGGTATGTATGTGTGATTTTATGCCACGCAGTGAATTACTGATTCATCAAATAGGGCTGCCTGATATCCCCGCTCCTTCCTACCTCCTCCCAACAAACACAGTAGTCTTATCAAAATTGTGCAGAATTAAGCCCATGCATGTGGACTTGCTTAAGAATAAGAAAGAGTTAAATCACATGGAATAAGGTCTGATCATATTTATGGGGATTCAGTAAATATTCCATTCCAAAAAAAAAAGAGAGTTCCAAACAATTGGGATTTCATAGGAGATTGGATGCAGTTGCTGGCACACTGTTTAAGTCGGAAATTTAAAACATCTCTAAGAAATATGATCCTATTTTGCATAAAAAATTTAGAGCCAATACTGAAGAATTTTTATTTAGTTGTGTTTCTCTTGCACAAATATAGAACAAAGCTGTTGTGGGCTTGTAATAAGTGAGCTATATTATTAAATGTGCAAAAGGCCTTCACTATTGCCAAGTAAATCTCACACTTGTATAGGAGATTATGGGATCTGAGTATAGAAATTTCATGAATCTTGCAATTAAATTCTTTTGATTGCTGTGCTTTGAGGAATTTTACGACTCAATTCTGCCAGGTTCTAAAAAAGGAGTTTCCAAAAGGTATTGACATCATCTATGAATCTGTTGGTGGTGACATGTTTGATTTATGCTTGAATGCTTTGGCGATGCACGGACGACTCATTGTGATCGGAATGATTTCTCAGGTTGCTTTTCCTGACAAGCATCTCAATTGATTGTATTTCAGATTTTATTTTTCCTTTTTCTCATTTTTAAATTACAAAAAATTACTGTATCTAGTTTTATCACAAACTTTAAAATTACTTGAATTTTGTTTGCACACCACCTTGGTGTACCTTTTGTGAAGCCAAACTACTATTTACTTTAGCCTGGGATGCTCATGTTTACAGAGCTGGGAGAAAAACTTGTGTTTGTTCTTACCTTACCAACATGAAAAATAACTTGTGTAAAATGAAATTCATCATCATCTCTATGGAAGTTGATGGACAAACTCAATGCTATTTCGAATTTATGCGGTCAACATAATCATGTCAATTCCCATTCCTCACTTCATGTTAGATTTCTTATATTCCAAATTGAATAATCATATGGTTAAATTTATGAGGTTGTCCTTGAGCATACTACATTACATGTGTCTGGTATTGATGTGCAATTGGCAATTTGCAATATCTTTTGCCTTAATTGATGTTGTAAATTATACATTGTCCATAAGCTGATTCATTCTTCTTCATCTTTTTTTCCAGTATCAAGGAGAGCATGGATGGACACCAGCTAATTATACAGGACTCTGTGAGAAGATTTTAGCAAGAAGTCAAACTGTGGTATGTAGCTGCTAGACTATGAATGTGGTGTCATCACACACTTCCATATCATTTTATGAATCTAAAGTTCATTATTTTACTTATTTTACATTCTAACTTTCATATTTCGTGGAATATTTAGATGTCCTTACTCAGTTGAGTAGTGATTATTCAACATGATTTTGTTTCCTGTATGCGTTGCAAGAGCATCTTGCTTTTTAAATGTTGTAATTCCATTTCTTGGCCAGTTAGCATTACCACCTGCCCATGTTCACTAACTTAATATACTTTTCAAGTGAATACTAATCTTGATGATATTGTTTAAACCTGAAAACTCTAAAAATTACCCAAGCTCAATTGCTACAACTAGAATGTTCTGTATGTTAAGGTTAAGGGGTTAGAGTTGTTGTTTTCGAACTAATTTCACAACCCATCTTTGTGGAATATACTAGCTTGTAGTAAGCTCCTATAAGTAAGCACATTGCTTGCTTCTACATATCTGAATGCACCCAATTATTTTCTTCCCTTTTGATGCGTAGAGTTTTTGTGCATCTTGATTTGCCTTGGCTTTTGCCAATGGAAGCATGGATGTACCACATAGCGTATTCTGCCCTCTTAGGATATGGAAAAGATATACGAACCTTGTACTTTTTGCTAGAACTGAATGATCATCAGCAATCAAGTGGAGCATTATATAAATTATCTTGGACGAGATAAAAATACTGGCCGCCTTTGATTCCTTTTTGTGGATTACAGGCTGGTTTTTTCCTTCTACAACATACTCACTTGTGGGCACAACATCTAGACAGACTATATAACATGTTCGCTTCTGGAAAGCTCAAGGTAATTCTTTCTTTTGGCTCTATTATTCCAAAGACTTTTCTGTTTTTTTTTTCAAACTACAATAGCTGTATGAAGCTATATTTTAAATTGCTTTGTTGGCCCCCTATTTCAAGCTCACAGGAACCTTTCCTTTTTCTATCATTGAGATGAATAAAGGTGATAATTTTTTTCCTTCGCACTCACTGGTTTTCTCTTCCAAAGCACATGCTGATTTCTTTGAATTGAACAAATTGCGTTCTTCTTCTGCCTTTTATGCATGGCCAAAACTAAATAGACTTTGTGTATTGTTTTGCAAGTTTTGCAAATTCATCACATCCTTTTAGTTTGGATGCAGCCTAGAAGCTTAAGTATTGACTAATAATGGTGAGTGAAGTAGGAAGTATTAGATTAAAGCCATGCAAGAGGAAGTGAAGGGAGTTCTCCTCCAATTAAAATGAAACCTGTTTACGATGTTAATATCATTTGCAAACACTGTCTCGTACACAAACATCATTGCTCGTCAACTTGAACTCATAAGATTGAACTGATTTTATTCAATTGTAACAGGTTGTGTTAGACCAAAAAAGATTTGACGGTGTCCATTCTGTTGCGGATGCTGTTGAGTACCTTCACTCGGGTAAAAGTGTTGGCAAGGTGTGCAGGATGCTGACTTTATTATGCTCAGTTCATTTTATTTATGTTTTTCCTTTTTAAAGGTCATGATCACAAGATGGCTCAATTCTTTACAACATATATTTTACAGGTAGTCGTCTGCATCGATCCAAGCTTCAGTGAACAAAAGTCAAAATTATGAGCATTTGCTGTGAAATTACCTCTCAACGGCCGCCTCTGGTTTTAATAAATTAGTTTATGGTTGGAAGAAGATTCGACCCTATCTCACTCTGGGTTTGCAGCTGGTCCAAAGATGCTAGTTAAACAATCCTAAGAAAATCCATCAAAATGGAGAGCTAACATGTTAAGTGCAAATCCAATAGAAATTAAATATGGCCGGGGGGTAAGAGTGGAATATGAGTGGTGATATGGATTTTCACTGAGATCGAGCACAAAGACCTCTGTTTCTGAGTATAATTAGAGCATTGGTATCTGTCATGCGGATCAGCGGACATGACAAAAGAAATTGAAGGGTCTATCCAGATCATCTTATCTGTTGAGTTCTGTCAAATAAACCACAATAACGAAACCTTTTACCGAGGTTCGAGTTTCAACAGTTTCGCCGTTTTTTATCCGTGCTTCTGTTTTTGGCTGTGGTCCATTCTCCATTTTCTTTCCTTCTAAGAAAAAATTTCAAAGGAAAGACTACTTCATGCCTTCATCGTGGTGGATATTTTCAATGGTTTTGAATTCTAAGTTTAACGAACTATCATCTTGCTTGCTTCATTTAGTTCATGCTAGTCTCGCAACCCACACTGATTAAGACATCTCTGAAAAAATTCCTTGGGCACTGCCATTGCAACGACAAGATTTTATCGAGACAGACAAGAAGTGAGATAGTCGACTTTCATTAAACATAACCTAAAATAATCACGAAGCAAGCAATGATATTACAGGTGCAGTTCTTCACCACTGTTTCTATGCTACAAAATGATAATGATCTGCTTGCCTTTCAACTCCATGATGGCTCGTTACAGGATCAAAAAACCAAAATGTCAGTTCTCCATTATATATTAGCTCCTACGCTGAAACCAAAGGAACTTGCCGCTGCCCAGCTATAGCGAACACTACTTTTTGCCTGTCAAAAAGCAATAATACAAGACATGAACCTTGTAAATTGATTTTCATCCAAATATGTGTGATCTATTGATTTTGTGGCGGGGCATTCTATTTTCTATTTCTGGTATGTGTTCGAAGAAATGAATCCGGAGGAACATCCGATTTAGATGCCACGGTGAAGGGGTGTATTGGACTATTGGTGGCGGCATCCATCTCAAAACTGCTCCATGTTGAAATTAGGTTGCCCCCTCCCCAAATGGGTTATCTAAAGACTTGCTTTTACTAAAGGTTATGAAGGGCTGAAAGCAGTACTTACTTGCTCTGATTCGTTTGGGGTATCTCCTATTCAAATCTGTGGCATCTGAAACCTTGCCATTTTCTTCAATTTTTCCCTCGTCCTCCGTGTTATCCTTGACTTCGTTGTCTTTCGTGTTTTCCTGATCTTCATTGTCTTCTGAATCATATGCCCTTATAATGTACACCTGGTAAAAAAAAGTAGTAACTGAGGGGATTGATATCCATAGAAAACAACAACGGCTCACCAACATAACTGCAGCAGAAAACATAGACAGTTCTGAATTTACAAATAACACTCTGTTAAAACATCACTCAGATAGGCAGGCTGATCCTTCTTCGCTCAAATAGGACAATACTTGCATTCAATTTGCAGCTCAGCATGCAGCTTGCATCATTAAAATTGCATCCTCCAGCCAATTTTGCATGGGGCCAGAAAACAAAATATCCGTATTTACAGAAATGTAATGGAGGTCGATCACACGGCAATGAAGAATGCCTGTGCCTAATATTGTTAAATAAATCAAGTACAAGTTTTATGGGTGAGAAGGCGCACCTTAAATTTAGTAGGGCTGACAAGCTGGAATACCAATGCATCTCCATCAACTAGATCATGGTTAATAGCAAAACCTCTCCATCCCCCACTAAGACCAGTTTTTCCAGCCAGGTATTTCGTTTCAGATTCATCTCCATTTTCATCTTCCAAAGTGATCATTTCATCATAATGGGGAAGGTGAGCCTTACAGAAGGGGACCGGCAGACCCTATTGGTAACATTGAAATCACAGTTAGTGACCCAATGACAGAAATTTCATGAACTTCCCATCTTTTGTAGAAAAAAATTAATCATACAAATATTAATGATCAGCTTGATTATACAAATGACTACTTGGAGGACAGTAAAATCTTGCGTGTACATGGTACATTAAATGGGGAGATAATTACTAAAAACCGGAAACTTTTTAGTTCTGGGATTACCTTTGTAAACTGACCATTTTTTAATAAAAGCCAAGTCAAACTCTCTCCCTCTCTCTAGAGCTATAAATTAATTAGATAGACCATGGACTCTTACCAGCCAAAACCCTCCAGTGACATGTGATTGGAGCATAGGTTTTACAAAACTTGGGAAATCAGCTCCCAAACTTGACTGAATTTGATCTGCCCTATGAATTGCATATATCCTTACTTCATCAGAAGCATAAACTCTATTCAAGAGATCCCTCCTTTGATAGCTCCTGTAATACAAGTGCCACTCACAAAACACATAAGACAAGTTACAAAACACCCAACAAAATGTTAGAAGTACTCAAAATCTCTTTTTTTTTTTTTGAGAAAAAAAGGTCCAAGTATAAAACCTTCTGGGTCTCGCCAAAGGTTCAATTGGAACCTGCCAGAAATCACTATATATCAGCCCGAAAATCAATCTTGGCATTTCAGAGGTCTAAACTTTAATATAAAAAATTAAGCTGTCATCGTTGCAAAAACCAAAGCTTACTTCTTTATAGCTAACAGGAGGCTTGTCTGCAACCCGGTTCGACCTTCTAACAGGAGTCAAGGCCACTGGTGACCTAGAAATTCTGGGCTTCGCTTTCTTCACCTGTTTATTTAATTACCACACAATCTCTCCATAAACATACTAGAAAAAAAAAAAACAAAAAAAAACCATTAAACAAAACAAATACTCGAGCAAAAGCATTTACTGTGTGTACTCACTGGAGATGGCTTGGAAAGGAGACTTTGAGAGAGCTTTGTGAGGTTGAGCTCTTCCATTCTCTTTTTGTTCTCCTCCATCCTCTTTTGCCTGGTTTCTTCGTACGTTTGTTTTGATTTCATCATTTTTTTGTCAGAAAGATGAACTTTTTCCCCCCTTTTATTAGAGTGAAAAAATTAATGACTTGAAATAAAAAGTTGAGGAGAAAGTAAACTAATTGAGTATCGATTTTTTTTTCCTAATAGTATTATCTGTCGGCCTCTCTCTCCGTGTGGAAGGTCAGTGGTGGAGTGGTGAGTTGTAAGAGTGAGCGCCTTGTTTAGTAGCGTTTGAATTCAAAACCTGGTTCGTGTCATCAACTCTATATTTTGGGTTTTCATTCTTCTTTTTTTGAGAAGTGTGCCTCTTAGGGCATTTACATTTGCCATGTGGATTGTAGAGTTTTTTATCGTTTATGATTAAAGGAGTTCTTTTTTCTATCGATATCTGAGTTGAATGTCTTAATATTTATATCTTAATTAATATTTATCAGTTAATAAATTAAAATATTTATAAATTATTCATTAAATTTCAGATATATAATAAATATCTATTATCTATTATTTATTTATTAATCAATAATATATATATATATATATATATTTGAAGTAAGCATAAATATAATAAATAATAAATATTATTTATATACATGTATTTTATATTAGTATTAAGATATGTATATGTCATATTATATTAAAAAAATTTAAATATTTTATAAATATATTATATATTATAAATATATATTTTTTGAATTAAATTTGGACGAGTTTTATGTCAGATTTAATAATATGTATACTTTACCTATTACCTATTAGATTTTAAAAAAATACCTACTCGTCCAAATCAGGTCTAAATTATCATCTTTATTGTTGAGCTAACTTTTATAGAAAATTAGTTTTTTTAATTAGATTTTAAATATATCATTCATATTACAAATAATATATCTATAAAAAAATTATTTCTCATAGTTATTTGAATATAAAATAATAACTGAAAAAACAAATTCATTTACTATCTAAATGAATACCTTAATAATATGACTAATATACTAATAAAATTAAAATACAAAAATGCGTTCTGGTTCATTTTTTAACGGGCGAATCATTTTTTTTAATGTAATTGATTTGACCACATGAAAATATCATGACGTTCTCTCTTATTAGTAATTTGATTTATAGATGAACCACTACTTTTTTTTAAGGATATTATTCTTGTTTTAGAATTTTTTCGGAAATCATGTTTCTAAATTTTATTTATTTATTTTAAAATATATTAATATCAAAAATAAATTTAAAAAAATAAAAAAAAAATTAATATATTTTTAAATAAAAAATATTTTTTAAAAAACATCTACCACAGTCACTGCTAAATATACTCGTCTCCAACTTTCATCCACCTCTGTCAAATTTCAATGCGAACCAAAACTCTACTACCTCGTAGCATAGGATCCATGCATATAAAATCTCTTTGCATAAAAAATGCTTTTCATTTTTTTATAACTATTTTTTTATATGTAGTTATAACATGCTAATATTAAAATAAAATAAAATAATAAATACAAAACACTTTAAAAAAAATTCGAATTTTTTAAAACAACCTCCCCGTTAAGTCAAAGGAGGGGACTCCAACGAATAAATCTGATCAGTAGCCGTATCAGGTCCAAAACTTCATTTGTTCAAAACATCCACAATCTCATTTCAGTTGTTAGCTCTGGTTCATGTTATTTTCACAAGCAATACTAACAAATTGGCAGCTCTCCTCTGGGACGATTCAATAACCTAACAACAATCGATGAAGTAGACAAAATGTTATGAATCTCAGTTCTCAGCCACTGTTTCTATGCTACTTGACAAAATCTAATCAGTAATTAGCGAGTGCCTTTCAACTCAACAATGGCATGTTGCAGAGACAAGCCAAGCCAAAACAAAAGATTCATTTCTCCACAATAGGTTAGCTCTTATATTGCGAAGAAGGAAACTTGCTGCTGCTCCACATCATGAAACACTACTTTCTGCCTGGAAAAAGCAATAATATATCCGACTCAGAAACTTGTAGAATGGTTTTAAGGTGATATAAATACGTGTGCGAATTGATCAGTACTTCATTTTTGTCTTCTAATATTCTGACCATTACCAAAATTTACCTATGAATGGCGATAAACAAGAAAAAGATTCTTGATAGCAGTTCAAGAATCCTTGAAGCAAGTGTTTTTACTTATCAAATTTCCACAAAGCATTCCTATCATTTTTTAAATGTTAGCGTTGATGGGGATTCCCAGTTAGAACATAGATTTTCACTAAATCAAGCTTAAACTTTAACGCATCCCAACAGGTACTCATATTTCAATTTAGGGATCAGAATCTATTTATATAACTACTAATATGACTATTTATGTGGATTGATTTCCTATCAAGGAAAACTTCTGAAGATTTTGAAGGGTTGAAAAGCAATTACTTGCTCTGGTTCGTTTGGCTATCCCATCCAAGTGCTTGGAATCTGAATTCTTGTCATTGTCAATGTTTTCCTTCCCTTCATTATCTTCCTCCATGTCTTCCTTGTTTTCGTTGTCTTCTGAATCATATGCCCTTGCAATGTACACCTAATAAAAAGAGTCGCAACTAAGAGAATTGAGACGCATAGATTACTCATGTGGCTGTAATTCCATCTACATAAGCGTAGCAGAAAAAATGGGCAAAAATACTTCGTTAAGACATCATTCTGTTTAGGCAGGCCTGCCAAACATATAACAGGACATGAACCAGAAGCAATATATTGAGGCAATAATTCCATTTTGGTCCGATGGGGCAATGTTTGTATACAGTCCAAGGTTTAGTATTTTACCCTGCTGCACAATATCTAAATCATAGAACTTACTTTTAAACCACAATTCAAATGCACACCAGTCAAAGATTCTGTATCAACTGAGATATAACAAGAGATTAATCACATTGCACCAGGAACATTGCCCAAGCCTATTGTAAAACAAATCAAGCATGGGTTTTAAAGAGTGAATTAAGGTGCTTGCCTTAAACCTTGTAGGGCTGACTAGATGGAATACTAATGCATCTCCATCAACGAGTTCATGATCAAGGGAAAACCCTCTCCATCCGCCACTAAGACCAGTTTTTCGAGCAAGGTACTTCGTTTGGAATTCATCTCCATTTTCATCTTCCAAAGTCATCATTTCATCACTAAGGGGAAGATGCGACTTGCAGAAGTAAACTGGCAGGCCCTGATAGATACGTTCAGCGATTTCATAAAACTCCAATCCCCTAGTAAAATCTGAGCATGCAATTACCTACCATCTTTACTGTTTGGAGAACAAGGACATGATGATCATTGAACATGAAAAGGACCAAAATTGACAAATTATTTCTCCAAATTTTTACCTCTTCAGTTTCTCAATTGGTATCTACAGAAAAAGGAAAAAATGTAGTGATAATTGGTCTGTTTACAAGCCAGCAACTTTCTCAAAAGAAAGATTCTTTCCTTCTAGCTTTCTATAGTTACAATAATGAGGCAAAACCAATGATTTCTTACCAGCCAAAAGCATCCGCTGACATGTGACTGGACCATGGGTTTTAGAAAACTCGGGAAATCAGCTCCCAAACGTGACTGAATTTGTTCTGCTTTATCAATTGCATACGCCCTCGCTTCACTAGAAGCATAAACTCCAAAACCTCTCCTTCGGGAACTGTAGCTTCTACAATACAAATGATCATCACAAAAACACAAGAATTACATAATCATAGTTGCATAAAAACATCCACCAAGATTTCAAGCCCTCAATCTTTTAAACAAAAGAATTCCGGTAACAAACCTTCTGGTTCTCTCCAAAGTTTCCACTGGTAACTGCGAGAAAACAAAAGATACTTTCAATTACACCACCACTGCATGTTAGCCCAAAAATCGAACATGGCATCTCAAAGGTCTGGACTTTGAAATAAAAAATTTAAGCTTTTGCTATTCAAAAGCCAAAATCCTTACTTCTTTATAGCTAACAGTGGACCTGTCTGCAACTCGAGTCGATCTTCTCACAGGAGTTAAGGCCGCTGCTGGCCTAAAAGTTCTGGGCTTGCCTTTCTTCACCTGTTCAATTATTATCACATAACATTCAAACAAGACAAAAAAAAAAAAAAAAAAAAAAGAAGAGAAGATCCATTAAAACACAATAGCAAATGCACACACATAGACGAAAATTAAAGCACCTTTTTTACAAGAAAATGTACGTACTGGAGATGGCTTAGAAAGGAGACTTTGAGAAAGCTTTGTGAGGTTGAGCTCTTCCATCCTTTTCTTGTTCTCTTCCATCCTCTTTTGCCTGATTTCCTCGTATGTTTGCTTTGATTTTGCCATTTTTTGTGTCACACTTTCTGATTCAAAAAAGCCAACCCCTTTTTTCTCTTTTTTATTGATGAAAAAAAGACTTGAAGAGGATATGAAAAAGAGAAGAAGAAAAACCAGGACTGTTGGTTTCCTTTCCTTTTTATTTGGTTTTGTACAGATTTAATATTTCACTAGCTTTGTTTAAATTCAAAATCTGGCTCACGTCAGCAACGGTACGTTCGATTCTCTTCTTTGCCTGCCTTGAGGTTTAGAGGTAATTTTATTTAAAAACATATTAAAATAATTTTTTTATTTTTAAAATCATAATTTAAATCAAGTTTTTGAACCAACTTTAAAATTTAGAAGATATAATTATGAATGTAGTATTATTTTTTTAAAATGATATATTAAAATAATATTTTTTTAAAAAAATATTTTTAATATCTATATTAAAATAATTTAAAAATATAAAAAAATAATCTTAAACAAAAAAAAATAAAATTTGTTGAACCCATATTTGAAATGTAATACCAAAAGAGCTAAATATACCAATAGTAAGGGTAAGGGATTATAATTATAATTTATTATTCAAGTTTATAAAATAATGAAATAGTATTTACAATGGAATAATAAATATAAATATTTATAAATTTCATTTAAAAATGATTTTTTATGACTTGAATAGTATGTTTTTTCTTCTCTTAAGCAACAAAACCTTTTTGTTTTTTTCATTGAAACCATACTTTAACTGTTTGTAACTGTCATAACTACATTACGAAAATACAAGATAATCTTTACGTTTTACCAAGTGAGTCTTTGGAGAAAAAACCATACCCAATGGACGACTTGTGTATATGCAAGAGAAAATCACTCGCACTATTTTTTTTTATAGTTTAGTTATTTTCACTTTGCTCCTATTTTCTTACAATGCACGCAAGAAGGCCCCACAAAATTTTCGTGTAATATATCACTTAATCTTGCTTTCTTCTAGTATTTAGGGATACATTCTGAGTGGTGAATGAATGCTTCACAAAAACATTGAAGGACACAGTGACATAAATGGGTTTGTTCCCCGACAAAAAACTAGAAACAAGCCAGTCATTTCATCACCATGGGGCTTTAGCAACTTCTTGGAACTTAAGCTCTAGATTCTCAGAATCCACCACTAATTTCTCAATCTCAACGCCTAGCCTATTTATGGTGTCTTTCACTTCCAAAAGCTTTGCCTCAAGAGTTTTCATCTCCTCCTTGGCGTTCACTCTTTGCAGAGCAGCTTCCTCATACGTCTTTGATTTAGCAGATAGGTGCATAAGCTGTCCCAACCTAGCAAGCAAAAAACCGACATTCATTCCTAAGCCTTCAAAGGCCTTCAGAGTCTTCTCCCAAATTGCAAAGCTTTCCAGAGAAGTAGTCAGCTTTGAAGCTCTAATGGCATCTGCAATATTGATAGTCTCGGAAAGCATTCCAACAACCAGTTTACAGTTAAGGCCATCAAGAAGATGGTCATGGAGAAAGGAATTTTGACTGCAGCAAAGCTTATAATACTTGGTTTGAAGGTGTTTGGAGAGCTCACTGTTAATTACTAAGCCATTTACAAGAATGTCAAAATCCTCGAAACATTTCACTTCTTTAAAATCAACAGCAGATTTTGACAATCTGACTCCATCTGTAGTTTCCGAGCCAAGATCTTCACTTTCATATTCGTACGGATCTGATAAAGGCCCAAAGGTGGTAAGACAGGTCATCTTGACATTCTTTTCACAGTTCTTTTCAGGATTGTCATGCGATAGATGTTCGAAATCCAGATCTTCCATCTCTTCGCTTACCTTGCTCAGTTTTTCTACATGAACTGCTTCATTGACTGTAGACAACGAAGATATGTTAGATCACACAATGCTCTGTCATTCCTAATTGATAAGTGAGCCAAAGTGGGTGCTGAATTTTGAAACTTACTAGGAGTCATTTGTTTAATAGCAGCTTCCAATTTTAAAAGGCCAAGGGCACCATCCACTTCTTCTGAACTATTGACTGCAGATAAGGAAGATGAAAGGTAACATAATGCTCTCTGCCGTTCATAATTGATAAGTGAGCATAAATGAATACAGGACTTTGAAACTTACTAGGACCCATTTGTTTGACACCAGCTTCCAATTTCAAAAGGGCAAGAGCACCATCCACTTCTTCTGAATCATTTACTCTCACAATGTAGACCTAAATGAAGCCAAACAGCAATAGAATTAATAATAGAATTTGTAGAAAGAGATATTCATGCAAAATAACATTCACGAATGATGTCTCACAATCCGCATGCAATAGGGATAGGAAACTGTTTCTGGTCCTCATTTATTCTGTGATGCCACATTCACATCAATGTGCCTGGCAAGGTTAAGGCTGCAGGTATTTGAAAAGGCAAGAGCTGACAAATTCCAACTCTCACAAGATACAGAAGATACATAGCCACGAATCCAACGAATCTAAACTAAGATCATGAGACTATATGAATAACCACTAGATAAAATTTCCCTACTCCCTCGTTTCTTATTCTTGAAAGTTTAAGATTTAGCATCTAAATTGCCTACTAGTAGCCAGTTTCTCCAAGGCTTCAAATAGTAAAAAACGATTTATATGTCTGTTGGCTTAAAGTTTTGTTTCTCGAAGCAATCCTGAAACTTTCGAAGCAACTAAAATCATTCAATTTATTTTGGGACCCTAGAGAGTAGCAATTGAAATAAAGTAATCCAGCAATTGTGCAGTCAAGATTAAGATTTATAAAATTACCTTGAATTTGGCAGGCTCGACTAAATGAAAAATCAGAACATCTCCCTCCATTATTTTGTGATCGATAGAGAACCCTCTCCATCCAGCACTGAGGCCCACCTTGCGTGCAAGATATTTTGTTTCATAACTTTTTCCCCTTTCATCTTCCAAAACAAACATAGTGTCCTCTTTCGGCAAATATGCTTCACAAAAACTCTTAGGAAAATGCTTCCATCCAAAAAGTTGGCCATTCAGATCACTCGGAGAATCAAATATCATAAACTATGAAAAACTGTCAACAAAAGAATAGAACCAGCTTGAAGCTTACCAGCCAAAATACTCTGGTAACATTCGAGGGTAGCATATGCTTTATGATGCTAGGGAGTTCAGGTGATAGATTAGATTGAATTTCTTTCGCTCGCATCATGACATCAGATTTAACTTCCTCGTTATCATATAGGTCATCAATTTTGGCTCTCTTCGATGTGTGGCTATAGAGAATAAAATTTAGTTAACATTGTGCAGATTACAATACAACGCTGCTTCTTACAGTTAAGGGAATATTGGATAGCCTCTGAATTTAATCCACTGACCTTTCAGACTTCACAGAAACATTACTCGGTACCTGTTCAAGAATTGGCGATTCTCTAATCAAACGAGCTTTACCATTTTTAACATTTAAACAAGATGGGAACTTTCAGTAGTGCTTCAGAATACAAATGATTTTCTTGGTGAGGAAAAGAATGCTTTAAGCAGCCGTCTGTTATTGCTTTGGTTCTGTTGGTTATTGTTTTCAGAAAGCACAAGAGCATAAAAACATGTAGAACATGAATTAGCTTTCCATCTGTAAAAGCTATTTTCAATTTCATCAATAATGTTTTCCAAATTTGTTCTTTCCGTGCATCCCCTCAAAGTAACCCTTCAAGTTCTTCTAAACTGCCAAATTATCATTTATGTGGAATGAGTAGTATGCAGTCACGCAAACTTGAAAGAATTTTCAGTTACTTTCAGCTATTACTAAAAGCTAACATGGTTGTGCCCTTCAAATTGTTTCCATTTTTTTTATAAAAAAAAAAGTGATCAGAAAGACTATCAAAATTAAATAATTGAAAAACCATTTTCCGAGGCCAAAAATAGAAACCTGTTTTGTGAACACAAAATTAGGCTAAGAATACCTAGTGACACCAGCTAAAATTGATCAGTCTCTTAACTTCAAAACATAAACAAACTGGGCTAGCTCCATTAGCCCAGAACATCAACAGCGATTCATCAACAAGAGCCGCCGCCACCCCCCCATAAAAAAAAAAAAAAAAAAAGAGCAACTGGGCACATAAGTTCTAGTTCTTAAAGAAAAAGAGAGACAAAAAATAGCAAACCTTTTTTATTTCATTCACTTTCGGTGGCCTTCCTCGCTTTTCCTGCAATGTAAACCCAAAACCCACACATTTAGCCAACAACCTGAGTTGCCGAAGCACGGGACTAAACACAGAGAGAGAGAGAGAGCGAGAGAGATGACCATCTGTTTGTTTACTTGAAGAACAGCCATGCTTGGTGAAAATCGTGGTAACCAACAACAAGAAGAAGGTGCGTCAAAGAAAAGGGGTAAACTTTTAATATATGTGGAACGTGAAACAAGGTCTGAGACGAAGGAGAAGATGAAAAGACCGTTAATTTGAAATTTGTACTGTCTACCACTCTTTTAAGCCTGAGTTGTCACTTCTCTGAAAATGGAGCCAAATTTTAAATATATTTATTGTCGTTCTTCAAAGGATTAATATATTGAACTAGGCCTATGCGACTATTGCTTTTATCAAGTGGGTTTCTTTCTATCAAGGGGAAACAAAACAAAAGGGAAGGAAACCTGCCATTTTTTTTGTGTCAATTCAGCAAATCAACCCTTATAAACTTACCTTATGTTCGTTAATAGCTCAATTGAATTGGGCTGAGTTGACAAAAAGTGAGGAACATAAGGGTAAATGTGATGAAACTCTTATACTGGGGTCTTATTTGCTGAGTTGATGAAAACATACGGGCTAAGCTGGGAGATTTTCCGAAAAGGATGCACGAAGTAAAAGGGTGGGAATATCTGTGCCTTTGGCGAGAAAAAAAAACTTTAAATGAATTTTATATATATTTTTCTACTGTTTTAATATTTTAATATAAAAAATAATATTTTAATATATTTTTAAATAAAAAATAATTTAAAAATCATTATGCATCACAATCTTGACTTCTAGTGTTTTATAACCAGAGAGAACGCAAAAAGATTAATTCGAATATTAAGATTTTTATTTGTATTGAAGTAATAATTTTTTTAAAGTGTTTTTTTTTTGGTAATTTAACAAAATAATATATTTTTTTAAAATTTATTTTTAATATCAGCATATTAAAACAATTCAAAAATACTAACATAATTATTAAAAAAAAAAAAAACAATGCAATATCAAACACTTTTTAAACAATCCTAAATTCGGTGATTAATTATTAACCTTTGCCATGTTTCTCTTCCTGCAGGAATTCCTTGAATTTTTACCATAGTTATAATTTGGGAAGGGAGTTCAATGTTAATTGTCATAGATCCAAGACAAATGGAGAAACCTATTGATCAGATTGATGATCTGATTAAGATTCAGTTAAAAGAAAAGAAAAAAGAAAAACTTGTCTCCATGTTAAAAAAAAATAATAAGGAAAAAGATGGCAAAATAAAATAAAATATAGTCATAATAGAGTTTTAAGGGAATTGAAAACACCATTTCTCTTCCTCTTCTAAGCATTTTAAATCTTATAAATTTGTGTTAATCGACTAGGGATGAATCTTATAAATTGAACACGAGTCACGTAGATATCGTTTTACATTGTAGGATTAGTTTTCACAATTTTCATATTACTATTGGGATCGGAACTCTCACTCGCAAACATAAGTCTCACAGATAATAATTATTACATGGCAGATCCCGCGTGCATGTAAAAGAGCGACAACCAATTCTGTCTGTGAGTATCTGATAATTTATACATTAAAAACTACATGGATGCATGGTTGCACCAGTTAAATAACAAAGTTAACTCAAGAATCTTATAAGCATAAACTACAGTCCTGGCTACAACATCTCCATTTGCAGATCGCTAACATGGTTACAGCTACTTTAAAACATAGAATTACAATACTCATACACTACTCCCATTGACAACTCGGTATCAATGTTGTTACCTCCATCCTGTTAGCATGAGGAATGTTTCCCGTTGTTGCAGTTCTCTTCACCATGGGGCGTTGACCGCTTCCTGAAACATAAGCTCATGCTTCTCGGCATTCTCCTTCAGAATCTCCATCTCATCATCAAGTTTTTCCCTTGTCTCCTTCAATTTCAAAAGCCTCAATTCAAGGCTTTTCATCTCCTCATCTACACGAGCTTGCTCAAGTCTAACTTCTCTGCATTCTGATTCCATTGCCTCTTCTGATTCCAGAGCAAGACTCATTAGCCTGCTCAACCTCTCACGCAAAAATCCAACTTTCATGCCCAACAGCTCAAATCCTTTCAAAGTCTTGTCCCAAACTCCATAATCAGCTTGAGAGCTGGAAAGCTTTGAAGATCTAATCCCCTCTGAAATGTCCACAGTCCCAATTATTATTTCAACTGCCAATTTATGATTAATACTGTTGAGAAGATTGCTGTGCAGAAATGAGTTCTGTGAGCGACAGAGCTCATAGTACTTAGTCCGATGATGTTCAGAGAGCTCAGAGTCTATAGCAAAACCGTTTAAAAGAATTCTGAAATTCTCAATGCCTTTTACATTATTAAAATCAACACTGGGTCCTGAAAGTTTGATGACTCGCAAGGTTTCAGAGGCACGATCTTCACTTTCATTCTCAGATTGATCTGCAACATAGCCTTTATTGTTTTCCACTGCAATCAGGCCATTCTCTTGATTATTCTCTTCCTGATGGCCAACTGGAAGAAGCTCCAAAAGCTCGGACTTTTTACTGCTTTTTACATCATTTTCAGCTGGCTCTTCAATGTTAGGACAAGAAGGAAATTATGGATATATCAGATCAAGTTTAAGTAGTCATCAAAGCAGAAAATAGAGAATTATATACCAGAGATGATTTCTTTTCCATAAGCACCTGAACTCGGAATGCTAAACTCACCATCTCCTTGGGAAGAACCATTTCCTTTTACAATGTACACCTACGAGAAAATTATGTGAAGCAATTGTCATAGTAGAAAATCCATAGCCATGAGTAACAGTTTGATGCAGTGCAGCTTCAGAAAATAAGCCTGCCCGATCAGCATTTAGAGTGAGGAAAATGAAACCCCTATCCCAACTTTTTTCTACATGTATGTGTACTTAGTGTGGCCAACTCTTGCTTCAGCTCTCAAAGAAAAGAACAGCATCTCTATTCTCATAGATGCACAGCATTGCCTGTGTTTTCACTTTTCAATGAACAGGCAATGTTTTCGTGAATCCGCACTTGTGTGTGCATGCGCGCGTGTGAAGAATGAAGGATGATTCCTTTCTGCTTTCAGAGATTAAAATGTCAAAACAGACCTTGTCATTTCAGGACTACATAATCACAGCCAGTGAACTCTAAAACAAGAAAAAAGAATCTACTCTAGTCTTCAAGTTCTTTTCTCCTTCATGTGATCATTCTCATAAACTATGGCCCCGGGCCATCGTATAGAAGGGCTTTGATAGGACAATATTTTTCTAGTTCTCCACACAAATAATTGCATTTTGTGATTAGCAAGTTTGCTTTGGGAAGAAGTCCAAAATTTTCCTATCATTGAATGCTATTTCCTAATTATTCATTTCGGAAAGGACATCTAAACAATTATTGACTAAAAAAATGAGGAACATATGATTATAAAATCAAATGGTACCTTAAATCTTGAAGGTTTCACTAAATGGAAAACAAGAACATCACCCTCATGTAAATTGTTTGCAGCACAGAATGCTTTCCATCCACCACTCAGTGCTGTTCTTTCTGCAATGTAATTTAGTATGTATTCTTCCCCACTTTCATTCTCCAGAAAAACTGTTGTATCATTCTTTGGCAAATGCATTTTGCAGAACCGCATGGGAAGATGCTGTCATGAGAGAAAGAGCACATGAAGCAGTCTAAACTATAGATAAACCATCTGATTCTTAAATTTGGGACAGAATTTCATGTTACCATCCAAAACCCGACAGTCACATTTGACCGGACCAAAGTTTTTGCAAAGCTAGGATATGCTGCTTCTAAATTTGTTCGAATCTCCTCTGCCAGTTCCATAGCAGGAGACTTAGTTTCAGTACTATCATAGAATACACTGAATGCGTCTTTCTTTCGCTTGCGGCTATACAGATATATAAAAAGGAATCAGGATGAGAATACAATAAAATCAAATTTTTTATGCTTCAATCTAAAGTATAAGACTGTCAGGTAGATACTCTAACCTTCTAGGCTCCCTTGATTCCCCTGATTTATCATACAAAACCTGCTCAAGAATTTTCAAAAAGTTTTTTTCTTTAATCAATTCATCAAACAACAATAAATGAATAAATACTAGAGAACCTGGGTGTATAAGAGAACATGATGCCAGATTTTCTATTAAGCAGAAAATCAGGCTTCTAATTGAAATCTGCCAGTTTGTATCAAGTACAAACAATTCAAAGAAAACACATCTCAACCAAATAAGAATCCCTTCTCCAATATTTGTATGCATATTGAAGGCAGAGATAGCTACTATTATTGAAAAACAAATTGGCTTTATAATTGGCTGCCCAATACCCTGAAATATCTTAAATATCTATGGAAAATGGAATGGAAGGATGAAAGGTACAAAGCATGGAAAAAATTTGAACCCAGCACTCATGCCTACCCTTAAACTTCAAAACCTCTAATTCAAAGGGCTTAATCTAAAGCGTTTATCAAGCATGGTGCTACATTTACTTTATTTACCTTAATTCCAGAAATCTTCTGTCAGGATAGGTTTAATGTATTGAGTTTGGATTAGAAAAGGGCCTTCTATAGAGAATAGCAAATCATCGGAAATAAAAATGACAAAATGATGGCAGAGTGAGACTTGTAATGGAAAGAATTGATCCACCCAAGAAAGGTTTACAAAGGGACAGAGCATAGAACATTACTAGTACATATGCTTAACATGAGAAGTTCAAACCACTAATTCAATAGGGTTAGGGGGCTTAATTCAATGTAAGTCATTAACCATTCTGCTGCGTTCACTATATTGATTTTAATCAAACAAACTTGGTGATAGGATAGGTACAACATCTTGTGTTCAGGCTAGATAGGGACTACCTTAAGAATAGCTGCATAAAAAAATAAAAAATGAAGAAGTATTGCCTGATTGAAACCTGGAATTGAAAGAAATGACCCGCACTAGAAAGGGTTACCTAAAGGACACTGTAAGTTGTTCGAAGAAGGAATACACTAGTGCCCTAGACAGGAAAAGGTGGTAGCATCATATTTAGGTCCCAATTTTGCTTAACATCGCTTTAGCCAATTCTTAATTTCTATCAAAGTGAAAAATTTCACATGGAGTTAATAATTCCAGTTCACAGAAGACATCCACTACAGTATACTGGTGACCTCGACGCTCCCTCAGGCTATTATCGTTTCCCCAAAAAAAATTCCTAACAGGGTTCACCTAATCTGACATTTCAAACCACAAATTGCTTTATAAAAGCCCTAAAACCTTGAAGAAACAACAAACAGCTGAAACAAGCACAGGACACAAAGCAAATGAAGGAAAAGAAAAGAACCGTAACAAAGTCCCTCTCAGAGAAAAATAGAACCCATATAACTAATACACACCGACAAGACAGGGTTTATAGCCAAGTTTAATCTGAAATTACAGAAAAGATTGCAATTTTTCTAGAGTATCAAGAGAAGCAAAGATTCTCACGAGTTCATGACCAGTCTTGTACTCAGGTTCTGGAGACTTCTCATGGATCTGGGTCAGCTTTATCTTGGACATATTTGGCTTCCTTCTCCTAATCTGAAAGTGAACACAACGGATTTGCAAAGATCAAGAAACATAAGCAGACATGTAAGAAACACGAGAAAAAGAAGAGAAGAGAGACAAAAAAGACAAACTCTGGGATAAGTATTAAGGGGAACTGGGTTGGATATTGGAAGCTGAGGTTTAGGGGAAGTGTTTTGGTCCTCTTTGGCATCCATGTTTGGCAGCAGACAGGAGGGCTTGTTGCTTCTAGCTTCGAAGGTTTTAGCTGTTGTTATTGCAGGTTTCTCTTTCAGATTCCTGTCCTTTGATTATGTTGCTGACACATGAACTAAATAAAAAGCATAGAATAGGCGTGTATGCTCTCTCTCTTTTTTTTCTTTTTTTCTTTTTTTTCTTGGGTTGCTTTTTTTAAGGCAGGGCTCTCCAGGTTAGAAAGATTATCGGAGTAGAAAAAAATATTTTTATATTTTTTGAAAAGCTTTGGACTGTTAGAATTATCTTTCCTCTTTCTTAATTTTTGGGTTCAAACCTTTAAAATATGTAGAAATTTTGGACTGTTTTTTTCCCACAATTAATGACTTGAACTCGTGCCGTTACGACTTCTTTATAGATTAAATTTAATGCAGTGGATTTCAGTTAACTTTACTGGTGAAGTCATTTGATATTTTCCATCCCACAAAAGTAATTTTGATCTTAGGATCTTGGAGCTCTGCAAAATGTGATTACTTATCTCCATGTGGTTTTACAATTTAATAATATTAAACTAGAAAAAAAAGAGTAGATATTATCATTATTTATAATATATGGTAAAATAATAATTTTTATGTTATTTTACAAAGAAAACACTAACAAGAAGTGAGCTAGTAGCTCAGCTGCTAATAATCAACTGATCAGAAATTAACTAAAAAGAATATTCTTGGCTCAAATTCTACTTTTTATATTTTTTAATCTACATGTAAATATATAATTAAATGAGAATCTTGAACTAACAGGTGTATATATATATAAAAGAGAGAGATAACACAACCATAATGATCTAATTTTAGTTTTCCAATTTAATTTATTAATGTAATTAAGTTGATGATTGATATATATCAATTTAATTTCTTTTAGTTATTGAGTTTTTATATTTTATTATTGAATATTTAACACCTGATTTTGTGTTTTGAATCCGAGTTTAAAACTTTATTGTGTTTTTTTATGAATATTTTCTATCCTTTAAAATAACAATATCATTCTAATTAAAACATCTCAATTCTTTCACTAAAGTTGCGGTAACATCATTTTTACTATTTATTTATAAACTACAGGACTACTTTACCGATTAATGAAGAAGAATACTGTGAAAAGTTTTTATTTTTTTCCTCTTTAATCGACAGGCCGAAGGGGAATGAGATGTGCTTCTCTTTTGTTAAATAGTTACATTAAATTGAAGGGGACTAGGGTTTGGAGGACCAGGCTGCTCTAATTTTGGAAACTTGGGATTTTAAAACAACGAGCGGTGGAAATGCAATCCTTAACACTCCAACCTGGCCTTCTCAAGTTTTATCTCAACGCATGACATTTTTCACGTCAGGATCTGGGCAGGTGCCGCAGAGCTGAAGTGGTGGGTTGATATATATATATATATATATATATATATATATATATATATATATATATATATATATAACGGCTGATCTATACTTCTGCTGAGCTGCCTGATGACAAGATTATCGGATGCATGTCTGTATTCATACATTTGGTGCATAGAGACCCAGGAGGCCGACGCGTGGCAAGTCTGAATGCTGCCTTGATCTCCATGATGAACCTGCTGGGAAAATGAAATTAACTCTACCATTATGACAATGGCTTGTGAAGGTTTCAAATGTACATTTATATAGTATGGCAAATTTCTTCAGTATCCTTACAACTTTGAGCAGGATAATTGATGGCCGTGGATGCTTCGATACCATCGAAAAGGCACCGTACAGCAAGAGAATGCTTTTACACACATTTATAGTCGAGCAACATCGGTTATACGTAGCTATCACCATAAATTCTTATATTTTGAAATTCGGATAAAGCTTTAGTTTCTTCAATAATTTTCTTAGATATCGAGCGCGCTTCATGACAAGAGAGTGTTTATGATATGTTCATAGAATTAAAAAAATAAAATTCGATAGAAGTAATAAAACATGGAGTAACAAGCTTGGTATATCGAACTATTTTAATTGATGGGGTACGTACGTAGTTTGATAGATAAATGCCTAAGATGATCTGACAATAAACACGATGAAGGAATGATAAGATGGTTTCAAAGGGAAAGAAATGTGCTGATTAATGAGTTAGAATGAAATATTAGGATTAAATATCTTGAACACGTATATGTGGCTGGTCTTCGTTTGACCATGGATTATGAGTTAGAAATTCTGACCAGATCATGAGCCCAAGTTCCCTCACAAAGGTGGCGATCCCTTCATAATATAACTCTTGCCCGGATCGCTTGACTTGATGAACAGGGGTCACGCTTCACAGTCCACACACACAGCTTATGGATGCAGAGGCCATAATCTGATATTTCACATATGATACAATATCAATTGTTTGCAAGTTATTTCCAACTGATTCATTGCTTATGTAGAGGAGAGTCTTTCATTTACCTCTCTTTTTATTTTTTCTGATCTTCTAGTTGATATTGCCAAGTTTACTGGGTAAATAATTGTCTGTGCAAATGGGTTTCTTCCCCTCTTTACTCTGTTATGACTCGTTGAAGCAGAGTCAGAGAGAAGAGAGCAAGAGAACAAGGGGGGGATTTTTTTTTTTGGGTATTTGTCAATAGTCTTTATGGTCCTGACTCCTGAGCTAACTTGAAAAAACTATGTTAATCTTCTAAAATATACGAGCTAACATTGTTACTGTCACAAGCATATTGATTTAACGAGGGACAGAGATTAGTATCTGTTAACATCAGGAATTCCTCGTTAATCTACTGATGGATTGCCAGTAGAGAGGCTTCAGAAACTATTTTTCCTGCATGACGATTTGAAAAGTTCAAGAGAAACAACACTTATAGATGAGACTAGAGAAAACAACTATGGAAGTTCTATCTATTTTTGTCTTTTAAACTGTTTGAATTATTCAGAGAACAAAACTCAAGACAGCCTAAAGACAAAGTTCCAAACAAATATCTATTTTTGCAAGCATGTCTGAATGATAAAAGGAGCAGCTTGGCTGACGGAGCCGCGTACTGCTTACCAAAATCTGTTTGTTTTGCATGTGATGAACGCACAAGGCCTAGGGCGCCATCTGTTTCAGATGACCACTTTGCTCTGACATTGTAGACCTGTAAAGGTAAGAGATGAGAGGCAGTGAGACACCAAATCTCTATCGTTTCACAACGACGGAAAAAAACATTCAATGACAACAGTTAGCTATCCATAACCAAAATGGCTATGATCCTTCATCGTGGTAGTGAGAACAGAGAAACCCGACATTTTTACTTTAGTTGTTGCGGACTCCACAAGTTGCTTAACAGAACATTTGTTAAGATCCATATTCCATAATACATCAATGGGGAAATGAGAATCTACCAGCCAAAACCCGCATGAGATGGAAGCATGAACTTGGCACAAGTAAGTAGGAAGCTTCCACATGAGATGGAAGCAAAATGCTTCAGGAAATAAACTATTCTGGGTCTGCTAAGCATGATTGATTCTTGGAAATTACAATTAATCAAAGTCATCCCCGTAAACATCTACTTGAAATCGGAAACAGGTACTGTAGTTAGAGTTATTTGCAGGCTCATTTTCGAGAGAAATATTTCCACGCTCAACATCCTTACATGCACCATTATTAACATGCTTATATCCCTTTCTTTCCCGGTACAACTGTGTAAAAGCTATTTGAACACAGGTCAACGAAGAACAGGAAGACCTAAAGATTTAGGGTTGAATTCATTGTCTTCATACGTACATAAAGATAATAATCTAGTGTAAAAGTCTTCTAATAGACTAATACCTTAATTTCTACAGTTTTATAAATTTTATAAATCCAAATACCTTAATTTCTATTTCTTACCGTAATTATTAAAAACCACCCAAGAGTTAAGCTTATGCTTCATGTCCAGCTCACCTCTTGAACCGGGCCGGACAATTTGAAGCACAAGTGCGTTGCGAGTACTATGTAAATCCAATAATTTGGAATCCTTAGAACTTCCGACAGTATGGGTGGAAATGAAATTTCTGGCCCCTGCTCCTGTCTGGTTCGGTAAATTATCACCTTTGTTATTTTTGTGTTTTAAGTCTATTTAAAAAAATATATATTATTTTAAATTAATATTTTTATTTTTAGATCATTTTGATATTATGATATTAAAAATAAATTTTAAAAATAAAAAATATTATTTTAATATATTTTTAAATAAAAAAAATTCAACATTAAAAAATTAATTAAATCAAGAAAATAAAAAAAATAATTAAAAAAATTAAACCGTAAAAAACCTGATTAAAATTTTAAAAAAATCAACCGATTCAGTTCAGTTTTGATTTTATAAGCCTAAAACCTAAACAATTGAACCGAATTGAACCCAAACCGAAAAAAATTGGACAAAAACCGAGCCAAAACCGAGCCAAATCATTTTTTTCTAAAAAACCAAACCAAAACCAGCCAGTTTGAACCGATTAAACCGATTAAAATTTTAAAAAAAAGGACTGGTTTGGTTCGGTTTGTTTTTAGTTTTATAAGCCTAAAACTAAAACAACCAAACAGGAAAAAAAATTAAACCAAACCAATTTGAACCGGTTTTTTTTCTAAAAACCAAACTGAAACCAGCTAGTTCGAACCAGTATCAATTCTGTTTTGGTTTTTTTTAAAAAAAAATCGATTTAATTATTTTTTTTGATAAAAACCGAACCAAACCAAAAATAATTACTCCTAAATTGTAGTTTAAATTCTTAAAAATATATTTTATTAAATATATTATTCCTTTTCTTTACACATGCATTTTCTTACGAGATTTTTTATTAGTAGCATTTTAAAAATAAAATAAAATAAAATCAAAGACAATTAAAATTTTTTTTAAAAAAAATCAATAAGTAGCAAAATATGCATCTCTTCAATATAAATTATATTTTCTTATCAATGCAATTTTTTAATGAAAACATTTTTTTATCAGAGATATTATTTTTTAAAATAAACAAAAACTTATCATGAAAAACAATATTTCAATAAAAAAAAAACATAAAAAATAATGCCTCAATTGAAGAAAGATAAAAATAACAATTGATCTAAGAAAACCATGTAAAAAATTTATAATAAAAGCACCTCGACAATCTTACTATATATTTTTTAACATAGTTTTCTTAGATTAAAAACAAAAGGCCCGAGTACAAAACACGCTGTTCAGATAACAAACTCCTGCCTGAATCTTGATAATCTATTGCACATACATTTTCAATAATAACAATTAGCTCTAGAACCAGAGTCCCATAGAGTTTATACATTAACTACTATTTACATCTTATGCTGCTATCTCCTCGTCAAATCACTATACCAGAGAGTTGAATGAACAGAAGCCCCAACTCTAAGCTATAAACACAACCATGCACTTCCTTGGCTTTCTTCTCACCAGTATCGTAGACTATCTGATCATCCATTAAAATCTCATAGCAATATATATCAAAGCAGCTCTGAGAAACAAGCATTCCGCTGTACACGATATTATACTAGTTCTACCTGTACACTATCATTCCAGATGGATGGCTCAGAAGCTCGAGCATAGTATCTAACCCAGTGGTCACACAAAATGTCATAAAAACCCCAACTTCATTGCTTAGTTGCCGAGTTAATTTTCAAGCACGAGGAATGCTTGCTCAAAATCTCCAACAAACTTTTGAAGGATGCATGTAAAGCCAATGACAGGTTAAACAAAGTCCAATACATTCAGCATTATAATCTTGAGCGACGAGTGAATTTGATACCATGAAAACGTGAGCGTCTCCTCTGGGCAGAAGCAATTGGCTGCCCATTCAGAGAACCAGAAAATCTAACATCCCAACCTTCAATGTTCTTCGGGACACATGCATCAAAGAGGACTTGGCCAAGTACACTGTGAGCACTAATACTTGGAGGGCTGGAGGGATAAATTGATCTTTCTTTCCTTTCATCTTGGAGGGATTCTGGCTTTCTGCTGTTGCAATATTCTGCAGAACTGGGCACAAAAAAGTGGTCACCTGGCCCAACAGCAACTCTTCTGAAGCTTTGGTTTGAGTTAACAGCAGCTTTCTGTAGGTCACATATTAATTCGGACATCTCATCGTGCATACTGTCCAAGCCAATTCCCTCTCTGAGTTGTTGGATCCTACGATAATAAACAGAAGGAGCCTTGTCAAGCAAATTGGTCACTGCAGCCCTGTACTGGATTGGATTGTGCTGGTAATGACCTGAAACGTCACTGGATGGAATCATTTTGGCTTTGACATGCAAAAGACATGCAGCAAATGGAACAGCTAGAAGTGAGACAGAAACTCAATTCCAAGCAACAAAAGTAGTCCAATAACTTGTCAACCTAATGGGATTTGTGTTGTATAACTTTTGTCATTTGTGTTATTTCTCATTTTCATGGCCAGTTAACAGAAAGACATACACGCATTGTTGGCTGAACGTGTAGAGGGGAAATGATAACTGTGATCATTAACCCAACTGTAAACTGAAAATCTATAAGCACCAACTTTCAGATTTGAAGAGATCACTATTGTGTTTACCCTGTTCAAAGCAATCGCAAAAACAAAAGATCTGAATTTCCTTATTCATCCAACTTTCTCTTGGAAGCATTTTAAGGTGCCATTTACAGTTTTCCTAAGATTAAATCTCCTTGTACAAGCGCATACAAAAAGAAACAAGATGCAACAAAAATGATTATTTTTTACAAGCTCAACTCTCATTGAGAGTTAAACCTGTTAGCTCCTGCTTTATACAGGAAGCCACTAACAGAGACCCATGGACCAATAAGTGTAAGTGCCCATATTAATTGGATCTGTGCCCCTGATACAATGCTAATTTACAGCAGAACAAAACAAAAATTTCATGGCTCCACGTTAGCAGCAACCACTAAATAGGTAAGATGACTACCAATCATCAAATCAAAGTAATAAGGTTCAATAGTGGGGGGAAGAAGAAAAGGGTCAACACTCAACGTTTAAGTATCCATCCTGTCAATAGCAATAAAAGGGAAGGTATTCAACTTATCCACTTACAAGCACATTTTGATATAGCTTTTGGTGTAACTACTTAATTACCAGTGGCTCATAATCAAAATAAAATGCATACAAGAGACTTCACATTTTGATATAGCTTTTGGTGTAACTACTTAATTACCAGTGGCTCATAATCAAAATAAAATGCAAACAAGAGACTTAAGTATCAGAAAGGCAATTTAACCATAAATAGTATTCAAAACCAGAGCACACTGTATTAACAAAACACAAAAGAAGGGGTCAGAACAAACCTATGTGAGGTGAATGATTCCACTTTACAAGCTTAACATCTCCACCAAGATCTTTTAGACGATGAACAAATTTGGAGATAACAACATAAGGTGCAAGGTCATCATTCTCTGAGCATAAAATTAGATATGGAGCACCCATGTCCTACAGAAGGGGGAAAAGTTAAATCTACTAATTGAGAAAGACAGAAAACTTTAGGGAACCTGCTGGCCAGTTAGAACTTACGATTGAAGAGTACAGAGTCTGCCAATACTCAGCACGTTGGAGTTCAAACCTTGTGAGGTATAAACCATCTAGTCCAGAAGCAAGGCCTTTTGCAACCCAAGACATGAATTTTGATGGACCAGGCATTCTTTGAATTGCAGGGTGTAGAGAAAATTGGGCAGCCAGATCACTTGTAAAATCTATCGGGCTAGAGTCATAGATATGCCCAGAAATGCAGTTCTTAACCAATCTACATTCATCCTTCACAAAATGAAACAAACAGATAGAAAGTTAAAAACTTTCAATTAAATAGAACTAAGAAAGTGAAAAAGTAAATGCTAGTATGAGTTACTGAGTTTTCTGAAATAGAAGAACTACATCACTTACCATATTAAGATGACCTTCACATGTTCCTTGAATAATCTGCGTCGATGAATTAAGTATGATAAAATTAGTCCTGCCAGAGTTGGAGAAAGGGGAGAAAAAAATAGCACAAATTACCATTCAAAGATTTAACTAAAATTACCTGAAAAACCTTGTACATGCAAGCTTTCGAACCACCAGAGAAAGCAACAAATATAACTGGACATGGCCTAACCCTTAGATCCTGCATACCAAAAAACCAGTAGGAAATTACTCAATGCACCATGAAAACATAAAAGAGTTTCAAGCTAATAAATGCTCATTTTATCTCATTTCCGTCACAGTAGATGCAAGAAGTTGTTTTTATGGGAAGCCACATAAAAGCAAAGTGGAAACATGATTTTATTGGCATAATTTTGACTAACATGGGCACCCACAGAAACTTAACCCCTCCAACTCATTGGAACTCCAAGATAAAATACTTTTAGATAAAGATTGAAATCTAACTGAATAACAGACAATTAGTTAAGGTTTATGTAACTGACCTCAACAAGCTCATTGAGGAGAATATATGCCAGTGACAAAGCCCTTTCAGGATAAAATCTGTATCAATTTTCATCATTAGCCAGCAACAAACACTCATCAAGTTTAACATTATGAAGAAAACAATTAACCCAACCATCCTCGCTCTATTTGCATCTGGGTTTGGAGCAACTGACTATATAAAAAAAGTTGATTAGGTTTATCCCTTCAATCATTTTACACGAACAGATATCAATATAATAAAATTGCCTATACTCATTCCCATTTAACAGCATATAGCCAATCAATTCTCATTTCTCTCTAGTACCAAACCTTCTTTCACAAACTAACCAGAAATCCGTACACATTTCTTTTCTTATTTCGAAGATTGAATCAAGTTTCACTAATAAAAGCTAGAATCCGCACATAATTGTACATCATTAATTTGATTAGGAGACCCTGAATGCTCTTTTTGGCTACTTAAAACTTTCAAGTATTACAACAACAAGAAAAATGACATTATTTAAGTATTTATTTCAATAAAAATCAACAAACTTGTGCTAATTTTTTCACTGGATAATCGGCAAGACACTAACAACAAAATAATTAAAAGAAAATTCTCAGGAACCAAACAGCGAGTGGCAAGGAAAGGAAAAAAAAAAGACTTACGCGGAGAGGAAATCGGCATGAGAAACAAGGGAATTCCAACCAAGAGAGGAATACAAATCCAAGTGACTGTTCAAATGTTTCTCATTAATCGAAATCCATGCGAATATAACCACAATTCCTTTCGATTCACTTTCTTTCCTTCCCCAGTAAACACTACCACCACCAAACATTACTACCGCTGATTCTTCCTCTTCTTCAAGACTTGTTTTCTTCTCTGTATTGAAGAATTGAATTCTAGGAGAAGGTACAAACAAAAGGATTGTGTGTGGGTTGTGATTTTTTTGGTGGAATTATTACTATTATTTATTGGCTTTTAAGTGGTGAGTGTTGATAGAATTTTTCAGGGGTGTTTGTCCCAGTTATATTACTTGCTTTTCAATTATTTTTTTAAAATATATTAAAATATTTTTAAAAAATATTAATACATTAAAATATTCAAAAAAATCTAAATTTTAAAAAATCCAACTGTCCTAAACAGACACTTGGACGATTTTCAATTTTTTTTATTCTTTTTTTGTTATGTTTTTTCCACATCAGACTTAACGGGTACAAGCCTTCCGCGGTTAAGTTTTGCTAACAGCAACGACAATGATACGCTGGTTGCATCCGGGTTCATTGTTATAATAATAATAATAATAAATTAAATAAAAAACCCTAAAAGGAATAAGTAAAACACGATTATATAAAATGCATTTCATTGTTGATTAGCATCAGTAAAACACTATGATATAAGACATATCACTATTTATTAGAATATTAAAATGATATTTATTTAGCATTACAAAATTAATTGATAACCAAACAAGCTTGCAATGGGAGTAAAATCATCTTTTTAATGAGATTTATTTAGCATTACAAAATTAATTGATAAATTGATCAGTATAATTTTTTTAGCACAATGAGATAATTTTAATATTTCTAAAAGCAAAAAAATATATATTTTTGTTCAGAAATTTTTTTATTTTTTCAAAATTATTTACACAATAAAATTACTTTGATACCCTTAAAAAAACAAAATAAACTCAACATATTACCCTTTAAAAAAAATTAAGATTGGTTTTAAGAGTGTCTTATTATTTTTATTCTAAATTTCTTTATGTTATTTTTATGTTTACTCAGGGATTGTTTGATAATTTGATATTGACACGAGTAGGGCTATCTAGTTATCAAATTCTGCCATCCATGGTGGCGTTAAAAACAATATGTCATTCTCTTTCCAGTGATGTTTTGTGTGCTCATGATGGAAATGCAGTTAGGTTTCAATGAGTTTTTTTTTTCTTTTATTTTCTCTCTCCTAACTTAAAAAATTATGTCAACCCCTCAAAAAATTGATTGATTATGCTAAAGATCTTATCATTTTCACCTTTCATTTGTATTTTTATCAATTTTGACCCTAAGATAAATGACATGGATTTTCATCATCTTGACATATTTTTTTTACACTAAGAAAAATTTTACCTAACTCATAGCTTAAGATAGGTCACCTATCTAATTTATACCTTATTATTTACATAAATAATAATAAAAAAAACTTAAATATCCATACATCATTTATTATATTTTGTATTATGTATTCAATTATTTATTATCTGAATATTTTTCAAAATAAAATAAAAGAATAGTCTACACACACATTACAAATAAGACAATTATTCAATAAAATACATTCATTCAAATCAATTAATGTAATTAAGTATCCATCAAATTCAAGTTAAATTATTATTATTTTTTATTACCATCTCGTGATTAATTAAGTGGCCATCTCTATTTATTACCATCCCGGGACGCATGCATTGACCAAACTGGTGTCGTGTCAATTGGTGGGAGAAGTTATTCTCTCCTTTTTTTTCCCATATATTTCACACTAATTAATACTTGGAACTAATTTTTTTGTTCTGATGATAAATTGAGCATTTTTAAAATGTTTTTAAAAGCTGATGTTGGAACCCTCATAATTGAAGTTTCGAGCACAGTCCGCTGCCCGTCACGAGAACCCTCTCAATCCTCGATGAAGTAGTTTGGTGGAGCAACTGAAAATCAACAATTGACAGCTGTAATGAAATTACTGGTTGGACTGGGTGGTGTGCATGGTAAAAGAGTGGTCTGGTACGGTCATCTAACCCAGTGTTATGCATGTTTACAAGTTATTTCCAAAGCGTTTCGTTTCTAATGTTTCCTGGCAACATCGAAGTTGGAAAACATCCACTTTGAGTAAAATAAGGTGCTGTTCACATGGATTTGGTAAAACTAAATTTTATATTTGGTCTTATTAGGTCACCATATACATGTCAAAATCAACAGGTGCGTTCAAGCCTCACCAGTAAATGGAACTAGTCGCAGGAGATTCTTATTCGCTCGCAGTTTTCCAAGGGTCAATTAGCTAGTGATTGATTCCCTTTGCGGTTTACATGGGAGACTCAAGCCCACGAGCTCGGGAAGCCAACCCATGATGGAGTAGCAAGACCGCTTCAACATGGCTGCAGTACATATCAGTCCATTTGCAGGGGGGCTAGCTCTGAAAGCCTACAATGAAGAAGATTGAAGAGGGAAAAGAAGCAGAACCCAATGGTATTCCAAGAATGCAGCTACTAATTACCAAACAAAAAGGAAAGGACAGGGAGAGTACGCCATGTATATGGAGGGCGATCGATGATCAGTAATTTTAGTCTTCTGATGTAAGGTATCTGAATCCAGTACAACTAATTTTCGAGGAATTATTCAGAATTAGGGTTTTAAAGTAGACGCGTGCCTCTAGTGCAGGATGGAAAACTTGAAGCTCAAAACAGTGGAAATGCATGGCTCGAGATAAATTTAAGCGAATCTTATCTTGACTGGTTTCCCCTATACTGTCAGTGTATGAATTCTCAAATAAACTTGTTATGATATTTTGGACATGTATGTCTAATCAAATAAATATATAAATCCAGCTATTGTCAGCTTCTTGCTTCAGCCGGGACAATTTGTGACTTGGGGCACTAATCAATATAAATAGGTGGACACCCCCCCGCAAAAGAAAAACAAAATATTGGCGAGGACGGGGATATAGTTTGAGATTATATATAATCTGTAGTTAGCATACAATAATGAAGATAAATCTGATCAGGCTGATTGATGTTAACACTCCACTTAGCAACCTGAATTATTGAAAAATAAAAAAAGAGGATAAAAACAAGGGGGGAAAGAGCGATAGTAAGGAATCTTTCTCCAAGTTGACAAAAAAGATAGGAAGGGGATGCATTCTTATTGTTGACCAAGATAATGCCAAAGTGGTATAGATAAAAGGACGAGGGATCCATAAGGATACCATCTGATAGTTTATAATAATTGTTTTTAAAAAATATTTTTAATTTTAATTTTTAAAATTTATTTTGATACTAATACATAACAATGTTAAAAAATATTAAAAAAAATCAATTTAAAGTAAATTCTTTCTTCTTTGATTTTTCATAAAAAAAGAAGAAGAAAAAAAAAAGAACATGTTTGAACCCATCCTGAAGAAGACTCGACTAAAGAAGTGTTCACTTCCTTGCCTTACTTTCACCGGAGAGTATAATAATACTAAAATGTTTGAACTTTATAAAATACACAACCTAGAACTAAGCAAATTAAGCACAAGCAATTCTCCCTTGTAAGCATCGCAATCAGTTTCGTAAACAGAGAAACTGCAAGAGACATCAAAATCGAAAGAGACCTCTTTCTCATTAATAAGCAACATTCTACGCACGCCCCACTACCCTCCATAATTAAGGGCCATAACCGTTGCTGATTACAATTTGCGATAAAATTAATGGGTTCATCATCAGATCCAAGGCCAGCCATCTAGCTATACAAGGCAACCATGACACCACTGCACGTGCAAGCCTCTCTCTTCCAATCATCCTTCCTCTCCAATTTTATAAACACGTTGTATGTACACTCAAGCTTCTTGTACTTAAAAACACCAATCAGTGAGAACGGTTCATTGTAATTTTGCCACGTATACGTCATTGTCAAGGCCAGTCAGCCAAATGTGCAGCGTACCAGTCCTCTCTCTCTCTTGTTTCCTCCCTCGGCCGGCCAGCCTCCCTCCTTGGTGTCCTCTGCTCTTTGCTCAGCTGTGCTGGCTTCATGAGCGAGAAATATCTGTTATGCTCTCACCAGTACAATACAGCCAACAATGTCAGCTCTCCGAGGGACACGATATATCACAGCGTATCAGATCCCCAGGCGCATGTTTTCACCCCGAAACAAAAATAATTGATTATAATACGACGGTAAATTAACCACCCAAATTCACCGACTTCACGCCGATTTTATTATAATACTAATACACCCTCTGACAAATTACATGCAACTAACTTTACCAGTAGAGTCTAGATTATACGCGATATGCTGGTGAGATATAGGCACCAAGATGTGAATTAGATGTGGTTTTAAATAATAATAATAAAAAAAAGTCTCTCAAATAATCACGATATATATGCGTCTCTCAACACGATACAATATAGTATTTAGGGTATATCTTTCCGAGAAATTATAAATGAGATTATTTGAATACAAAACAGAATCACAGGACTCGGAAAGAAACCCATTTGATCAGCTCTTTTCTACTTGTTTTCGTTACCTTTTATCAAATTGTCCCTGCACCACAGAGTCAAATACACGCACATAACACAAAGACAGGCGCGGCCCATCCATAATATTCGAATGATACATGATTGCCAGAAGAAACCATCATGACCTGATATTCAAGAGAATATTCCAAGATTAAGCATGAAAGGAGAGAGGAAAAGTAACGATGAAAAAGCGTTCTCTGCAAAAAAGCAACCTAGAAGAAGAAAAAAAACACACACCCATAAACAGCCAAGCCAAAAGCTCAAACAAAAAACACTTTTTCTAATACAGAAACAAAATAAAGACCATCAATGGAGAAATTTCTAATGCCTGCAAATCCCTGCCATCTCCTTCCCATTAAATTAACAACAACCAGTCCAAAAAATAACTGACAGGGTTGCTACCGTACCCACACACCATTTATCTAGCTCAAATCTTTTGAAATTTTATTCCAGAACAACTCCTTTAGATAACTGTATAGCAACAGTACCGCTAGAAAATAGCATTAATTAATAGAGCTGCCTTCTTATATATATATTATAAAAATAAAGAGAGGTCTCCAAAAAAAAAAGATAATAAGAGGAAAAAAGGAACTGTACATTAACAAACTAAATAACCTTCCTAGAAATGGCAAATTAAATAGTGGCAATGTGACATGCTAGATGCATGCTAATGCTACCCCTTGAACTCTATCAATTCTCTATTTTCCTCTGTGGCTTCAAACAAATCCACTGGTAGCGACCCTCCACTGGCAAATCCTTCACAACATCGTAGTTGTACCTGGAAATTTCGAATATAAGTTTGTTAGTTAGTTACACTTCCATCCTCTCCGTGCTAAAATACGCCAGGTATCCACACTTCTTATCCTATGCACTCCAAATAAAAAGGTAACTGCCACACTGTACACTACTACTACTTACTTCTCTGTAAATCTTTTCTGCTCCTCTCTCTCTGCCCCCGCGAAAAACGCATCGATCTCAGCCTGACTCGGCATTTTCACAGCCGGTGACTTTCTCCTGCGAGAATTCTCTTTCTTCTCCACGGCTGCCGACGAGAACATCCCGTGAAACTCGCTTGAAGGAGTGGTTTCTCTACTGCAAAAGCAAGCGTGATTTAAATATTGGAGAGATGAACAGTTTAAAAACGGTTTCGTTCTCTGAGACCATAAAGGAATATTAATAAATGAAGCCAGAGTGAGGAATAAAAAATTTGAACCTGAATTTCCTGTCATTGCACGTCGAGCTTTCCGTTTCGGAACTCTTCGCCTGCAAATATAAATAAAATTCCTTAATTATTACTACTAATTAATGCTTATATATTTTTAATCTCTAGACACGAGAAACATCAATTTAAAGAATAAAGAAACACGATGTAACGACCACTAACAAAGAACACTTCGCTAATTTTGAAAGATAGAGAGTCTGAAATTAAATCTTGATCTCTTCATTTTCCTTCGTTTTCTCGGTAAACAAACAGTAACAAACTGCAAAATCAAATCACATCACCGGTTTTGAAATCTTTGTTCGTGTCTGGCTAGAAAAATCTGCTTGGACTGAGAAAAACTCCAATCGCTTGATTTATAAGGCTTCTCCAAACCTAGAGTTTCTAGCTTATTTTCATTTGCTTTCTCACTAAACAAACTGCAAGACACTTAAATTCCACGATAAAGTTTTGAACGAATGGTTCAGTTTGTTTTCTGACAAAACGAAGGAAGATTTATGCAAGCTGAGAAAAATCTAAACTAGCATGGAGACTTGAAATGTATCTCAAAACCTTGTTAGTTTCCTCTACTTTCTCTGCGAACAAACAGAAACAAAATTATAACCAAAATTTAGCTCATGTTCTAAGTTTTTGAATTGCAAATTCACCTCCAGATCTATAAACCTCAAGCTGTCCTTCACAACCTTGATCGATTCATTGCTGGAGCAGCATGAAACCGGAGAGTCGCCACAGCTGGAATTGCCGTTTATAAAGCGATCAGAATTCGATGAAGCCGCCGACGAAATCAAATTTTCAGGTGACATGGTGGTGCGAAGATGAGCTTGGAGCTTGAAATTAAACGAAGGTAAGCTAAACTCGTCAAAATCAAATTTCATTTTCTTAGAGAAACTTGTGATTGAAGATTCTAGAATTCCAGCTTCAGCTATTCGCTTACTATTCCTCGCGCTCTCTCCCATTCTTTCAATTTCTCGAGTGTTTTTTTTTCTGTTTTACAATAATCTTGTGTTTTTGTGAGGGTTGGTTCTGGTTTTTGAAGAAGGGAGAGAGAGAATGGGGGGTGGAGATCAGGGTTAATAAAGAAAGGTTCGGAAGGAAGGAGAGCCGCTGATTTAATAGACGGATAAGATCTGCCTTTTTTAAGTTTTCGTTTTTACGTGGTCCTGATAATATAGACGATGATCAGGAAACAAGATCGGGTTCCCGTTAGGGAGATCCGGCGGTTGAGAGATTCTTTTGTTGACCAATGGATCACCAACACGTCAAAATGGGTGCCTTTAGTGCTGGTTTTTGCATTTGTTTTTTAATCATCATGCTGTATATTTTAATCATGTCCCTGGCATAGTCCTATACCCGTGGTCTTTTAATTTTAGAATAGTAGAATAAATAAAAAAATAAAAAGAGTAGAGTATATTTCCCATGATATTTTGGGAAATCTACACTACTCTTTTTATTTCCCATGATACTGAGATTAACACTCAGTAATTATTAATGTGCTGAGCTAATTTCTATGGTTAAAAAAGGCATTATTGTGTCACCGGCAGTTCATGGACAGTCACTGCGCAAGTGATGAAAAAAGCTTATACTACAAAGTCTCATATATAGGCAGGCATGCTTTTTATTTTTCATTTACTAATCTTGATAATTTTAGAGGATCAATAAAAAGATTAAGTCCCTTAAATGAGGGTGGTGGTGATGCCACTCTCGTCCCCTCTATATATAGGTGCCGGCTCGATCGGCCGGTCACCTAATTATTAAATACCGAGTGAGAAGCCTTAATCTCGCGCAGCTAATATATGATCAACTGATAATCGAGTAACTATAATTAGTACTGCAACTGCATTCTCTTAAATGAATTTGGTGGTGAGTGAATGCCATCTGTCCAGTTATAGAATAGCTAGCTAACCAGCTCCCCCGCGAACACTTAAATTAATCTCCTCAAGCGACTCGGTTGATCAATATTAACCTGCAGGGTACGTCTGCTATTTTTATTCTAATTATTATATTTTTCGAAGCACCAAGACCACAATATATATATATATATATATATATATATATATATATATATATAATATTCCCGTCTAAATACGTAAGAATGATGTGCGGAGAGGTGATATACATAGCCGATCATACGTACAAATGAACGGAGTGTCGGTTCAGCTGGCGGTTGGCTTCGCAAAAGCTTATCGGAATAGTGAAAAGCCATGAATGCCATACCATTGCGGTGGAGAGACGACAGGATAACAGGGATGGACCATGTCAGTATCTGAACACCGCATATATTAATCCGACCCCCTTCGATAGTTGAGTGGCTCTGTCTTGGTAGCAGTGTAATTCATATCATGATTTCTAAACAACAATTAATAGTTATTTTCGTTATTAAATAGAATCGGATGACTCGTAAGAAATAACGGCTGTAATCCTAGTACGCAACAGTAACGCACTCTTGTTATGTTTAAAATAATTAATGTATCATCAACAACGCGATCACTTTCTGAATTATTAATCCCATATAATTCTTAAATCTCAAATTTATGTTTTCTTGAATTTTTTTCAGATTCTTGATCATAGCTTTTATGGCTTTTAATTACTGGATCAGTGTTGTAATTAGTAAGATTATTATAAAAAAAAAAAGTATTAAATTATTATAATTTGTTAACAACAAGAATAATATATTTAAACCCATGATGGCTAAATCAAATATTGTATCAGAAAGGTGTAAAATAAGGGAAGTGATCGTAGGTGTTATATATACTGGCCCGAAAGAGTTAAAGAGACATAATTAGTAGTCTTGATATGGCATTAATTCTTGCACGATGAAAGATTAGATGGGGGATTAATTCTGACTCTGCATTACTATTCTGAAACAGGCAGATAAATTACTTTAATTCCATTTATATACAGAGCTGAAGTTTTCTGCTTTCCATTAAATGGAAGGGTTAAAATAGGAGGGTGAGTCCGTGATTATGGTTATCTACCTTGAATGACATTACCAATATTATCTTAAGAATTTAGCTGCTACCATTTATTTCTGTGGTCTCATTATCAACTAGATCACAGTGAAATAAAACCATGAGTAAATTATCTTGCAGCTTTGAAGCTTCGTTCTTGTAACTCCTCGATCGTGTGTTTTGAGGCAACTAACCCCTGCTTTTTGAAAAGACATTTATCAAGCAGTCCAAGCCACGGTTTATTGGATGAAATGCTTTTCCTGTCGAAGCCATGCACGTTTCAGAATCTGGAGAGCTAGAAAGAGAGCCGAAAAGGGAGATGATTTGGGCCACGAAAATGCAAGTTTATTGGACAAAAATGTCATATCATTTTCAAAAGCATCTCTACTTTGTCTAAAGTAAAACCACAACTGCTATGAAGAATTGTTTTGAGGTGAAACTTTGCTGTCTAACATGTTTCTTTTCAAGAAAAGTAGCCGAATAATCCACAAATCACTTTGTTTTCAAGCAGAAAAACTTTGTGGAAGAAAGTACCGAGTCGGTGGGTAGCTTCCAAAATGGTACCTAAATTACATAGAAAAAATTTGAAATGTAGCATATACATCTTTAAGAATTTTTGTATGGTCCTTTTCATGTTTTATTACTATCTAGCTCCGAGGGCTCACAGATAACTTGAAACAAAAATATCCTAAAATCATGACAAATAAATTCAACCTGTATATATTTTTGTTAAAAAATAATATAAATTATATATTAAAATTTTATTTAATATTTTAAGTTATTAGATTGAGATAGTTCTTTGATATAGTATTAAAATTTTAATAATCAAGTGATTACAGAATTAAATCTCATTATCTCTACTTATTTGATAAAAATTAAATATAAGATAATATAATTTTTTTTTCATGTTTTATTATTATCTAGCTTTGAGGGCTCACATATAACTTGAAACAAAAATGACCCTAAAATCATGACAAATAAATTCAACTTGTATATATTTTTATTAAAATATAATATAAATTATATATTAAAATTTTATTTAACAATTTAAATTATTAGGTTTAGATAATTCTTTGATATTAAACAGTTTAAATTACTAAATTAAAACAGTTTTTTAATATAGTATTAAAATTTTAATCATGAATTTAAATTTTATTATTTTTATTTATTTAATAAAAATTAAATACAAATTATTTTAAATTCATTTTTTTTTTTACAATTTTGAATCCTAGCTGTAACACCTACGGGGGCTTATGGCTTTGGACCCATTTAGACTGTCCTCTGCTTGCTTACTTTGTGATTGCAGACAAAATCAATTAATGTGTAATTTTTTCAACTCCAAAATTTGATTGGCCCTCTGGCTTTCCATTGGTGGATCTAGTCAGCAACCGATCAGAGGTACTCGACAATAACGTGTAAAGTATCGTAGATGTGTTTATGTACCAGATTGAAAAGGTGTGGAAAAACCCCAACTCGTCAAACCGGTAGTTCAAAACAAAAACCCATACTTGTAGACAATTAAATCAAGTTCAAATCTTGCAAATTTATTCTACATGTCTATCAAGACTTTTAAGAATAACGTATAGCATGTGAGAAAAGAGGCTCGTGCAAAAACTAATCGATAAAAAATATTCCATGCAGGATCGAAGCCTTGAAATGAGTAAGCTAAATAAATTAAACAAATTTTCAAGAAATGATAAGCGAAAAGGAAAGAAAATAACAAATAGGTACGACTAAATTGAAAAGGTTTATCATTTTTTATTATAGGCTAGTTTAGAAATATGGTTACGATTTTTTTTTAAATTATTTTTTATTTACAAATATATTAAAATAAAATTTTTTAAATTATTTTCTATATTAACACATCAAAATAATATAAAAATATCAAATAAATATTAATTTGAAATAAAGAAAAAAAATTAAAAAATTATTTAAAAAAAAAACACTTTTAAAATATAAAAATAAACAAGATCTATATCTCATGACAGAAAAATAAAAATAACAAAGATTTTAGTCTTTCCCAATATTTCCTTAATATTATTTTCTAATCATAGTTTCATGGAATTTATCGTATAATTAATTTGTGAAGATTGATTAATTTGAACTCTGAGATATATAGTTAAATTAATGTCTTATTAACTATATATATTTGTACGAGAAAATTTATGTACAGAGTATATGGTAGCTATTTATTCATAAGAGGATGTCAATAAGGACATGTGAGTGAGAAGAATGAAATGTAAAACTATACTTTATTCGATATCACTGTTAAATCCGTTATAAATTTACTTTTACGTACAATTTCATCCATCCTTTGATTGATTGTCAAGGATGGAACTATACTATCAACTCAATTTCCGAACATACATAACAAAATCACAAACATGTTCTTGTCACCGCAGAGTACGAGGATAAATAAATAATCATTTATTTCATTATTTCCATTCCCTTTGAAAAAATAAATTATTTATTATCTTTACTTCCTTCTTCTTTAGCATTTGAGATTTATTTGACATGGTTCTTGAATTATAACTCTTGATTTTCAATTAAAACTTTAAAATTATTTTTCATAAATAAATTATAATAGATATGAATTAAAATAACTTTAAGTTTAAAACATGTTTAATAAAAATAACTTAAAACAACTTGTTTTTGAAGAATATTGAATGTAGTATAAATTCTAAAGTTAAGAGTTTATTATTCCTAACATGTTGATAATATATTATATAAAATCATGCTAAATATAATCTAGTATGTCATGTTTGATTTTGTAATATAAGATATTTTTTATTTAAAAATATATTACAATATTTTTTCAGATTTTTATTATTATTGATATCAATATATTAAAATTATTAAAAAAAACTTAAAAAAAACACAAAAATAATATGTATATTTTTTAAGCGAAACACACCAAAACACAGTTAAAAGTTCAAAAACAAACTATAATTATAATTTCTGATTCGACTCATAATTATCAATGCTAGAGCAAATGGTTGCTTGATTCTTCTAGCCCCGGATGCAGTGATAATACGGTGCGCATTTCCAAAAATTCTGTTGCTGAGTCATCCTGGACTCTTCTGTTCATTAAATTATTTTGGACTTGAACACTATCACCCCCCCCCCCCCCCAACAAAAGTTCCTGGATAGAAGGTAGGTGGCTAATGGTGGATGAATTATTTATTAAAAAATAATATAAATTATATTTTAAATTTTTATTTAATAATTTAAGTTATTAAATTGAGTTGGTTTTTTGATATAAAATCAGAGTTTTAATGGTATAGTGGTCACGAGTTTGAATCTTATTATTTCTATTTATTTGATAAAAATTAAACACAAGTTAATATAGGTCTATATAAATTTTAAATTCAAAAAGTTTTTATTTAAAAAAATATATTAAAAAATAATATAAATTATACCCTAAAATTTTATCTACCTATTTAAATAATTAAAATGAATTGATTATTTCATACCGTGATCACCTATATAGAGCTACAGGTAACAGCCTCGATCGAGACAAAAGTATAAAACTAGCTGGTCTGATGAGCGTCACAGGCCTTCAGCTTCTGAACAAGGTCGATGTCAAAAATAGAATTTGCTGGAGAGTAAACTCTCGCAGCCTTGGATTCATGCGCTGTTTCTTGGGCAAACGCCAAATGGTATGCGTTTGGCTCTCAAGTATGGTAACAGATTCACTGCACGCCTTGATGCTGATTGGTAAATAATTGATATTGATGAGTTCTCAAAGTTGCTGACACATTGAAACCATCCTCGAATTTATTCATTGCCTAAAAGTGTATCGCCCACCTTTAGTTTCTTTTCTAATTAGATAGCCCACTTTTTTTAAAAAATAAAAATAAAAATTGGAGGCGTAGAAGATCATGGCACCAAGCGAAGCAAGAAAAACGAGTGTCGAAAAGCTTCGAAAGTGATACCACTAATGCATAGAGCCCCCCCTTTTTTTTTGCAGGCAAAAGTGAAATGGTCCTCTCATTTCTCAAGCATCTCTACTTTCTCAGAAGTGTTTTCAAAAGTGAAATGGCCAGCATCTGTATTTGTGTTGTTGATAGCTAAGTTGTGTTGATTCAACCCATGTCATTCATGGTATTGTTCTTCTTATTTTAATTATTTTTTTAATTAATTTTGAATTTTAATTACTTTTCTTGGCTTTAATTCAAAAGTGTTCAGTCTTGCCTTTTCTTCCCTCTTTATTCTTCTACCTCCTAATCCACAACCGTGCAACGAACTCTTTTTTTATTATCATTACTGAGGCGTTATCTCTCTTCGTGCGTGTGTGCCCAACTTGCTGCTATCTTTATCTTCCTCCTCTCTAGTCAAAATCTTTAAGAAAGCTCCTATGTCTACTTTCTTTTCTTTATAACTCTCTTCTTCTGCTTCTTGCACAAACAGTACCATTAGAGTTCAAGTTTCTAACCATAGCAATAGGCCATCGCATGATGTGCTTCTCCCCATTCTTAGTGTCGCTTATTTTTATGAACAAGCATTGCAAAGTTTGTACAATATTTTTTTTCTTATCTTTAATTTTTATAAATCTATGTTTAGCAAGTTTAATTTTAAATCTAATTTAGATCAAATCTTAGGTAATAAGATTATTTTTTATTATTAATATAGATATTTAGGTCAGCTTGCACACATCTCGATTAATTTCATGAATTCTAAAATTAACAACCATGTAAATTTTCAATATTATTAAAATTTATAAAATTTGAATCAATGATCTATAAAAACAAATTCAAGATTTAACTAATTAAATTACTTTTTAAAATTAAATATTTATTTTCAATATTATATGAGTTGGAACATCACACTCATTGAGATCAATCATAACAAAGTGTTATTTTTCAATATCTTGGAACTGTGCTACTTTTCCACATTAAAAAAAAATCATACTATTTTTTTTTATATATTTTTAAAAAATCAACTCCAGCGAACTAAAGAAATTATAGGGGCAAAAGGTACGTACATAACTTAAGTAGCAATAACGTTGCCAGATTTTCTGGAACATACTGGTGGTTGAATAATGGTGATTGATTGATTGTACTGAGTTGCCGGCAGATTTGTATTTATTAGTTTCCTGCTTGAAATGTGGGTTTAAATATCGATGTAGATGTATCACATGCAGGTCAAATGCCCCATATTTTTGTACTTCCAATTTTGTGGGGGAAGGAAAATCATCCATGGCAGCTCGGAAGCCTGCATTCTCTGTGAATTCTATTAATTTCATATAATATCGAAGCTGGCAGGCAGGCAGGCTGGCTGACTAGCAGACCCCTCAAATCAGAATTCCATGATAGAACATAGAGCGAAAGAAACCAGTCTAGGGCATTCAGAAATTTTGGCAGCTTTGTACTACATACAAGTCAAGTTTCAGCTCACACGGGCAATTAGAGAAAGCAAGAGGGTCATTTAATGGGGGCACTGCCAGTTGACCAAACCCGAAATTAATGCATTATGTACGAAATATATAGGATATATATACCCATTGATGATCCCTTAGCAAGGAAAATTCAAGAGGGAGACTGTTCTTTCCGGCAGTCAAAGTAAGGGCTTATCAGGAATGAGTTGTAGAATAACTCCTGCTTGCAAGGCACCGTCTGAAACCCGGCTCCCTCTATGTCAGAGAGAGAGATACCATAGCTGCCAAAATCAATGGAAATCTACACGAATCCTCCAAGTTATTTGTTGCATGTGATGTGCACATGATTGGATGCGTCTGTTGGTTAAAAGAAAGCAAGAGGAAGATACACTGCACAAGTTGACTCGTGATTCCTGAAAAATGCATAATCAAGGATCATGCCAGACCTTTCTCTCTCTCTCTCTCTCTTCGTCTGGGCCATTGACTAAAAAGAGGTCAACCCTTGTGCCTCTTGATAATAAATCAAGCCAATGGCATGCGAATTGTCTATGGAAAACAACGAACTTGAACGTGGAAGATAGTTTAACACCCAAAACCAGTCGGATCCTGCCGCAGAAAGTTAACCCTTGTTCACGGCAAGAGGTTTTGATGCAACAAAAACCCGTTCACCCTATCAAGACTAGTAATAGTTAGACCTGAAAACAGACGAGGGACACGGAGACGTTGATTTTCTGGTGTTAAAGGAATGACACGACTAAACCTAACTTCTTATGGAATCAGATGTTACAACCTTCTCAAGGACTCTGAGAACAATGCAGGAAATTAAATAATGTCAATAGTTCTAATATCACCACACCTGCTTGAAGACTGGAGAACATGCAGAACTTACAGGATACTGGGTGCAGAAATCAATGGAAACAACATGTCATGTACTGTTGATCTGTCATTTGTTGTCTAATAAAAACAAATAAAATCATATAAAAAACCTACAGAAGTGATAAATATAACGAAATCCCCCAACTTTCCCCTGCCAACATGGAACTCAGACATCCAGCAGCACAGGGCAGGTTTATAGATTATATGGGTTCCACATTAGTCTTTGATTTTGACAACCCAACTCCAGGGAACCAGCTGATATGGTCCACAAGTAATTATGTGAACTTTATAGATATTATACAGACCTAAAGGATAGAAAAATAGCATTTAGCAATGATGGCACCCGGTGAAGTTGTTTATTCCACCCAGTGAAGATTTGAAATCACATCCTGCAAGGGGATTGGAAGAGCTCGCCATTCTGTTCCAACGTTAAGTAAGAGTTTTGACGACTGCAGCATCTGACCTCACAGATCTCTAAAGCTGAATGAACTAAATAGATCCACTAGATTAAATGCAACATTCAAGGGACCTAAGCTTTTCTTAACCCACATCATCTCTTTCTCAGATCAAGCCTTTCGCTTACGAATCTCTCTTCGTCATCACATCATGACCCGTCTCTCTTAACTCGACCTAGAAATGAAATCACTTGATATAAAGAAAAGGTTATTTATCAAAGAAAGCCCAGAGCTGAATTTTCTATATCAAACTGAACAGATAATACGATATCAGTTGTCGTCAAGGTAAATAAAATTACAATCCAAAAGACAAGTTTAATGCAAGGACAAAAGTGATTCTCATCTGAAACCTGAGTCACTGCATAATATTCAACAAGAGCGAAGTGAAACAGATTCTACTGACATTGAACTTTTTAGTTCTTCCTTTTCTTATGAAAGAAGAATGATTCTTTGACTCTTCCAACTCTTGGATCTATTACCAGAATCATTCTCAACCGAGACTCCACTTGCTTCACTCAGAAAGACGAGGCTCTCCACAAAAGTATCCAAATAAAATGTGTCCGACAAAAATAGTCCACAAACCCGATTGTCCTTTGTCCACCTCTCCCCAAAAGTATAACCTCGTCATTTGTCATTTTTCCTAAATGCAATTAATCTTCTTACCCCTTTCAAATGTTCAATATTGAAAAGTTTGGTCCAAGATTCCGAAGCACTGTGCTCTTTCTTCACCCACACTGAATAATGCTCTTCCCCTGACCAGGTCCTGGAAGGGACCGACGAAAGCATTCTATTAAACACCTTAACAATCTGGAATTGCCATATCCCCGAACACTCCATTCCTCAGAGTAAATGGTATAAATTACATGGGATGCATCATCCCTCTTCAATGGATCATGTGCAAGCCAATGACAAGCACCATTTACAAAAGCAGACCTCGCCAGCTACCAAATAAAGTACCTCAGATCATTAGAAATCATTCTACAAGACCTCGACCGCCATTTTCTAATCTTTCAAAGAGACTAAATATCATATATAATAAATCTAGATGTCCAAAATCTTGAGCATCGTCAATAGCCATTACAACCTATACTTTTAAACGAACAAAAAAGTTTTTCAGCATAGTAATCAGTAAAACCCCCATCTGGGTATAGAAGGTAAAACACTCTCTCTCTTCTTTTGAGAAATATTTCATTAGGAGGAGGTCGTTGTTTCTTGTGGTGGTTTTGCTAAGATGGCGGGTGATGAGTAGGAGAGGAAATTCAACAGCACCATGTTTTTGAAACGCATCTGAATCTCATTAGGGATTTCACTGGTAATCTTGAAATAATTTATATCGACGGTTCTTGTGGGCATTATCTGAACTTTTTTCTCCTCCTAGTTACTACCAAGTTTACACTGTTGAAATACCAAAACCCTTTCTCTCTGTTCTCTCCGAAACCCCACACCTTTCGTTTAAATTTTGAATGGGCCGAAGCCTTCTATCTGTATGGGCTGGGTCTTTCTTTCGTTTTCTTTTCTTTCTTTCTTTCTTTCTTTCTTTATTTCAATGGAAGAAAAATGTTTTCGTTTGGCCACAAAATAAAATATTGTAAAATATAAGGAAATGATTGATAGTATTAGATTTAGTATTAATATTTTTAAATTATTAATTAACTTCTACTTTATTTATGTCAAGTTTAAATGTTTTTATTTAATATCGTAAAAATTTAATTTAAACAAAAATATAAAAAAAGTTAGTTTATCATTCTATAAAATCATGGAATGAGAACAACAATAAAAGAGCTGAGAACAGCTTCATCTCCGACCACAAAATTACAAAATAGTAATTCACAAATTACTGCCACCATCTTTATAATAACTCGTCAAGGTTCTAACGTTTACAAGCTGTAACATACAGTGGTTGTTCTTAGATAAACTTCAATGTATTGAAGTGTAACGTAAAATATGAAATCTCTTTTTCCATTAAAGTGTGTTATTCAAGTGCAGGAAAATATTGAATCCATGGTGAGATCAAGTGCAGTAACCCTCTCGAAATGGTTTTTCAATCTGTTAAAATGAGGGAGAAAAGGATGGTAACAGTTCTTGAGTTCATCTTGAAGGAGATAAATGACAACACTGTACAGGTCACCTCTACGGAACCACTGGTACAGTATTGGGGTTTTAAATAACAAAAAAATTCCCCCCTCTAATTCCCTACTCGCTAATAAGTTGTCAATCACTGTAAGAAAAAATTGAGAAATCAGTTGATCTGGGAAGAGTATCTGTCCTGAAAGATACAATATGTGAGGCATTAAAGGGCTTTCTTCACATCAAAATAGTTGGAACGCTCCTTGTTTGCAGCATCAACATCATCTGGAGACGCCACGGCAACTGAAACCCATTTATCTTTAACAGCCTCGATTACCTCCCCAAATTCCTTGAAGTCCTTCAAACTGTGGAAAAAAGGAAAGAGAAGAAAGAAAAGTTCAAATCTTGAAAAATGGTCTTGATTTTTAACCTGGCATGAAAGACTCGAACAGATTTAATGAAACAAATGTTGGTATTAATCTATATTCAAAATGGAATTCACGATATATCATTAAAGTCATTCAAATCAATGGATTCGGTAATGTAAATGATATGAGCCTGATCTGTTTCCCATTATTTCCTTCTTCCATTTCTTTAAAAGAAACTAGCTCTGTCTACCATTCTGGGTGATAACCAATCAATGTTTTTGAATTTATACAAGTGGAGTTTTTGGTCAAGGCAAACAATAAGCAAATAAACATCAATCTTTACCTGGTTGACAATATTTCTTCACGTCTCTTTTGCGTTTCTTCTTCTGTGATTCCCAATAAATACCGCAATAAACTGAAAACCAATGTAATACATTTTTTTTAGTGTGGTTGATTATAATATAAAATATAAAAGCCAATTAGAACCGCATTTCCCTAAAGTCTTTTTTACTTAACCACCGACTTCCAATTTCAGGCTCGTTAGAATTTGATTCCACATAGATGTTGGTTTTTGTATTTTTTTGGATACGGGTTTGGTGGGGTGGGGGTAAATAGAAATGAGTTCAATTTTCCTTGTTTCGAGTACACAAGTTGATAAAAAACTAAAATCATAACAGCTAAAAAGGCAGACAGAGAAGCTAGCAGCCAAACCTACTAACACACAAACACCCCCACGTACAATAGAGGAAGCTATTGTAGATGTTCTAAGTGCCTCTGACAGGGCCAATGTCGTGGTTGCATCTCCACCTCACTAAAATATTCCAATCCGTAAAGTATTAGCAGTATGTCACACTAATTCAAATTTTCAATGAAATGTTTTATAGATGATAGCTTACGGTTTTAAGCTTTTTAGTTTTGATAATGGTTGTATTAACCGGAAGAATGTGTGTTTATGTTCGAGATAGACTTTGACACTTTGTGTTATTCCATTATGTTATGTTGGTTTTAGTTTTTGGGTTTGTTTGAACAGGATGGTCCAATGCTAAAAGATGCCAAGACTCCACCGATTTCAAGGGCTAATACTAGTGGTAATAAAACAGTGAATGAAAAGATTGGAGTTTTGGTTGATAAGAACCGGGTAGAACGATGGAAGGTTAATGATGAAACAAAGGTCTTGAGTGTCCAAAAAATTGACCTGTCAAAAAAGGTTCTGAAACATATTCTCCACATACCTACTATAACCTTTGGCATCTGGCAGCTGGTATGAATCCACGTCTCCAATAGTCCCAATTATTGCTTTGGAGAGAGTATCGTCATCCATTTCTAATTGACGTAGAAAAGCACCAGTTCCATCATATACATCAAGTGTCTTCAACAAATTGGGATCACGATAGGATAAAAAGGAGAACACTCCTACAAAAATAACAAAAATCATAAATTGAATTCCAATGGTTAGATTTATATTATAGCAATTACAACTCCTTTTCTGTTCCAAACAGTGCGTAATCAGAACTCCATGCCAAGCACTGTGTCTCATTGTTTTACCTGAGTGAGTATCAAGATCACAAAACCCTCCATATGCCCCACCACTAACACGCACCCGATCCCACAACCATGTATTGCTAATGTATTTGGAGATAACATAAGCACTCCCATTAAGCTGATAACCAGTGTCATAGATATTAGCAGCTTTGCCAACATAATTAACCTGTAGAAGGTGAAAGTTTAGAAATTTCCCCTGGCAACCAGAAAAGAAGACGAAACAGCAGACAGGGAAATAATTTTTTCACCTGTGTAGGAATCACAATAGCTTCATTTCCTGGAGAAAGTCGAGCATTCCAAGCAGCAGCTTCAACAGAAGACTTGCTAGGAAGCAAATCAAGAAACTTGCTAACATACTTTTCTGAGTTGGTGAGATTTTTCCCATCAGCGGTCATGTTTATCAAGCAGCCATTCTTTGATAACAAGGATGTACGAATTTCCTCAAGAGATGATGAAACTCCAGCCCAATCTTGATCAACTCTCTCCTCAAGAGCTTGCAGGAATTCCAAGTAACTATGACCCCAACAACTGAGTTGTGTCAGTATCATTTCATTTGCAGTAAGAAAGCTCTCCACAAAACTTGAATCTTTCATAATTTATTTATACATGTGAAGCAATTAGCATTATGTCAAAATTGTATATCATTTATTGCACATGTATTAAAATCCTAGAACTGAAACACTTGTATCATATGAGGTTGTTGGATGAAATCAAAGAATTACAGATTAACCAAAAGATGAACATTCCAACCTTACACCACCCATTTGTTCGGAAATCCATCCTGTAACATTTAACTTTGCATCCATTCTTGTAGCTGCAATTCTGTGGCCACTGCCTCTTAAACGGTTCTGAAGATATTTTTCAGAACATTGAGATTATGTTCTTAAAGGTAAAGACCCAATTGCATTTCTGATTCAACAGACAAAAAAAAATGAATAAGTACCTCCATTCCTGCTTTGCTTTGGGAAACGAACTGCTTAAAGCGTTGCTGGTCTGTAAATTGGACTTCTTGAAGAACGCAATTAACCTACAACAAATAGCATTTCATCAATTCATTGCATCCCAAGGCAACTGATTCTGTAAATGTCTTTATAGACTTCGAAACATAAAGCATCAGCTCGAGTATTAGAAAATAGGTCTCTTACTATGGTACAGATGTTTGCAGCGAGTGACAAAAGCGGGCTTGAAAAAAATAAAATAAAATAAAACCATATAAACCCTTAATAAAAAACAATCTTCATGATAGTAAACTTATAGCTATATAGTGTACATGCTTATGCAATACCAATAATTAAAAAATGTTGTTAATTTGCCTTCTGGGTTTCTTCAGCTGGTTCAGGTATTAAAGGAGAATTTTCTAGGACATACAATAAAAAAAAAGGGAAAAAGGAAAGCATGTCCAGATTCTAGAATGCATTGCCAATCAGTACATTCAAATGCAAGATCCCAGTATTTCAACAAACAGGAAAAAGCAAGTGAAAAACATCAAAAGGAACTAGAGCAAAACTAATCAAGTTTCTCCCAGTGTGCTGATGCCTTTAGGAAAAACAAGGCAGCTGCAATATCTACAATGACAGAAGTGCTTGAAAGCCACTTCAACTGGATATAGTGACAAAACAATTCAGCTGCACTTACCAGGTTGAATAAGTCCTCAACACGACCTGCCATGGCTTTACCCTGAGCAATTATATGACTGCATGGATCCTCCCTGCCTTGAACGGATGATGTGAATGGATAAACTGATATACCTCCAGTTTTTCTTCCAATCAACTGGTTAAGTTGCACAAAGGTCAAATCTTTTGTGCCCATTTCAAGCAATGACTGACTGTGAGAGCATTGAGAAAGAGTGAAAATGTGATTATATAGTCTGCAAATAAATACACAGGGCGCAGGGTGCAGCCATTGAAATTGATAAAGAATCGCACATGTTAAGTTTTAAGATTTCTGTTCGGTTAGCCTGACCTAAGTGAAATTTGAACATATGTTCATAGTGGAGACAGGAGAAAAAAAAACATGCACAACAAGAAATGACCATGGAAATAATCTTCAACGCAACATCTCACCAGAAAAGTGGCACTAGAGGAAGAAGTTCTTGCTTCAGTGATCTCATATTAAAGACAATTTCAGCGTAAAGGACATCATTTGTGAAGAGGTCATGCTTCAATACTTTCACTCCATTGATATCCGCAGCCTACAGTTAGTACATAAATGCTAAGCACAAGTCCCCAAAATGGTCATATGCAGGACATTCAAGCACAAAACACTAAAAGCTTAACAATAACCTCAGTGGGAACATGTATGGGTTCTTTGGGAATGTCAAGCAAAGTGAGGCTTGGAACACTTCTTAAAGCTTCAGGTGGGTCAGGAGTTTCCTGCTTTAATCTCAGCTCCTGTGTAGCACGTGCTAACTCAGCAAGATCTTCTTCAGTCATGCTTGCTTTTACTTTCTCCAAAATTTCTCTTTCAGCAGCTTCATCACGAGAAGCTTTCTCAGGATCAGGCTGAAACAGAAAACACCCACTGTCACTGATGCAATTACTGTACAATCATATATAGAAAATGAAATTTCAGACTAAAATGATTACCTGCATTTCAATGGTAACACGATGAAGATTGTTCAAGATAAATTTCTCAATTAAAGGAGAAAAAACAGCTTTGGAACCTTCCTCAGCTATTCTTGCTTTTAGGGCCATCAAGGGTTTCTCATACTTTAAAGGCTCAAAGGGATCCATATCATATATCCATTTGCTCTGCAAACCAAAACCACATCAATGATATCTGAAATAAATAAATGATGACTGGTTTGCAGAAATGAGGGGAAAAACATGCAAAACTTACAATGGATTGAAGCATCAGTGATAAGCCACGAGGAAATGAACCAGTGTTGTTTTCCCTGAGAGAAAACTCGATTGTATTCATGGAAGCCTCCACGGCATCTGTCTCAAATCCTTCCTCTGCTAACTTCTTAAGTGTACTCATGACTAATTCTTCTACCTTTTCAATGTCTTCTTCGGAGACACCCTTCAACCCAATACTAAATTGTGGTTGAAGCAGCTCATCTTCAACTCCACCACCAACAATGGCATCTCCAAGGCCACTTTCCAGTAAGATTTTCCTCAAGGGTGAAGCAGGGGTTCCCAACATAAGATGATCCAAAAAGCCAAGACTAAGCTCAGTTTCCAAGTCTAAGGGCTTATCTGCTAGCAACCAATTAAGGCATACCATATGCTTCTTTTTCAAATCACTGCCATCACCAGCCGGATATTTCTCAACAATCCTGACAGGCTCTGAAAAGAATTTCTGTTGCTCAATCCTTGACTCATTTGAAGCTGAACTTGCATCGAACATATCTAGATACTCTGAGAGAAAGGGAGAACAATTCAAGTACAAGTTTCTCAGAATCCTGAAATTGCTAATTACTGAGCTGGAATATTACAGGTGATAGTATACAAGATGAATGTGGATGGTATAATGGTCTTAAGGTACACAACAAACACTATTCCTTACTTAAATAAACAATTTAAGATTTCAAAAGCAAATTGATCATAGAAATTGAAATGGGACATGAACAATCAATAGGCCAGCCTACAGGCTTTGAAAATACACACACACTTAACACATTCTATTTAAACTGTATGATTGCATGATGATATGAATATTTAGACAGATTAAAATCAAAGAAACAGTTGCCAAATTCCATCGGGCAAAACCCACTAAATGAATATAAAGTTTGGTTTCAATCTAGTTTTCTGGGAATAAAGTTTGACAATTATGGTCCACATCGTTTCACCTTCACACCTCTAGCTCTGCAAATGCTTCCCTTTAGGAAAAAAATCACCTGAGCATTTTCTAAGATGTTCAGCATGCCTTGCATTTAAGTGAAAAAGAAGCGTTTGCATGCAATGCTTTCATAACTTATCAACAGAGATGGAACTTGGATGCAGTACCACTCAGGATGCGTAAGCGCTCAGTTGGATCGTCATCTCCATAAAACCATATCCTGGCATTGCTGGGGTGGTAATATTTACTGTGAAACTCCTGTATTATTTTAATCAGTAAAGAAGAGAGTCCTGTATGTACCTATTCATAATCAAGAATACACTGATCCTACATGAAACCATGCATAAGCACATGTACAAGAGAAGGAAATAACATATATAGCACACTCACTACAGTAACAGAGATCACACACATGCAAAAAATAAATTAATAAATTCACGCATAAATATTTGCACATTATTGAAAATGTTTGACAGCAGATGTACTTTACGGGAAAATCACACCAGGAAGTCAAAGTTCTTGTGCCTGGTAATACATACCAGTGAATGGAAAATGAAGTATTCACTGTCCTAATTTATTTTGAAAAAAAAAACATATGTATTGTTTTGTAAGCTTATAAAAGCTAAAAACCATTATGAAAACACTCATGTTTTCTAAAACAGACAGATGGATGAGTACCATCAAAGATCCAGAAGTTTATGAACCACATAGGACAACACTTTTACACTAACAAACTAGAACAGGGATGTTGAGACTGACCTTAAATTGCTCAAACGTCAATTTGGGAATAACTTTTGGATCCCCTCCACTATCAACACCATAGGTATTGTCTGGGAAAAGAGCCTGCACAGAAGTTACAAGTGACAGTTACTACAGATAACATAATTTGTAGTGGAGGCATGTCCATAAAGCAAATAATCTATAATGAGCTAATTATCAAACTAATAGCATTCAAATAATTGCTTTCTCAAAATTACACTCGTGAATGATTGCATGTAGGCATGACTGAACATCTAAGCAGTCAACGTGTTTCATACTGCAATAAGTAAGATCAAACAATAAGATAAAAGGGAACTTGCCAGCTGAGCAGTCCGTCCTAGAATATTATCAGGTTGGGAATAGACACCCTTCATTTCATTAAAAACAACTCCTGGCATTTAAGAGAAATAGACTCATTAAAGGTGAAGATACTACATGCAAAACAAGGAATAATACTGCCAAACAAGTAGCTGGGTATATTTCTTAAAATATGCAACCTTTATAAGATATTTCTTCTGAAGGGTTGTTGAGCTCAAGATGCCAACCCTCCTGTTGAAAAGTATGGTGATCCTCCACACATTTAGGAAAGAATACAGCATCCAGGTATACATCAACCAAGTTATAGAAATCCTGTTTTCAAAAACAAGATCCAAGTATTAACATCTAAACAAAATCCAAATGAAATAAAAAATCGCTATTGCCCAAAGTTGCAATATCATACATTTACTAGTTCACTGTTACCTTTGTGTTCGTGGAAGCAACTGGGTAGCAGGTCCTATCAGGATAAGTGAATGCATTCAGAAAAGTATGCAGACTTCCTTTCAATAACTCAACAAATGGTTCTTTCAATGGGTACTTCCTTGATCCACATAACACACTGTGTTCCAATATGTGTGGTATCCCAGTTGAATCCTTCCTGCATTACACCATTAATCATGATCAGTAGCTTGCACGTCAACTAATTTGGCTACAAAATTTGACTGGCGTAAAATTTTATCAGGTCCTCTCTCAAGAATCTATAAAAATAAAAACTTAGCCAAACTTTTCGCTAATAACCAAACTGCAAAGAGCATAAAACACAACAATTTTAAATTTCAAATACAGAACACTCCGTAGCCAATTCCTTTCACAAATTCAACACCTCTACAATCATAATAAATTCAAACTTTTCAATGATATCCACGCTCTTCTACTAAAGTACAAATAAACCTCACCATTTAAACACTAAGTTGATCTTAAAGCAACAAAAAAAGGAAAGTCAAATACTATAAAGATAACAATCACAAAAAATAAAGATTTCAATAATATCCATTTTCTTAATCAAAACCACTAGAATTGCATCCACTTAAAATCAAATTAAGCTTAAAACACGGTGATAATACTAATAATAATGCTAAGAACTTACGGCGGAGTGCGAAAAACAATGCCGAAAACTTTATTCTCATCATCATTGGAAACAGACATGACTTCAGCTCCAGTTTTTTTATGCTTGAATAACACAGCTCTTGATTTACACTCTCCGATAAACTCCTCCGATACTTTCTCAAATCCATATTTCGCCGCATCCTCGTCAGTTAAGGTACTAACATCTGCAACCACACACACAATCAAAGCTCGAATTTTCATTTTTCTGATTAAATTAAATTTTTTTAAAAAATGAAGAACACGTGACCTGGAGAGCATTGGGTGGCGATGGCTTGAGGAGAGGAAGAAGAGAAGTGGTGTTTGATGAGGTGGAAAGAGGATGAGTATGGCGTGGCAGAGAAAGGGAGTAATCTACAGCGTCGGCGGAAAAGGAGGGAGCGAGAGGTGAGGGGGTTAATCGGACGGTGAAGATTGCGAGCGGTGAAGGGCGAGGAGCGTAGCGATTTAGATGAGGAAGAGAAAAGGCGAAAGAAGTTGCGGGGAGAGTAGTAGCGAGGGAAAAGGAGTAATTTGTTGGAAGAGCGAAGGAGAATTGCTGTCTCCATTTTCGTGGATATAGAGAGAGCGGGGGGGAGGGGTTAAGGTTTTTGGTTTTGTTTGGGGTTTAACAACGTGGAGAGGAGGGAGAACATCAAAGGGGAAAGAACGGGCAGGACGCTACTTGGAGTGTCGTTTTGGGCTTTTTTTATTTTCCTTTATCAGAAAAGCATCGGAATGGCAGTAAAAGATTTCTGTGGTTCACTTCCTTAATGGTAAGGTGTATAGTTTGCTTGGAGAGTCGGAAATGAAGAGAGCCAGGTTACAGTATAATCTTCCTCTTCGCAATTTATATTTTTCATGAAAAATAAATAAATCCAATGCATCTATTATTGGAGCTAGAAGTTGGGTTTTTTTTTTAAAAGAGTTTGGGTGTTTTGTTTATGCGGTCATGTTATGTTTTTTTTAAAAAAATAATTTTATTTAAATTAGTTATTGTTTTGTATTTTAAAATTATTTTAATATATCAATATCAAAAATAAAATTTTAAAAATTAACTAAATTTGCTTCCTTTTGATATCAAATCCAAAATAACATAGGCAAATCAACATACAATACAAGATGAAAATGAAAACGTTTGATAAAGTTATCGTTTCATGTATTCTTCCACTCCATTACACGCTATGGAAACATATCCTTACTGTATAACATTATTTTTACATAAAAATGGAACTTAATCTAAAATATGAATCGTGATTTAAATCATTTATCTACATTAAATATAAACTCAACTACACCTAGTAACTCTACTTCGAATTTTTAAAGCTACAGTTTATGTTCAATACTTAAATCATTTAGGTAAGGGGCTGAGGTTTGATTCATTAACCTCATTTCCTTCTTGTTTTAAAATCAGTGAAATTGTAAACATATTTAGAACGCGATCGAATTTGTATTTTTTAAAATTATTTTTTTAATATTTTTAGATTGTTTTAATATATTGATCTTAAAATTAATTTTAAAAAATAAATATATATATATTATTTTAATATATTTTTAAATAAAAAATATTTTAAATTATAATTACCATGGCAATACTAAAAAAAAAATTACTGTGAATCTTGAGTCCATCTATCGATATTTTTTAACTACATGGAAAAAATAAAAAATAAAAACCCTCACTTGGTTAGTGGGCCGCGCTTGATTGATGAGAGCAAAGGCCTACGGGAAGAACCGAGGTTTTAGAAAACAGGTTGCACTAAGAATGGGCTTTCTCCATCCTTACACAACTAAGTTATGGGTTTTTTCACGATACTTCTTTGTCGTGGATCTGAGCTGTTTAGACCATAAAATCAACGTTTTTATAGCAATGTCAAAAATCAACAACAAAACTATACACGGCTAAAAGTAAAGCTCGATGCACAGTGACAATGAAAAGTTTTTTTTCGCAATTAGATTGCGAGGAGCAATCCAGTAATGCTAATTTTAACCAAAAAAAATTCTTAAAAATAAATCCAGATGGATCCTAACATAAAGCTCCCTCTTTTACTTATAATTACAGGTGCAAATTTTCAGATCCTTCAAAATGTATTATTCAATAAACACACTTAATGTATAAAATTTAAAATTTAAAATTATAATTATGAGAGGCAATTTAATTATTCAAATTTTAAGTTTAATTTCTGATAATTACAAGTTCGAGTCTTTTTAGATTTACTGAAAATTTATATATTTGTTAATTTTTAAATCAATAAAATTAGTAAAAGTACGTGCAAATTAGATAGAATATTCATATTAATTAAAAAATTATAAAGGATTAAATAACATGTTTAATATAGTTATTTTAGTAATTATAAGATTATTTTTAAAACTTAATCCAGTAATCTAATCTTGTGGATTGATTTTTATTTTTTTTGGGAAATAGAAGGATACTAGCAACGAGATAATCGATCATTGAATAAGAAGAATCGAGGAAAAAGACTTATGTTTATTTTTATATATTAATTTTGATTATCAATCTCTTAATTTATTTTAAAAAACAAGCTGAAACTCTGTTTTATAAAATTAATTGTTAATTTAATATGGGAACATTTAATGAGACACGAGGTAAGGGAGATGAAACGCATCAAAACATATTCAGCGCATTAAAACTTGGAAATATAATTTCAAATGATAATTTTTAAAAAAAAATTAGTGGTAAAATTCTAGATGCTACAAAATACAAGGACCAAAATAATAAAAATAAATTACAACGAACAATATTTTTTTTGTGTGAACGTGAATACTGGTTTATGAACCACGAAGACGAAATGTTCTTTTAGTTTTTTGTTTTGTAAAATAACTACCCCCCCCCCCCCCCCCCCCCAACCCCCAAAAGAAAAAAAAAAATAACAATAATGCAGCGTGGGGAACAAAATTAAGGATAGTGGATCTCTGTTAAGAACACATGAAGCCAAAATGGTGGTTGGTAGTCATGATTGTTTAAAAAGATATCTGGCTCCTGAGCTCGTCAATCCCCTTATAGATCAACAAAGTTTATTGATCATCCACCACTTCTTCCTCCATATATTCCACACACCCCCTCAATCATGGATTCAAGTTCAAATGAAATAATTCACCAGTGGGGCTCCTACATTCGTGTATACAAAGAAGGACGTGTAGAAAGGTTCTTCGGCACCGACAAAGTTCCGTCATCCATCAATTCTACAGATGGGGTATCAACCAAAGACGTGCTAATCGCTCCCGAGATCGACGTATCAGCACGTATTTTTATCCCTACGAGCACCATAAATTCAGGCCACAAACTCCCTCTCCTAATCTATTTTCATGGTGGAGGGTTCAGGGTTGGATCACCATTCTGTGCAACATATCATAATTATGTGACCTCTCTTGTCACTGAAGCCAGTGTTGTTGCTGTTTCAATTGATTACAGATTGGCCCCTGAGTATCTGGTCCCAACATGTCATGAGGACTCATGGGTTGCCCTAAAATGGGTGGCGTCACATTCTAATGGTGAAGGTCCTGAAGAATGGATAAGGGACTATGCTAATTTTGGCCAAGTTTTTCTTGCTGGCGATAGTGGAGGTGCCAATATTGCACATGACCTAGCTGCTCGAGCTGGGATAGAGAACCTAAATGGAGTGAAGTTAACGGGACTCTGTTTAGTCCATCCATATTTTGGGAGTAAAGATAGCGTGGATGAGTCGTGGATTTTTGTGAGCCCAGCTACAAGTGGGTTAGATGATTTTAGATATAATCCAGCTGCTGACTCGAGGATGGCTAGCCTGGGGTGCACCAGGGTGCTAATTTGTCTGGCTGAGAAGGATGTGCTGAGACAGAGAGGGTTGTTTTATTATGAGACATTGAGGAAGAGCGGGTGGGGTGGAGAGGTGGAGATTTTTGAGACAGAAGGAGAGGGCCATGTGTTTCATTTGTTTAACCCAAATTGTGACACCGCTGAAGCCTTATTAAAGAAGTTGGCCTCGTTTATTAACCATGGCTAGGCTTCCTTCTACTCCATTGACCGTGGTTGCAGGGGTGATGCAAATGGAGAGGAGTTTGATGGAGTTTCTGTTGAAGAACAGCATGATCAATCCAAGAATAATGGTGACACTGCAATTGAATCCGATGAAGGTCGTAGCATGTCCGGGAAGGATAATCCCAGCAATCAAACTACTGTGAAAGTCTATCAGAGAAGGAAGCCTTTAGTTAACAGTGGAATTATCAGATTATATCAATTATTAGTTATAGAATTCCATATCAGCAGTTAGTTTCTTAATAGCAATTATTATTAATGTTTAATAATAATTGCTATTATGGTAGAGAGGTTTTTTCTGAGATTATTATTGGAGAGATTCCAGTTTATGGGAGAGACTCCCATATTTTGGCAGTGAGATTCTGCCTGTTCTGATGTAACTCTTACTATCTTGAAAGTAATAAATACAGCAGCTCTCTATTTACAAAATGCAAAACGCTCCAAAGATTTGACTTCGCCACGCGGTTTTGAAATCTCGAACTTTCTTCATATTTATGGCGGATGTTTATCGAGTGAGCCACCCTATGCATGTTTTATAATTTATACTCCTCTGATATATATGGGATTTGGAATTAAGTGCTTGCTTGGTAACTCTGGACTGCATCCAACCATTATAATGGGCTGGTGCCTTGTTTAAATAGAAAGAAAATTCCAGTTCAAAAAGGAAAAAGGAAAATGGTTACAATCTAAAATTGTCTTCCCAGAAAAGCACAAAGATTTAGTCTAAGAATTGGGGGTCGTGTTCTATTAGTGCACGTAAAGGAAAAAGGTTTCTACTTTCTATAAAGGCCAATACCACATCAAATACAACACTGAAAGAAAACAAGAGAACAGACAAGCATATTGATCAGTTTTGGCCGTGTATGAAAGAGGCAATCTTTTTAAGCATGGCCACAGCATTGTCGCTGGCTGGCTTGAACAGATGAAAGACGTGCCCCTCTCCTTTGACCTCCATAATCTCAATCCCTCCACCCCATCCACTTTTCTTCAAAGTCTCGCAGTATAGCAGGCCCCTATCCCTTAGCAAATCTTTCTCGGCAACAGCAACAAACACCTTGGAGCACCCCAGGCTAGACAAGTTTGGATCATAAGTAGGATTGATTAAAGGGTCATCGCACCCACTTGTTTTAGGACATGCAACGTGCCATGTTGCACTCATCCCTTCCAAAACTCTTTCTAATTCATTAACTTCATTTCCAATCCGTTCCTCTCCCCAAAAAAAAGGATTTATTAAAACAATACCTGCAACATTTACACCAGTTATTTTCTCTTGACCAAACCTCATAGCCACGTGGTGTGCTATGTTACCACCAGCACTGTCACCAGCCAAGAACACCTTGCTTAAATCAGCATGTTTATTCAGCCACTCTTCAGGTCCGTCACCGTTGACATGAGATGCAGCCCATTTTAGGGCAGCCCATGAATCATCATATGGAATAGGGATGGGGTGTTCTGGTACTCTCCTGTAATCAACAGAGATAGCAATAACTTTAGCCTCGGCGACTAAGAGGTTAACGTAATTATGGTAAGTAGGCGAGAAGGCATTTTCAACGTAGAAGCCTCCCCCGTGAACGTAAATTAGGAGAGGGAGCTTTTTGTTGGGATCCACTCCTTTTGGGAGGTAAAGTCTACAAGATAGTCCTGCTTCTTTCGAATAGATGACATCTTTTGACAGGACATCGGATTTGGGATCCTGAGAAGGGGGGACGATTTCGTTGCCAAAGAGCCTCTCTATCCTGCCATCTTTATATAAGATGATGAAGGGAGACAGATCCTTGGCAACATCCTCCTTGGCTGCGTCCATATTGTATGAAAACATGGTGGCTTTTCTCTTCTCTTCCCTCTGTTTTACAAGAAATGATGAAGTTGTGGTAGCCTGAGAAAAGAATGGAGGAGGGTCTTTAATTTATAGACAGGTGAAAGACGTCAGAGACAAAGAAGAATTTGAATTCTTACAGTGTTCCCTGCTACTGGTTTTAAATCCTCAAGCTATTAATTCTTGGCTAACACAGCAATGACATAATAAAAGTATTCTAGATGGGTTGAAATTCTAAAGCGAGAGTGTCCAAGTTCCAAACCAGATAAAACGCTACAATTCTACGTCCAGGTTTGTCAAATAAGGAAACTCCAGGAGAACCTCAGGAATTGACTGGCGCCGAATTACTTTACTAATTTTATTGGCCAACAGAGACTTAAGGTTATGCTAAATTGTAGAATCGCATGGATTTATCATGTGATTAATTCTTGTTTTATATATATATATAAAAAAAAAACAAGAAGGGAAAGGTCTGTTAAAACGAATGACGTTTCATGCATATATATATATATATAAAAAAAAAAAAAAAAACAAGAAGGGAAAGGTCTGTTAAAACGAATGACGTTTCATGCTTAGGGCCCTCCATCTTGAGAATTATCATGAAGCTGTCTTGCAATCCTTTTCTTTTGTAACTAGTGCCGACTACCATCTCAGAAAAAGCCGTCCTAACTACGATTTCTAATGCCGACGTATAAGGCAACCCAAACAATGCACCGACATTTAGTATTTTCTGGACCTAATAAAAGCATCCATGGTGCTTGATGGACTAAACGTGAAATATATGATTTGTGGAAGAGGAATTCTACAAGTACGTTGAAAAATCCCTCTTTGTTTTCCCCAGAGGTGGCTTTAGAATTTCCGGGTTTCATGTTTCAAAAAAAGCCTAATTTGGGATCGTTTGGATTCTAGAACATGACTAAGATTTCGTAACCATTTGGTGTATAATAATTTCCTTCTAGTAGGGTTGACGGAAATTCCTCGTGTACGTACGCAAATCAAGTTTATATAATAATTAATTATGCGAATCTCAAGAATACCACTATGTATTATATATATATAGGTAGTCTTAATATTTTCATAAAATATATTTTTTATATCAATTTTATTTTCAAACTTTTAGAAACTCTTAATTAAAAACTTTCATCTATTTTTAATGGGTTTTTTTTTCTACATCTTTATTTATATTATACTTTTTTTTTTACAAGTAATTATTTTATAGGAAAGTTGACTTGATTGGAAAATAAAAATAATTTAGTGATAAAATTGATATAAAAGATAATTTGGGTACACAATTGATATTACTAGATAGATTAGTGATATACTTGATATTTGCTTTATTAATTTTGCACCACGGAAGGGTATTCTTCAACTTGTATTAAAAGATATTATTATTCATATTTGATTAAACCATGACTAATCTATGTCATGTATATTTTGGTTTGGAGTTAATGAATGTAATTTATATTACTTAATTATAGGTTAGTGGGTGATGGGCATTAATGATTATTTATAATACTAACACAGACGGTGTAATTAACTTGATCAATGACTATATATTAAGCTACTTGTCGCTTTTGGTAAGTTAATTAATGTCCATTGATTTAGGTCTATATATTCGTGAGCTTTTATATTGGACTTGAGATTATCTAATTAGAAGGACATAATTTCTTAATAAATCTTGGTTCATCGATGAAATATTAGGTAACATTCAGAGTCGTATAGTATGATGCGTCCAAGAATTGAAGTAATTAATAGATTACATGCAGATAATATATACTCAGCTATCTATCTTAATGGATGAAAGAGATAAATTTTCTACGCATAGCGACGGCATTGACGGAGGAAGGATTGGAGATATGAAAAACATGAACCTCTTCTCCAGCCGCCATGATCTCAACCTTTCCGCCCCATCCATTCTTATTCAAGGTCTCAAAATACAGCCACCCCCTGTCCCTCAACACATCATTTCCAGCTATAAAAACAAGCATCTTGGAGCCCCCCAGGCTAGGCAATCTTGCATCCTTGATTGGATTAATCAAGGGATCGTCGCTTCCACTAGTCGTAGGGCACGCAACATGCCACATAGCATCAATCCCTTCTCGTACTGCCTCTCTTTCATTAACCTCGTTGCCAACACGTTCTACGCCCCAGAAATAAGGATGTATTAGAACAGTCCCTGCGACATTAATACCAGGTAATTTCTCTTGACCGTATCTCATGGCCGTGTGATGGGCTATATTACCGCCGGCACTATCTCCAGCGAGGTACACCCTGCCGAAATCAGCATGAATATTTAGCCACTCTTCAGGACCGACTCCATTGACATGAGATGCGGCCCATTTAAGGGCAGTCCATGAATCATCGTACCGGACGGGGATCGGATGTTCTGGGGCTCTCCTGTAATCAACTGAGACGGCAATAATTTCAGCCTCGGCAACTAGTGTCTGTCTTAAGGTAGCTATGGTAAGTAAGTGAGAAGGGAGTTTCAATGCAAAAGCCTCCTCCATGATAGTAAAGTAGAAGAGGGAGTTTTTTGCTAGCATCAACGCTTGTTGGGAGGAAAAGTCTAGAAGAAAGATTCTCCTCGAGCCATGCTTGGTATTGCTTTTCAAATAGAGATTGAGTGAGTTTTAAATTATTTTTTTTGTTTAAAGTTATTTTTTAATTATTTTAATGTGTAAAAATAATTTTTAAAAAATAAAATAAATTTATTTTTAATATATTTTTAAGTAAAAAATATTTTACAATATACCTATGTGGTTGGTTGGGCTTTTTTTTCATGATAAATGTTCTGACTTCTTAGTTTGGGCTTCGCCCCATTTACTCCCAGAAAACAAAATGGACTTATATTTTTCCACGACACATCTCAGACGTTTCAGACACTTCTGTGATAAAATATCGAAGGAGCTTTGGGCCCTGGTATCAAGCGACAAGTAATAAAAACGGAGAAAAGACAGGCTGGAATAATATATATCGTGGATGCAGAATAATTATGAATCGGGCCATGCAGATAATTGTTTTGGTCGTCATTGACCCAGCCCATGTATAGATGAGAGCATATTTAAACTCGAAACGCTGGGATGTATTACGTGGTAATTTCTGTTGTGGAAATAATTGTTTTTTAATTTATTTTTTGTTTTAAAAAATATAAAAATATTATTTATGATATTAATATATTAAAATGATTAAAAAATAAAAAAAATTAATTTGAAGTAAAAAAATCTCAAAAAAAATAAAATTAATTTTTAAATGTAAAAACAAACAAAACAAAGTAATTTTTTAATCAGTAGTGATGGATTTTTTTTCTTGTGATAGTGGAACAGAATATAGACAAATTGATTAGTTCATCTTCTTAGACCACAATTATACTGCCTATAATTGCTATGCAATGTCATGTACCTTTAATCTTCCTTCCTTGATAGCAGAGTATATTGGATCAAGTCTTTTTTTTTTTTTTGTTTAATTGGACGTGCAGGTTACATAATTTAACAAGTAACGTTATTTTTAAATGAACCAGGTCTTCTTGTTTTTTTTTTTTGCTCGCAGAAATTTCAATTAATTGTTTCTTCCTCAAAATTAATTAAGTGATGTGATGTTATTTTTTTTATTATTATTATTAATGTAGGTATCTGGATTAGCTTGGGTATATCTCGATTAATTCTATAAGTTTTGAAATTAACGATCATATAAATCTTCAGTGGTTTTGAGATTTGTAAAACTCGAATTGGTGATCTTTACAGAGCAAATCTAGAACATGACCAGTTAATTTATACCCTTTAAAATTGATGTGATGTAATTTTGTTAATGATCACTTACATACCTTTGGACACACTGTTCACATATTTTTTAAGTTTTTATTTTATATTTTGATTCTTTAAGTTTCGAGTTTCTTGAGTTTGATCATTTTGCATATTTTTAAGTTATGTTTTTATATTTTTCCAAGCTCGAATATTTTTGCTCTTTCTTCTCACTCTGTCGATGTCTCGTTGAATGAATCATCACTAATTAGCAATTGATTTTACGGAATACAATTTGGTCTTCCTTGTAATAATCAAATTGAGAAGCTGAGAATCAATATCAATAGAGGAAGAAATAGAGCATCTCTCCATAAAAAGCACACAAAAGTTTTATTTGACCCTCAAATTTTATTTTATTTTTCCTTTTTTCTTATTGCTTTTTAGGCTATTACCCCTGTACTTTATTTTTATAGCATTTCAATCCCTGAAAATTGACAAGCAAAAGAGAAGATCAGTAAAAAGTTAAAAGAGTGAGAATATTATTGAATAATTGTTAACGATTGCTTTTTAAATAATATTTTATATTAAAATATTTGTTATTGATTTTTTTTATTTTTTAAAAATTATTTTTAATATCAGCACATCAAAATAATTTTAAAAAATTAAAAATATATAATTTAAAATTAATAAAAAATTAAAAATAATAATTAAAAACAAAAACAGTTTTGAAACGGACAAACTAACGAGCCTAAATCTTAATACGTAACAACTTTGGTTTTGATTACAAAACTCATTTATCTTTTTACTGCTCGTGTGTCCCCTTCCGACGACGTTTCTCATGCAATTAAAAATGACCACGTCATAAAGTGAAGGATCTTCAGTTTTGTTTCTCATCGAGAACTTTCACTCACCACCATCCTGTAACTGGCGTCCAGCTACTTTCACCTAAAAATAAAAATATTTTCATTATATTATATACTAGCAAAAGTGCCGTAAGCTTTCGGTATTCTAGATTTGTCAGCACAGATAACCACAAACACCTTTCCATTTATTTTTCTTTGTTTAAGTTAAATTAAATTGATGTTCATCTAATTTATATTATTTGGGCTTCCTGGATTTTTATTTTTTTTCTTTACATCTTTACAGCTTTTTGTGTGTAACTTCTCTATCTGCATTTCAACTTAGAACCTGTTTATTAATTGGAAAATAATTTTAAAAAAAGGCAATTATTTTTTAATATTTAGTAATATAATAAAAAATAAGTTAAAAAATATTTTCTAGTGTTTGGTTATATCATGAAAAATAAGCCAGAAAATAACGTATTAATATTTTTTAAAAGTTTATTAAAATAATAAAAAATAAATCTTATAAATTAAAAAGTTAAATGAGAATAAAATTGAAAAAAAATATAATTTCATAAATTATCTTAGATAAAATAAATAATAATCAAAATAATAGAAATCAAATCTAAAAAATTAAAAAATTAAAAGATGAAGAAATTAAAATAGTAATAATTAACATTTCATAAATTATTTCAAATAAAATAAGTAACCATAAAAAAAATGAGAACTAAATTTGATAAATAAAAAAATTCAATTAAAAATGATAAGGAAAAAGTAAGTAACAATTATAAAAATAAGGACCAAAGTTAATATAAAAAATAAATTACAAGGGATGAAATTGAAAAACAAATATTCAAAACAATATATATATATATATATCAATTAAAATTTTAAGGATCAAATTTGATATAATCAGCAAATAATATGATATATTTAAATTTTTCATAACTTTTAAAAAAATGTTTTTGATTCTGAAATGTATATTTTCCCTTCCCTCGTTGTTTCTAAAATTATTTAAATAATCAATTTTATATGTACTAATACTTGCACTCAATTTGTCCTAGTAAATATTAATATTATAGCACTGTGAAGAGATCTTTGATTTTTAATCTCTTTCGATTTTATAAACTCTGATTTTTTACGTTTTGCTAATCAAAACTTTCTCTTGAAGTTTTCACACTCTCGCCTATTACAACTTTCAAAACTCCATTCTTAATTTTAATTCTAAAAAAATTTAATTTTTTTTTTAAATTAATTTTTTTATATTTTTAAATTATTTTAATAGCTGATGTTAAAAATAAATTTTAAAAAATAAAAAATATATCATTTTAATATATTCTGAATGTTTGATGCATATAATTTCCAGGATATTTTATGTGTATTTCGTTGAAACCTAGCCCACCTCAATTATGACGACTTCAAAAACTTTTGACATGTTAAAGGATAGTAAGGTCGTGGAGGTCCAGTATTTGGCTACTGATGTGTACTTGGCAAGTATCAGCCACCAAATGATCGTGGAATGTAAGAACAGTATGATAGCTTGGTTCCGTGTTTGACTAGCTTCGTTCCATTACTTGCTATGGAAAAGCTCCTTCGGTAAATGGTCTTTGCAAATGAATGAGTGTCTGATTTCCCACCACATTTAATTAAATAATTTTGTAGGACACGTGATATTTTCTAGATAGCATTGGTTGCCAAAGACTTCGCTACAATTTCTCGGTTATCATCCATCAAGCGATGGTGATATCGTGGAACTGTATATTATTTCCCACGATATCACCATCACTTGATGGATGATAATCGAGAAATTGTTTTTGCCTTCCTTAGAAAATTGCTTGAGCTCCATGATAGTGGACAATCAGCAGAGGAAAAAAATGAGGCAAGAAACAGAGGCAGAGAGCTCTGATATCATGTAAAACGGAGAAAGAAAAGATTTGCCAGAAAAGTTATTTTCATCTATATACAAGTATTTTCCTATAATTGTGCTTAGCTATTTTTGGAATAAGAATTACAATAGGAATAGATACCCTTGACAGCATATTTTTACATATTTTTTTCCTAATCCATTACGTAACCATGAGATATTGTTGATCCTTTCTTAACAGAAACCCCCAGCAACGTACACTTCCCATCAGACGAGCTGCAAAGGAAGAGCACAAACTGTATCTATTAGCACATATTCATTGCTATTTTCTAAGCTATGAAATGCTTCTTCTTCTTCTTCTGAGAAACATATAAATTGCTTAACCCTTCAAGTAAGCTGTCCCCTGTTCTTGTTAATAATAGCAATAATTATCTATCTGCATTAAGTTTGTAAGCCAGCAAGGAATAATAGCGGGGTAGATGTCCCCGAGAACAGCCCATCAGACGAGCTACAGAGGAAGTTGTAATTAGAGCATGAACTGTATCTGTCCCCGAGAACAGTTGCCATCAGACTTGCAGCAAAAATGTCAATTTTGGAAGTTAGTACTGCCGTGTTTCCAACGCTCACTCTTGTGTGGAAATATTTGCAAGTGAACCTTCAGTTCCATATGCAGCACCACAGGAAGAGTGGATAATATCTATACGTGCATCCAAGTTCCGAAGACTTGGAGGTCAAGGACAGACCAAATGAAGATTGGTTCTCCCTTGTTGATGCTGAAAGAGAGAGACCTCTTAGGACGACCAATCCCACAGCATTGCAAGAACCCTCAAACTCCAATCTCCATTGTTTGTCAGTTTTCTAGTAACTGTTCAATAAAGCTGTTGCCAGAACGTGTTGACTGGTTTACAACTTGTGTTAGTGACTTAAGGGACCTCTCCTCGTGTGGAAATATTCGCTGAAAGGATTTATTGGTTGCTGTACAGCTGCGGATTGGACACAAGAAGGTGAAGACGACTTTTTGTTTATCAATTGTTTTTTATTTCAATTACGTATACATTATCCATAGTTTAAATTATTCTTGGTCTAGTTTCTTTGCTTTTTAAACCACAGCCAATATCAAGCTGTAATTGAAGATTGGAAATTTCCATGTCACCTTCTTGTCATGTGAATGTAATTAGACTTTGTGTTATCATTTTTACCTAAAATAGTTGAAACAAGGGAAATCTTGCCAGAACTCAAGAACAGTTTCAATTTGTGAGACAAATAAAAAATTCCCTTCGAAATATTTGTAAATCAAAATGGGTATAGAGAAGAAAACGCAGAGCTGTGATGAGAAAATAAAGAAGAAATTAAATAATATTGGCCCCATACATAATTAATCATATACAAATGAATGAACTATGATGAGTCAGGCTGGCTAGCCGTGCGGGTATTGGACAGTAGATGAAGAGTTGAAAGAAAGAAGGAAAGTGGAGATAGGTAAAGCTAAGAAAAAATAATAAGGTAATGATGATAGAATCTCATTAAAGCCAGATGGAACAAAAAAAACTTACCCTAAATCTCTTGTGTTGTTGATTGAAAATCTTTTTTTTATGTGCTAGACCTCTAGTCCAGGTTATGAAAAGGCGTTTAAAAAAAAGAGGTAGTGAAGATATACAGAGGTTTTTTGCTAAAACTCTATGAAAATTCCATGGTCTTTCCATTCTGCTGCTATTTTTTTTAATTCCCTAAAGCGTGCAGCACAATTGTCAAACTCTGTAGGCTTTCATGGCCAGACAGTGTTAAATGTTCTAGAAGATTAGGCTCTGTTTTTTCTAACCCAAATATAGATTGCAAATAACATAGTGTTACAAAACCATGTCTTTCGTTTTCCTGAATTGTCTAAGCCGCAGAAATCAAACTGTGCATGGTTATCTGCTTTTAGCCAAACACAAACTGTTCTGGAAGGCAAAGTGCAGGAGAGAGAACAACACCAGTTAATCTACCTGGACTTCGTTTATCCATTGAAAAAAGATTCATAGAAGTTAAGCACGCACTTCATCAATGCCAAAGACTGCCCCTGCCACTGATTCTGTATTTTCCTTACTTCCTAATGAATCTGAAAATCTAGAAGCAGAGGAATTAAAATCCAAACGCAATAAGTTTTTGGCCGAAAGATCAGTTCGTGCTTCAAAATGGTCTATTCCAGTTGTGTTTTGCTGTTTTTGCTAAGGTAATTTTGTGCTTGGAGTGTCCTTGGGGCTAATGCTATTAAATTTGATTTGCTGAATGTTTATAGTCAAATATTACTGGGGCATAAGGATTGGTATATTACTAATAACAAAAAAGGCAACAAACAATGCTACAAATAATCACTCAACAAAACAAAAAGAAAAAAATCAAAGACAACTAAAAGGAGCAAAATCTTAAAAATACAGTAAAGAAACAATGAAGAAATCTGGCTTTCACATGAAAGGAAAAAGTTGGAAAAAAGCATTGACATGTCTAAGCAAACCTCTCAGCACAAAGTTCATAACTTGCAACCCAAATTGATTTGAAACTAAAGCTGAGAAAAAGCAGAGAATAATCTTAAAAAACTAACCTTTGTCATAGTATAACACGGGTTGTGATCCTGCTATCAAAACACGGTACCCGATTCATCCTGCCAAGAAGGGGAGCCCACTGTTTGCGTGTCTAGTGTAATTGTTGCAAAACACAATGTCTATAGTAGCAGAAGACCTTCTGAAGTGAAAAGCAGCTATATTATCTATTCTTTACTAACATTTATTGTAGAAATATACATAAATACTCAATCTCTAACTTCATCCCCTTTTGGAATTGTAATATTTTTGTCAGTGTTTTATGCTTTTCTTAAAATCCGATGATAAAAAAGAAAGGTTACTAATCTGACCAGATATGAAATAGAGTCCTTAAAAAATATTCCAACAGAACAACTCACCACCTACCCAAGTCAAAACTAAACTAACAAATTAGCCCCCCACCTTGTCTCCACATTTCCCGCTCAAGAAAAAATGACCAGATATGAAATAGATTTCTTAAAAAATATTCCAATAGAACAACCCATCACCTACCTAAGTCAGAATCAAACTAACAAATCAGCCTCCTCACTTTGTCTCCACATTTCCCACTCAAGAAAAACACTGCACATCACAATGGCAGCAACATGCCAACCTTGACGTGCATTAAATGCCTGTCAACTGAAACAGCTTAAAACCATACTTCTCTTCTCCTTTCATCAGCATGCTGAACCAACACACTCTCAACCATCTCAACTGAGACATCCAAATGCATGTCAACACCTTAATTCTTGGAAAAAAAACATATCAGCACAGAGAAATGCAAGCAGACGTATAAATAAGAACCACAAAAAGACTTTTAATCCATGCCAAGCCACCTAACAAACAAAGCTTCACTGTCAAGTGATATTTTGCAAAAAAGCAAACTAAAAATTAAATTAATTTTAAAAAAACCAAAACTGGTCAGTCAATCACTGCAATAATATACAAAATCTGACCAAATTACTAATCACAAATAAACTCACCTGCTCTTTCAATCAAATCTAACCAAGTGGGCGTTGCATTTAATATAGCATACTGAGAACACACACAACCCAGAAGAAAGGACTCCTAAAATCAAGCCAGATTTTCTGGTGGCGGCGACGTCTCTGCATAATAAAGTCCCTTTCCCTTTTAGCCTAAGCCATCAAGAAATCCAAGTCGTCGTTCACTCTTCATTTCCTGGTCTTTCCTTTTGGGATCTATATTATGCAATTATAAAATATGCCCGTGAGGACCCAAGCAGCAAGAAAAAGAAGGAGCTAAAATTCCCCATCAGACAAAGCTCTATAAGGTAAGGAAGAAAATAACTTACAGATCCGGATTTCATTCTTTTTAAGTGAACGAAACGCAAGCGCAAGCTCCGCCCTGACCTCCTGATGAGAACTGAAATGCAAACTGAGATCTTAGAGTGAAACCAAGACGATCTTCCCTCCATGAATTCCAACTTAGCGCGAGAAAACACTAAGCTCCAGCCCACAATAATTAGACACAGTGGGCACAATGTTTTCTTAAGCCCTTTTAGCATTAATTTTTTAATTTTTGAGATAGATCTGGAATTGTGAATGTGGGGTTTGTTTGGGAGGCGTTCTCTGATGCGTTTGTATCAGAAAAAACAAAGAGATGAAAAGCTATACCTGTAACCTGCTAAAACAAAAACACAAAGATATATGGCAGGGATGCTGCCACGTGCCCAACAAAATAAATGAAAAAACAGTGAAACAAAATTGGCTAAGACTTACTGCAAGAATGAATTTTAAACGTAAACAGTGCAATCCACAGTGATTTTAGACACAATCTACAGTGATTCCCTGATCTGTTTTAGTTTTTTTTTAATTGCCATCCAGTGGAGATGACTATGATGTCCCTACCATCACGAGTCGGCAGCATCTAACAGCATGGTGACTTGGGCTTGTTTGTCAGTGTGATTACGGTTACTTTTTAAATAATTTTTCGTGCCAAAATATATACTAATAATATTTTTTTTATTTTTTAAAAATTATTTTTAATATAAGTATATCAAAGTAATTTGGAAACAGTAAAAATATATTAATTTAAAGTTAATAAAAAAATAAAAAAATTTTAATTTTTTTCAAAAATACTTTTAAAATACAGAAACAAACAGACCTTTAACAGGGAGCTTTTTCAAAGTATCACGATAGTAATAAAATGACGAGGAAATAACATAGTTGAAAATTTAATAGAAAAATAGTGTAGTTTATAAAATTATATATGATAAATGTGACTCAAATCAAAGATAGCATATGTGATTTCTTTGAAGAATAATGTGCAGATGCAATTTTATTAATTTTTAAAAAAACTATTTTGAATCTAATAAATAAATATTATTTGTTATCTTCATTACAATTGTGATAAAAATAATAAATATCATTGCCGTTGCGGTTATCTCACGGATAGCGAGGCAAATTATTCTATCACTAGAACAATATTTTTCTTAATAAAATTCATGGACCACATAAACAATAAAGAAGTTGTAGAGACTGTTCTTTATTTTAATATATTTTCAAACTGTAATTTATCTTCCGTTTTGTCGCAATGTTACAATGAAACTCCAATATGTAAATTGTAAACCCCTTATTTATTCAAGCCTTTTCCAAATATGTTTTGAAATAACAGAGTCCTCTGTCCGCAATTTCAAGTGCTCAACCATGTCGGAAGTTTCTCAAGATTTCTCTCCTCTTATTCGACTCTACAAAGATGGCCACATAGAGAGACTTATGGGAGTAGACATCGTCCCTCCTGTTGATCCCAATTCCAATGTCATGTCCAGAGATGTCGTCTATTCACCTGCGCTAGATCTATCTTGTAGACTTTACCTTCCAAAAAACACAAATCCGAACCAAAAACTGCCCCTCCTAGTTTACTTTCACGGTGGAGGCTTTGTGATAGAAACTGCCTTCTCTCCTACCTACCATAATTACCTTAATACCTTGGTAGCCGAGGCTAATGTCATAGGAGTCTCCGTAGACTACCGAAGAGCACCTGAGCATCCTCTTCCTGCAGCATACGATGATTCATGGACAGCCCTCAAATGGGTTGCATCTCATGTTAATGGAGACGGGCCTGAGGAGTGGCTAAACTCGCATGCTGATTTTAGCAGGGTGTTTTTTTACGGGGATAGTGCCGGTGCTAATATATCACACCAGATGGCCACACGACACGGTCAAGAGAAGCTAGCTGGTGTTAAGGTTGCTGGGATTGTTTTGGCACATCCATACTTCTGGGGTAAGGATCCTATTGGTAATGAACCCAGGGAATCATCACAAAGAGCATTTGTTGAAGGTCTGTGGCTTCTGGCATGCCCTACATCAAATGGGTGCGATGACCCTTTAATTAATCCACTTGTCGATCCAAACTTGGCTCGTCTGGAGTGCTCCAAGGTTCTTGTTGCTGTCGCTGAAAAGGATCTGCTGAGAGATAGGGGGTGGCACTACTATGAAAAGTTGAGGGAGAATGGATGGAGCGGAGAGGTGGAGATCATGGAGGCCAAAGGAGAGAATCACGTGTTCCATCTTAACTCTCCTACTGGAGAGAACGCTAGGCTTATGCTTGAAAAAATCTCTTCTTTCCTGAATCAGGACAACGCCTAGGATCTGGGGAGGGTTTCTCTCAGGTTTCTGTTTTTTAATCGAACGCTATCATATTTATCATCTATTTGTTAGTTTTTGCATATTGAGACGCAGTCTCTCTACAATTGCATCTTGAGTGGACAATTCATCTATTGGACTGAAATGCTCGTGTGAAATTATTTCTCGCGTCATCTTCATTATTTAAATTCTTGATGATAATATGGAGAATACATCTATTTCTAACCAGGTTACGCTTTCAGAGATTTTATTTGATTGTTTTTATATATTTATTAGTCGTTAATGAATGGCTACGTGTTTTTTCTCAGTGTGAATGACAATAAGTACGACGTCGTAAGTTTTTATTTTTCTTCCTATTATAGAAAATTGAATCTTAGCCCAGCTTATTTAATATTTGCTGACCATTACGTCGCTATGTCCATGTCAATGTCCATATCATGATAGGTTTCCATGACGGTCATCCATCTGATTTTTTTAACTTTTCCAATTATATGCAGATATTTTTAACTCTCATTGATGGCGACGTGGACGGATATCTGTGAGGTGGATGCTAGATGCCGTGTTGAGTTGGGGGGGGGGGGGGGGTAACTTGGGTTTAATTATCCCTTGATCCGGGTTAGTATAGTACTGCTATCTCTGTAACTATGGGTTTAAATTGTTACGCGCTGTTGTATTATAATGTTTTTTAAGTATTTTTTATGTAAAACATTTTATTAATATATTAAAATTATCTAAATAAATAAATAATTAGTAAAATAATGGTTGAACTGCCACGTCACATCAAACATAATTGTTTACAACTTTATGTAACCAAAAACAGAAAAATAATTAGATGCAATTTATTAACAATACTCTAAATGGATATAGGAGAATTATTATTTCTCCACACCAGTGAATTACAGTAATAATTTATAGTTATTCTATCTTTTTTAATTTTTTTTTTAACTTTTCTCTGTTTGCTTTTTTTTGTATTTATTTTTTAAAAAATTATTTTTATTGATTTTACTTTTTAAATATTGAGTAGGTTAAAAAAAAATTATGATTTTTTTTCTTTAAAATACTATGGATTGCTATTGTGTTTTTTCACATAGTTTTTCTATTTTATTTTTTTATTTTTTAAAATTATATTTGTTAATTTTTTTAATATTGAACTAGTTAAAATTTTTACTTTGTAATTATTATTTTTTAAAATACTGTGTATTGTTACGATGTTTTTCCACGTAATTTTTTAATTTTATTTTTTAAAATTATATTTATTGATTTTTTTCTCTACATCAAAATCACTATAGATTACAATAGTAATTTAAAGTTTTTTTTTTTTTTTGCATTTTTTCATTTCTCTACCCAACTATCCCCTTTTTTTTCTTTTTTTTTTTCAACTTTACTATGTTTGCTTTTTTTTTTTTGCATTTATTATTATTTTTTAAAAATTATTTTTTTTGATTTTATTTTTTAAATATTAAGTTGGTTAAAAATTTTGCTTTGGAATTTTTTTCCTTTAAAATACTATAGATTGCTACGGTGTTTTCTCACATAGCTTTTCTATTTTATTTTTTTTATTTTTTTAAATTATAATTTTTTATTTTTTTTAATATTGAGTTGGTTAAAAATTTTGCTTTGTAATTTTTTTCTTTAAAATATTATTGATTGCTACAGTATTTTCCCGTATAGTTCTTTTTTTTAATGGCACTAAATGGTGTGGGAAAATTACTTAATTGTCTCATGAGCTTATTAAGATTATTTTGTGTTTTTTGTGTAATATTTTTTTTTCTAAAATGATCTTCGTTTAATTTTTTTTCTTCATATCAAGTTAGTTAGTATTTAATTTTATAATAAAACTCAATCATGTGGGGTCACAAAACATTATGGATTACTACAGTGCATGTGGGGTCACAAAACATTATGGATTACTACAGTGTCTCTTCATGTGGTTTTTTTTTCTTATAATTTTTTCCCAATTATCTATTTTTTTTAATATTGAGTTGTTTGAGAATTACAGTTACAAGTCATTATAAATAAGGCTAAATCATGTGAGGAAGCACTGCAGCTTTAATCATAAAACATTGTGAATTGCTACAGTGTTTTCAACATGATTTTTTTTTTGTTATTTTTTTCTAAGATTGTTTCTACCGATTTTTTTAATATTGAGATAATTAAGAATTTAGCTTTGTAATTATTTTTTCTTTGAAACACTATGAATTGTTGCACCATTTTTCAATATTATTTTTTCTAAAATTATCTTTGTTGATTTTTTTTTTAATATTGAGTTGGTTAGGAATTATAATTACAATAAAGCTAAATCAAAGTTTTTATTATAAAATATTGTGGATTGTTACAATATTTTTCTAAATAGTTTTTTATTTTATTTTATTAAAAAAACACTATAGTTTTTCTCACAAAATATTTTTAATTGGTGTAACATTTTTTTTATGAGTTTTTTCTTTTAAAATTATCTTTGTACTTTAAATTTCTAATTAAATGATCAAAACACGTTAATTTTTTGTATCTACAGAATATAATAAACATAAAAAAAAAAAAAAAGGTGGATTGAGTTTGAATAAAAACACGGCAGCTACCCCCACAGAAAAACGACGTCTTGGAATACCCTCATTAGCGGAAGAATATATTAAAGTGCCGTCCTTTATTATTGGATGTGCACTGTGGAGGTACTCGTTTGCAATCATTTCTTTTGATAGTGGGAACCAGATTCTCAACTAGGACTGTCAATTCCGCTCCATTCCGATGACAGCGATCGGAATATCCCCCACCGCAGCTATCTTGCTAGCAAACTAGGGCCATCTCCAGAGTTTTTCCGCTGACCGGAATGTCTTTGATATTTCATGGAGATCTGGTTCCTTGAGGATGTCGTTGAAGATGGCATTTTTAAAGGGCAACGTTAATGATTTTAAATGCTCATGACTGTTCCCAACCTTCTAATATTCAAACGCTTTTAAATTTGTAAATATATATTATTTTGGATTAAATAAAATACTGGTAGGGTATTTTATTCTAGCCGTGGTTTCTTCAAATTAAAGATTTGAAGAGTGGCGCTATCTAACAATAATTAGAGGCAACAAATCGCATCCAGTCATTCTTCATGAATGAAAGAAACAATTTTTCTAAGCATAGCCACAGCATTTTCGCAGGTAGGGTTGGACAAATGGAAAACATGAGCTTCTTCTATGGCCTCCATAAACTCAACCCTTCCACCCCATCCATTGTTCTTCAAGGTCTCACAATACAACCTCCCCCTGTCCCTCAGCACATCTTTCCCGGCAGCAGCAACAAGCACCTTGTTGCCCCCCAGGCTAGGCAATCTTGGATCCTTCATCGGATTAATTAAAGGATCATCGCATCCACTTGTTGTAGGACATGCACAACGCCAGATAGTCTCCATCAATTGTCGTATTGTCTCGCCTAAACCAACCTCGTTGGCAATAGGGTCTTTGCCCCAGAAGAAAGGATGTACTAGAATAATCCCGGTGAGATTAACACCGGATACTCTCTCCTCGCCGTACCTCATGGCCATGTGATGCGCTATGTTAGCACCAGCACTATCTCCGGCGAAAAACACCTTGTTGAAATCAGCATGGCTATTTAGCCACTCTTCAGGACCATCCCCATCGACATGAGATGCAGCCCATTTCACAGCAGCCCATGAATCGCCATATAGAATGGGGATGGGATGTTCTGGGATTCTTCTATAATCAACCGAGACGGCGATTATTTGAGACTCTGCAACTAATGTGTTAAGATAGCCATTGTACAAAGGCGAGAAGGGAGTCTCAAGGCCGAAGCCTCCGCCGTGAAAGTAGAGTAAAAGAGGGAGCTTTTTGTTGGGATTGATGTTGTTTGGGAGGAAAAGTCTAGAAGATAAATTTTCTTCTTGTGAATAGACAACATCTTTGGACAGAACATTTGATTTGGGATCTAGAGAAGGGGGAACGATTTCATTGCCCACGAGTCTCTTTGCCCTGCCATCTTTGTAGATGATCATAACGGGGGAAAAGTCATGGGCAACGTCAGGCTCGGTTGAGCCAGGAGAGATGACATCGAGGATGTCGAACATGATGATTATCTTCAAGAAATTGAGGGAGATAGTCGACAAAAAAATCCGATGGCTGGCTACCCCTTATATAGATCGAAATAACGCGTAATAATTAATTAATATTTAATTCAGCAGCAAATGTTTTTTTGTCAACCTCTAACATATGACAGCATCATATCAATGAAACGTACGAAACGACCAGGTGGGATCTTATAATTAAGATTTATCACTGTAAAAAAATTAATATTTTATAAAATAATTATTCCCGCTTAAAAATTTAAATTATTAAATAAAAATTCATAATATAATTTATATAATTTTTAGTTATATATTATTTTTTCAAAAGCATCTCAATATCATTAAAAATAAATATTTTTTTAATATTTTTTAAACTAATCACACTTGATTACACATTTTAAACAAGGTTTTTAAACCTGATTTAAGAGCTAAATTATTGGTTTTAATCGGATTATCTAATCATTCGAATCAATTTTATTTTTTTATAAATCAAAATATCATTGTTTTTGTTAAAAAAAATAATTAATGAGTTATAATTATAATTATAATTTTAACTAGATTTTACCAAATCAACTAATTAGACCATCTAAATTTTTAAATTTTTCTCAAACTCGGTTTAATTTAATTTTAGATTAGCCAAATTCATCAGCAGGCTAGATTTTAAATTTATAGTTTAACCCGGAAGAAAAATAAAAATTCGTTACATAAATTTCTGACCCAGACACGAAGAAACTTTTTATGATATTTTTCTTAATACTTTTATTATACTACGAGCATGTCCACCCTGCTTGGGACAAACCCAAGCCATAGTATTTCTTTTGTTTTATACTTATATCAATATTGTTGTATAATAAATAATGTTACTGTTAAAAAATATGATACGATATTAACTGGTAGATGTTAGTCGTAAAAATTTCAAAATAAAAATTTATTTTTTATGTTTGTCGTGTAATTATTTTAAAGAGAAAATTGTTATATAAGGATTTTTTATAAAAAAAATATATTTTTTATTTGAAAGTGTAATAATTACTATTTTTTTAATATTTTTACATGTATATACATCAAAATAATATTTATTTTATTTTTAGAAAGTTATTTTTGATATTATAACATCAAATTAATCTATAAATATTAATAAAAAATTATTTTTAAATATTATTTTTAAAAAAACCCTTAAATGTTTTAAAAAATATTTTTTAAACACGCGCGAACATTGGTCCCCGACTTTAAAACGTCAAATACGTTTTAAAGTTTGTTTGGTAGTGTGGTTGTAGTTGTTTTTCAAATAATTTTTTGTGTTAAAATACATGTCAATAATATTTTTTATTTTTTAAAAATTATTTTTAACATCAGCACATTAAAATAATTTAAAAACATTAAAAATATATTAATTTAAAATAAAAAATATATATTTTTTAAAATATAGAAATAAACATGCTCTTATAACTGCTTGCTGGGACTGGGTTCTAGTGTCCTTTTCCATTATGCTCACATGTGATTGTTTCAGTTCTTACAGACTTTATTCGAGGACGTGATTTTGTCTTTTTATTGTTGTATTGACTAAATAATTGTTATTAAAAATAACAGTTGTAACCAAAATTAATATTAAAAAACACGTGTCAAAACTATTTTATTTCTTGGATAGTTTTTCTTCTTCCCAATATTCTTACCAAGTGTCATTTAAAAAAAAAAAAAAAACATTCGGAAATCGATTAGAAAAAATTGTTACTTTCAAGCTATAATTTTAAACGGTTCAAGAAGACATTAATGTGGCAACAAACGTAACAGTACTAGCTTCCGATACGAGTACTGGCCGACATGGTACCGTGTCGGTGTGTCCTTGTCAATTCCGTGTCTGAAAAAGGTTGGATCTGTGTTTCACGAGCACCCCCCTGGCCACAGGGTTCTTGTAAACTTCACCCACCCCAAAATTGGCTGGTAGCGAGATGGTATGATATATATTTTATATATAAAAACGTTCCAGCAGTTAATTCGCCTTTAACACTTCCAATTATTAAACAAAAAAGAAAAAGAAAACAGAAAACAACAGAATATGACAGCTTTCGGTGCACATTTTGTCAGTTACATTAGGCCTGTTTTCCATTTAAAAAAATAAATAATTTTTTTATTAATTTTAAATTAATATATTTTTAGTGTTTTTAAATTATTTTAATGTGCTAATATTAAAAAAAATTATTTAAAAATAAAAAAATATCATTAACATGTATTTTAACAAAAAAAAATTATTTAAAAAATAATTACAGTTATATTTTCATTCATGTTCCAGCATCCAAAAGGCAATCATGTATGAAGAGGAGCCTCAGTTTGAACAAGTGGTACAAGTCTGAAATTAAAGAAAGTTTGAAGGGATTTGTTTTTCTGTTATTTTAAATTTGATTTTTTTTAATAGCTAATATAATAGTTATTAGATATATATATATATATATATATATATATAATTGTTGATTTTTATAATTAATAAAATTAATTAATATTTATACAAATTAATCTGGATATTCACATTAATATTAATAAAAAAAACAGTGCAGTTCAGTAGAGTAAAAAAAATAAAATGCACTGATCTACACTTGCGCCTAACTCGTGTTTTACATGGAGTGAAGAGAAACAGAACTAGATGATACTTTATCACTACATTTAAATATTAAACTCAACGGTCAAACTCGTTGCTAGTGAAGGAAGAGGAAGAAGAATTTTCGTGAGCTATGACTTATGGCAAATGCCCCGTAAATCTCTCCTACAGTTATACCACGTGTCCAACCCACAAGACCAGAAACCAATTAACATATTAGAAAATTATGCATGTTAGGTTTATATATAATTATTTATAAAATAATTGTTACTATTACTATAAAATATTATATTAGACAAATATTTCAACATCATTTAAATAAATATATTCAAGACAAATCTAAATATAAAATGCATAAAGAAAGTAAAAATAATAAGATAAAAAAATTAAGGGGTCAAATACGCATGAGTTACATGCATAGCTTACAAGGAAACTCACGAGTGCTCATTTTTTTTATGGTGAAAAATATGTTATTCACCTTAAATTTTTAAAATTTTGATGGATGATGCATTTTTTGTTTGTTTTCTTGAGTTAACCATAAACTCTTATAAATTTATTTTTAACAATGAAATACATTCTAACTTATCTAAAAACTAAAAATATAATTATTATTTTTTTTACAAGTTTCAATCTACCTTTTCCAACATCGTTGCAAATGAAAACAAACTAAAAGAATGAAAAAATCCAGGATAATGAAAAAAACCATTTGAGAATCAAGTTAAAAGAAACAGAAGTTTGATGACCAAATCAAAACAAAAATAAAATCGAGGGACTGATAAAGGAATGTACACAATGAACAGCGGTAAAGATAATGTTTTTCTAAAAGGATGAACAAACCAGTCCTTATTTATTATTATTATTATTATTATTATTTTTGGGATAGGGTTAACGTTAATGTCAATAACTTGCATCACTTACCTCACCCACTCGTCATCAAAACCGCTTCGTGTAACCAGCTCCTGTTCTGCAACAAATCTTTCTCCACGACAGTGATAAGATCTCTGGGGCCCCCCGGGACCAGTAATGGAATTATTTAAAGACTCGTCACACCCACTCGCTGGAGGACCTGCGATTTTTTGAGTACTCCTCTCCCGATTCAATAATCGATTACCTCATTGCCAATAGGCCTCCTATTCTCATAATAATATATATAAAAAAAAAAACTTAGAATATTAAATAAAATTTAAAAAATAAATTTAAAACTTAGCACATTTCATCCAGAAAAATTAATTAAAAATTATAATAATAATTATTTCATAAAATATTTTTATTTTTAAATACATTGAAATAATAGTATTTACCAGAAACAATGTTGTAGTAAACAAGAAATCTAACCAGTACAATGGAGTAAATAATACATGCTTATAATCTCACGATGTTGATGCCTGATAATATCGGAACTGCGGTGGAAAGATCAGCAACTGGCAACAAGCAATTGGGAAGAAGGGCACTGCCAGCTGCAGTCAGGTAATTTTCCCAGTTATGCTGGGATGGAGGGATGCTATTAACAACCTCAATGTCTATTTCAAAGAGCTCCTCTTCTCCTTCCTCATCAATCTCTGCCAGTGCCATTAGACCTAATTTGCTGGCTTCTCCAACTTGTGTGGCGTCTTTGATCATAGCAGAAGCCATCATTCCCCTTGTGCTTGCTATGTAGCTTTGAAATTATGTGTATGATCTTCTGCGTATGGTTCTGTATATATTTGAAGGTTTGTGTGTGTGTGGCGGGGAGCAGGCAGGGAGAGGTGGTAAGTAGAACGGTCTTCAACTAATCTACAACGATCAAATTTTCGTTTCGAAGCACCAGATGATTTCGTTGCAGCAACCCCGCCAAATTATTGCTGGCATATGCATCTTGTCATTGTATTTCCCTTACCATAACAACGAACGAGGTTGCCTGGTTCAGTGGTTCTTGTTGTATCCTAAATAAAAGTTACACAGAGTACAGAGAAAGAAACAGACTATATGTTCGTGAAATACTCAATCTTGAAATCTGAGAGAAATAATTTTTGAGTATAGGCCCTCACAAGTTAGCCACGGTACTGTAGTTGCCATTTTTGTTTGTTTGTTTGTTTTTCTTTTTATAAATATTCACAATTGGGATTTGGGCAAATGGAAGTATGGATTTTGGAGAAGACGCTTCTCTTTTCGGCCCCCCATATATATTTTCAACGCTGAAGGCATTCCCTCGGGCCTATTCCTTCATTGAGGCCTAAACAGCGATTACACCCTCCTGCTCCGAGGCTTCCAATTTTCAGATCAAACGGGTGGCGGCATAAAGTAGTTACAAAGGGCGGCGCCTCTACTTGCAGAGGAGTGAGGATCAACGTACAGGGGTAATTAGAGATTATGTTGCGAGACAATCTTCAAAGCTCGATTAAAATAAATATGTGGAAAGGTTTGAAAGATTTAAGTTTTTTTAAGAAAAAAAATTGCCTTTTTCCAAATCAAATCCCTCATTCTTTATTTATGCCTTTTTTTTTTATTAACAACATTGTTTTTTAACAAAAATATAATATGATTAAAATAAATATTCACAAAAATCTCAATAAATTTAATCAAGGATTGAGAAAATTTATTTATAGGGGCAAAACTCTAATTCCCCTATTTATTTATTTTTTTAAATATGGATAGATTTTATTGAAATTTTACCTTCAATCAGAAGCAAAAAAGACATTATCAAGGTTGCAAATTAATTCTAGAACAAACTTGTCATGCTCGCTGTAATCGAATACCATACAACTTCGAAGACCCATCCCGACCTCAAGTCTTCACCATGAAAATGAAGGGCAAAAAAAAAAAAAAACCTTGGAAACGAAAGGAGGGTATTTCTGCTCGCACCCGAGAGAGAAAAGAGAAGAAGCTTGACCTAGACTTCATTGAGAAAAGAAGCAAACTTTTTGACCAAACTTATAGACTTGTCATCAGCAGGATCAAAGAGATGGAACTCATGCGCCACACCTTCATGCTCCACAACCTCCAAAGCCCCTTTATACCCACTTCTTTTCAAGTCGTCGTAAAAGATTCCACCTACTTCTCTCAGATGATCCTTCTCGGCAAGAAACACCAACACCTTCTCGCACCCTAACTTCGCCAAATCCTCTGGCGGCGGCTTTAGCTTAGGGTCTTGCTTCCCACAGTTTGTTGGATACATAAACATCCACATTTCGTCATCCTCCATACCACCAAAAAACGGGTGCACCATAATCATTCCAATAAACCTCACCCCAGGCAACCCATACGACCCGATCTGAACTGCCAGGAAATTGGACATATTAGCTCCACCACTATCCCCGCCCATAAAAAACCTACTAAAGTCCGCATTGTCATTCAGCCATGGCTCAGGCCCATTTCCCTTGACATGTGATGCTATCCATTTGAGCCCCATCCAAGCATCCACATAACTTCCGGGCAAGGGCCGCTCCGGCCATAGCCCGTACTCAAGCGACACGGCAATGACATTGGCTTCAGCAACCAATGCCATTAAATGGCTGTGAAAAAGTGGTGAAAAGGCAGACTCAAAGCAAAAGCCACCACCATGCATATAGTAGAGGACTGGGACTTTTTTGGTCGGGTCAAGGATTTTAGGTAAGTAAATTCGGGCGGATACAGGTGGTTCGGTTGAAATTGTAACATCTTTGGATTGGACCCCGGTATTTGGGTCGTTAGATGGAGGGACTTTTTGGGTCGGGTAGTGTATTTCGACCCGCCCGTCTTTGTATGCTGTCAAGAATCGGAATTTACGTTCTATTTCATTGCTGCCCATTTGAGGAGAGAAGGCTTAAAGCAGCAATAAAAGATGCATTGCTTTGGGAATTGGAACGTCAATATATAGAGAAACATAACAGACCAGAAGTATCAAATGAAAAATAAAAAAAGATTATCCTTCTTTTTTCCATCCAATCATTTAATTAGGCCTCTTTATTGTGGTATAGATTCTTAAAAATATATTAAAATATTCTTTTAACTTCCAATATAAATACATTAAAATCATAAAAAACATCAATTTAATATATTTCTTAAAAAACATCTAAAAACACTTCAAAATACACACACAAGAGTGGTAGTTAAGTAATTGCAAAAACTATTAAGATATCACCAAACCTACATTTGTCCAGTAGCGAATGGTGATCCGTTGGAGGATGAGACAAATCCTTGATTGTTGAGCGATGGAAACAAACATTATTAAGATAATGTTTCTGAAAAATTATTAAGCAAGTCCGGATCCAATTCCATATATGTGGGCCGGGCCGCATACCCGCTTATATAAATAAGATTTGTGGATCTGGGCTTTACTGTTCGTTTTTTTATCATGGGCCAACTCTTTGTTTCGGGTCGTTTTTTTTTCTGGTGGATTGGGTCATCCAGACCCTTAGTAAACCAGGGCTCTCATGCCCTGTATTTGTGCTGTTCTGAGTCGTGCAACTTTCTAATTGAATTCCAACCCTCCTCAGCTACTTCAAGCGGCCTCCTTGAACCATAAAATAACCATCCACTTGGAAGGCTCCCCGCACGTCAAGATCTTGCTGTACTTTTTATTTCAAGAATTTGATTTTTGTTGATGTTTGTTACCATCTCTTGAAACCACTTCGCTAAAAAAAATCAATTCTTAAAACCCTGTCACCAGATATAAATTTACTTTTTTATTTTAAATTAATATTTTAGATCATTGTTAATATTAAAAATAATAATAAAAATATTATTTTAATGTATATTTTTAAAAAATAAATACAACTATTTCCCAACACTTCCAATGTCTTCTGGGATTGTGAAAAACATCATTTTTTTTGTTTTTATGTTTTTTAAGGAGGGTTGGACAGAAAATAATACCTTAGTTTTACATGGATTAAATCAATCGTATAAACTGTAATTAAGGGGGAAATGATTGCATTTGCGACCGTCATTCATGAAATTATTAAATGAAAAGAGGATACAAACTTCCGTTACAGGACAATAGACAACAACAAGGTCTTACAAGAGATTGAACTAGTCTTGTTTGAGAAACGAAACAAACTTATGCCTCATTTCCAGAGCCTTGTCACCATCAAGATCATGCAAATGGAAGCAGTGGTTTTCCTTTTCATTCTCGACAAGTTCAACAGTTCCCTTCCATCCACTCCTTCTCAGCTTCTCATAATAACTCTTAGCTGCAACAGTCAAATAGTCTTCCTCAGCTACAAAGATCAACATCCTCTCGCACCCAAGCCTAGCAAGATCCTCTACACCCGGATTCATCCTAGGATCGTTCAGCCCACTGTTAGTGGGGCACATGTACAACCACATCTCATCATCCTTGGTACCCCCAAAGAAGGGATGCACCATAACCACCCCCACAACCTTCACCCCTCGGGGCAACCCGATTGACCCGACCCGAAAAGCCAGAGTATGTGATATGTTACCTCCAGCACTATCTCCCCCGATAAAAACTTTCCCAAGATCAGCATGATCATTCAGCCATGGGTCGTGTCCATTCCCATTTACATGTGATGCCACCCACTGGAGCACAGCCCACGAGTCCTCATAGCATGCAGGTATGGGTCGGGTAGGAAAGAGACCATACTCCACAGAGACAACTATAAAGTCAGCCTCACCAGCAACTTGGTTGCACAACTTGTGGTAGGAAGGAGAAGAGGCAGATTTCATTGAGAATCCACCTCCGTGGATATAAAGTAAGAGGGGGAGTTTTTGGTTAGGGTTCTTGAGTTTTGGCAAGAAAATACGGGCAGAGACTTGAGGTTCAGATGAGATAATTACATCTTTGGACTGGACTCCAGTGACCGGATCATCGGACGGTGGGATCTTTTGGTTGTGTAGGTTGAATAATTCAACACGGCCATCTTTGTAGACCTGAAAGAACCTGAATTTGAGGGCGATTTCATTATTTGGTGCTGATGCCATTGATAAGAAAGAAAGAAAGAAGGAAGGAAAGAAAATGGATTTTACTTGAGAGGGTGCCTGATCCTTAATAAAGGGTGCCTCATCCTTGAAAGGAGACTGAGCCAATCAAGAGAGGCATTGAACACCAACCCATCTGCCAATAAAAATTGCTTTGCTTACCAGCACCTGCCATTCTTTGATTCCCTGAAAAATAAAACCCCAGCCAAAGAAATAATTGCATGATCAGAAACCATTTAATAATCCTTTAACTACCTAAAATATAATATAAAAAATTAATCATTTGATTAGGGCTAAAAATTCTCATTTTAGGAGTTTTTATTCCAAAAATGCTTTCTTTTCTATCAAAAACTTCCAATCTTACCTCCTATCTTTAATTTTTTAATTGAGGTATAATAATTTTAATTTTTTATGTATTTTAAATGTGTTTTTTTTCTAAAAACAACATCAAATTGATATTTATATTAAAAATATAAAAAATAATTTTAATAATCTTTAAGTAAAAAATACATTTGAAAATAACTGTTAAATATAAAATCACAATAAAATTAAAAACTACAAGAATTAATTATATAATTCTTGTAAACAGAAAAAATAATGTCTTGGTTTCTTTAAAATACAAAAATGGAATTTTGTATTTAACTCTATCTTCAGTGAAAGGAATAATTTTAATCACGAAGGCTCTCAGCAACAGCCAGGGGCTCGCACGGTTATTAATGATAGTCAACAGTAAATTATTCAACTGGATATGATAAAGAGAGGCAATATCTTGTAGTTATAAGGACTGTGTTCGTGATTTATTCACGGGCAAGATTAGCGCGTCGGTAGAACTTATTATTATTATTTTTGTTATTAATATAAATATTTGATTATCTTATATATATTTTAACTCATCATATAAGTTTTAAAATTAATAATTATTTAAGTTTTTTATAATTTTGAGGTTTATAAAACTCAAATTAATAACTTATAATAAATAAACTCAGAGTCTGACCAATTTAATTATACCTCTTAAGATTTAAAGCTAAGTAAATATTTTTTCTGGCATTATTGGTGGATGCAAAATTAATTTTTTAAGAAAATTATACTGTTTTGATGTTATAATATTAAAAATATTTTTTAAAAAATAAAAAATAATTTTTTAATATATTTTTAAATTAAAAAAAATATTTTAAAAAATAACTATTATTGTAGACATTAAATTATCCTAATAAATATGTTAAAATTATATTTATCTAGTAGCTTTATTATAACTCCACAAATAAGAAGTTTATTGGGTTTTGGAAACCCATGTTCTACCTAACAGCGAGAGCCCTCATTAATAAAATAAACTCCTTTTTTTTGTCATTTGCTGATCGACATTAAAACCGCGCGATAACCAATACAAACAAGCCACATCACCTGTTTTGCAAAAAGAGAAGACGTGACATCAATTTTTTCTCCAAACTCGAAGTATAAATTTGGAATCAACAAGCGAGTCTCAAAAGTTTGAACATTATTAAAAATCTAAAATGAAAGTGAAAAAAGAGGCAGGCAAAAAGGCACCTTTCAACGTTAAAAAAAGATGATGTGGCATCTATTTTTTTTGTAGTCTAAAGTATAATTATTAAAATGGCTAGAGCCAGCTCGGCCTTTCAGAATCTTTATATCCCAATTCTATATTTCTATCATTGATGAGGTATTTACATTTTCGACAAGAATACATGTATTTTTTTTTCTATGGGTAAGGGATACCAATTGATGAACTAATGCATTCAGAAATAACATACAAAATCTTTAAAAGAAATATATAAAAAAACTCTAATTTATAATTTTATCATTGTATCATTGTATATTTTTTTTGCTTTTAAAAGAGGTTCAACTCCTTAAATAAACCTAAAAAAAACTTAAAAAAACTATGAAACTTGAAAATAAAAAAAAGCAATAAAAATCATAAACAAATTAGAAAAAATAAAATTATAAAGTATTATATTTATTTATCTAAACTTAAAAATAAAATTAATTAGAAAAAAAATAATTTCACTAAAAAAACTTAAACACACAATAATAAAAAAATAACAAATTTTATTACAAGTTAAAATCCATGAAAACCAAGAATACCATTACGAGGAGACTCTAAAAACACACAATTTTATTAATTCTATGTCTCAATACTATCACGAGTTTACGACGCTTTAGATATTAAAAAAACATGTAGAAAACTGGTTAATATTGAATAAAAAATTAAAGTAAAAAAAACCAACCCCTTCAAACAAGAAAAAAAACTCGTGCATCATTAAATTTTTTATTACGAGGCCATCATTTCCAAATTTATATCATCAACAACTCAAATGATGGCATTTTCTAATAAAGGCTAATAATGCTCAGATTTCTTTTGTGATCGTTCTAAAATCATTTTCTTCTATTTTTCTGGATGTGTTATTACATGTTTCTGAAAGAGTTGGTCACGAGCTGATTTATGACGACATACCTATGTAGCATACATAGAACTACAATACAATGAACTCGTACTGTTCTTCCATGGACAAATCAAGGAAAAACCCTGAGCCTGCAGAAACCAGGCAACATGATAGAATCAGGCCCTGTCTTCGTTGATGAAAGAAGCGATTCTCTTAAGCAAAGCCACAGCATTCGCGCAGGTAGGATCGTGCAAATGAAACACGTGTTCATCATCTTTGCCCTCCATAATCTCCACCACACCTTCCCACCCACCCTTGCTTAACCTCTCATAATAGTGCCGTCCTCTTTCCCTCAAGAAATCCTTCCCGCCAATAATAACGAGCAGCCTGTCGCACCCCAGGCTATCCAATCTTGGATCAACAAGTGGATTAATCAAAGGGTCATCCAACCCACTTGATGTAGGGCACGCAAAATTCCATATAACATCGATCCTTGATTTTGATTCCAAATTCTCACCCTCTGTACCGATAGGTTCTTTGCCCCAGAAATATGGATGTACTAAGATAACACCTGTGAGGTCAATACCAGACAGTTTTTCTTGACCATACCTCAGAGCAAGTTGGTGTGCTAGGTTAGCACCAGCACTATCTCCAGCAAGAAAAACCTGACCGAAATCAGAGTGAGAGTTTAGCCACTCCTCAGGGCCATCTCCATTAACATGAGAGGCAACCCATTTAAGTGCTGTCCATGAATCGTCATATGCAATAGGAAGAGGGTGCTCCGGGGCCAATCTATAATCAACAGAGATTGCTATAACGTTGGACACCGCAACTAGATTGTTAAGGTGATCATGGTATTGAAAATTGAAGGGGTTTTCCATGCAAAAGCCACCGCCATGATAGTAAACTAGGACTGGGAGTTTTTTATCAGGGTTGGTGTTATGTGGTCGGTAAAGTCTCGAAGAGAGATTTAACTCCGGTGAATAGACTGCATCTTTAGACAGGACGTTTGTTTTGGGGTCTAATCCAGAAGGGACGATGTCGGTGCCCCTGAGTCTCTCTACGTGGCCATCTTTGTAAATGCGAATGAAGGGAGAGTAATCGTAGGCAACTTCAGGTATGGTTGAATCCATGGAAAGACGGGAATGAATCAAAAAGGGGTAGTTCTTGCTTTTTGTGATCTAGACGAGAGGAGAGGATGGTAAGAAGCAAACGGCTGAGAACCACTTGTTAGAGAAGGGCAAAGTGATAAGGAGATGCACATGATCGGTGAGGAATTGTATGGGAGAGGGAGTCCTCAATTATTGCACTTTTATAAGTAAGGATAGACGTTGCAGGTGTTACGGATTTCTTTTCTTATATGGTTTTTTTATTTAATAAAATAAATTGAAGCTCTAATTATTATTATTGTTATCTAATCAACTAAAATTGCTGAGCCTTTAATTGTGTCAATCTAGAGTGTGAATCCACAATGAAACGCGGAATTTTTTTTTCATTTTTTTAGGTGTTTTTTTTTTATTTTATCTTTTATGCCTTTCATTTTTTTCTTTTTTCTTTATCTTTTTCTTTTAATATTTTCTTTTTAATTTAGTTTGTTAATACTAAATTTTTATATTTTGTTATTAAACTTTTATGACACTAATCCGAAATTTAACAGGTTAACTTGATTTCACGAGATAACATGGATTTTTTTTTGTTTTCTTTTTTTTTGATTAATTTTTTTCATTTACTTTAGTTTGTTAGTGTTAAATTTCTTTCTATTTAGTTATCAGACTTTCATAACATATATCCTAGATTTCACGGGTTAACCCGGTTAATTCTGGGTTAACTCATCCATTTTTTTTTCTTTCATTAATGTTAAATTTTTTTATGTAGCATCAGACTTTCATGACACGATCCCGGGTTTAACGGGTTAACTTGGTTTGATGAGTTAACCCGAAGTTTATTTTGCTTTTTTTTTCTTTTTAATTAATTTTTTTGTTTTGTTTAGTTTGTTAATGTTAAATTTCTTTTTATTTAGTTGTCAGACTTTCATAACACATATTTCAGGTTTGACGGGTTAACCCGTTCATTTTTTTTATGTTAAAAAAAAATTATTTAGCTATCAAACTTTCATAATATGGATTCCAGGTTTAACGAATTAACCTAGATTGACAAGGTAACCCGAAGTTTTTTTTTTTTTACTTTTTTTTAATTAATTTTTTTGTTTAGTTTCGTTTGTTATGTTAAATTTTTTTCTATTTAGTTATCAGACTTTCATGACACATATCTCGTGTTTGACGGGTTAACCTGGTTTTACGGGTTAACCGAGTTAATTTTGGGTTAACCCGTCAATTTTTTTTTTTCAATTTAGTTATCAAACTTTCATGATGTAAATCTCAGGTTTAATGGGTTAATTTGGTTTGAAGGATTAATCCAGTTAATTCATATTTTTTTCTTTTACTTTATTGGCTTTTTTCTTTGGTTATTTTTTTTAATTTACTTTCTTAACATTAATTTTTTTTCTATTTAATTATCAGACTTTTATAACATAAATCATAGATTTGACTGGTTAACTCGATTTGACGAGTTTATCCAGTTGATTCATTTTTTTTCTTTATTAGTTTTTTTTTCTTCCCATGGGTTTTTTTCTCTTTGCTTTTTCCTTTTTAATTAATCTTTTTTGTTAATTTAGTTCGTTAATATTAAATATTTTTTTAATTTAGTTATCACACTTTCATAAAACGAATCTCAAGTTTAATGGGTAAACCTGATTTGTCAGGTTAACCCATATGATTCATATTTTTTTAATTAGTTTTTTTCTTTAAATTTCATCTTTTAATATTGTATGCAGTGCACAATGAAAAGGTTGATAACTTTAGTTTTTTCTTTTTTATTCTTTCTATGCCTTTCACCGTGGACTGCACAGTGGAGTCCATGGTGAAAAGGCTGATGCCCTCTTCTTCTTTTTTTTCAATTTATTTATTTATTTATTTATTTGATATTAATTTTTTTTCTATTTAGTTATCAGACTTTAATGACACGGATCTCAGATTTGACGGATTAAACTAGTTAATTTAGATTTTTTTCCTTTTTCTTCATTAGTTTTTTTCTTCTTATTGGTTTTTTTCCCTTTTTTTAATTAATATTTTTTTGTTTAATTTAGTTCATTAATATTAAAGTTTTTTTCTATTTAGTTATCGATTGATACCTTTAGTTTTTTTTTTTTTTTGTATTTTTTTTGCTGTTTTTATGTTTTTAACTATGGAATGCACAGTGCAATACACAGTGAAAAAGCTAATACATTTTATTTGTTTTTTTTTTTACTTCTTAATTATTATTTTTTAATTTGGTTTGTTTATGTTAATTTTTTTTTATTTAGTTATAAGACTTTCATGACATAGATTTCATGTTTAATGGGTTAACCAAGTTAATTCATATTTTTTTTCATTAGTTTTTTTCTCCGTGTAGGTTTTTTCTTCTTTGTTTTTCCCTTTTTAATTTAGTTTGTTGATATTAAATTTTTTTTATTTAGTTATCAAATTTTCATGACACGAATCTCAATTTTGGCGGGTTATCCAGTTAATTTAGATTTTTTTTATTTTTCTTCATTAGTTTTTTTCTTCTTGTAGGTTTTTTTTTTCTTTTAACCCAGTTAGTTTTTTTTGTCTTTTTTATGCCTTTGACTGTGGTTAGCACAGTGTAGTCCATCGTGAAAAGGTCGATGCCTTTTGTTTTTTTCCCTTTTTAATTAAATTTTTTTGTTTATTTTAGTTTGTTAATGTTAAATTTTTTTCTATTTAGTTATCAAACTCTTATGACACGGATCCCGGGTTTGACGGGTTAACCCAGATAATTCTGGGTAACTCGTCAATTTTTTTTTACTTAGTTATTAAACTTTCACGACACGAATCCAATGTTTGACAGGTTAAATTGGTTTGAAGGGTTAACCCAATTAATTCTTTTTTTTTTCTTCATTAGTTTTTTTCTTCATGTTGGTTTTTTTTTATATATATATTTTTTTTACTTAATTTATTTAATTATCATACTTTTATTATACGACCTTGTAGTCAGACCCACATCTAAGGCTATTAGGTTTGGTGTTGCAGCCAAACCCACTTTAACTTGGGTCATGCAAGTTTAATATTATTATTATTATTATCATTATAAGTATTGCTTTTGGGTCAGGCGTTGTAGCAAAACCCAGGACTTTTGGGTATAACTTTGCAGAAAGATGTAACACTTTTAAATCATAGCTTTTTTGATATTTTTTATGCAAAAAAATTGACCTGCGACATTGCGGAGATCATCTAACTAGTAAACAACTAAAAAGAGAAGCTATTTTTTTTTATAATAATAAAAAAATAAACATGCATACAAATATTTTTTATAAATTAAATATTATTTTTTAAAAAAATTCAAGAAATGAAATAAGACACTGTAAAAAGTATCCATTATATTAGTAAAAATATTCGTGTCCAAACAAAGAAATCTAACGCATCGTCTCATCCCATTGTAATGTATTTTTTTTACTATATATTACATCACATCACATTAAAATAGCATATACAAAATATTAATTAAAAAAATATAATAAAAATATGTTTAAAAAATATATAATTAATAAAGTCATCCGCCACACTTTTAAGTAAAAAAATTAATTAAAATTACCCGTTAAACAAGTCGAGATACTATTTGTAACTTGGAAAGTCGCAGTTAGCATATGTAAATAATACGACACATATCGTTCATCTGCGAGCAGTGAGGACTGCGTGATGACCTCTCAAGGTGCTAAATATTTACAGGTGATTATTTTTGATTATTTGATTTTTATTAAAAAAATAAATTAATTAAATTTTTTAAAAAAACCAAAACTGCTTCAATTGACCGGTTTTGATTCAATTAAATTTTTTAAAATAAAAATCAATTCAGATTATTTTAGCTAGGTTTTTTAAACTAAACAGCAGCGATAATACTAGTTACTGGACCTGATACATTTTTATTGTTAGAATATGCTTATGGTGAATTTTTAATGAATTTATCAAGATTAGTGTGATCCTAATTTTCATATTTATAGACCTACTCTGCTCAATCCTCAACGCCTCAGAATCTTCATTTAAAATATATTATTTTTCTAAATATTTTTTTATGCTTCTTTATCAAAAATAAAAATAAATCACTGTGCTTCAAGCCCGAAACATTAAGATCCACCACCCCTTGGTACATATGCTTACGTGATTTTCTTACTGTAAACAGGCCCACATAACAATGTTAAAGGCATGCTCATGCCAAGTATAGGACCCACCCGACACCCTCTTTTCTTACCCAACGCGGGACCACCCACCCACCTTTAAGAGCTGCTATTCAAATAATTCACTAATACTTCATAGCCCGAGGGTCATTTATAGCTCAATCCACAATAAAACATATCTTGGATTACAATAAAATAATATTTATCCTTTCTTTTTTTAATTTTTGGGGCTTAGCGTGATACTATTTTTACGTGTGCAAAAATATTTTTTTACTCTAAAATCAAGACATTCCTTAATTTTTTTTCTTTAATTATCTTTTAATATTTAATTTGTTAGAAATTTTAATTCATGCGATCAATAAATCTACATAGGTTTTCTATGGATTAATATAAAATATACATTAAAAAAGCATGTATATCCAGTATTTTTTTTAAAAAAAAATTACAACCGGCGATGAAGATCAGTGCGAGTTAAATGACTAGTTGTCTCTAAACCAGGCCGTATAGTTTTTTTTTTCTTTTTTATTTACATCTACACCCCTTTCTCCATGAAATTAACGTGGGTCACGAGTATAAAAACACCAATGAACAACCTTAAGGAAAGGGAAGGTTGATAAACTCCGTACACACGTAAACATTACACCATCTCACTGCACTTGCATTTATCATATTCATCAACACACCCTGTTGCGTGTAGTACACACACTTTTTATGATTGCACTCCTCAAGCGGTTTAACTGCCTTGAGCATTTCAACCTTTCAGCACAGTAGAGTGCTTGTTTTGCAGGTGTTCATCAACACCAGTGCGATGCGCGTGAGTAAAAAAGATTTGAACCCTTCAGTCCAATTATCAGCTCTGAAATGATTACACTCCAAAGACATTTTTAACCTGACCCGACCCGTGAAAATACGATACTAAAAATGAATTAGAATAACCTTTTTAAAGAAGAATGTATTATAAGTTATAAACTTATAATCATAAGTTAAAAGTTAAAAATTTCAACCTTTTGATTTAATTTAAAAAATAAAAAATAATTTAAAGCAACTTGCAAAAATCATTTAAAACACACGTGAATATCTTATTTTATTGTGTTAATTCTCAACTAATCTACCTGAAATAACAATTAAGGAAAACAAAGAATTTTTCCTTTCGTTGCTAACCAACCAAGCAGAGAAAACGAAGAATTCTTATTGATAGAAAAACAATTTTACGGATAAAAAATGGATAATTACTCCAATGGAATAAAATATAATTAACCCGTTATTAATTACACTTGAAAGAAAAGTTCAAAGAAAATGTACACGGAGGTTTCTTTTTACGGTCAAGAAATAACATTTTTTTGTAATTAATCCATTATTAACTTTCCCCTCTTCTCCTAAAGAAAAAAAATAAAAAAATATATAAACAATCATCAAAGCATATCAAAATTCTAATGACGAAACTGTTAATATTATTAAAAAAAAATTTAACGAAACCAATTTAATAATATTTTAAAAAATTATAAATAATAATTAAAGTATGTTATACAAGCCAGACAAATGAGCCTGAAATATTTGGACAGCTCCGCTTTGACTTTTGTTCATGAGATTACTAGGTGTCATTAAATTCTTATCATCGAACATCTTTTCAACCATACTAATAATATTATTATGAAAGTTTAGAGAGAGAGAGAGAGAGAAATGCATTAAATACAATGACACATCAATTTATTATTATAAAAGTACAACTATTAAAAAAAAAAGGAAAAAGAGTAAAAGAATCCAGACAGCTAAACGGGCTTTATTCAACCATTAATTCTCTTCTCACGCGAAGATTGAAAACTCACCAAGTTGTCCCTCCATAATAAAATCAGAAGAAGAAAAAAATCAATTAAGCTGTATGAAATCAACCATTTTCTTCATAAGGGGCCCGATATTCTCACTCTTAGGGTTGAAAAAATGAAAGCAGTGGTCCTCCCCTTTAGTTTCATGAAGATCCACAGTGCCACCCCACCCACTTTTCTTCATTGCTCCGTAATAAGCCAGCCCCCTGCCTTTAAGCCCATCTTTCTCTGCCACGCAAACTAACACCGCATCGCACTTCAATTTCAACAGATCCGGATCTACTGCCGGGTTCAATCTTGGATCGTCATCTGTCCCGGAACTTGTGGGACACATATATCGATAGAACTTATCTGGCTCCTTGGCCCCAAAATACGGGTGCACTATTAGTAGCCTTTTTATAGCCACGCCAGCCAATCCGGCAGCGCCAGCTTGGACTGCCACGTAATGCGCTAGGGTGCCACCGGCACTCTCACCGGCTAAGATAACCCGCCCGAGATCTGCATGTTCATTGATCCATGGTTCAGGCCCTTTCCCATCAGAGTGCTCAGCGATCCATCGAAGCCCGGCAAGTGAATCATCATATGCAGTTGGCAATTTATGCTCTGGCGCTAACCTGTAGTCAATAGACACAGCAATGACATTGGCTTGCGTGGCTAGAGTTGAAAGAAACGTTTTGAAGGCAGAAGCAAATGGTGAGCCTAAGCAAAAACCACCGCCGTGATAGTGGACAAGAAGAGGGAGCTTTTTATCTGGGCCGTCGATTTTTGGGAGGAAAATACGAGCCTTTACGTTGGCCTCCGGCGAGATCACAACATCTTTGGATTGGACCCCGGTTTCTGTATCAACACCTGCTTCAACAAAGTCAGTATTCCAATACCTCTCTACGCGGCCGTCTTTGTATACCTTGAAAAAGCTTGGAAAATCATGGGATATTTCCGTGTTGCCAGTAGCCATTGCAAGTTTGAGTGGTCCTTGTGAGGATGGAGTTTTGGCTATATAAAAGACAATGAGTGCGAAGATGAAAATCAACGAAACACGAGGCTTAGGTATGCTGTCACTGTATCTTGTGGAAGTCTCTGAAGCTAACGTATATATTTGTCTGGTGGTCGTTGTCGTTATTTTTTATAATATTTTTTATTTAAAAATATATTAAAATAGTATATTTTTTATTTTTTAAAAAATTATTTTTAATATTAATATATTAAATTAATTTTAAAATATCAAAAAAAATAGTAGAAAACATTTGTGATGATGAATCACTGTAGTAATGAGTTTGACCTTTTCTTACGCCAAAAATAGAAATAAAAAAAATGTTAAAATTAAGTTAAGAACAATTTATAACTTAGTCTTTATATTTTCAAGTAACAAATAATATAGTCCTTATTTTGTAAATTATTAATTAATCCCTTGACTCATTTTTTCTTAAAAATTCTCAAAGTATCTTCATTTCTCTATTTCTGAGCGCATCAGGCTCATTGGATGAATCATAATGAAGTCATGACGATGAAATGGTTCTGGCTTTCAAAAACTTTACCGACCATGCTTGATTGATAACCAAACGCTTTTTTTTCTTTTTTTATGAAGAATTCTGTCTTGTTTGTTTTTTGGTGGCTAGAAAGTTGGAACATTTGAGATTGGAAATTGAGGTTTGACTATAATCGAAGTTTTTTATCTGCCTAGCCGAGTTGGCTCAATGAGAATGTATAAAGTACAATGAATTTCGTTTGGATCGATTAGATTTCAGTTTTTCTAAGTTTGTTTGTAGAGGTGTTGTAACGTGTGTGGTGGGTTTCCCCCCCGGATAGATTTAGAAAAAATCATATGAGAAATATGACTGGGTCACGATAAAATATAATGAACTAAATTGTTTATTTATTAAACATATAGTAACTAAATTATGATTTATTATATATATAATTAAAAGAGATTAGTGTTTTATTGTCCATTTTGCATGGTAAAACTACTGATTTTCTCTTCGAAGTCAATTTCATCAATCTAGGTTTTAGGGGTAGAAAAAAACATTATGAGATACATTGGTCATTAGGAGATATAACAGGTTTAGATAAGGTTTTTACATCTTCATTGCATAGTTTAATTATTTAATTACCATTGAAAAACAAAAAAAACCTTGGTCATTGTTCTTTTTAGTCTTTGATCTAATTTTTATACAGTTATAAGTTATTTCATTGCTTTTAAAATTTTTCAAAAAATTTATCTTTGACTGAGGTGCTATTTTCTCTCTTAAAATTTGGTTATTTAATAGTTATTGAGTGTTATTTCAACTAGTAAAATAATTTGATAAATAAAAAAACTTAAAAAACAACTAAAATAAATAAATAATAACGACAATAGTTAAACAATAAATGTAGAGTTGTCCTATCTTTTAGGACAACTATTGCACCTTATTGATGTTCCCTCCATTTAGAAGTTGTGTATGTTACATGATTGTGACCAATTTGGCGCATGATGATTTTTTTTCTTCTTCTTTAATTTTTTTAATTGATTTTTGTGTTGAACTTTTACAAAATCAAATCAACCTCTTAGATTATTATTCTTTCTTTAATACATTTCTTTTATTTAGAATAGTCAATGAAATTAAAGATTTGTTTTAATTTTGTCCTCATTAATTTTTTTATTTAGTACTTTTTATTTTGACTGTTTTTTTTTTTTAAGATCATTTTTGAATAGTTTTTCTAGAATTTAATCCTTAAGAAAATATATATATATATATATATATATTTTTGTTATTATTGCTATTTTTTACCTTGTAATATTTTTCTAGATTGATTTTTATTTTATTTTATCTTATAACATTTAATTGACCAAAATTTTTCAAACATTTTAAAAATAGCACAAGTTGCCTCATGTTTATATATATCTTTGATGGATTTAGTATTTTTTATCTTTAAATCAATTGATTGCATACTTTAACATTTAAATCTTCAAGTGTCAAGCTTCGCATGAGTTGAGAATCTAACAATTTACGAGTTTTAAAGTTTAACTCGAGTTTATAAGATTTTTTTGGGTTTGCTTGATTTTTTTTATTTAAGTTTATTTTTTGTTTGATTTCATCATCTAGAACTTTTTTTATTCACATTCTATAAAATTTACATGTCTTCTTAAAATAACAAGGGCTGCTTTAATTTTTTTCTGGTCTTTGTTATATTTATATTTTTTAAAAGCATTTAATTGGATGGATATTGAATTTTTTAGTTGAGCTTATATCTATAATTTAACGGATTATAAATTTAAAAGATTAGCTTAGGTTTACGAAGTTCCACTTGATCTTGGTTTTTTTTTTTTTCTCTTTTCTCATTTTTTTTTTCTAGTTTCATCCATCAAATTTTTGTTTTTTTATCTGTTTTTCATGAGATTTTTGTTTCATTTTGAAAGTAACAAGGATCAACTTAAATTTTTTATTTTCAACCTTTGTTAAATCTAGCTTTTTAAAAGAAAAATTATTTTTTAATTAAATTAAATTAAATTAATTATATAAATATAAATGTAAAATACTCACTTATAATATTTTGTTTTGTTTACTCTACATGTCATTAATTTTATGAAAAGTATAATTTTATTTATTTATCAAATTCTTAAGATTTTTTTAATCATTTTAAGACGTTGCTATTACATAACCATTTTTTTTTTATACTGTAAAAAAATCAACCAGCGCCCGCGGAAAAGGCGGCAAATCTATCTAGTTGTTCTCTATTTGATACAGGAGGGAATAACGGGTTGAACGACAAAAATTACGCAAATACAAGCTTTTTCAATTTGGACATGGAGAAATAAACAATTCTCTCAATTTACCTTTTCTCTCTTTTTGTATGTGTCGGTGGATGAACCTAGGAATAAAAAATGCACTGATACATGAATCGATTGGTTATTATTTCTTGACTTTCCTTCTGTATTCTTTCTTTCTTATAGCCTGCCAAAGTATATAATGAATTATCCTGGCCTAGCAAATAATTAAATAAAAATCTTGTAAGAACCGATAGAAAAGACGAATTAATGTCGGCATAGAGAAGCAGGTAAAGAATTAATACCCAATGAAATCAGCATTCCACTCTGAACCCCGCATCACTTAAACTGTGAAACAAGGAATAACACGTTGCTCACTTCAAAGATTTTCGCTTTTTGTTTCTCCTCTGAAATTATGGATTCATCAAACTCCACAGGAATACTTCATGATTTCCCCCCCTTCTTTCGTGTTTACAGAAATGGCAAGGTAGAGAGGATCACAGCTGACGCAGAGACTGTACCACCATCCAATGATCCTCATACAGGAGTCCAATCCAAAGACACTGTGGTCTCACAGGAAAACAGCCTGTCTGTCCGTCTCTTCATCCCCAAAATCAAAGATCCAAGCCAAAAACTCCCTCTCCTGATATACATCCATGGTGGTGCCTTTTGCATTGAGTCTCCTTTCTCTTCCATGTACCATAACTACCTCACTAATTTAGCCCACCAAGCTAATGTTATCGCTGTGTCCGTTCAATACAGAAGAGCCCCAGAGCACCCTCTCCCTGTAGCATATGATGATTCATGGTCTGCGATCCAGTGGGTTGCTTCACATGTAAATGGTAACGGGGTTGAGTCCTGGCTCAATAAGCATGCAGATTTTGAGAGAACGTTTTTGGCTGGTGATAGTGCTGGTGCTAACATTGCACACAACATGACTGTTAGAGCTGGGGTTAATGGGCTCTTCGGAGTCAAAACCGTTGGTATGGTTTTGGCGCACCCATTTTTTGGTGGCAAAGAGCCTGATTTTTTTAGTCCGGTGATAGAGTACATCTTTCCAGCTGTTAAAATCTACGATGATCCTAGGATTAATCCCGCCGGTGCAGGTTGGGTGGAGCTGGCAAGCTTGGGGTGCAGCAGGGTGCTAATTTTTGTTGCTGGGAATGATGGCTTGAGAGAAAGGGGATACAGTTATTACGACGCATTGAAGAAGAGTGGGTGGAGTGGAGCGGTGGAGATTGTGGAGACTGAAGGAGAAGATCACGTTTTTCACTTGTTTAACCCCGATTGTGACAAGGCTGTGTTCATGATGAAGCAGGTTGTTTCCTTCATAAATCCAGTCCCTTAGGTCCATTCACCCCTATGTTTACATCATTTTATTTTCAAGAGATGCATGCCTTTTGGAAATAAATAGGTCACTCATTTTATAAGTCTGTTCCTTTTACTTTCACAGCACGTCCGACTATTAGATCCGCATGTTTGTAGATCCATGGTTCCCGCAAAGCTTTAGCCAAGCCATGTCCACGAGATCATTAGATGCAATTCTTGTTGGATGTAATGGATTATATGGAATGTAATAATTCACCTTTATGTTTGGCTGTATAATTTTCAAAATTATAATGTATAACATACCATTATAATTGTGATAATTCATTGCATGAAAAAGTAGGCTTTCGATCACTTCCCTGTAATAAAAGAGCGTTCGTTTATGAGGCCCGCTGGGAATGGAGCGTTCGTTTATCATGCATCACCTTATGATAACAAAAAAAAAAGCTTTTTAGTATGAAATTGTCTTCGATTTAACTTGGAATGGGTGCCCTCGATCGGTCCTAGAGAATTTTGGGCATCATCACGCCTCTTCCTCTTTGCCTCCAAAGAATGGGTGCCGCTGAGGATCTTTAAGAAAACCAGCCCACGACCACACGGTCGTTGAGTCAGGGTTCGGATCCTTGCCCATTAGAATGGCCGACAACCCATTGCAGTCCACGCCGTGAATCATATAAGCAACTGGTAAGGATGTTCTGGGGATAATCTATGATCAAGAGAAATGGCAATGGTATTGGCAAGATTGACCGAAGAAGTGAGAATTTTTTGGCTTTCAGTGTCAAAATGGAGATCCGGTACAGAAGCCTCCACCATGATAGTGGATCAGAAGGGGCAACTTTTGATCTGGGTCATCAATATCTGGGATAAAAACACGAGCTTTGACGCCAGTCTCGGGTGGGATCACGGTTCTCTTGGATGTGACCTAGTTTTATGGGTCTGGGCCAGTAGGAACATGGTTACGACAACTTTCACCTCTAATGGGCTCGGCCAACATCCGCAATTGAATTTTTTCTGGATCCCGTGTGAAGTTTTTGGTATTTTATACCGATATAATATGTGTTATTTTGAGTTGAATATTATTTAAAATATTACAATGATAAATTTATATTCCAACCACTTTTATCAAATAAGATTTATAAACTATAAATACATGAGACTTTCAAAATAAAAATTTACGATCTTTATTTTTTATTGCTTATGTATTTTCAAAACATTTTTTGTATAATATTATTATATTTTTTCTATCTAAAAATATTTTTATTTATATACCAGAGAGTCCTTAATTTCATAAAAGAGAAACTTTTGTAGGTAATAGCTACAAACCACCATGACCTGCTAAACATCGAGTATAAGCTACCAACCATCACAATTTAGGAGAATAAACAAGATTGTTATGATCAATTGATTAACTAAATATAGAAGTCTATACCAAAGGTATTTGAATTTTTTAGAACATTATTAATAAGTAAACTTATTTCTAAATTGTAGTTGTAAAACAAGTACTCACTTTATAGGTTTAAGATTTAGAATTAATGGTTTAGAATTGATTTGCATCCATACCAGTTAAGTCACATATTGATCTAGGTTTGAGTCTATCAAAACCCGTTCCTTAACTTATTAATTTATTTTTAATTTTTTTTATTAAAATAATATTTTTTTTTAGAGGTTAATCTAGGTGATCCGTGACCTTGACCTTGTCTTATTTTTATTTTTTTTATTAAATTTTACAACTATATTTCTAATTATAATTCAAGATTCATATTTTAAAATAATCTCATAATTTTCAGGCTATCATTAATAGTCAAACAATTACCAATAATATCTAACAATTAATTGAATATAAAAGTTATCATAGCAATAGCCGGGTTGCAATATTTATAAAATGAAATACCCTTTTAACCTCCTTTTTAGATAATTTTTAAACTCACGCTTTTAAAAGTAGAGTTTGAAATGATGAACTCCTTCTAAATACCAAATAACTCACAATTACTAAATCGAAGAAATCCATGAATGGTTTATATATATTTATTAGCTGATAAAAAATAATCTTATCATTTAATGAAAAAAATCATAAAAGTTTTTCCTGCCACGGAACACATTAATTTATTATTTGGGATTTTGAAGGCTCCGTGATATACGTTAGGTTCAAGCCACCATGGCTGGTGCTGCTAACCTGGACCAGCTGTTCTATCACGAGGCATTGCTCGGATAAGCTTAGGGTCTGCCCCGAGTGAATTTCTCCTTGCTCCCTTTATTCCTCAGGAATCTGAAGAATAAGAATGATTAAAGAAATATCCTTAAAACAACCGTTCGGAGGAGAGTTGCTTAGTAACGATAGATTATTTTCAAAGCAGAGGGCAGAGGTCGAGGTCGTGCACGCACGGCCCTACACGACACCAGTCAAAAAGCCTCAACCCCGAACGAACGGCCATATCTGTCTTCCTAAATTAACCATCCAAAAAATATCGTTATTAAAAAATTGTTCATAAAATGACGTGTCATTCTTTAAAACGAGTCGTTCTCCCTCTGCGAGACTGCCATTTTTTCCTTCCTGACAATAAAATAAGAAAACTCACAAATCAGATTACCTGGAAATCTCTGTTAAATTAAATCCAAAGCAAAAATTGGAGAAAAAAAGAAGAAGAAATGTGCAACGGTAACATATAATAATCATTTGTGTTCTTCACGAGAAAAAGCCCATAATCCTTTCTTTTCCATTTATTTCTTTAGCTGGACTGTGAAAAAATAAAGAAGAAAGAGTGAAGCTTTAAGCAGCTGCTAAATGCATTTACTCCCTGTTCTTCCTTGATCTCTCCGAAAAACCCTCATGGCTGACGATCCCTTCTTCTTCTTCTGCTCCAAGGTTTGTTCTTTGTTATTTTCTTCTGCATCGCTTGATGTTATTTAAGTAATGAGTTTACCATGTGTTTTGTGATTTTTTTTAATCTGGGTTTTATTTATATATCATTATAATCTTTATAATCTTCCAATCTTTGTGGGTTTTGCTTCTTTTTTTATTTACACTCACAAGGAAGCAAAGCAAGGCCCAGCCTTTCTTTAATTTTTTAATCAATTTGTTGAATGGGAAAAAAGGGTTATTGTCTTTTAACAGTAATAATAGCTTTCTTAGCTCAACTAGATCAAAAAATAAAATAAAAATCTCTCTCTCAAGCTTTTACTTTGATGTATCCATCAATACTCATTTCTTGTTTTTTCTCTATTTACAGTTTTACCCATGTTGGCCTTAGTTATGGAACTAAATTGCAGTTGGTTATTAATTTTCTGATGTAATGTAATTGTGGTTTCTTAGAGAATCTTTAATGTGTGGGTGATTTGTGAATGACAGGATTCTTTTCTTATAAAGGCTCCTAAGAAATCACCGTTGGCGTTAAGGATGGTTGTTTTAGTGTTTGCAATGGTGTGTGGTGTGTATATATGCTCAATTTGTCTTAAGCAAATTGGCAATCGTACGAATCCTGGATTTTTGAGTGTTGAAGTGATTGCAAGGCCGTGCCCGGAACCTACTATTGAACCTTGGGAAATCCCTTATGTGCACTACCCGAAACCGGTAACTTATAGCAGGTAAGACATTAAATATGCTGCCGCTGAATTTATTCGCGTGGGCTGTGTCAGTGATGGGATTTTTTTTGTGCATTATAGGGTTGAATGCAAGTGCAATCCTGTGCGGTATTTTGCTATTCTGTCAATGCAGAGATCTGGGAGTGGATGGTTTGAGACACTGTTAAATAATCATACTAACATAAGCTCAAATGGGGAGATTTTCTCTGTCAAAGTTAGGCGGAGTAATGTTTCGACGATTACAGAGACTTTGGATAAAATTTATAATCTGGATTGGTTAAGTAGTGCTTCTAAGAACGAGTGTGCTGCTGCAGTTGGATTGAAGTGGATGCTTAATCAGGTGAAAGTGCCATCCTTAAATTGTTTGTTGTTTTTCTGTTCTTTCATTATAGATATGTATTTGTTTTATCACACGAATGAGGAGAACAGTAATTACATGTATAGGTTGAGCAGACGCTTAAGTATACTAGTAATATCATGCATCACCTTATGATAGCACTCGACCACAAACTTCGGGGTTATATACGGGTTTGCAAATTGACAGTGACTTTCTCCTATTACTCATCAATTATCTTCCTTGTACATTTAAACCTAAAAAAAGGCATTTTGATAGCAATCTAGTGTCTTCCTGATTTCAATATAAAGCTTATTGATAAAATCGTTGTTTAGGCATTGCACCCTTTGCTTGGATTTTTGCATTTAACATGTTTTAAGATTTTACCTTAAATTATCACCTATTTTGGAAGGAAAATTTTTGTGGGGCTGATAGAGAACATGCAACAATTTCCTTCCACTTCTACTTACGAGGCACCTCCAAGTTTCCCTTCTCTTCTCCATGTTTCCTCCTTGTTGAATGCTGGAAAATGCTGCTGGATGTTTGCAAATATGATTCTACTGTATGAAGGCTGTTTTAAGCATTGTTGACTATAATTTTGTGAGGTGAAATGCCTTTTTCCAAAAGCAGCATGGGGCGACTTGTTAAAAGCTTGTATTATCTTGTAAAACTTTAAAGACTTCTCAATGTGGGAAATGAAAGTTTCTATTGATCTGTCAACTGATTCAACGTCAAAACACAGGATCAAAATATGAATTATAACACATTTTGAGGCAGTTCAGCCAGAACAACAGTTATCTGTTATCATGCTGTATTCCAAATTCAAGTTCTTGTTGTTCTGTTTACTGATTCAATATCAAAGCACTGGATGAACAATACTATTTATAGCACATTTTGAAGCAGCTCTAATACAACAACATTAATCCGTTGTTATGATGCTTTCTAAATTCAAGTTCAGGTTGCATTTCTCTTAGTCTAGGCTCTTTCAACGCGATGGGTATTTCTTATTAATGTTCGTAGGTTTCTTTCCCTCTTGAAGTCTGGGGTCTTGCAAATTTATTAGCTGGTGTAATATTACCAAACGTTTACACCTAAATTCAAGTTTTTCTAGATGGGCATTTGACAATGCAATCTTACAAATATTAGTATTCTCCATACCCCCTATGGTATCTACTTTTAGATTTATTTTATCTCATTTTCACGTCTCACATTCCTTTCCATAACAATTAATGCAGGGTGTGATGCAACATCATGAAGAAATAGTGGAGTACTTCAAAACCAGGGGCGTTTCAGCTATATTTCTCTTCAGGAGAAATATGTTACGCAGGATGATTTCGATACTTGCAAATTCTTATGATCGAGAGGTGAAGCCATTAAATGGCACCCATAAGTCTCATGTTCATTCTCCTCGTGAGGTTACTCCAACTCTTCCCCCCACCTCTCCCTCTCTCAGATTTCTGTCTGTGATATCTTATAGCAAGTGATGGTTTCAGGCAGAGATACTAGCTAAATACAAGCCTTTGATCAATACAACATTGCTGATATCCAATCTGAAGCAAGTAGAAGACACAACTGCCAAAGCCTTAGAGTACTTCAAGAGTACGAGGCACATAATTCTTTACTATGAGGATGTAGTCAAGAACCACACGGTAAACTGAAGTTTTTGAACCTTTTGTTTAGAACTCCCTACTATTGGTCAACGCCCATATATGCAGGTTCAGCTCTACACTGTGACCAGAAAAGGTTCAAAACAGAAACAGTAACAGTTTCTCTTTTATTTTTCAGAAATTATTAGATGTTCAAGATTTTCTGAAGGTTCCACAAAGAGGACTTAAGAGTCGTCAAGTAAAGATACACAAAGGATCCCTATCTAACTATGTTGAGAACTGGGATGAAGTCCAAAAGTCTCTGAAAGGAACGCACTATGAAAACCTCCTAACTGGAGACTACCGAAAGTAAAGCCACTGTAATGGTGTACATAGCACGCTCTGTCATCTAACATCTTATCCCTTTACTTCTCACAGGGGCCCCAGGGCCTGTCGGAATTTCACCCTGTTAAAATTTTAGCTGCAACATGTGCATCACTAGTTTCATCATTTTTCCCACGAAATTAATATTCCATTTATTGTTCTCTCTTTTGGCTTCTTTGAGAGAATCGTTGCATTGAAGTCTAGCAATAGAAGAAATTGCAGTTTCACCTTGCTTTCTTGTCTGTATGTACTACGTATTTATGCAGACTAAAAAGACAACATAACCATTGGAATAGCAGATGGGCCTGCATGAAGGTCGTCTTGTAGAATCTCTTAGCAGAAGTAAACGGAAGGCTACCGTTATTCTCGTTTGAGAAGTTGGTATGATACATGCCAGTTCTGAAGGCAAACGCCAAATGGGTAAGAGTAGAAGATTCTCACAAGACCCTCATCTGTTGTTGCCTTTGTTTTAATGGCTTGTATGATTAGTACAGTCGAGTGGTTTGTTTTGAGTTCATTCAGAGGAGCACGGGGAACTTCTGTAGAGACATTGAAGGTGATTATATAACTTGTTTCATTTATATGTTTCACCTCGTGTTTAATTTCAAAGCAGATGAGAGGAATTTAGTATGACTTTGTTTCGAGTTATTCTTGTTAACCTCATGTGATGACTGATATTTGCTAATGAGTTTGGTGAGTTAGACTGTTAAGGAGGTCGGATGTGACGAGATTAGGAGGGACGTGACATGGCCAGACCTCTCCTTGGGTAGGATATGATAGCAAAAATTGCTTTTTGTTCATGCATGCGCATGATATGATAACTTATGCCAAGCCATCACGAATTGTCGTGCTTGGATCATGGCAATTGATGTGACATTGGTGGCAGAAAATGAAATTTGCATGGTGCATTGGCTGTGCTTTGTTTCTGTTTATTTCTCTTGTTCAAAGAATGAACAGGGAAGTCTTCAAAGCAAGGTTTTAAAATCTGTTCAGGTGGCTGGGGTTTTTTTTTTTTTGTTCTATTAGAATGGTTTGTTTTGATTTCAGAGTATTTGATCGTGTTGTTTTGAGTAACATAAATTAATTTAAAATTATCCAATTTAAATATTTAAATTTCAAACATAAGTAAAAATATGAGTTAGCTGAATTTATAATTTGATTAATTTGACGAGTTCAAATAGAATTTAGATTAAAAATATTGAGACAATAATATATTAAATTGATTATGAGATTATATAACAATTTAAGTTTACTTGAGTTAATTCACAAAACTTGTGACGTGAGTTATGAAAATACGATAATTTAAAAAAAAAACAAATTGAAATAAATGATAAAATTTAATTCATAATTAACTACATGTAGATATTAAATGATATGATGAAACTAAAATAAAAAATTAATTAAAAAATAAATAAAAATCCTTGAGTCAACTACCTATCAAACTTATTATAACATGGATTATAAAATTGGAATAATCATAATAAATTATGAAATTTAATTTTATATATATATATATATATATATATATATATATATAGACAAAACAAAAAAAAACACTTGGTTGAAATGGGCTGATATGGTTTTTCTAGTTTATTCTGATTTTTAATCTAAAACAATATATAACAACTATTTCAAAATAAATCAATTGACAACCTTATTTTTAAGTCTAAAACGTCACTCATTCACTAAGAGTTCATTTGTTTTAGCGGCTGGTTGTGCTGTTGAAGAAATTTAATTTTTTTTTTGTTTTATATTAATATTTTTATATTTTATTAATATTAAAAATAAATTTTAAAAAATAAAAAATATATTGTTATTTTTAATAAAATCAGTACCATAATATTAAAAACTAAGCCAAACAGACCCATAGAGCCCACACGGCCCGGTTTTTGTCCGGACTGTCTTGTCTGAACTCTGAAGGTCAAAGGTTTCCAATCCAGGAAGGGAAAGCGCGCACATTAATTCACTCGTCTGCTTGTTTCGGTAAACTTGCTGTGTCCAGCTCCAACTCCAGCGACCGTCTGCAACTAGATCAACGGTCAGGATTACATGAAATTATTGGCTCATCCTAAACGCTCAAGATTTAAGAAAGGCTGCTGATGAGTAATTAAAGAGCACCTGTTAATGTCTTGCTAATTAAACCTGTTAGTGAGATCCTTTTCGTTTTCCAGCGTGGAATGGATGCATTTCCACGGATAAATAAATCTCTAATTACACTAAATCAATGTCTCGTCGCATCTTGAACTAGTGGTAATAACACCACATGGCATTTGACCATATTGACACCACCGAGCATGAACTGGACTCTGATCCTGAGGGTTTTGCCGCGTCAGCCATCAGACCATCAGCCAGCTACCCAGCCACTTGCATCTGAACCATCCACGTCGGCCAAAAAACCCCACCAGTACATGGATCCCACGCATCATGGACGGCAATCAATCATTCCACCCTATGCGTGTTTGGAAGTGTGGTAGCGATTGCTTTTCAAATAGCTTTTCGTGCTGAAAAGCATGCTAATAATATTTTTTTATTTTTTAAAAATAATTTTTGATATCAGCACATCAAAACAATCCAAAAAGTATAAACCGCACTTAATTTAAAAACCAAAATTAAAAATTTACAAAAAACAGGTTACACCGCAGTGCCAAACAGCACCTAAAAGTTAACCCAGCTGACCCACCTAACATAAGGGCAGACCACACTTTACTAATCCCTAAACTAAATCATAATCTCAGTCGAGCCCCTAGATAGTTTTTATTCTCGATTGACTCCCATATACTCAAATCAAGTGCATCTTCAACGAACCCATGTCGTTTGAAGAATGTTAATTGTATATATAGTTTTGTGGTACTATAGAGCGAAAAGATTTAATTGAATTTTTTGGATCCTTGCAGAATTATTTTGTATTTATCCTTTTCTTTTCAGAACATTTAATTAACCTGTTGTCCTCTGTGTTTGTTATTATCAATGCCGTGTATGATATATGATTAGCTTGATCATGATGGAAAATGTATCCTTTACGAAAGTGTGCAAATGATGGTAATATCGTGTTAATTTGATTTTTACTATCTATTATAAATAAATATGGTAATTCGTGTTTTTTTCCCGGCACTTAATTCCAAAATATCATCACACCCACTCATACATTAGTAATTTAGAAGCCATAAAAGTTAGAAAATTATATTTTCATATTTTTAAACAATCATGAAATATATATATATATATATATATATATATATATATATATATATATAAAGTATCTCAAGCTAGTTTGTACACACCAAATTAAATCCCTATACTCCAAACAAAACCTACAAAACAAGATTTACACCCTACAATTCATAAATATTAATATTAGTGGGTAAAATAAGTCTAGTTGAAGACCATATTTCTCGGTTAATATTCATTTTACTAACTCAACCCGCCATTAATGTTAATTATTAAAATTATGTTTTTACAAGTTTGAATAAGTAAGTACTATTATTCATCATGGCAATTACCTTTCCTAGACATGTTATTTAGAAGTTGATTTGTAGTTGGCTTTTTATTATTATTATTATTATCTCCTATGACTCCATCAAGATTCACTATATAATTGAAGGGCCAACACCTGTACCATTAGGTTTGCTCAAAAATCGCAAAAAAAAAAAAAAAACAGCACGCAAATGCGCACTGTTACACAACATATAGACCCGCAGACAGAGCGCTTCCCTTTAAATATAAACTCACCGACCCTCTTACCTCTTCTTTTAGCCTCCCCCTCCTCTAATCTCCTCTCTCTCTAAAAATAACCAAAAACAAGTTACTTACTCGGAGAGTAGTGGAAGGAGAGGAGGAGATTGTGTAATTTATTCAGATCAAGATGCAGCAAAGCAACGGTCCTGATCAAAACCCATCTCCACAACACCAACCCCATCATCCCCATCAACAACAGTGGGTCCCACACATGCAGCAACAACAGCAACAGCAACAGTGGATGGCAGCTATGCAATATCCAGCTGCTGCTATGGTGATGATGCAGCAGCAGATGATGATGTATCCTCAACAACAACATCACCATTACATGGCTTACTATCATCAACAACAACAACAGTATCAAAAACAACAGCAGCAGTATCATCAAAAGCAGCAGAAACAACTACAACAACAGGGATCTAATGAGGAGGCTAAAACTATATGGGTTGGTGACTTGCTTCATTGGATGGACGAGACCTACTTGCATAATTGCTTCTCTCATACTGGAGAGGTATAAAGATTTAAACTTTTGGTTGTTTGAGTCTCTTTCTTTTTGGGTTTTATTTATATTTGCCTATTGGGTTTATGTGGGATTTATGCTTTGTTTTTGTTTTTGAATAAATATTGGGTTTTTGATCTTTTATGGGTTTAAAGCTGGTTACTTTCCTGGATTACGCGGATAAAAAGACTGGCTTGTTTTGTCTTTTGTGAATTAGTTTGAAGACTAACCTGTTTTGTTTTGAAATTATCAAGTCATTAATGATGTGGGCTTGATAAGCATAGCTTAAAGACCAGCTTCATTAAAAGCTGTTAAAGCATGTTTGCAGATTCTTGATCTGATTTAGTTTTGTGACCTGACATTAAATTAAACGCCTTTTATTTTAGTTGATGTGGCTGAAATTATTAAAATACCTTGTGATCTTGGTTGCCATAAAGTATGTCTAATTTCTACATTTAGAAATGGAGGGAACCCACTTCAAATTGCTTAAGCTCAAATCCGGGATGCTAGTTGTAAATTTGTGCTGCACCAATTATCGCAATGCTGATTTGACGAGGAACTTTCGAGGGGGGGATTAAAATTTCCCAAGCTATTACAGTGGAAAGAGTATTCTTTTGTGAAAGAAAATTGAGCTTTAGAGATATATTGTCAATGCCAGTTTGCATTCAACCACTGGATCTCTTGCTATTATCAATATGCCTCCAGCATTTCTTCAGAATGGCATTGCTTTAACACTCGAGTGACCAAAATCTCAATTTTAATGTCTTACCCTATGTTCTCTCACGCAAAGCAAGGGTTGGGGTAGAACTCAGTTTGAGTACTTCCGTTGCCATTGAATAAAAAATCTCTAGCACTCAGCATATTCTTTTGTGTTTTGATGTGTCTTTTTAACTGCAAGATGAAAACTAAATGTCAATCAGTAGAGATGCTTTCATCTAATAAGCTGTTGTTTTGTGCAGGAAGACTATTATTGAGCCTTTAATTTTTTTTGTTCAAGTTTTCCTACCGAGTGAATTGTTTTGATAACCCAAGATTATACTCGTACTTTCTGATGCTGATGTCAATAAATTGGCAGGTTTCTTCAGTAAAGATTATTCGCAATAAGCAAACTGGTCAGCTGGAAGGGTATGGATTCGTTGAGTTTTATTCACATGCAGCAGCTGAGAAAGTCTTGCAGAGCTATAGTGGCTCTATGATGCCAAATACAGATCAACCTTTTCGTCTCAACTGGGCAAGTTTTGCAGGTGAAAGGCGAGCTGATGCTGGTTCTGATCTGTCTATATTTGTCGGAGATTTGGCTGCGGACGTGACTGATGCAATGTTACAGGAAACCTTTGCTACCAAATATGCATCTGTTAAGGGAGCAAAGGTTGTCGCTGATTCTAATACTGGCCGTTCAAAAGGTTATGGTTTTGTTAGGTTTGGGGATGAAAATGAGAAGACAAGGGCCATAACAGAGATGAATGGTGCTTACTGCTCAAGTAGGCCTATGCGGATAGGTGTTGCCACCCCTAAAAAGCCATCTGCATATCAACAGCAGTATTCTTCACAAGGTATGAAATGATGCCACTGGCTTTGCAGTGCAGTAGAGTTTGAGGACCTCAAATCTGACAGCTTTTATTTCTTCTAAATTCTTGGTCAGAAATTAATGTATGTGCTCATGCATGTGCATGTGCAAATTTCTAATTTAGTTTTTAACTTGATTTTTTAAATTCATTTTTGATGTTTATCTAATTTTATTTAATTAATTATTATGTTGTAACTTGTGTTTCAATTGTTTTCATAAGTGCAATTTTGTCCCTTAAAAGATGCTCCATTCCAAACGCACGAGTGCATGCGTGCATGCTTGTGTTTAATGTTTATTAGTAGAATCATTAGTCTTCAAGGGCCATCTACTTGTTGTGGTTAGAAATAGAATCCTTTTATGCGCTGTGCGCTTATTTTATACAATTTGACTCCCATACCTATCTCTTTGGTCGTTTATTTGTTTGTTAAGTGAGATTTGTGGCTGTTTGATTCAATTAATGTTTGGAGTTAAAAGGAGATTTGATTCACAATGCGTTATCATAACCTTTCCTTTCACTGGTAGTTTGATGGCTGTATTCCTTGCTCTTTTCTTATTTACCTTCTTGTCAAATGGCTAGATATTTCTGATGTGTTTCTTCTGCTAGTACTTTTACATGCCATATTCATTCTGACATTTCTTTCTTTCCTTCCTTTTCTTTTGTATGGTTTTTGGCCCTACATATATTGCATCTTAAGATTTATCTCTTCCTTGCCCTGCTCATTATACGAATTTATTGTGTCTAGAGTTCAATTTTTACTATTGAATCAATCAATCAACAGCTGTTCCTTGTATATGACCCATGTTCATAATGCACCCTGAGAATCAATCTTATACCATTTGTGTTTGTTATTTTATTTATAGTTTGTTTTTTGAGGCCCTTTATAATAGCATTGAAATTTGTATCTCTTGGACATGACTAGACATTATGGTTTTTGAACAATTGTTTGGGTTTCATGATGCTGTCATTTTAGTGATCTGCTAAATATCAGAATGTTTTGAATTATGTTGTCAATCTTTTCTCCTTTTATTGAAAAATTGGTGGAACCATGCATGGAAGTGTTTTAAGTTTTAAGAAAGATGGCCATTGCAAAGATTGGATGTTTTGATGTGTGTGGCCTTCCTTTTAATTTTGTTCCCCCTTGAAGCTTTATGCATCTCTTTTCCATAGATACGAGCTTCTAAGTTGGACCTTGCTGTTTAGCGTTGGACCATGCTATTGAGTATAACTTGCTGACAATATTGATGAATGCAATGGCTTATACTCTGAAATTGGTTTTTTTTACTTGAACTTACCTATATTTCTGTCTATTAGCTCTAGTGTTAGCTGGTGGACATGCATCAAATGGTACAATGGCACAAGGATCACAATCTGATGGGGACTCTAACAATACAACTGTGAGTTTAGTTCTCCTGTGCTGCATTCATTGTATTCGATCCTGTGAATTTCTTTATTCATGCAATGTGGCAGATATTTGTGGGAGGAATTGACTCTGATGTCACTGATGAGGATCTCAGGCAGCCGTTTTCCCAATTCGGTGAAGTTGTTTCTGTGAAAATGCCAACTGGAAAAGGATGTGCATTTGTACAATTTGCTAATAGGTATCCTTGCTTTCCAGGTTTCCATGTTGGACTGGGTCTTTTTACATGTTGTCATCAACAGGAATGATGTTTCGAGTCGTTGCGATGGTAGAAAACAATATCAGATTATTGTGATTTTTTTGGCTATGATGATCCACTTTCTTTTCTCTGATCACAGAAAGAATGCGGAGGATGCACTGCAGAGTTTGAATGGAACAACAATTGGCAAGCAAACAGTTCGCCTTTCCTGGGGTCGCACTCCAGCAAACAAGCAGGTAAATAGACTTGATTTGCTACACAATAGAATTCCACACTTGGTTGTCTGCTCTTACTATTAGTCGTAGCCAGTCCCTTTCCGCTCCATTTCTTCTTGTCAAGGTTATCTTACTTAACCTATATGCTGTGCATGAAGCAATGAGCTGCATAATAAATGGTTGAGGTTGTTGATAAGATAAGCATCCTTCACCTGCATGGCATATGCACACGTCCAAACACCTGCATGCTCTGACTCGTACCAATTTCTTATTTGACCTACCTCCAGCTTCTCATTTTTTCATTTTGTAACTTTTAGTTCTTTGAGTTGTGAATCAAATATGCTGTTGACGTGTTATGTTGGTAAAAGCTGTTGTCGAGTTATTCACCAACCGTTTTTCCCTTCACAATCTGATTTTCTGAATCTCATTTGTGGGTTTGACAGTGGAGAGGGGATCATGGTAATCAATGGCACGGGGCATATTTTGGAGGGCAAGGCTATGCCGGGTATGGATATGCTATGCCACCAAATCAGGACCCAGGCATGTACGTTGCAGCTGCAGCTTCTGGGGCTTCTTAACTCGGGCACGAGGATGACGAACGGCTTGCAATCTGAATTAGCAGGACAGGCTTTAAATATATTCATCAAAAAACCATGATTAAAGTAGGATGGCTCTGGCCATATATTTGTACTTCGTGAGAGTTTTGTAGCGTGATTGAATCTTTATTTCATGGACATGTATTAGGGTTTGTAACAATATTTACTAGAATTTTGAAATCTGCTTGAAAAGACTAGTTAATGGGCGGGGATGTTATTTATTTGTTTAGACTTTCAAGTCTAGACAAACAATGACGACAAGGACAAAATCAAGCTTTTGAATATTTGTTAGTCCTGCCATAAATAAGCTAAAAGCTTAAAACCATGGAGTCATTATCACATGTGTCCATTTTCTTACCTGGAAAATTCGTTTAGATTTAGAGGAGCACTCTAGCTTTGTCATTTTTCTTGCCTCTGTAATCAGGTAGTTCTTAGTTTTTATTTGCCCCTGTAATCCAAGTAGTTTCTCTTTTGACTACGAAGTTGCATGTACAAAATCTATTACAAAGATTCCGAAATTATGTTTATCAAATTTCCTGCTAAAATATGTACTTAGTGTTCTAGTAAATTGTAACTCAAATGTTAGTCAGAAGATCGAAATCAAGGGGGGAAAACACGCTCTTAAGGTTGACTTCAGAATCCTTCATTTTTTCTTAAAAAAGGTCTGCAATCTTTCCTTTTCTTTCTCCTTTCTAAGATTAGCAATGGATTGATAAATCCGAGATCATAACTTACGTTGCAAGATTGCCGTTGAGCTTCCAAGTTCTGTAGCAAGGAATCCTGGGGGCACGTCCGTGAGATTGCTTGGATAATTAAAACTCAGTAATCTATAGAACTGATTTTAAAAATAACACATTAATTTCTTATATATAAAAAACTGAACTTATATAGCAACCAAATTGTCCATATATATACATGTGTATATAAAACTAAATCAAGATTAACTAGGAAAAAAATAAGAAAAAAATCCGAAAATAACCGAGAAACAACATTCTCTAAACCTAATTTAGGCATGAAAATAATCTCAATTTGTTTAAGCAAACTAATCTGATAGAAAACATGGTTTGTACGACGCTGAGCAAAATTCCAATCTGATTCAACAATTATATAAAGAAATATAATTGTTTTGTTAGGAAGCTTGTTTGATGTATAATTCATATTTATATATATATTGACTTGAATAATCAATCTGATCTACAACTTCGGCTTCCCTAGACTTTGCTCTCCAGGTTCAAATATCTTGGATAGTGTTATAACCGAAACTGATCAAATGGCACACCCGTGAGTGGAGATTTCATTTGCTCTATCAAGAAAGATTGTCGAAGCTAACATGGATATATATAAAGGAATGCCGATTGAGGAACAAAATATGATCAGGCCTCTGAATCTTATTGTGTTCGTTCACGCAGGAGAAATGAGTTTCTTCTCGTGTATTAGATTAATATCCCGTTTGGTATTCCGTCTCAAACAAAATTGATTTAATTTTGAATTTTATTTTATTTTCAATTAATTTTTTATATTTTTAGATTATTTTTATGGACTGATATAAAAGATATTTTTTTAAAAATAAGAAATATATTTTTTAAAAACCCGCTTACATACTTTAAAAAACACCATGATCTCATCTCAATATTAAGGCCTCGATTACTCCACCAGACCGGCACGTGAATATGGCTTTTTTTTCCTTGCAAATGAAAAGTAGGGAATATAATAGCTTTTATTAGGAGAACTCTTCTGTTGTTTCAAGAAATAAAGTGACCTGTAGTAAAAATGTAGTCTATAGTATAAAAATGCGTGCACATTTTTTATTATTTATTTTTTAATTAATATGAGTATTTAAGTTAGTTTATGGACATTTTAACTAATTTGATAATCCCTAAAATTAATAAATATATAAGTCTATAATAACTATAAAATTTATAAGACTCAAAATAATAATTTTTAAAAAACATACTTAGCATCTATATATCTTTTATTTTGAAATGTGAAGAGTCGTCTAACATATAGTATCTCAGTGTATATTAGATTTAAATCCGAACAAGGACAATTCTCAAGTTACACAAAATTAAGAGATAAGCAAGTGGCATCAATATTTTAAGAGAAGGTTTGGTTAGCGTTTAGCATTTTAAAAATTGGAACGATCAATTGTCAACTACGGTAAGATATCACCACCTTATTTTACACTATAAATCGAAGCTACATGAACAAGCAACATGCCCAGCAACTTTGACATTACAAATTTCAAGGAAAAACACAACGAAAACTAATTTCATCACATGTTGCAAATTGTATTGATTTGTTTTTAGTTTTTGTGGGTCAAATTTTAGTCACGTCATCTTATGTCGACAACTATAAGATATCACCCACCTTACTTGCAGCCCACTCCCCCCCCCCCGGGGTCTCGCAGCCCGCCTATCTACTATTTTATTACAAAATCAATTACTACACACACAAACACACTGTATTAAAAAGAAAAGCATAGAATAATGTTTGCGTGAAAAACATTACTTTAGAATAATCTGCCATGCATAATTATATATTGGGATAATTATGCATTAATTGCCCCCTCGATTTTTTTCCATTTTGGGAAGGTATAGTTTCCATTCCCTTTCTTTCCTTTCTTCTTGGTGAAAAAATATAATGTCCCACAAAAATATTCCTCTCCAACAATCTTGAATGCCAAATGCATAGCGTGAGAGAACAAGATAGATTGGCCAAAAAATTAAGCCTTTGCAAGTTTATCTTTGCTCAAAAGTTATGTAATTGGGCTGCTCATACAGTGCCCCCCGCGCAGGGGAGGGGGTGAAACTCTTCTCAATACGTTTTAAGTAGATTTTCTATTTCCCTTATTTATTTATTTATTTATTTTTTATTAATATAAAAATAAATATCAACTTGTGTATTTCTCAACTACTCAAACGAGTTTTAAAATTAACTATTATATAAATTTATAATAATTATTATATTAATAACCACTGAATTAGAATTTGATACCATAAAAGAAGCAAGCTATTTAATTTTAATTTTTTATCACTAGGTTATTTATTATTAAATGGCTACCTACTTCTTTTATTGACTGGCGTTCAGATTACCTCAACATCATACATACTAGAGGAGGAAAGAAAAAGGAAATAGTCGTGGTGTAGAATAATTATGATAATTAGACCAAAAATATTTTTAAAAGCTAAGATTTTGACGTTAATTAGTAGGAAAAAAAAGAAAGAATAGTGTATATATAAAAAAAATAGTTGAAAGGACACAATTTAAGACTTTTAGCTCCAAATCGGGCAGTCCACGTGTCTATAAATCACAATAAAATCAAATAAACCGGCAATGGCAGCTTGATTGATTATGCTAATTGCATGTATATTCTTCCTTTGCAAAACTATGTCACTATCGCTCAATGTTTTTTAACGAACCGAATCATCAGTGCTCTTGTCTGTAGACAAATCTATGTTTCATTCAACAAGAGATTAATTTATCCAACAAATATGATGTTTTTCTTCTCGCCTTTAATGCTTCGAATGCATGCTGCTAATTAATGCATAAAAAAATAGACAGCCAGTTTAATTTGTTTAAATACGTTAAAATTTAAATGGCGCAATAATCATTCATGAGAAAAATATGAAATGATTATGCGATATATGACTAATGATATCATACGGTATGCTAGCTAGGAGTTGCTATTAACAATAAATTTAAAATGTGTGGGGGAATTTGTTGTGTCAAATATATCGTGAATCCTTTCACTTAACAATGGATTTTTCACAATATTTTTTTTAATGTTATTTTATTATTATTAATTTTGCCAACTTTGAACCAAATTATAAGTTGATTTATTGAGAAATGATGTAATTAAAAGATAAAGGATTAAAATAAAAAACATGAAGGGAATATGTGGCTTTAACAAAATTTAGATAAAATTTTTCTTGTTGTTCTCATACTTCTCAAATTATAACTATTAGGTTCTTTTAGTTTCCAAAATTTAAAGGCAAAGGTAATTTTGATTTCAATTTTTTTTTATTTTTTGACCCCTTGTTCTAGGTATATTTTTTTTTTGTCAATAGTGAATGGGTTAAAAATCATTTTTTAGGTCAAAAAAACTTTTATCCTATTTTTCCAATCACTATAGTGGGCAAAAATTAGACAAATATTAGACGAAGTGTTTGATTTATTTATTTTTTCAAAAAAAATTAAGGTGAACACCTCAAAAAAAAAATAATTACAGGTCCACGCACGAGGGTCTACTCTTGCAGACTCGTATACAAGTCTTTACAAGATAGACCAGTTATGTTAGCCTAACCTGATCTTTTTTTTTAAAAAAAAAATTATTCTTTAATTAATATTTTTTTTTATATATTTTTTAAAAAAATAACTATAAATTTTATATGTAGATTAATGACTCTTCTTTCTCTGTTTTTTCCTAAATTATTTTAAATAATGATTGTTTTTTAGTTATTTTGTATGCATTTAATTTTTTAAGAGATTATTATAATTCATCTATATTTTTTTATGTTTTATATAAAAGAAATTTATTTTAAAAAAATAAAAATATATATTTTCAAATAATATTTTTAATATATGTAATATTGTATAATATTTTTTTATCTTTTATTTTATTTAATTAATTTTATGTATGTCTATTTTTATTATCATTTAATTAAATAAAAAATTAATTTTTATGAAAGAATTCTTTAAACACAACCATGTTAAGGATTCGAGTTACGAGGTTAAATATCTAAGTATATAATTGGTTTTTAATTTTTTAATTTTTATCTTTATTTATTATTATTAATTATTTATTTATTTATCGGTACATATTATTTTTAATTTATTTTATTAGAATTATATAAAAAAATTTAATTTTTCTATATAAAAAAATATATTAAAAAAACTTGTATATTTATTTTTACAGAAAAAAATTGACCCGGTACGGAATACCAGTTAAATAACTATTAATCAATTAAAATAAAATAAAGTGGATATCACATCATAGCACGACAACTGTTGTAATGGTAATTAATTATGCTTACAAATGTACTTGTCTTTTAAGCTAAAAGCTCTTTCCCTTCAGTTTGATTCCAACATTGCTTTTGTTTGTTGGCTTTCAAAGTTTCATGCTACGACATGACATGATGATCCATTGGTGCTTACATTCTCACAGCTCTTACCAGGAAAGAAGCTGGGATAGATATTAGCCACTTCATCAAGGACAGGAATGATTGTGCCCTGTAAATATTATAAAAGTCTAGAACCTATAAATATTTGTTTGGTATTAGCTATTACCATTATTATGAATATACATTTGAGTATCTGTTAATGTTAGCATTATAAGACTAGTTGAGATATGCGTGTATCTCAACTAATTCTATAAATCATGAAATTAATGATTATGTAAGTTTTTAGTGGCCATCATATGAGCAACCACGGGGCTCGAACTTGAAACCACAGAGAAAACAAACCTCTTAGTCTCAAGTTCTTATTACTTAACCACCTATTAAATGGTTTAAAACCTATAAATATTTGTTTGTTGTTGTAATAGCGGTTATTTTTAAAAATATTTTTCATTTAAAAAAAATCAAAAATATATTATTTTTTATTTTTTAAAATTTATTTTTGATATTACATATTAATTCAGTAATGTTTGAAATGACGACAATGATTTTTTGTTAAAGAATTTTTTTGTTTATAAATAGATCAAAATAATATATATATATTTTTTTAAAAAAATATTTTTTATATCAACATATTAAAAATTCTAAAAATTATAATAATATTTTTAAAAAAACCACATGTAAACTACTAGAACAAGCATGGTATTCATGGGGGAGATCTTATATTATCTGATCAAATATAAAGCAATGTTATATTTTAAAGAAGTAGAGTAAATTGCAATCTCAACTCTCTCTTATGTCAAGATCTACACTTAATTTGATATAAATAAACTGCAGCCCTAAATTATCTGGAGTTGATAGAGATACATCGAATAATTAGCTTAAATCTTATGTCAAGTTAATAAGTTGTCGCGATTGAGAAAAAAATAAAAGGATAGAAGGGGTAAGTAGCCAAACATGTTAGAACAAGGCAGAAGAGACATGAAAAATGACAAGAGCCGTCTAGCTTACGCAAACATTAATGTAAAATAACAAAGAGACAGTAACAGTGAACAAGTACATGCTGTTTCGTTGTTTCTCGTGTTACACATACACTGCATAATGATCCAAACAGTAAAAAAAAAAAAAACATAAAGACTTTGTTTGCCAGCCAGCATTTCGATGCCAGGGCCCTATAAATTTGACCACTTTCTAACTTCAAACATCACAGTCAACAAACTATTAATCATTTCCTCATGTTAAAAATCTGAAAATGGAAAATGGAAATCAAATAAAATAAAATGCTATGAATGCGCGCGCGCAATATTATTTAGTTGTAGGAAGTGAGAGGTACATTTTAGTGCAGTGTACGCAGAATAATAACGAGTGGACCTACCCAGCTAATTAATTTAATATTTAGTAATTTTAGTTTTATTATTTTTTAAAGTATTTTTATTTAAAAATATATTAAAATAATATATTTTTAATTTTTTTATCTCAAAATAATTTGAAATTTTTTAAAAAATATTAATTAAAAAATAATAAAATAATTTTACTTTTTTTAAAAAAATAATTTTAAAATATAGCAACAAAAATTTCTTAACATCATATCAGACTAGTCACTAGATCGTGACTCGTGAGGGAGTGCCCTGGAAATGCCAACTAGGACACGAATTCTAGGTGTGGTATGGCCCTTTGCCATCCGATGACAGCAAGGGATATCAGTTTTTGGTGTAAAGACAGTTATGCCACCATCTTAACTTCGTTTTCCCTTTCACTCTGCCGCGTGTTTGATATTCTGACAGCTTTTATGGTTTAGTTAAAAGAAAAAATTTAAAAATATATTTCTAATTGATTCTAAATGTGTTTAGTAGTGTTGTATGTTAATTTTTTTTTAAATAATTAAAAATATTGAAAAATTATATTTATTTTTTTATTTATTTTTAACAACAATATATTAAAACAGTAAAAAAAATCCTAAAATATAATTAATATATTTTTAGATGAAAAACAATTTTAAAAACACTTTAAAAATTAAATATTACCACAATGCTAAAATATATTTTTAAAAGTATGTGCTAGGTTAAATTAGCCGTTATATAAATTTTTTTGTGTAAAATAAATAAAAAATAAATTATTTTAATTTTTATAAAATGAAGTTTTGAAACATAATTATATACAAGCTCCACTATAAAAAAAATTATTCACTAATCAAATGATTTTTTTAATAATTAAGTAAAAAATAAAAGATACCATAATATCATAATACTAAAAGTAGAGCGTCTGCTTCAATTTTTCAAGAATCTACAGTTCAAATTTACTCAAATTCAAAATTTACTTTTTTTGAAGGATAATGTCGTTGCTCACATTTTTAAACTTCAAACCACAGTTCTTGCCAGAAAAAGACACTACAGCAAATTATTTATCGAATCCGCATGAAATTGGCTCAAGTTGCAACGGGCATGATTTCAAGGCCAGCCATCAGGGAACTTTCATATTTCAAGGTTGCAATTTAATCCGGATATATTTATCCGGGAATATTTTTTTGGATTTAATAAATAATAAATAGAGTATAAATATTATAAAATTTAATTTGAAATTTATTTTAACCTAACCCTAAATCGTACATTTAAATTATATAGATATGTTTATAGAATATTTATATATTTTTTACAATATGATTCACACGCTTCAGTATTGATATAAAACACATATAAATAAATAATAGCTATCATTTTATTATTTAATATACATACATATACTTTAAATATGTATATTAACTGTTTTATTTTTTATTGATTAATAAATAATAATAAATAATAAATACTCGTTAGATACTGAAACGTGATGAATAATTTATAAATACTTAAATTTCTCGTCCAATTAATAATAAAAGGGGTATGAATATTAAGGGATACAATCCACATATACCCATTGTCATCCCTACTTTTTGATTTCTGGTATAAAAAGATCAGTTTTGATGATTAAAAGTTCTCTATATATAATATTTTGATAGAGCATATTTGTTTAAGCTTTTAATGATGGGATTCATCACTAAAAACAAAAAACATACTAGTAAAAGCATAATTTTCATGCTTTTGCTTCTGCTCTTGTATTTTGTGCTATGAAGAGTTGCAACGTACAATAAACATAAAACAAAAATCTAAACAAAAAGATTCTTAATATCTCGAAATGAAAATATTGAAAAAACAATGAAGACATGTTTTCTTATATTTCTTGTTTAGATGGTATACAAATTTATTTTAAATTTTTTCTCTTTAATCAATTTTTTTTGTTTTTAATATTTTTATCTTTTTATTTCAAAACAGTATTCAAACAATTATGATAAACAAAGATTATGAGAATTCAAAGCCCACCCTTGCCTTCTTGGCTACTTTATATTATTTCTGTCCATGTCATAAAACTCCCTGCTTTTCTTAATTTCTTTCTTTCTTGCCTAATTAGGGGCTACAGCTTAGAAGATTTAGCTTGCACGAATGGCTATCAAGGCTGTAGAAAAATCGGTTACATTAATTGTAAAATGAAGTAAAAAGGTAGATAAGTGAAGAGTAAAACCAACACAACATCAATGATGAAAAATAATTACTCCACGACCCGTCGCGCTCTTAAATACATATGTAAGCTGACGCTAAAAAAAATCATGAATTTGAGTTTAACATAAATTTTAGAGTTTATATTTTTTTTATTCAGAAAAAATCTCATAAAATCTAAAATGATAAATTTAAATACCCTAAACATTTATAATAACTAAAAAACAACTAATAAAAATAGTTAAAATCCGAAACTGAAAAGGAAAAAACTTAAAATACTGGCTAAAATTCAAATGCAATTTGGAGTGTTTTTAGTGTGAAATTTGGTGAATCCCTCAATCTAAATTTAGGTTTTTTATTAAAAATTTATATAAAAAAACTCGAGCCCGAATCAATAATTTATTCAAAAGTTATATCTATCTGGATAACTCGTTAAACGAATCAAATCCATCAAAACCTGGGCTAATTGTTACACGTCATAAGCGAGCTAATAGATTTTATAAAGCCGCCTCTCTCTGAACTATGACAAATTTCTCTCCAGTCAATCTCCCTCTCCTTCCCTTCTCCTTCCTTTCCTTTCCTTTCTCTCTACTCTTTCCCACCCTCTCTATAAATCCACGCAATTCAACTAATCCCAACCTTGAAACTCACAACCAGTAACCTCTTCGATGGAAATGGAAATTGTAATTCCAGTGCCACCTGTGGACTTCAACTTTGATAGCACTTGTTCTTCTCCTTACATGACTGCCCCTTCAAGTCCTCAAAGATTTGGCAACTTATTCTGTAGTGCCCCAACAAGCCCCACTCGTATGTCCTCTTTCTATAGGGAGCTTAATGATATAACTCTTTCTACAAACTCATCATCTACAATCCCTTTTGACTGGGAAAAGAAGCCTGGAACTCCCAAATCCAAGAACCAAAGTGAAGACAACAACAAGAATGATGGTGATCTTGATGATTACAATGAGGATTTTGAGTTCGATTTTAGTGGTCAATTAGAAAGAACTTCTTTATCAGCTGAAGAACTATTTGACGGTGGAAAGATCAAGCCTTTGAAGCCACCACCTGGCTATGACTCTTCAGTTTCTTCTCCAAGGTCTCCAAGATCACCTAGATCAAGAGCCACAAAAAAGAAGGAATTTGACCCCTTTCAAGCTGCCATTGAAGAGACATGTAGAAGAGAAGTTAAACTACAAGTTAATCAACAAGGCCAAGCTCCCCATCAACGTGGAAGAGGCAGAAGCTGTGGTAGTGGTTCCTCATTTTCAGGTTCTATACGTAAAGGAAGCAGATCTTTATCTCCTTTAAGAGTCTCAGACATCACGTTTCATCAAGAAGAGAATTCCCAGAATTCAAATAATATTTCTTCTACAGCAAGCACCCCTAAATCATCTTACACGTCTTCTATCTTATCCGCAATATCATTCACATCGAAAAGGTACAAGAAATGGAAGCTGAAGGACCTATTGCTATTCAGAAGTGCATCAGAAGGAAGCAGGCCGCCAAGCTGCAATGACCCGTTAACAAAATATTCAGTCTTGTCCAAAAAAGAAGTGGCAGAGGATGTCAAGAATTCTAGCTTTCGGTCTACAGATAGTATAGGAAGTTCCAGGAGGAGATCAGGGCCTATATCAGCTCATGAGGTGCATTACACAGTGAACAGGGCGGTTTCAGAGGAAATGAAAAGGAAAACGTTCCTACCTTACAAGCAAGGTTTATTGGGGTGCTTGGGATTCAATCGGGCTGCAAGTGTGCATGAGATCTCTAGAGGTGTTAGGTCTTTGACACGTGGATGATTCAGATCAACTCAATCTGGGTTTTCTTCTTCTTCTTCTTCTTCTTTTGTGATTTGAATTTTAATGGTTAGCTTGATATATTTGTTATACATGATTATAATGGTGCTTTGTATGGAAATACGACATAATTAATGAATACATCTACAAGATTATAAATGTGAACAGAACACTGCTTGTGGTTGGCTGTGTCTGAGATGTGGTTTACCAAGTAAGAGATTCAAAATAGAATGCGGTTGTTGTGCTTCTCTCTAAATTTGGCATCGACGTTTTCAAATGTCTTCTGGTAAAAGGTTCGATGTGGACAAATTTGACTGAGCATAATAATTATTTCATCGCTTTGCTCTGCAGTAAGAAACATTCTGGCATTGCAATTTTGGACCACACTGTATTCCATGGTGATACTTGCCTTGTAGGGAAAGTTCATCTATACCAGTCATAAGAAAACAGAGCCCGCTGAACTAAAATGAGCTGAAATGGGTTTTAAGAAACACAGATCAATGAACTAAACAAGAAAACACAAGTAGCATTAAAGTGAATAGTTTCTGAATGAGATCTTCAAGCCATTTCTAGAAAGGATCAGGAGGTCCATTTGATAATAAATTTCATTACATGAGCTGAGTACATGTGGACCAATTGAATCATATCATAGAGATTTATAATGGCACTCAACAGTAACAATGAGATTCACTGCACCAACCATTTAAACATTTTCATCGATTAAAAAGTTTCCCATCTAAAAATACGCATCACCAGCTAGAAAGTTGAAATGTTGGAGAATGATAACACAACATGGCAATAGCCGAAAAACTAAAGGGCAGCAGTGCACTACACATGGGTGGGAAAGGGATTTCCCTAACATAATCATTATGTTAGTGGAATAATTACGCTCATGACGTTAAACAGTGTAAAGGTCTGTGATTGGTATATTGGCACCAATAGTCAAACGAAAGGTGGAGGAATCAATCACTCAAAAAACAAAATAAAACTAACAAAACTTGTCCTTTCCTGCATTTTATGACCATGATTTGCTCATCACTACAACCTGTAATGATGAACAGTCGAGGAAGCAGCTTTTGTTTAAAATGTTTTAGGCTCTCAACATGCATATAATATAGCCTAAAAAAATGCAAAATTAGAGTGCTGCAACTTAGTGTGTACTGTTGTCTTTGAAGAATTTGAAACAAAAGAAACAAGTTTGCTAATTGCTAAAGCATAAAGCTAAAAAAATCCCTTAACTATGAAGCATATATTGGCTGCTATACCCAGTGATTCTGACATGTTTGATTTCTAAATTAAACATTCATAATGATTTTTAAAATCAATGCTTTGTTTTTCATTACAGCTAGGCCAAACATACACTAAACTTCAAATTAGAACTGGTCAGTTCGGTTACACCAATAGGGTCCATTACTCTCCTTTTCCCTCATAAATTTTACTGTTAACTATATCGATGGTAAGTATATTTTTTAAAAAGAAAAGGAAAGGAAGAACTTGAGATTGTTTTAGCATACAGGGTTTTGCTTTTGCAAGGCACTCCTGAGGGAAAAGAGAGCATGCATGCAACCTGGCTTTACTAAAAGGTCTTCAATGTCTATCATAAAGGAGACCCACATGAAATATGCCCTTTAATTATGATTACTTTCCTTTTTGCACTCTCTTCTCTGGGATTTGTTAGCCAGGGAGGAAAACATACGAGGGAGGATAAGATGGCCATCACATTGTATCTATGCAATAGTGGATGAAATATTCCTACGAACATAGAGAATAATAATTTCCAATGCAAAAAACTTGTCTCATTTACAACAACAACGATGGCAATGATAATGATGAGAGTATATCAATGGTTTTTGGCCATATATTTTTATTCTCAATAGCTTCATTATGGTTGTTGGTGAAAATGATGGCCTCTCTTGATTATATATAGAATCATAACACAGCTAGGGCTCTTAAAAAATTGTATTATCTACTAATCTAGAGTGCCAAGTGCTCTCAGTCAAGTCCAAACTGCTTCTATAATAACTCATATGCCCAATTCAATATGATTTCTATCTGCTTTTTTTTTTGGACGCCCGACGTAATCCTGTTATCCTAGGTGCTGCTTGATTCCTCCGCCACTGTCCTCTTGCACATTTGTAAAGCTCCTTGTTGACTTTCTACCAAGGGCCAGAACACAGGTTGAAAAAAAGAGCTACAGCCTTTTTTCCTGACTCGTGCCTTTGAGGAAGACCTGTCACCAGCTTGCAAGCCTTGCATGTATTTGTATCGTTTCAAGCAGCGATTTCTACCCAGCTGTTCTGATATTTCTTTCACAGTTACTGTCATCACTATCACCAACAGAATTGCTATTTTCACTTGATGTACTGCCTTGCTTTATGAAAATTTTATTGCGCACAAACTTAATTTTTCCTCTTTGTGCAATATGTTTGTCGAACTCTCACGAAATCATTGCCATATTTTTCTAGTTTTTTCAACAATCTTTCCTGAGAGAATTCCCATAACAGAGTACAAGGAATAGCCATTTTGCTATGAAAATATTGTCCAAATTCATGAAATTATTCTTGAGAGAGAGACTTCAAGTGGATTTTGCAATATCAAATTAGCAATGAAGAAAATATGACTGTCTTGACCAAAAGTTATCAGACCTTTTGGCCACATATATTTTTATACAATTACCATAGTTAGTATTCTATGCACGCATCCACTTTGTTTGTCAAAGAAGGACACTCTCAAGCTGTTTCAGGTAAGTTCACTTGATTACCTTTGTCGTAATCATTTTTTAATACTAATTCATCCCAAACTTTTGACTGGCTTTCCTTGGAGGATACCATCTTCGTAGAAATTCACTTGAATTCCAAAGCTTATGCTCAATTGAAAGCATTCCAAACCAACAAATGATTTTGAAAGTCGAGAAGACGAGTCAAAGTTGTTCTGTAAAAACCTTAAACTTACATATAAAAAACCTCCAGTCCTTTTCGCAGTCCGTATCATATCTTCAATTGATGAAATTGATGAGGATTTGGCACCCGATCTCTCCCTTTTGATGCCAACTAGCAACAACAAAACAATTATAGAATGTCATTTTGTTTCTTTTCCAAACTGTAAATTGGTAATTCGTGAATCGTGGTAGTTCAACAAATTCCTTCTTTGATGCTTAACTAATGAAAATTTACATAAACGCTATTTAACTCGAGCCCTGAAATCACTTGACGTTATACCAAACAGCTTAAAATCGAGTCTCACTCATGATAGGAGTGATTATGGTTGAGGGAGGACTGTCCTTCACTTTGCGACCCTGGCTGCACACTAAATAACGTCCAGGTAACAAAAAAAAAAAATTTAAAAAGTAGAAACATTATAAAGCATGGTCCACAAAAATACCAAATGCAGGCTGTGTGATCAATAATCAAAGGTTATACCAACGACTGATTTCCCGAGAGGGAGAGGGAGAGGGAGAGGGAGAGGATTTAACAAACCTTGAAATCGACATTGGTTGGTGTCTTAAGTTTTAACCATCCAATATCTCCATTCACAAGAAATGTCCAGCAAAAGTCCAACACCCAACATGTTAGGCCCTATAGTGGTGCCCCATATCGTCAACCACGACACAAGCCCACGTTAAAGACTGGCCATGCATTTATTATTCCTCCTCTCTGTTCATACTGCACAGCCGATGTCCATGACTTGTAGAAATCAAAGAGCCGACAAGTCAACGGTCGACAGAGAGAGTGTGTGAGAAAAACGCACGTGCTAGGCCTTTTCTTTTTTTTATGCACAAGTGTCGGAATATAAAATTAATTCGTGTTTTTGCATTAAAGAGCACCATTTAATACACACGGTGAATCGTACTTTCTCGTTCATATTCATTCGTGACAACTGCCATGGCCTTGGCATAAAATTCCATGGCAATTTGGCGGAAAATGTGAAACATGTACGGCTGGGGGCAATCATGCTTGAGGAAATCACACACAAACAATTGCAGAGTTTATATCACATTGGTTCACGACTTTAGAAAAAGGAAGAACAACAAAAAAAAGACATGGCTTTTGTTATGGAAAAATTACCATTCCGCTTTCCCTTTTTACCTTGGTTACAGAACGTTGCTTAAATTTTCATGTATCATTCCCAAATCCAAAGGCATGAGCATACATGGTAGACGACATTTTCATGGATTATCCCAAAGGCATGAGCATGCTAAGAAACTTTACGATACAGGTTTCAGAGAGATTGCAGTCATTCCACTTCCCCTAAAAAGCTTCATATTGATCATGGAACATAGACGAAGTAAATTTCATCAACATAATTGGAAAAAAAAAATACTCACTCCTTCATTGCAACATCCAGTTCCAATAGGGCTATCATCCAAATGGCACAGGAGTCACATGCCTCCACTCCCACCGTTCTACAGAAGGAAACAATGATCTTACATAACTGAGCGGTCAATTTGCTTATCAAAAAGAATACAGAGCTGACATTTTGATTGCAAGGTTACAGACATTATAATATTCGTGTTTCCTCATTCACCACATTTTTAGAAACCTGGCATTCCTCGTATAGGAGCAGATGGCAATAAAAGACCAGATTATAACCTGAAACACTATGGACAGCCACTTTATGCAGGTTGCAAAAGAAGTTTCCATTGTGTTCCATCTGCTGTTGCGTAAAACTCCATATCTGCATAAAAAGCCAATTCAAACAGAATAATCCACGTCCATCAACCATTTGGTGTTCTAATTACAAAAACATATCGTTTCACATGCTGTTGTATTCGTATGACCATGCCAAGAATGACTTGTAAAACAGACATTTTGAAGTACGCAACCGTGATTGCATATTTAGGATAAAATTTTAACAGGTGAAGCATTAACAAGACCATATCATCTGGACATTTGTTTTGACAAAAAAACCCAACAAAACAATTTCGATAACATCCTGGCAGAAACATAGTAATGAAACAGGTAGCAAAATGGGAAGTGTGAGGTACAGTTTTGGACCAGGGCCTCGCAAAGGGTTACTTGAGGACAGTGAAATGGACATGTGTGCTGGTATTTGGTTTAGATGCATGACAAACAGAAAGAGTGCAGGTTATATTCTATTGTTTGAGTTGTCCAGCACCCACATCCATGAGAGCAGAAATGCATCTAGGCTAAAAATGCATTATCAGATCTTAATCTTGACAACATCCATTGACAAGAACAATTGTGTAGGAAAAAGGTGTAAAAAGTACGAAAATATAAAGGTGGAATACCTCAAAGCTAGAAATAGATTAGCAAAAACAATTACACGAGTGATATTCAAATTTGAAACTAAATCAACTTATATTTCCTTATTTAAACTCAGGAAAAAATCAATAGCAAATAACATGCTGAAAACATACCCTACATATTCAGGATACAGAATGTGCTTGCTTGGAAGCTCTAAATCAGTGTTGATAAAGGCCAAGCAATGATTTCTCCCTCTCCTCGACCCTCTTCCTTGCAGCTTCCCTAGCTTTAAGTGCCGCCTTTTCTTCTACAGATACAGCCTTTGGCTTTTCATCTGGCCTCTTCCTCTTGTTAACAGCAAATTTTGAAGGAGCGCCTTTAACAGATCTTCTAGGATTTAAAGAAGCTGAAACTACTGGACCAGGTGGAGGGCCACTTTGAGCAGCGACTTTATTTTCTTTTACTGAACTGACAGCTGATGCTGGCAAAGGCTTTTTAAAACTGGATTCTTTATTCCTGGAGCCTGATGAAATCTGAACTGCAGCATACGCTTCTTCTTGCGTCACCCACTTGCCTGTCACATAAATTCTGAGTTAACATGCATAACTAATCTATAATTTAAAATCTTGTTGTGAACATTAGGGAGAACCAGAGAAGACTGTAAAAATTCCATTGTACGATCCTGTACCTATAGCATCAGAATAGTAAAAGCCTGAGTTTGGATCATAGTGTAAACCATTGCTTTGATTGTAATAATAGCCTGAAGTGCTGTCATAATCCCACTCTGTCATCATTAAGAGCTGTATCAGTTTGAACACTAAAACAATCAAGAAATTAAAATTTCAAAAGCCATTAATGGGACAATGCTGATTGAAGTATCAGAAGGGTGTAAAGAACAAACAAAATAAGCACACAACTAGTATACTATAACAACGTACAGGTATCTCACACAAACAAACGAGGAGAGAATCCTCAATAAAATAAAGAAAAATACTCACTGTCAGTTGCAAAGAATTCTCACCAGCTCACAAGGCTCTCTCCTCTAACCACTCATTGAAGTAGTATAGAAAAATGAGTCAACGTCCCTTTTATACTTGTGCATAGTTGGTCACAGAAGTCACTTTTCTTAGGTCCATTTGTGAGTAACAGCTGGATGTGGAAAATTACAAGTTTAAAAGATGGATGGCTGCTAATGCTTCTGGTCGAAACTGACTCCTGGTGTGGCTTTTAATGCTATAATTGCTGGCTTAGCAGTGGAAAATGGCTTAACAACTAGCTTTATTATAATTCAAATCAGTTTTTTGCTTGTGTGTTGACTCTCAACACTCCCCCTCAATGATTATTCTCTACTAATGCTAACCATGTCACTGATCATGACATCTCTAATCAACTACAGGATGTCTCTGACTTTGGTTCAGAAGTAGTTACTTGGTGTAGTAAGAGACAAACAATAGCTTCATTATCAAACAAACAATGAAAGCAGAATCTAGCGCAGCAGTAATGGCAGCACAAGGTCTTTACCAACTGGTTGATTATGCAATCATTGGTGGCTTGACAGTAGAAAATGGCTCAACAACTAGCTTTATTATAATTCAAATTAGTTTTTGCTTGGTTGTTGAGAACTACAGTTCTCTACTGATGCTAACTATGTCACTGATCGCGGCATCACCAATCAACTACAGGATGTCTCTGAATTTGGTTCAGAAGTAGTTAATTGGTGTAGTAAGAGAAAAAACAATAGCTTCATTGTCAAACAAAAAATGAAAGCAGAATATAGAGAAGCAGTAATGGCAGCACAAGAAGTCTGGTTAAATCAACTGTTGAAAGGTCTTCACCAGCTGGTTGATTATACAATTCCAAGAAACTGCAGAATTGGGCAGCAATCTATTTGGCAAAGAATCCAGTATTTCATGTGAGATGCACGTGGAAGTGCATTATCACTTTTTGACAAAGAAAATATCACGTGGAAAGTTAGAACAGCAACAAATTAGCATGAAGGACTCAGTGACTGATTATTCACTAACGGATTTGATGGACAACATTTTGCAGAGTTTCAATTGCAACTCGGTTTGCCAACAAGAGAGTTTTCTTCTAGGGAAAATATCGGGAGCCAACACAGTCTCTAAGCCTAAAGATGCAAAATTCAATTTCAACTTATATGTAGCTAGTTGTGAAAACATTTTTCATACTGCATAAGCCAGCCATGATAGTAAACAAAGTCAACTAAGAAGCCAAAGTTGCAATCAACCACATACACATCAACTGAGAGTGGAATTTCTACTATTCATATCCAGCTCATGCTAGCAACCAACGTTAAAGAATGGGCACTTGGTAAGCAAACTATGGAAGTATAAAAAGGAAGCATGGCTAATTTTGTCTGTGCTACAGGTATGTGCAAGATGAGTGATCCAATTTTTCATATTGGTGAAATTATGGGCAATGAAAGTACATAAAGCCAACCTAGTCCATGAGCACACCCAGTGGCCAACTTCATTTAGAAAGAAAAGTATCAGCACCAAGAGAAAGATTTCAAAACATGAAAATATTATACGGGGCTCAATCATGGGGTAACAATTGACAACTACAAATTTACCATGCAATATGCAAACTTTCCTGGCAGTATAAAGGACCTGCTGGTGATATCAAATCAAAGCTCTATAACACTCTAACAAAGCCAGATAGACTTGAGTCTCCATTATCGCAGTCCATTCCTAAAATAATCCAATGCCCCTAAACGTGCTAATGCAACTCACTAAACTACAATATAATGATGTCTAATACCCAAACCTACACCGATGCTATCACAACCATCATTGAATTGTCTCTTAAGTTTCAGAAGATTCTTGCTACTTACTCTCTTGACCATCTTCTTGTATATCCAATGCACGAAGACTACTTGCCTCCTTAAGATTCGCCACATCCTTTTGATAACTCCGATTCGCTTTCTATCAAACATTCAAAACAAAACAAACATTAATCAGTCTCATCAAATCATTCATGAGTTACACAAGAAACAAGAAATAGTAATTATCACTTATATATATATATCACTTACAGCTTCGATCTGCTCGAGAGCACGGGCAGCTTCTTTCTGTTGTTTCTCCTTGGCGATGTTATCTTTCCGCATAGAATCGAGCTTTTTAGCGACATTATCTTTGTGGCGTTGGCCAAGTTCATGGTTTCGGATACTTGTAGGGTTGTTTGATATAAATATCTTGCAAAAATCGCACCATTTGTTGCCTTGGCTTACCCAATACTGCAAATTTAACCATTAAAAATAGCTCAAAAATCCAAATTAAATTTTGAAAAAAAAAAGGTTTTATTTTTTACTTACCTCCGTCATGATGATTTGGGAATTTGATTTTGATTTTGATTTTGATTGGGGAGACGGAGAAATTTGCTGTTTCGAACCCTAATATTTTCTGGGGTTTTTTTGACCCAGGTCGTTCTAAATCTCTTTTGTCTTTGTAGTTCGAGGCGAGCGAGCACGGCTGTGGAATACGGGTCGTTTGATTTCGTCTTGATTTAATAAATAGCTGTAATTACCGCAGGAGTTGAACCGGTGCCGACTCATTTTCTTTTCTTTTCTTTTTCCTGTTCAATTTAGTCCATGTATCAGCTGGGAATAATGTTTGATTCTAAATCTTGTTGGAATTGAAATGTCATCATGTTTTTTAAACAACGGCTCGGTTTTTGAGAATACTGCTGATTTTCTTGTTGAATGATCATTTATCATGTTTGCTTACATTAAGATCAAGTAATGTATTTACAGTATTATAATTTAAGAGGGAAAATATCAGCCTAATTAATCATTAGGTTTTCCTCCTCAAATTTCAAATTGTTTTATTTTAAAGAAAAAAAAACATATATATATTGTTTTATTTTATAGAAAAAAAAACATATACATAAAACTCGACAGTTGCTAAATAAAAAACACACAACAAGTATGATAATTATCAAGTCTCTTGATAGATATAACTTAACTAATCAGATTTTAAATTTATTATCTAAAAATCACCCGTTCAAGTTTTATTAATTTTAAAGACATTAGAGGCTTATATAGTTATTAGCTTCAGGATTTATTGGATTAATTAAAGTATGCATAGGATGCCCGAATACATACATCAATTAAAAAAAATCCATCTTAATTTTATGAATTAGTTGCTTGTACTAATATTTTATTCTATTTATTTATTTATTTATTCACCCTAGTTTCTTGCAAGCAACTATTTATTTATTCACCAGAGTAAATAAAGCCCTGGGAGTTAAAACCTATATATCCAACTCTCAACTCATAGGTTTTCTGGGAAGAAAATGTGTTGGTCTCAAAACTTGTTGCATATCAATTGGGTTTTTTCAATTATTCATTAAATCCAATCTAATTTGAGAAAACCAAAGTTTTGCTCTAATGATATATTGTTATACATTTAAATAATACTCACAAAATAATGGTTATTTCTTTCTTTTGAAAAAGGAAGTAAAATAATTTCATCAAAACAACATAAAATTAATCAAAATAATAATTACTTTCAAGTCAAGAAATAAAAAAAATCAGCACTATAGGCTAAGACTTCCGATAAAATTTATGGCAATGTCTTGATAAGATAAATAATAAACAATAAACCGAGAAGAGGAAGCAATTGCAAAAATTGTGATTCAGAAACTGGTCTGAAAATGCCTTGAATGTTAACGAAAAAAGAAAAATAAAAACGAGGTGTGTGGTGGGCCCACACACATTAACAAAACACTTACACCGAAGTCCGAACCATTGCCATCCCATGGAAGTGATGAGATCAATGGTGATTTCACCGGAATCATTCGCGGAAATGATGATTCTGGAACTGAAAACCCCACTTCTTAGCCAAACTACCCCTACTTTCCACCCTTTATCACCCTGTCTTTCCGCCTCTTCCACCTGAAACAGATCCCTCCCCACCTGCAAAAACCCTAAATCCCATGGACGAGTCCTTCATGTTAATGCTCTCGAACCTCCTCCACCTCCACAACTCCCTAGACTCGTCAACTTCCCTCCTATCCTCCCCTTCCTCCCTCCTCTCCTCCTCCCCTCCTACCCCTCTCCTCTTCTTCACCCTCGCTTCCCTCCTCTCTTACCTCGCCTCCCAAAAGAAACCCACCTCCACCAAACCCCCCTCTTCCACCTCTATCACCACTACAAACCCTGAATCGTCCTCCTCCTTCTCCGTTTCCGCTTTCCGGGCACTCTCCACTGAACACATCTGGTCATTAGAAGCTCCTCTTCGTGACTCCCAATGGAGGTCAATGTACGGGTTATCCTATCCTGTTTTTACTACTGTTGTTGATAAATTAAAACCCCATATTACTGCTTCTAATCTTTCTTTACCTTCTGATTATGCTGTTAGTATGGTTCTCTCTAGATTAGCACACGGGTTTTCTGCTAAAACACTTGCTTCGCGGTATTCTTTAGAGCCTTGTTTAGTTTCTAAGATTACTAATATGGTTACAAGATTGTTGGCTACTAAGCTTTACCCTGAATTTATTAAGATTCCGGTTAGTAGACGCAGGCTGATTGAGACTACACAGGCATTTGAGGAGTTGACTTCGTTGCCTAATATGTGTGGAGCTATTGATGGGAGTCCAATTAAGGTGAAACGTGGGGATATTGAGGTAAATATGTATAAATGCCGATATGGGTACTCATCGGTTTTATTGCAAGTTGTGGCTGATCATAAGAAGGTGTTTTGGGATGTGTGTGTGAAGGCGCCAGGTGGGAGTGATGATGCTAGTCATTTGAGGGGGAGTGTGTTGTATAACAGGCTTGTTTCGGGTGATGTTGTGTGGGATAAGGTGATTAATGTTAGGGGTCATCATGTTAGGCCATATATAGTTGGGGATTGGTGTTATCCCTTGCTGTCATTTCTTATGACACCCTTTTCGCCGAATGGGTCTGGGACTCCTGCACAGAATTTGTTTGATGGGATGTTGATGAAAGGGAGGTCAGTAGTGGTGGATGCTATTGCATTGTTGAAGGGAAGGTGGAAGATTTTGCAGGATTTGAACGTGGGTCTTGATCATGCACCACAGACCATTGTTGCTTGCTGTGTTCTGCATAACTTGTGCCAAATTGCAAGGGAGCCAGAGCCAGAAACTTGGAAGGATCCAGATGAGGGTGGTGTTCCAGCAAGAGGGCTAGAGAACGAGAAGTCTTTTCATTATTTTGGAGATAGCCTGAGGCAGGCGCTGGCTGATGATTTGCACCAGAGACTTTCTTCAAGATAGATTTATGCTCTTATGAGAAACTGTTTTGCAGCCATTACTTTCTCTGTAAGGATAAATTCTTTAGTAATTCTAACCCAATTTAGATGACATGTGGGTATTCTTTTGCTTGCTTATTTGGCCTCTTTTGGAAAGTTTTAGATGTAGGTTTTCTGCATCATTGAACTCCACATGCAATCAATTCACTGTACTTCACTGGGTGAGCTAACTTGGAAATTGAATTCTCTAATCAGAGAAAAGTCAGATAACCGTAGTTGGAGGTATCAGTACTTGATTGTTACTTGTATTGTTGCTCATTAAATGAATGTTTGTTTTGCTCGAGTGTGACTTCCTTTCATATCCTGGGTTCTTTAGAACAGATGGTGTTTGCTGTTCTGATGCATTGGTGAAGTAATTATTCATGCATCAGTCCCATATCTTGACCCTAGATGTTTGCCTTGCTATACATCCTTGATGTTGTCCTGGGGAATCTCTTTTTGCAGATTCTTTAGCTGAAGGAACCAGAGCCTTCAGGTAGGGTACCCCATCACCCGATAATGGCAAACAGAGTTCTTGGCCCAAAAGCTAAATAATGCTCTGCCAGCAAGAGCAGCCATCTGTTTTCAGGTGGAGATGCTGCGAGCCTGCAGCAGCAGCAGAAGTGGCCCTTTTGCTTCGTTGCCAATCTGCAACTACTGTTTAACCGGAAGTTGAATTATATGAATGATGATACAAATAACATAGCAATTGTTTGGTTTCTCTTGACGCCTAAAAGTTATCAAGTCTCATTCTTAATTTATTCTTCACGGCATGGACCCTGAAATATTTGATTATGCTCTTGTCAGTACGGGATAGCTAATGTGGAACTATAAAGCTAACATGGCGACCACTGTGAAATTACATAAATCCACCAAATCCTAGTAAATTCCCTTCCGTGGTTTTTTCTTATATTTTCTTTTTTTTGAGAAAAATTCATTTCCGTAGTTAACAGCACAATATGAATTATCCATCATAAAGTCTACTGGCCAGCATTGGCAGGAGCTGCACCGCTTGGAAGAAAGCCATCCTTGGCCATTTCAGTAAGCAAATTAAAAACTGCATCCATGTTCCCTTCTTTATGGTTGATTTGAACGAGTGCTTTGGAAAGCTCTGCATCTGAAAGCTTGCAGCTTCTCAATATGTCCCTTATAACTAGATTCAATTGCTTGTCCATCCCTTTACTGTAAAGTGCTTTAACCAGAGCAATGAGGGTCACAGTATGAGGAATGAAACCAAAATCAACCATTTCCTTGTAGAGTTTATGTGCCTTGTGAACATTTCCATCTCTGCAATGACCATGTATAATGACATTATAAACCGCTTCATTTGGCTTCTGGTTTCTCTTAATCATGGATTCAAAAACTTGATCTGCTTCGTTCATCAAACCCTTCATACAGAATCCCTTTATGAGAGCCACGACACTCTTAAATTCAATATCACTACAACTTTCTATCAGTGTATCATATGTTATGCCATTTGGGATAGACTCGTCGTAAAACAACTTAAGCAGGAGCCTCTTTGCCTCCCTTGTTCGAGCTTGCTTGTTTAGTCCATTTATAAGCACATTGTAGGTGACTGTATCCGGTAGAAAGCCCTTTTTTATCATTTCATCATGCAAATTAAGAGCCTCATTCAAATCTCCTTCTTTACAGTAACCATTAATCAAGCTTGTATAAGTGAATTCATCAGGAAGCAGACTCTTATTCAACATCTCTTGGAACAGATCACAAGCTTCATTCAGTCTTCTCTGCTCACAGAGACCTTGGATAAGCGATGAGTAGGTAATGGCATCAGGTGAAACACCCTTCTCAACCATCTCCGCATTCATTTGAAATGCCCTGTCCAACTCTTGGTATCGACAAAATCCAGCTATGATAGTACTGTAACTTACAACATCTGGGGACAAACCTTTACCCTCCATACCTCGTAACAATCCTATGGCCTCCTCCATCCTTCCCGAAACACAATGTCCATTTAAAAGGGCATTATAAGTTACAATTGTGGGCGGGAAACCACTTCTAATCATTTCATCCCAAATACGGTAAGCCTCATCCATGAATCCCTTTTGTGAAAACCCATTGATCAATGATGTGTACGTTACTCCATTTGGACGAAGACCTCTAACATGCATCTGATTAAAAAACTCCATTGCCCGGTTCAAATTCCCAGCCTTACACATAGTATTAATCAACGAAGTATATGTAACAACATCAGGGGACAATCCATTCCTCGACATCTCTGAATGCAAAACAAGCGCTTGGTGAAAATTACCCACTTTGCAATATCCATTTACAAGTGTATTATAAGTCACCCCATCAGGAGCAAAACCCTTCCGATCCATCTCCGCAAGAACCCCACTTGTCTCCTCTATCCTCCCTACTCTGCACAATCCATTAATCACCATATTATACGAAAGCAAGTTTGGCTCCAAACCTTCCAACCCCATCGACCTCAACAATTTAAACGCCTCATCTATCCTCTTCAACTTACAATATGCCCCAATTACAGTATTATATGTAACCACATTCGGCAAACATCTATTTCTCTTCATTTCTTCAAAAAACCTCAACCCCATTTCCAAATTCCCCGCTGCACAGAAACCCCTTATCAAAATATTATAACTGAATACATTCAAAGAAACCCCACTTGCAATCATTTCCCTGTACACTTTCTCAGCAAATCTAACTGGTTTTCTACACCTAACTATTGAATCCAAAATTGCATTATATGACAAAACACCAGGCATAAACCCATTAAGCTTGGCTAAATCAACAATATTCAAAGCCTTTTCAATAAAATTTAAGTAAGAACAAGATTTTACCACTAAATCAAAAACAGCAGAGCTTGAATTACACATAAAGTAAGTATCTTTAAGACATTGAAAGAAATAATTACCCTTCTCATCAACAGAGTTTTCAGCCAAGTCCTGAGCTAGATTTTGGGCTGTTTTATAGAGCTTGAATTTGGTTAAAATGTGAAGGGCAATGCATTTACAGCGGGGGTTAAAGAATTGGTGGGGTTTAGCAAAGTTAATGAATTTTAGGGTTAGGGTTCGATCATTTTGGGTTTGGAGAAGCAAATATGAAGCTAATTCAGGGGTTATTTGGGAAGATATCGAATTTAAGTGGTATGGATAGCGTTTGAGGAGGGTTAGGGCTTTTTCTGCTAAAAGAGCATCTGTGGGTGAAGAGAGAGTAGACAAAGAACGGTAGATTTGGAGTCTGGGTAGGGACATTTTGGGAATTTGGAGAATTTAGGGTTTTGCAGTGCGCGGAGTGAAGAACCAGTGAAGAGGTTGATTGATGGAGCTCTGATTTTTAACTGAAGGGTTTAAGAGGAGTTTCCCTCTCTCTTTTTACGAACGACGAGTAGTCTGATTAATGACTTCAAGCTGTATTTTGTTTAGATTTTAGTATTTTTTTTAAGTCTTAATAGTAATTATGAGCGAAAAATATGAATCAATTGGTACAAAAATAAAATCTGAGCGAAAATATGCCAACAACTCCTAGAATTTTTTTGTCAAAATATCTTAAAGTTGCTATAGAGTAATTATTAATAATTTTACTTCACAAGAAAAATAAATACAGAAAAAAAGAAACAAGAAATAAAATAAAAAATATTTTTAGATTAGATAGAAATATTCTTATATTTTTTATGAGAAAAATAAAATTTTCTCTTTTATTATCTATTTTTTAAAAATGAACTTATAAAGTAATGGTAGTTATTCCTATAATATTTTAAAATTTTTCAATCCTTACTTCTTCAAAAAGAAGTAGCAGTTCATTTATTCACAGCAAAATATCTTTTTTAAAATTAACTATGATACATTAACAAAATATGCGAGGAGGTATTTAAATTACTGTGAATTATAATAATAAATTGATAATTTTGTATTTTGTCAAATACGCCTAGAAGACTAAGCATAGAAGTAAAAGGGTTTTTTCCTTGTAATTAATTTGTCATTTTTGTTTTCATACAAAGATATTTTTATATTTTTTTAGAACAATAAGATACACTCATTTTCCTTAAAAGCAAAATTCAAATAATTGATTCCTAGAGATTTTTTTGAGACACATTTTTTTGCAATAAAATTACCAACTTACCCTAAGAATTAAATTTAACATGGGCTTGCTTTATGAGCAATTCCAGATTTTCATTTTGAATTTTATGTTATAACCAGAGAGGTAAATTGATATTTTATATTAATTAAAATTTATTAAGGTTTTGAAATTCTCAGGTCCATGCACATGGTTGCGTGTGAAAGGATTTCTTCATGCTTTAACGGCACGAACAAGGTCCTTCAATGGTGAAAGATTATTTTCCGCTATGTCATTAGATTCCTAAGATATCATTTTTCTCGATTACACGTGGGTGTTTAGTGTTTCTGAATGAATTTTAATTGAAATTATTTTTCTTTTTTTTTCTTTTTTTTTTCTTTTAAAATTCACATATATCAATTAAAATTTCTGAGTGGTCCTTTGTTATGGATATTTGAGTGTCAATCCTCAATTCTTTTGATTTGTTATTTTTATCTTTGCTCTTTTATATATTCTTGTTTTATTTTTTAATTTTATTATTCAATTTTTAAAAAATTGTTTTTTTTTTTTTTATATTCAGTCATGGTTCTTTTTTTCTTTATTTTTCTTTTATTTCTTTTATAAACATTCAATTGTTTTCAATTCCATCCTTTAATCAAAATGTTTAGTTTGTTATTTTATTTTTGTCCTCATTTTTTGGGGATGGTATCTTCTTTGAATTCTTTTACAAACTTGATTTTTCTTTTTAATTTAGCTATTCAATCCAAAATTATCCACCCTTAAAAAATTAATCCTCATTTTTTTAATTATTATGCTATGTTTTTTTGTGTGATTTAATGTTTTTTTTTTTAATTTTCTCATTTAACATTTAATTTTTAAAGATTTGAACTTCATGATTTTTTTTTATTTAATGCTTCTAATTAAATGGCCTGGATCATGAATTTATAAACTAACATTGGTTTTCATTTTTTTATGAACTATTTTTTTAAAAAAAATTTATTACTTAATATTGATTTTTTCTAAAAATAAGTTTTGTAGTTATTTTTTTTAATTTTTTTTATAAAATTATCCTCATCTTATATTTTATGGCCTGCTTTCACGAGGTTTAACTAAGATATATATATTTTTTTCAAGTACATGATCTTTTCCGCCTGTTTTTCTCAATTTCTTAAGTAAATATTCCTGTACAGCAGATCGCTATAGCTTGCTGGTAGAGTTAACGAACAACAAAACTATCCTTACCTGTCGTTGAAGCCTCTATAAAACCAACATGGATATTTGGAACGACAACGGTAACCTCCGCAAATGGTTGTTACCTTCAGTGGGTTCGTACAATAGATTGCCTTGTTTCTATGAAAAACTCCGTCCTGATACGTATCTATGGTATCCAATCCGAAGAGGGTTTGTTGTTCTCCCCAAAGCCGAGGAAAATACACGTACCCCACAGGTTTGTGGATATGGATATTGCACAGAGACAAACCAGCACAAGGTTTTACGTATTATGGAAAAGCCAAGATCATGGAGAAGAATAGGGTTTGTTCCATATTCGTCCTATGATTATGTATTCTAGGTCACTTTCGATGGAGTTACGTATTTGTTTGTTGCATACACCGAAATTCTTTTTTATCAGATTTGTTCTTTTAGAACCCGTAACCAGCAAAATCGACAAATTTCCTACCATCCCAACTTGTAACTTCAGAACTGCTCCATCGACCTTGCGAGTTGTTCAAGATTGCCTGGTTGTATGCCATCTAGGGTCCTCGTACGATGGACATCTTAACATATGGTTAGTGAAGGATTATAACGGTAATGAGGCTTGGACTCGAAGCTGCTGCATCAACAAAGCTTATAGAAGGTCTATTAGAATCTTTATGGCGTGTACCAAGAAAACTTTTGAGATTTTATTCATAGCAAGGAACATCACCAGAAGCTTAGGATTAACTGCGTCGTCGACTCGTTGACAAATTAAATTGGAACAGGCAATCACTTTCCAAGCTTTATTTCTCCTATGGATGCTAAGAAGGTAAAAAACTTGACAAGAAGCTGAGGATCCATGTGTTAATTCACTACTAACTACGCTATGTAAAGAAATGATGGAAATTGGATAGCCCTAGACGAAGACTAATGCGCTGGTGTGCTAGTATGAAATCATAATTGAATATCCATGAATGAAGCAAAGTCGAAGGCTAAATAAACACAACCATGTATTAACTGCAATAATTAGGAGCAAGATTTGAAATGTGTAAAGCATCTACTGTGGGAACATGGAATATTCTTTGCCTATTCGGACAAAACCTATGCCTTGTTTGTTTCAAGAAAAACAAATTCCCGGAATTTAGTTTCCTTACTTTTCCATGTTTGGTAACAATATGGAAAAGTAGTCAATAAAAACTTAATTCCGATCAACATAAAAAAACTGCTTTACCAAAAAAAAAAATGTTTTTCTTCTGACAAAAAAAGAAAAACACTTTCCTTTTTTTTCATTATATCCATTTTCACAAATCACGGTCTCTCTCTTTCTTTTTAAAAACGAGAAAATCACACAATTTTTCCATGACAGTGTTCTTCATCACTCACATTTGGCAGTTTTATTAACCAATCAAACCAATTAGACGAACAGAGAGAGGCACTTGAAAATCCCTAAACTGTGTTAATCAATCTTCCCCTAACAAAAAGCTGTAGTAAACAAGAAAAACAAGAAAACAAAGTGGAAGAGAAAGATAATTCTTATTGAATGAATTGATTAAATGTTCGTAGAAACAACACTTAATATATAGGTGAAAAAATAGAAACAGAAGCAGAGGACTCTCAAACTAACACTCCTATTTGCATGGCATTACCATACTCAACAAACTAACAAAAAATCAGCAAGAAAATCTGCACGACAAGTTACAGACTTATTCAAATCCAAAGACTTATTCAAAATTAGAAAAGTAAAGTAAATACTTGAACTGCAGGACAAAAGAAAAAATTAGCCGTTTGAGTTTAAAACTCCAACAGCCTCCCTTAAACTTAAACTATCAGAGGTGCACATCCCCATCTTCTCCTTCAACCTGTGAAAGATGTCTGCTTTTAATGGCTTCATGAGAATATCAGCAATTTGTTCTTCGGATTTACAGAACTCCACCTCTATCTCCTTGCTGCTGACAAGTTCACGAATATAATGGAATTTTATGTCGATGTGCTTGCTTCTCCCATGAAAGACTGGATTCTTCGTAAGTGAAATAGCTGACTTGTTGTCACAAAAAATCTTTGTTGGACTTCCTTGCTTCTGGTTTAATTCATCACACAACCGACGCAACCAAACAGCTTGACATGCAGAGGAGGCAGCAGCCATGTACTCTGCTTCAGTAGTTGACAATGCCACAACTTGTTGCTTCTTCGATGACCATGAAGTGGCACCCGAACCAAAGTGAAATATATAACCAGAAGTGCTCTTTCTCTCTTCAACATCTCCTGCCCAATCGCTGTCTGAATACCCAACAAGATTACAATCAGCAGCAGATGCATAAAAAATACCATGATTTTGGGTACCTTTTATATATCGCAAAATTCGTTTCGCCACTTGCAAATGAACTTGGCTAGGTGTCTCCATAAACCTGCTAATCATGCCCACGCCAAAAGAGATGTCGGGTCTAGTAGAAGTCAAATAACGTAGACTTCCTACTAAACTTCGAAAATAAGTTGTGTTGACTGGATTTCCATCACATGATTTTGTTAACTGCAGCCGTGTTTCAACTGGAGTACTAATAGAGTTGCATGACTCCATCTTAAATCTCTTTAAGATATCTGCTGCATATTTCTTCTGTGAAACAAAAATCCCAGCACCTGTCTGCATAACTTCAAGCCCAAGATAATAAGACATAAGTCCCATATCAGTCATTTCAAAATTGCTACTCATAGCCTTTTTGAATGCAGCAACCATGCTTGAGTCATTTCCTGTAAATATCAAATCATCCACATATAAACATACAATGAGCATATGATCATGTGAATCAGATTTGATATATAGCGTAGGTTCGTATGGACACTTAAGAAACCTATTTTCTTGAAAATATGAGTCAATACGAGTATACCACGCCCTAGGTGCCTGCTTCAACCCATATAATGCCTTCTTTAACCTTAGAACCTTATTTTCATGGCCTTCCTTCACGTAACCAACTGGTTGATCAACAAAGACTTCTTCTTCGAGTGAACCATTTAGAAACGCAGATTTCACATCCATTTGATGTATCTGCCATTTCTTTTGGGCAGCTAAAGCAATCACCAAACGAATGGTGTCAAGTCTTGCCACTGGTGCAAAAACTTCGTAGTAATCAATACCCGACTTTTGCTTGTATCCTTTCACCACTAACCTTGCCTTCAATCTGTCTACCTGACCATTTGGCTGCAACTTGGTTTTGTATACCCATTTAACTCCAATTGTTTTCTTGCCTTGTGGAAGAGAAGTAAGCTCCCAAGTATGATTCTTCTCAATTGAATGAATTTCTTCATCCATGGCACGAACCCACCGATCATCTTGCACTGCTTCTGCATAGGTTAGAGGATCACAATCTGCAAATAAAGCAAAGTTTACCAAATCCTCATCAGACACATCATTATCATTGGTTACAATATAGTCCTGTAACCGTGCTGGAATCACACGATTTCGTGTTGAGCAACGAGTTGCATCATCAAGACTCAAGGGGAAATCAGAGGTTGCTGCCGTGCTGGTATCCATAGAAGGTCCTTCAGGTTGTGTGCCTTCAACGGAGTCTTCATTCCATGCAACCCCCATTTGTTTCTTCTCATCAACTGTCCAATCCCAAGCTTCTGTCTCATTGAATTCAACGTCCATGCTCACAATAACTTCATTTGTTGCTGGATTAAACAACTTGTAGCCTTTAGTTATATTGCTATAGCCAATGAAAATGCATTTTACACATTTATCATCAAACTTCTTCCTTTTCTCTACTGGAACGTGAGCATAAGCAATACAACCGAACACCCTCAAAGTTCCAACATCTGGTTTGTAACTGCTCCAAGCCTCCTCAGGTGTCATGTTGAGAACACTTTTAGTAGGGCACCTGTTTAGAATGAAAACAGCACAGGATACAGCTTCTGTCCAAAACACTTTGGGTAATCCCTTTCCTTTCAACATGCTGCGCACCATTTCACAAATCGTTCGGTTCTTTCTTTCAGCAACCCCGTTCTGTTGGGGTGAGTAGCTTGCTGTGAATTGATGTTTAATGCCATGACTCTTACAGAAAACTCATTAGAAGAGTACTCTCCTCCCCTATCCGATCGAAACATCTTCAAACTTCGACCACACTGTTTTTCAACGTAGATTTTGAACTCTCTAAATATGTTAAAACACTTAGATTTTTGCTTCAAAAAATAGACCCAAGTTCTTCTACTGTAGTCATCAATGAAAGTGAGAAAATATTTGTTACCTCCATGTGAGACATTCTCTATTGGGCCGCAAATATCTGAGTGCACAAGCTCTAGTGGCTGTTGTGCTCTTCGTGACTTTCCCACTGGAAAAGAGTCCCTGTGCAACTTGCCAAATATGCACCCTTTACACATTTGATTAAAATCACCCAAAAAAGGCAACCCTGTAACCATTTCCTTCTTTGCCAGCAACCTTAGTCCATTGAAATTCAAATGACCAAAACGGAAATGCCACAACCAATTTGTATCCATAACCACAGCACTAAAGGACATGATCAAATCAGTTTGTAGAGGCAAAGGAAACATGCGATTTTTAGTCATTTTAACTTTGGCAACTAGCTCATTTTTCTGATTCACAATGGTGCAAATTCCATTATCAATGATGATTTTCAATCCCTTTTCCGAGAGTTGCCCAATACTTAATAGATTCCAGTGTAAACTAGGGACAAAAAACACATCAGAGATAGTTGCATGAGAGCCATCTTTTAATCGAATGAGAATGTTACCTTTCCCTATAATTGAAACTTTGGCTTTGTTTCCAAAATTCACTTCTCCATGTGCTGATTCATCTAGGTATGAAAATAGCTCCTTCTTGCCACACATATGATTACTGCACCCAGTATCCAAATACCACTGGTCACTGTGCTCATCTTCAGAAATGCTGCAGGCTAACAACAAAGTTTCCTTTTCTTGTATGTCAGCATCAACATAGTTGGCACGTTCATAATTGGCTTTAGCCAGCTTGACTCTGCACTGTGAACGATAATGTCCAAATTGTTTGCAACGAAAACATTGAATTTTGGACTTATCATACCTTCCATTACCAGAGTTACTTTTCTAAGAGGAGGTAGCTTGTTTGTGGTTCACAGCCTTGCTATCTTTGTCTGATGTTGATCCTCTACCATTGCTGAAATTTGCTTTGTTGGATAGAGTCACCCTGCTTTGAAAAGCTTGTTCAATAGGCTCTGCTAATCTTTGATTCATTCGATACTCATGAGCACATAACGACCCCATCAGACCTTTAATTGTCATGATCGAAAGATCTCTTCCTTCTTCGATTGCAGCAACGACATAGTCAAACCGACTTGTCAAGGATCTCATGATTTTTTCAATAACAAGCAAATCTTTCTTTTTCTCGCCATTCACTCGCAATTGATTGACGACAGTTTGAACCCGAGAAAAGAAATCAGATATAGATTCAGAATCTTTCATTTTAAGAGATTCAAATTCACCACGTAAGGTTTGCAACCTTACATTCTTCACTTTCTCATCACCTTTGTAGGATCTCTGAAGCATCTCCCACACCTCTTTAGCCGTAGTTGCATTTGAAATCTTTTCAAAAACAACTTCATCTACGGCTTGGAAGAGAAAAAATAAAGCCTTCTTGTCCTTCTTCCTATTGTTACTCAAGTTATCCTTCTGGACTTGAGTGAGTGCTGCTGCTGCATCTTGATCTACTGGTTCTGCATATCCAAGCTCAACAATCTCGGATAACTCCTGAAAGCCAAACAATGCCTTCATCTGGATACACCATTGATCAAAGTGTTTTCCACCAAACCTGGGAAGCTGAGGTTGTATGCCGTTCATGATTGGATGCTTACAAATACAAGTAAGAACTTAGACCAAACAAGAACACTGGACAGTAACAAGCTCTGATACCAAATGTAGTAAACAAGAAAAACAAGAAAACAAAGTGGAAGAGAAAGATAATTCTTATTGAATGAATTGATTAAATGTTCGTAGAAACAACACTTAATATATAGGTGAAAAAATAGAAACAGAAACAGAGGACTCTCAAACTAACACTCCTATTTGCATGGCATTACCATACTCAACAAACTAACAAAAAATCAGCAAGAAAATCTGCACGACAAGTTACAGACTTATTCAAATCCAAAGACTTATTCAAAATTAGAAAAGTAAAGTAAATACTTGAACTGCAGGACAAAAGAAAAAATTAGCCGTTTGAGTTTAAAACTCCAACAAAAGCAGCCCCTCCCTGTTACCCCATCTCCGGATCCAGCCATCATATCCCAGGTGGAATGGGGGAATGAGAGAAACCGAGAGGAAAATCGACCGAGAGGGAGAGGAAACAGGAACAGGGGAATGAGATTATAAATACTTATGAAGTCAGGGGAAGGAAGCTTTTAAGGATTATGGGTCTTTTCATGGCTGATTGCTGGGCTTAGTCTCGTGAAGGTAGCCATTGAATTTAGTCTCGTGAGCACCTGCAAAACATGGGACAGGCTGCGTGTTTGTAAGGGAAATGCAAGAGATGAAGAAGAGAGTTTAACCAGAGAAACTCAGCACCCTACATGCTAAAGAAAAGTAGAAAGGGAGTAGAAAGCTCAAAAACAAGAAAAGACCAGCTAAACCACCCAGATGATTTATTTGCAACAGAAAATCAACAAGAGAACATGATTGTAGTGAAAGGTAAAGTGGGGGAAGTAAAATAAACCCTTTACCATATAAACAAAGGAAACAGCTGGGATCAAAATAACCATCCAAAAGAAAGTACCTTTCATGGCAAAAAAGTATTGACTGAGCTCACAACACATCAAGACTTTCACGGTACATCTTCGCAATTCAACAAAGAATCCAAAGCTTCTTTCTTTCCCTTTTTATATATTATTAACCGTTCTTTTCCTTCCCTCAGAGTGTGGACTTCAATTTCCTTTACACGTACAAAAAAAAATATTAAAGAAATAATTATCTATACTCGTAAAAAAAATATTTATTAAAAAAATCTAAAAAATTATTTTTATATGTATCTATTTTTTTTAAAATTCTTCATACAAAAAAAAAACCCCTAAATATATAACTCTTACCATAAACTAATTTGGCTTTCTTCATATGAAAAAAAATATTATTTTAAGCTTTTAAAATTAAAAAAATATATTAATAGGTTTTACCTAAAAAAAATATTTCACAAGCTTATTTCTCTATAATATAATATAACATATATAGTTATATTTTATAAAATAAACTATGTGTAAATATAGAATATAATAAAAAAATAATTCATCATTATACTTTTTAGATTTTATTTTTTTAATTGTAAGTGATTAAATATTTTATATTAAATATTATATATATTAGATAAATTTGAAAAAAAAATTAATTCATTAATAAATTATTTTCCAGTTCATTTTCCATAATATAACTAAACACTGGAAAGTGTTTTCAATTTATTTTTCATAACACTACCAAACATTGGAAAATACTTTCTTGGAATTCACTTTCCTCAAAATTCATTTTCCAAAAAGAAACAACTTTTCTGCAAACAAACGGAGCCTTAAACTATATCTTTACACCATGATGACAGTGATCCTTCACGGCCATTCACGTTCTGAATGGTTCAGACTCCTCAGAAATGGAATGAGGGCTAAGGTTTGTAATATGCAGGGAATGGTGCTCAAGAAGTTGTGCTCAACAAAGCTCCAGATATGCTATTGATGTGAGCAGTTGAGGTGCACCTTAGTTATTGTAGCAAACCTTTTTCTTGCCACGGAAGCAAAGAATAATAAGCACATCCAACAGAAAAGAGATATGGTAACTCTTCACCGTGCCTCTGCAATGGTTCGGCTGGATGTACCATGCAACAACTTGACAAACCCATGGAAGCTTAGCTTCCCATCAGCATGACTTATCCAGTCATTGAGAATAGCAGGAACGGGGATGGAGGGGCCAAGCCCAAGTTCCTGAAACAACAGTTTGTGAAAAGCTTAGCTTCTATTCCAAAACAACTGCAAATTGCAAAGGTTTGTCAGAAAGTTAACAAGCAACTTAGATTACTTGTCTCGGTTGGCTTGCAATTCCAGCCGGATAAATTTACTAGTTCAGATAGCGCCTTGACAACCAACAAATTCAATGGAGTCCTGCTAAAATGCTTGTGATAAGAGCTATAAGGAAAATTGAAAGGATGGGCATTTATAAAAGAGCTGCATAGAGAGGGGGGGGGGGGGGGGGGGCGGGGGGTGTTGGTTAACTACCCTGCTTAACCCATAATTTTTTCTCATTGATAATCAATTACTAGAGACTGCTTACACAAGTACAGTAGTTGTTCATTGATAGGCCTGTAGGAAATATGTTATCCAAATCTGACTATCACTACTCTTTTACCAATCATATTTTAGACATTTTATGAGGTACAGTTTAAGATGTCCGTATATTAGCTCATGAAAAATCAAGTTTGTTGAGGTTTTACTTTTGTGCCCTAAGCAAGCAGTAGCAATAAAAAAAATCATGAATAGTTAGGCATTCTCAAACATGTTACAATTCCAACTTACTGAAGCAAGCTCCTCAATTACAATTGCCCTGTTTCCATCCTTCTCAAAAAGCTCATATGCAGAACGGGCTAGCTGTTTCCATTGATCATGTGCCTCCAGCTGATGGACGTTCAGAGCAGCTGCACAAAATTCTTCAAAATCAATTCTTCTGTGTTGAAATGGATTTAGCTGTCATGAAATGGAAATTAAGATGAAGGTACATGTCTAAATACAAGTGCATAATCATATAAAGGCACGCAACAACTATATAAACTTTTGGCACATACTGAGGAAAGAAAATCAGGGATGCGAGAATCCTTCATTGCATTTGTTGCATTTTTCATCAAGACCTGCGATAAATAAAATGAGTGGTGCAAAGCTTTTCACTATAAAGTCATGCTATCTCAATATGAAGAAAAGGAGGACACCAACCATCCTAAGGTTTTTCAAGGTGAGGCTGCCACTTTTGTTTGGTTCTAGTGATGCAAATTGTTCCTTCAGATAAAATAGTTCATCCACAGTCAATGTCTTAGATAATGCCTGCAAGGGATACCAAAACAAAACAGTTAAAAGTTCATTAGAAGGTAAGTGACAAAGCCTACTGCTTATAATTGCTAGAGAACTTAAATCAAGGTATTCTGCTATGGTTTTACTGGAATTTCATTCAAACAAAAGCCCTCGATCCATTTGAATATTGAACCAATACAAAAGAAAATATATTGAGAAAAGGCGGATCTTAGATCATCTGCAAGTTTAAAACATTGATCACAAACATAATATGGCTTAAAGAATACAAGTACTAACAATGGGTATGTGTTATAGGTTTTCTTTCTTTGGTTATAAATGAATACACACCTTTAAAGAGCCTTACGCAGAGATGATGATCGCATGTATGCCTTCATATGCTTGAATATCAAAATATCAAGAGGTACTTTTACACCATTAAAATCCCGGATCCAAGGATGACCTGCAAACAAAAGTTCATTAAGGGTGATTCACATTGACGTGTTAAAGACCTAACTACAAGAGAGAAAATGAAGCACTAACTCAAAGCCTGGGCAGCAGTAATTCGTTTCCTTGGATCCTTGTTTAATAGGCGTTTAACAAAGTCTTTTGCTTCTAGAGATAAAGCAAGCCAAGGTGCTTCATCAAAACTGGGATCAGCTTTCAAAATTTCTAGAAACAATCCAGTCTCGGTCTGGGCCCAAAATGGACGACTACCACACAAAAGAATATATGCTATCACACCTATGCTCCATACATCAGCCTCGATGCTATAAGATCTATGTAGAGCTTCAGGTGCCACGTAGCATATACTTCCCACAATGTCATCAAGTCTTTCATCTGCAAACACCAAGGGCATCAAACACCCATCCAAACCCTCAAGGTCAAGTAGGATGAAATTCAGGCAAATAGAAAAACCTGGTCTGGCAAAATCTGATAAGCCAAAGTCTATAACTTTCAGCTGAGAGTTCTCCTCCTTAGAAGTATATAGAAAGTTCTGGCCAAGTGAATGGATGAATTTAGATCAAGAAAGAGGAAAATAAATAAAGACAACCCAAATTCTTAGAAAAGATATGATATGGCAGGCAAAATGATCTCACATAAAAAATGCTATGCATCAGTTATGTTAGTTTTCTCTTCTTCTTTTTTTACTTAGTAAATTAGGGCAAACAGGGAACCCTGAAAACTAGCCTGTGAAGATACCCCTTACATTTACCCAACGAGAGTGAAGTGATGAAGGCAACCATGAAGAAGCAACATTTGCATGCATGGAAAACAGAGCAATCGGTCTCAAGTCATTCTTTTCCAGAACTAGATGGTTCAAAGGAGACAAGACCCAGTCCATTTCTCCCTCTTCAAACATCACCTCATCAAGCCATTTTGCATTCCACAAAAATCTCAAAAAGTTAAGTGTTTGGAACAAAAAGACAACCAAACATTCCCGAAATGTTCGCAAATGACTTGTCATATGGCCGTACAGAAAAACAAGCAGACAGGGACCATTTCCAAAAACAAAATGATTATTAGACTCCAAAAATGGAAGAGCTTAGCAAAGAAAGAAGAAAAAGGGTGAAAGAAAGAGGAGGCGGGATATTTTCCCGAGAGTCAATTTTGCTCTTTCGAGAGCAAATAGAAGCGCTTTTTTACCTACTTGACAAAAGGTTTTTCTACACGCCCACCATTACCGCAGGGCATTCTTTACTCAGAGCAACATCAAGAGACGTCTGCATCTGAATTTCCTATAACCATTGTGTTTGAGGGGGTAAATGTATTTTCAGTGTTCATATGATCCTCCCACTAAAAGAAAGAGAAAAAAAGGAGTATAGATATGTCCCACCTCTAGATTTAGATCTCGGTGCACCACACCCTGTAGATGACAAAAAGCAATAACATTTAGTATCTGCACCATAACAGCTTTCGCTTCATCTTCTGAGTATTTCCCACCCCTAAAATGGTAACAAGGTACCTAGTTAGAGGCTACAGTGAGGAATATAGGAAAACCTCAAACCACAGTTCAGATTTTGATATATCCTCTGCTAAGAGAATCACCTTGAAAGTATTCTATCTAGGAGCTCCCCTCCTTTGCATAGCCTGAATATTCAAATCCAGTAATCAACTTTTGGAAGGTCAAAGATCTCATAAAGCATCCGTGCAAGCAGTAAGCAATTCTCTCCTTGATTTGTTCTTATAAATATCCGTGTTTGTGACAATATATACATACCAATAAAACATATCATCAGTTGATTGCAGAACATTTTGGCTGAGAAACAAAAAACGATGCTAATGGTCCTTGTATAAATTGTCAAGAAGATGTAGACTCAACCAGAATTGGTTACCAATATGTTTGAAGAAGAAAATGACAAGTTTTTATATCTAAGTTGCTTTGCATATTGCACTTACTCCATCACTATATAGACGTTGTCAAGATCTTCAAATGCATCATAGAAGTGTACCACATTGTTATGTCCTGTCAAGCCCCTCAATATCCTGACCTCCCTCCTGACATCCTCAACTGCAATAGCTGTTGTCATCTGGCAGTATTGAAGTGATCAAAGAGAGATAATATGCAGTAAGAAATAAACCATAAACAAGCAATATAAAAAAAAATTTCATCATGTCAATTAAGAAACTTTAAACTCTCATACTGTTATTATTTTTTTTCTCTAAAAAATACAACTAATTTCTAAGAGGTTTAAATGAACCTATCAATAAATACAGTCTTCTTCACTTTGAACCAATAGCAGGATAGTAACAACCACAAAAACCGAACAGGTTTATGTATAAAATCCTAATGGTTTTCCAAGTTATGTTTACAATGGCCAAACAGATTTCATAATTTCATCTTTACATGCAGGAAACAATGTACTGCAGAAAACCTAGTAGATTGGGCAAAAGTTGAAAAGTCACAAAATAAGTCCAATAGAAAATTACTATATTTCTCTTTGTTAGAAGATAATTATTGTAAATTGATGGGTCAGATGTTTAATGGAGATTTTGTAATCCCAGCACTGTGTTTAGCATTGATAGTGGAGCATGATCAGTACAATCTTCTTCCATTCCAGTATGTTTATAAGCATAAGCAGGTGGTGAGCAGAAGTTCACCGCCTGTGCAAGTCATCAATTTTATTGGAGGCCATTTATTCAAGCAAAACAAGCACAATGTCATGACCAAAAAAAAAAAAGGGTCTGAAATCTAAAGCAATACAAAAGTAAAAAAAAATAAATAAGGGCCCCATTTGAGATAATGATCCTTCTCAGCAATTAGATCCTCTCACAACCTTTGAATTATTTGCATGATTTGATATTTGACTGTTTTTACTTTTTACCCAAGTATAGCAGCAATAGACAAATATCAAATGGAAAAACTGCATAATCTGAACACATATCCAGGAAAATTCAATAGTTGTTCCATTCCTTTATAATCTATAGGCATTTGCGAGAGGAGATATTAACACTCCAAAAATGTTCAATCCTCGAATAGTTATTTTATGAACCTAAAATACCCAAAATAAGAAGTGCTAAATACAGTACCAGTGACCAAAACAACAAATAAGCAAATTCGTTACTTGTTATGCCCATCACTCTCAAAACTCCAACCACTCTACTCGTATCCATTTAAAATCCCCCCTTCAGAAAATCCCAAGCAGTATCTTACACATTATCCTCCTTTAATCCGTCCAAATCGAGGTTATTTATCCTTCCCTTTTTAACTCACACCGAAAATAAAAAAGAGAAACAACAGACAAAATAACAAAATCAATCACCAGTAGTACCCAAAGTTACAAGATTCGAATTTCAAAACTAGCAAAATAACTTAAAAATGAACCCAAAATCTAAAGCCACCTGCAAATCAACTTCAACACTGGACAAAAATTATTTCAAAAAAATATAATAATAACAAATAACCAAATCCACAAACACAAGCTAGCTAGCAAAAGAGAAGATACACATAAATGAATACAAACTCAGGCATTTAAGTTAAATTTACAACCTTTGGTTTAGGTATGACTTTAACAGCAACTTGCTGGCCTTTTCTTGCACCTTTCTTGAACTTAGCAGAACAAGTATAGCCACAATGCCCTCTCCCCACTTCCTCTCCAACTTCCAATCTACTAGTAAACTCTTTTGAAAAACCAAACCTTTTATCCAACTCCACAGCTTCATTTTTATCACCCTCTTCGGAATTTGGTTCCACCCCAATTTTTTCCTTCTTGTTTTGCCGACGAAGCACGGCTTTAAAGTACTTCGCGAGCGAGGGAGGAGCGAGGGATTTCTTGAAAAAGCGAAGAGGAGTGGAAGTGGTGGGGTTGAAAGGTGTTTTTTTGAAAGGGCTGGGGGTGTAGAAAGGGAAGAAAGGGGAAGCTTTGGAGTTGGGCAAGGGTGTGAGAGGGGATTTTGCAGTTCGAGTTTGGGTGGTAGGGTGCTCATTTTGTGATGGGGTTTGGGGTGGAGGATTAATGTCTTTTGGGGCATGAAGGTTGGGCTTGGGAGGTTTTGAAGTGCAAGTTCCCATTTGGAGGAGGTGGCGGCGGCGGTGTTTGTGGTGGTATGGTGGGAGCTAAGGCATTGTGATGGTGGTGGAGGTTGGAGGAGGTAAGGGAGAGAGAGTAGAAGAAGAATTGATGGATTTTTTTCCTGGGGTTTGGGTGGAAGTGAGGGTGGGACTTCTTGGTGGGTGTGGAAAGGTAGAGCGAGCTAGCGAGTTGCAAAGTCTTCTTGGCGGGGCTAAGGCATTGTGATGGTGGTGGATTGAATCAGAAAACCTGGGAAACACTACGGGAAAGCCATCGAATATACTTTAGTTATATTTACAGAGAAGATGCATTATAATCCAGTCTATATTTTAAATCTCAACATTTATCATTATTTAACTCCTTTTGCTTCCTTTCAATTATTATTTAGATAACATTTATGCTTTGATGATCTAATTAATGAAATTAATATTGACAAATGTTATTTTCAAATTGAATTCAACTTGTTAGTTATAAAGTTATTTGTTGAGTTCCGTCAATTAAAATTATTAAATGACTAATACTAAATTTAATTAAAATTTTGTCAGGTCAATAATTTTATTTTTGTGGTTGGAAATCTTCAATTATTAAGCAATGCGAGATTTGTATCTAGGTGACTTCAGAAAAAGACCATCCAAAAGGATAAATAGATTGATAGGTGAGGCAAAACACTAAAAAATCTGTTCGGCCACCATGAGTGATCAAGCAAGGTACAATCAACATCCATTTAATAATCAACCATGGAATGTGTCGGTTGGACCACCCCTACACCTGTTAGCCAAAAAATGTGATGCACAATGCAATTCATGCATCATAGAAGCTAAATGCACGGTCTGGGGTTTCCCACAAGGCTACATTTTTTTTTTAATATATAATCCAGATGTGCTTACGCATATTATAACTAATTTTTGAGCCTATTGAATACCTTACAAATCTAATAAATAGATAAAATATTATAAAGATAACAGGTATGCACAAAAAAAATTGAACTTGAATACAAAAAAAAAAAAAAAATCTCTTTCCTCACCGGACCACGACCTCAAGTGCACAAGGCTACACTTTATTATCTTCTCTGCATGCAATGCAGTGACCAATTCACCATATCAGACATGGTGAACATCTAGCTCTGAACTGTTTACTACTGTATGACAGACTTTGATTTGGTTTATGTATTCACTGATTGGACAACAGAATCATGTGAACGCTACTCAAAATCTAACATGGACAAATGAAGATGTTTGATTTGCTCTTCGACCTATTAAGGGGGACCTGATCTCACCACTCTCGACCACCCTACAAGGCCATGATTTGTACAGTACAAAATGTAATTGGATTATTCAGCTCTAAAGCACAATCCACAAAAACTAGCATTATATAAGATGCTCAACTAGTCACTATAGATCGTTACTGGAAAAAAAAAATTACCAAGACAACTAGTCGCTAAGGATCCATATAAAGCCATGTTGCTGCTACCTGCATAAACACCGACCACGGCCCAAAGAATTTAACTACAACATGGATATCTACAGCACATTCCAGTTGCCAATTGATTGAAAATCTGGATCAAGCCATCCATCTTTAGCTCCTCAAGGTATCAAGATAGAAGAAAGATTTTTCTGCATTTCTTGAAAACCAAAGAAAGTTGTCGCCCATGCAGCTCGAGTAACCAACATTAGTAATGTTGTGGATAATCACACTAGCATTCTATCAAAAGTCTTTGCAGATGATCTTCGTTTAAATTTTTAACCAAGACAGACATTCGGATCTTCTTCATCAGAATCAAATTCCACCTGGAAGAAATCAAAAGCATAAAAACACTGGCTGTACATGAATCAACATAAGAAGGAAAAGGCCTTGTTATTTGAATTGTCTGATGATGCAATTTTTATGAACAGACTCAAAATTTCTACACCAACATACATGATGCAGAAGCAGAAACCAATAATCACTACCGTAGCAATAAAATGTCAAAGTGTTTCATCAAAAAAAGGATACTCACATTTTCATCTCTAAACCATCTTCCATGGCAATCACGCTTCCAACCTGCTTCAGTGAACTTCAGCTCCCTCTCTCGCCGCTCCCTAAAATCCAAGTGCTGTTGCACAAGCGTCTTCTCAGATGCTATTACTTCCGGACATGAGCTGTTTTCGCAGATTTTGGTCACCACATTCATAATATTTACATATCCCACGCTCAATTTCAGATCACAGTTTTGATTTTTGGAACTAAACTGGGCAGATCCTTTGCCAAGTATCTCAGTAGCAGCCTTCTTTGTCTTTTCAATCAATGGCTTACTCACTAACTTGGTATTTTTGTTCAAAGCACTTGGATTAGCAAGCCTAACATCAGATTCTGATAACGCTAATCTTTTATTAATCTCACTTTGTCTCATCAATTCTCTTTCCTTCAGCTTGGACTCCGCAGCAATATGTTGGGATCCCTTACAATGCATCTACAAAATAAAACACATTTGAACAATCTTTTGGAATTAATTTTGAAATCTTCATTTAAAATGTCTTTTAGTTCTACTAGTGTCTCCTAGGATATATGTATCTAACAATTAAAGATGTATATATCTTTTAAATCTCTTGAATGATCCTAGAATAGTATAAATATATATCTTTAGAGTATTATATAGGAATTCCTCTCTTAGAAGAGTAATATATTATATGAAAGAGATTTGTTTTCACCATGCTTCCCTTCCTACCTTCTCCCCTACTTATTTCTAAAATGATATCAAAGCTAGTTTGATTTAATGAGAGTGGATGGACAGGTGACATCCATGGAAGAAAAAATAAAGGTGCAAGAATTGTACACAACAAGAGAATTAGGACTAAGAGATAGAAGAAGCATAAGAAAGAGGTTTAGTGCAAGCTGACAACTTCTTGCACAAGAGATGATGTGGTACTAATACACACGACAAAGAGACGAGAGAACCCTTCTTACAATAGATGGAAAATGGCCAAAGAGCTGACAAAAAATATTACAGCAGCCATAAGAGGAGAAAAATGACTTAGATGAACCATGTTTAAGCAAATAATATTGCTAAAGAGAGGAAGGTTGAAGAGATAGCAATGAGATGCCATTAGCAAGTCTTTGACTTTATCATCTCAACACATTCCAAATTCTAAAACTTCTCCTATCTATATGCATGTAACTATTACGGATCTATTTATAAATCTCTTGAATTATTCTAGTATAAATATACGTGTTCAAAGTATTGTATTTAAATTCAAATGCACTAGGACTTCCTCTCTTAGTAGAGTAATGTGTTGTATAAAAGAGATTTGTTTTCACCATACTTCCCTTCCTACTTTCTCCCCTACTTAATTCTACTACAATCAGATAATCAATATTTACAATAACAGAAAACCATTCTCAAACAACCTCAAATGGATACAAATCAGAATTCAGTTCTGTATTTAGTCTTTCTAGGGTTTGGTAATAGTGAGTTTTTGTATCCCATTTGATTCTTTACATAAAAACACAAGTGGGGTTTCTCTCTTTTTAATTTATTTCGATCCAGTGATTGCTGGTAATGAATGCTACAGAGCAAGAAATCTGAAAATTGAAGAAAACGATAAGAGGGCATCTGGTGCGTACAGAGAGCGCGAGGGGAGATTCGAGGACGGGATTGTGAGGGCAAACAAGACATGCGTATTTTCCACTTGATAGCTTCTTGTGAGAAGACCCATCAAGTCCGTCTATTACAAGATCATCAACTCTTCTTTTCCTGTATTGTGCTTCTCTTGCCCAGCTATCTCCACCAAAAACGCTCATCTCTTCTTGTTCCTTCTTTTGTTGTTAAAACTCCCTCTTTCTACGTAATCCAATTTTTCCTTGAACACGAGATTGGGCCTGTTGTAGCTCTTTCGGTCACAAGTCTTCCCTTATGTTTGTTTCTTTCTCAGGCCTTAACTGTATGCTATGGAGTCCAAGTCTCCAAACAGGAGAGGGAAAAGATAAGAATTTGAGACAATAAATAAATGGAGATTATTATAGATTTTGTCTGTTGACTTTTATATTTTTTTTCTATTAAAGTATTCATACTTTTATCTTTTATATTTTTTTTCTATTAAAGTATTCATACTTTTATCTTTATTATTTAAATTTTTTATTTTTTAATCAAATTTTTTTTATAGATTTTATGAAATATACGGTAATACATTGATAAATTGACATGTTAGCATGCTAACATACAAGTTAATTATCCACAAACGATCACCTAATTTATAATCAAATATTTATGTTTGTGTGTTTTTGTGTGTGTACATATATTTTTAGTTTTATTATTTGAGTTTCTGTATTTTTTAAAACTTAAAAATTGAATAGTTTTAATTTTAAAAGCGTTAATTATCTACTTTACATTCTTATATAGGCTATTCATTATCAAGTTAAGTAAAAAAATAATAATATCAATTTATTCAAATTAAAAGAAAGGTAAAAAAAAAAAAACAACTTATCCAAATAAAAAATAAGATTAACTCCATCTCCATAATTTTCTAAAAAAAAAAAAATCTCCGTTTCTAATGTTTAGAAGGTTAGATATAATCATTATTTTTAAAATCTTTTTTTTATTAGGTTTTTCTGGCTAAATATTAAAATAAATACAAATTAAAAATTAAGAGAAAAATTTCAAGGTGTGTTAGATAAATATACCCTTAGTTTATGGGCTGGACTGATTGACCCTAAAACCTCAGCTGAATCTGGTGAAGGCCCAACAATTTCAAAAATAAATGTGAGAATTAGTATTTAGTTAGGGGACTGATATAAGACCGGAAGGTAGTTAAGGAGACGAATCCTAATACGATATTGATTCAATCCTTAGCCAACATATATATATAATCGGCCACACATGGATTGTTTACATAAGAATTTATTATATCCTTATTGTTGACAAACAGGTTTTCTCTTTACTTAATTTCTTCGTTATTCTACCGAGAGGTGCGTAGGTTTTCCTTGTAATCATAGCCATGGGGTTTAGCTATTTCTCGTACGATCAAGAATATGCTGATAGAATATCGCAAGGGAAACAAATCATACCATCTATCACCCTCTTTCATGTGTTCAACTATAATGCTTTTTGCGACGTCTACACTACTGATCATGGCAATGAAGAAGCATGCGAGACAGTAGCGAACAATATTAATGCTTTCAATTACGATGATTCTTTTTATGATGTCTACGAACCATTAAAGATAGATTGGAGTTCTTTCAATGAGTTCGTGGCTGGATTATGTGAGGAGCTTAAGTTACAAATACTGGAGAAACCTCCAATGAAGGATGGTGGTGCTGCTGTCCACCATGACGATGGAGTTGACGAGGTTGAGGGTGAGATTATTCTTTGGAGGCCTACCGGCGGCGTGAAGTACTAGAAGGGCTGGCTTGCAATTGCTCCGTGCATGCGAGAATGGAGATCCCTCGCAAGCGATCTTGATCGATTGTTGTTTTTTATTTTTACTAGAGAATTATTTAATCATGCATATGCATGCGTTTTGATGTTGCGACGACAAGATTAATTAGGGTTTGACGACGTCGAGCACATATATATATTAATTACACTTGTTGTTGTTATGTGTTTTGGAATCAATTTATTTCTTCTAATAGATTTCTTGATCCAAAGTGGTTATATATTTTATTTTGCTAACACCGAAAGAATTAAGGAAAGATATGAAACGACTTCATTTTGGGACAGACTTAGGCCTAGTCTTGGTTCATGTCAAACCTAGCTAGGATCGAGAGTCTTGCATCTATGTCAAAGACTGGATTTCTAGTCAAACTTAAAATAACAAAATCTAAATTCTAAAAAAAAAAAGATATGAAACTAAAACACTCACACAACTCATAAATACTTTTTTTTGAATGAATAGTACCTATTATACCTATGGGCAACTGTTGCAAAACACGTTGGCCGAATGCAAAGCACCATCAATATTGTTATTTCATCCCCCAGGCTAAGTTTTTATTCGAGGGTCGTGACCTAACTGAGATTCCTCTGCTTTTTATTAGCATAAAACAAGGATGTTACTGCAGACTTTAGGTTAAGAGTGATAATTAGAATGAGTTAGTAGAGTTATTTTTTAATTAATTTTTTAGTTGGTTTTTTTTTTTAATTTCATGATGTAATACTAAGTTGATTGAAAATTATACTTGATTATTTGTTTCAATTTATTTTTTATTAAGTTATCCCAGTTTTATAACTTGAATCGCAAGTTTAGTAGATTAACTCGAGTTGACTTGAGTTTTTTTAATTAATTTTTTTTATTTTATTTTTTATTGTACAATAAATTTATTAAAAATTAAATTTTATAATTTATTAACGTTTGATTTGGGAATAGATGAATTTGTACCGAGGTTTGAAGTAGGAATTATAGGCTAGTTTCCGGTGCATTCGAGGCCTTAGATTTCCATTTGCTACACAAGTTTCACAGTGTAGACCTGAGTTGCAGTTTCTGTCTAATACATATATTATGATACGTTTAGAGTAGTGTGAAAAAAAAAAAGAAAAAAAGAAGATGCAATGCTAGTAGCAGTGCGTGTAATTCAATGGAATGTCTAGTCTCCCATGGTGACATTATTACAATGGAAGCCAGCTCCTCCGCCGCAAGCAAAGTAATAGGGTTGCCACCTCTTGATCACGAACTCGAACACACCATCACTTCTTTGTGTCTCGTATGCAAGCAACACGGCTCTACCCAGGTCACATTTTGAGAAGCTCCACTAGTTTGGTAGCAAGTAGACACCATGAGGATGAGTTCTTGTGTCACTTTGAGGATTATACTTGAACACTGTAAGAAATTAAATCATGATAGTAACATAAATTGTACTCGCCAATTTAACTAATAAATCAATGAAATCAAATTAAAGAAAATAAAATTAATTCCACTCAAGCCAGCATGCATGAAAGAACTAATTAAGAAAATAAAACAACGAACGTAACGGGCTTCGTGACAAAAATAAACAAATTATATTAGATGTTGAGTAGTAAACTTGCCTATAGTATCATTTAGGTAAAATGGATTGTTCTTGAGAGCCCAAGAAGTATATTTGACACCAAATACCTAATTTTGAGACCCTCCAACACATCTTATTAGGAGTATTTGTATTATTTTGACTACAAGAGCCACGTTTGTAACCCAAATAGGCGCTGTAAAACCCACATTCCCACTGACTGGTGGCCATGCCAATTGCTAAGGGAATGTTTGGATGTGAGGTAACTTGTATTTTTTTTTGAGTAAAAAGCATGTTTTTATAACTTTTGAAGGTGTGGTTAGGTGTGGTTTGTGTTTAAATGTATTGTATTTTTGATAAAAAAAAAAACCACCACACTTCAAAGCCAAATATCCTGTAGGAGAGTGAAGGCCCGTGCATGTGGTACACGAGCCATCTTCCCTGCTCCAACTCAAGAAAGATGTAAATTGTATGCTGGAAATTGATTAGGGAAAGAAAGGTATAAAAGTTAGGGGGAGAGAATGGTGTAGAACAGCCAAAGAGATGGTTCTTCTTGATATGGGTGGGAGTAGTAGGTCGTCCACTTCTTCTGTTAAATACTAAATTAAACAACGTATCGGCGTGTGTTTAAAAATTGAGAGAGAAATAAGAACAAGAATAAACCATTTTATTTTATTATAAGATTTGATAAACACTCGGTATATTTCTACATATGGCCGGCTAAAAACTCATGAAAATAAATTGTTTTATGCCATTAATACGTTTGCATGATGTAATGAAGATGGTAAATTTGTATATGATAAAAATACACGTCGTCACCAAAGGATGATTAAAATAGTTGAAGAAAAAAATACAAAGGAATAAGAAGTTGGAAAGGTATGGAGGGTGGGGGCTTAAGAGAGGAAATCGAGGATCATGTTGCAAGGGCAAACAAGACCTTTGAACTTGTCTTTTATTTTCTCACACCAACACTTGAACTTTTATTTTTATGTTTATTTTGGAAAAAACTCTTATGTAAGTATGTTTATTATTGTAGTAGTAATTATTGTTTTTAAAATATTTTTTATTTAAAAATATATTAAAATAATATTTTTTATGTTTTTAAAATATATTTTTTCTATCTATGTATCAAAACGATTCAAAATTTTAATTTAAAATAAAAATAAAATTTTAAAACCTTTTTAAAATATTTTTCACAGTAAAAATAAAATGTAGGTTGTTCTCATTGATACTTTCTTTGCTCGAGAGTAATCCATGATAAAATTATAAAATTTTCTGGAATTTAATGTTAATAAATGAGTTAGATTCTTCGCTGGAAAAAAAAAAAGTTGATGAATGAAGCCAAGAAAAAAGGCTACTCCTCTCATGGATGCATTTTTATTATTCAAGGAGCTGGCTAAGCGGACACGAATTACGTATACTTGGGTAAATAATTAATATGAGTTAAATCTAATTATTTTTTTAAAAAATAGTTATAGTTGTGAGATATTTTCTCATAAATTCTTATTTACGACTTATATAACTCCAATCAAATTGGAGAAATTCATGAATTTCTTAAAGAAAGATAAATGTATCTAATTTTATTAATGTACAGAAAATAGCTTGATTCCAATACCATTTCATAATATATAACACACGCAAGAGATATTATTACAGATAAATCATCATCTTTACATCATACAAGCGAGCGCATGACATAATCTTTGAATGGCATGGAACATTGAAGAACTTATAGACCAATAAGACCTTAAATTCATATTTTGTCAACCAATTTTAGTTAAAACCGCAATATTGATCACTTTTGCAGCTTCCATTTAGCGTGGACCTAGCTTTGATCAATTCTTCAAACTCTCAAAGAAAATCATTGGATGTGACAGTACCATTTCGTTGACCCCTTCTCTCCCGCAGCCAACCATCACTAGAAAATGCACCGAGCTTTTCATACTGCTGTTAGGATCCAGGAAGCTGGGTTTCCCCCCTAGCTAGCATTAACTTTTGAACGCCAAACACCCCGGAATGTCAACTAATGTCTTTGCTTAATTTATTTGATAACATAAGTGGAGGACTTAATTCATAAAAAAGAAAGTAGAGGATTCAGGCGGCCATTGAAAGCGGTGAGCATCACATTTCTCCATCTACACCTACTCGAACAGGAGGAAAAAAGAGGCCAGTTTGGCTGTTCTGCACTATTTCTCTTTCCCTCTCCCCCTCACCTATATATAGATGCTATCAACTCATATTGGACACCACACCATCTAAGTTTCAGTTCTATCTAAAGATTCACATCCTTCTCAAGTTGCACTTGAAAGGGAAGATGGCTCGTCTAACACATGCACAGGTACTCATCCTTCTGCTTAGTGCTTCCACGTGGGCAATAAGCATGGCAAGCAGGCAATATGGTTTCAACAACACTGATTGGAGTTACAAGCGTCGCCCTTGTCGCCAAAACAGTACAGCTACGCCCAACAAGATCGTTGTGGGTGGATCTCAAAATTGGACGTTCGGTATCAACTACGCTGATTGGGCTCTCAAAAACGGTCCATTCTACTTCAATGACACTCTAGGTTAGTTTATCACTTACCATAAAACAATGCTATATATATATATATTATTTCCTAATCTTATCAGGATTTCCAAAAATTACCCAACATCTACGACGCACTACTGCCATTAAGATTCGGGTCATTTGCAGAGATCCTATTCGAGCAGCACATAGTCGTATATATATTTTTTGATTAAGCCCATGTTTGTGTGGATGGGATTGATTTGTATTTCTTTCATATTTCATACGAGTGTATTGTTTGCATACTGTATTTACTGACATGATTTATTTGTGCAGTGTTCAAGTATGATCCACCCAGTGACACAAACACCCATCCTCACAGTGTCTACTTGCTACCAAACCTATGGAGCTTCTTAAAATGTGACCTGAGCAGAGCCAAGTTGGTTGCTAGCGAGACACAAGGAGGTGGTGGTGGGTTCGAGTTCGTGCTCAAGAGCTGGCAGCCTCATTACTTTGCTTGCGGCGGAGGCGCTGGCTTCCACTGTAATAACGGCACCATGAAGTTCTTTGTCATGCCAATGTTTCGTCGTCGGTATTGAATGGAAATCATCCATTAATCGCATGCATTACCACTCGTGTTGTCTTTTTCTTTTCTTTTTTTCCTTTCTAATTTTTAATATGAGATTTGTGAGACCTAAATAAAATAAGGACAGTGGTGAAAACGATGATATACATTGGTATGATGATGAATTGAAAAGGATATAGTTTTGTTTACTCTCTCTCTCTCTCGTTTATAGTAAATTGTTCCTACTTTTTATACTCTCTCTCTCTCTCTCTCTCGTTTATAGTAAATTGTTCCTGCTTTTTATACTAAAGGGAAGGGATCATAATTTATACATAGCCAAGTTTACGTACAATCATGTTCTTGGGAGGACGTTCTTTTTTCACTCAATTAAATCTGTTCTCCATGGCTGACAATCCAATATTAATTTTATTTGTAATATTTCGTCATTGTCTGAATCTAACCAGTTACTGGTCCTAATGCTTAAGAATTGAAGACACAACTTTACAAATCACATTGCCTAACTCCAAGATCTCCACCTAACTTGTCAAATAAAAATGTATGCAACTTACCAAATTTTCTCTTGCCAACCTTATCGGGCCTCCGGACAAAGCGTTGACTAAAAAAAACTACCAAACCAAACCAGCAGGTTTGGTTATAAGCCGGTAAGCCGGGAACACGCATTTTAGTTGAGCTTCCTGGTAATAATTCCTCGGAGGATGCGAGAGAGAGAGGAAAGTGACAAGGACATATCATCCCTTTTCAAACAGCAGAGAAGATTATTAGAATGGAAACAGAGTGAAAATGTTTGCAGTATCAAGATCAGCATGAGTGCGCGAAACGCAACACCTGTCATTTCTCCTGATCAACAACAAACTCACCAAAACGACAACAGTGCCTCTGAACAAACAACAAGAAGAAGCAGAGAAAATGGTGGCGTTGGCTTGAAGAAACCTAGCTATTTGAATCGGGACGGTCCTCCTCTTGATGATGGCTGCCCTATTTGCTCCGGCACCTTAGATGTTCCTTGCAAAAACACCACAATTTTTATCGGTTTCCCATTCCAGTTTAAGGACCCTGCAAGTTTAATCGTGTCGAATCCGGCAGTTAAAAAAATCCCAGGCCCGTTCTTCTTGTAAACTAGATTTTTGTTTCATGTAAATTTAGGAATGTTCGACTTTGGTTTCTATGCAAAAAATTAATGCGATCTATAGCCATCAAATCAAATAATTAATGGAAGTCAATGAAAATTCCAATTTTTTTTCTCATATTTTCATTATTATTATTTTTTCAAAATTCCTGTCATCTTTTTATCCTAAACAACCATGTATGTGGAATGGTAATAAGTTGTCTCGCTCGGTGTCAAACAAAGCTTGATATACTTTAATGACACGTCGGATCTCGGGCCTCACTCTTTAATCCAAACTGGATATAGATAAATTATTTATATTTTTTTACAGGCATATAAATAATGAGTTTTTGAGAGCATAATAACTTTTGTTTTTTAATGTGTTTTATTGGGAAAAAATAAATTAATATTTTTTTCAAGTGTTATTTAATGATTTTATTGTGCTAATATTAAAAATAAAAAAAATATTTTAATAAATTTTAAAATAAAAATCACCTTTAAAAATCAGTCTACACAACCATATCAAACACATAATAAATTATATTGAAAATATTACAAAGAATAAAACTGACCTTACTTTGCCCAAATCATTTCTACAAGTAATTTGAATTCAACTTGGTCCAGATCAGATGTCAAGATGAGGGAGGCAGAACATCATAGCCATTTTTATGAAATGAAACAATTACAATCCACAAAAATTCCCGGAAAACCTCAAAAAATAAAAACTGGCCTCCCATTTAAATTTCCTTAGGTTTGAATAATGAATAGTCACACGATCAAGGTTCATATTGAAACATTTCAAAAATTACAAACTTAATGTGTTAGAAAAATGTTTGCAGATGATATTAGCTGCTCTCTCTCTCTCTCACCTCTCCCTTCAGCTTCATTCTCCTAGGTAAGTCGTTTCGAAAACATTATTGCCTGTGCCACTACTGTTAGTGCTGATTTGAATTTCCTGAAGTAAAGTTTATCGGTAAAATACACAGATGCCAGAGAATTAAAGGTCACATGTTCCAATAGATAACGTGGAAATATTAAACCCTGGAAGTTGTATAGTTAAATTAGTTAGTTTTTAAGTTTTTTTTCTAGTAGTTATCGGTTCAAGTCCTATAAATATTATGGCCATTAAAAATTTACATAGTTATTAACTTTATGACCGGTAAGATTAATCATGATACGCGCAAATTGATTCAGATATTTATTTTAATAAAAAAAAATAAAAAAATTAACATGTTAAGATGATTTAATTTGCACTGTTTTTCTTCTATAGAGTCCATTATGCTTTGCAATGTGCAACAGCTAACATTTTCGAGCAGAAATGTTATCCAAAACTATATGCTAATGATGGATCCTTAGGCATAAAAACGTCTTGCGTTTTATAAAACAAATGGATTAATAGTCGTTGTAGCTTGTAGGTGTGACTTTGACGCCTGCCTTAGTTTTGATAATCATTGTCCTACAGGACGTGATGGAGTTTTCGGATTGCTCGACTTTGGTTCTTTTATTATTATTATTATTATTATTATTATTATTATATGAATGTTTATAGTAATTTATCAACACTTTGATTATTTCTATGTATTTTAAAATTAATAATTATATAAATTTTTAATGATTTTAAGATTTATAAAATTTGAACTAATAATTTATAAAAAATAAATCTAAAACATGATAATTTAAGTAAAATCTTTTATTTTTTAACCTTGATTCTTTGTTTGTTCAACTAGTTGCTTCTATGGTAGACGACGACTCAAATAATTTGTTAGGGAATTGGATGCTACTCATGAAACCTGTAGTAGCATGTCGTCAATAACAGGAGATGCTTAACGGTACCAAACCAGATAAAAACTGAACGACATGCAGCATACTCGTACTGGTAGACAAATCATATCATCCATAAGACTACAAGTCACAGAAACATGAACGACATGTAAGCTAATTACAACAACACGTCGTTAAATGTTTAAAACCAGCCTGCAAGACTGCCTTCAGCTCCCTCCGTCTTTCTCTCTCCTTTCCCTCCTTCAATCACACAAGTTCAAAAACCCAGAAGAAGTTACAATTATGGGCCCACCAAGCAAGAATGCCCGTACAATATCACAAGAAGCTTTTGATGAACTAGTAAAAGAGAACATAGAAGATCTAGGTATGGACCCCACTGAAGCCCTTGAAGATGCAATCCAGACTCTCACTCTTCAAGGCGTTGATCTCTCTGGTAACAACTCGATCAAGAACCCCATATTTTACATTTCCCTTTTTATCCTTTCAGAAAACGATTTTTAACAAAAAGAATCATGGGTTTGTTGCAGGGATTGTGACTTGCGTACCGGGAGAGGGTAATGTGAGGGAGAATCCAGTCATTAAGTGTTTGGAGAGATTGGAGGAATTGGGATTTGATAATAATGGTTCGAATGAGATGGCGGGGTTGTTTGATCAATTGGCTGGATTGTTTAGTGGTGTTGAAGGATCTGGGAATGTTGCAATTGGGGTTAGAAATGGTGGGGTGGAATTGGTTTGTTCTATTTGTTCTAACATTCCTATTGGGTCTGAGAAAGTTCTTGTTTCAGCTTTGGAAACGTTGGCATTGTTGATTCATGGTATGCGTTTTATCCGGATAGGATAATGCCGTTTTGTTTTTTTAGATTGTGGATTTAGAATTTGGAGTGTGATTTATGAGGTGTTTTTTTTTTTCTTCTTTTTTCCTGATAAGGAGTTTTAATTATGTTTCAGCGATTTTACTTTGTTTTATATACGTTTCAATCTTTGCTTCCAAAGAAAAGATCAAGGCTTGATGCCATAGTTCGTTGTCATTGGTTGGTTTCTATAATGTTTGTGTCCTTGTAATTTGCAGATGTTCAAAGTACCGAAACCTTTCGGTCTAGTGATGGACCAAAAATGGTGGTTGATATTTTAAAGGACGGGAGTGAAAGTTTAGACATCCTGAATAGCGGGTTTGCTGTTGTTGCTGCAGCAGCAACTAGCAACGAGGTTGTGAAAGAGTTGTTTATGGAATTGAAAATTGATGAGCTTATTTTGGAAGCACTGAATAGACAGAGTAAAGGCAACATCCGAGGTCTATATGATTCTATACGTGTTCTCTTGACACCTGATGATAATCGTGTTGTGGCATCCCAAGTAAGTAAATGTTTTGACACAAATTTACGCACTTCAGAATGATTGATCAACTTTATGCTTAGTGACTTGCGGGCTGGGCAATAACTTGTTTTGTCAGTGATGTGTGTTTTCACATCCAAATAGTTATTTACTTCATGTTGATGGAAAAGGTTTTCGCCAAAGCAACTGACTTGCATTAAACTTAAGGTTTATGGTTATGCACGGAGATTTGCCAAAATTGGAATTGCAAGAGCTCTTGGGGAATCACTACGGGCAGGGCTTACCTCACCCAGTTTAGTCTCAGCAAGCATCGCTTTAAAGGCTGTTGCAGTTAATGTAAGTTCATTCACATCTGATGAAATGTCAAAATCCTGTTGCACTAATTATTAGATTTTTGTGGGTTTAAATATATCATTGCACTCATGATTATATCATATATGAACTTAAGTTGTGGGGAAATCACCTTTATTTGTGCACCACATGCACGTCAGGTTTGGGTTTCAGGAATCTATTTCCTCCATTCCATCTATCTAGCAATATTCTCTGTTTGATTTTCAGGAACTTCATATATTGTAGAGTCTTACACTCAAAGAATACTATGCTATTGCATGCTGGATATGAAATATGGTGTTTCTTTGTTCAATTTTGAGGTTGCTCTTCCTCTTCCTATTTTTCTTTTTCTTTTGACCTGCAGGATGAAATATGCAAATCTATCGCTGAAAGTGGCGGCATCGATGCCATTCTGAAATGTATAGATGACAGTGGTGAACAAGGCAACAAAATTGTTGCTAAAACTTGCTGTTCTTTGTTATCCAAGGTACAAGGAATATCTGGCTCAGAGTTTATGTTTTTCAATTGTTTGGATGAACAGAGTGCTTACTACATTTTGTTTGATTAGTTGGCAGGATGCGATTCAAATAAAAGTGCTATTGTAGAGAAGGAGGGTATGAACAAGCTAATCCAACTCTCAGCCAGATTTTCTGATGACCCCCCTGTTCTGCAAGAGGTAAAAAGTGATTTTGTTTACTATTGAATGTGCATAACCATTATTCTAGAAACAGAATAATCTTTCTATTCACATGGAATTTTGTGTTAGTTCAAGTTTCAAGAAATGCTCACTGCAAGTTTCACTTCAAGGATTGGCACTTGGAAAAAATTACCTGCCATTTTGATTATGGCACTGTTTAAATTGACGGATCCTGTTTGTCCTTTGATTTTATCAATAGTTAGATTTTAGATACATAGGAGCTGTTGACATCTGTTGTCATTTTTCTTTATCTTCAAGTCCAATAACTGTTTTATGCAAGATTGGACTTTGTAAGGATTGGGAATATGCATTTATGAGCTGTCTACTGCATTCCTTAATTAAATTTCCACCGTGTTTCAGGTTATGTCTGTCTTTACGGTGCTCTGTTTAAGATCTCCAGACAATGCAGCCCGTGCCATGGAAGCCGGAGCTGGAGACCTTGCCATCCAAGTCATGGAGAAGTTTTCTACCGTGCAACAATTACAGAGGAATTCCTGTCTAATGATCCGTAATCTTGTTGTGAGGAACCCGGAGAACAGGCAAGTTTTTCTCACCACGCTTTCTTTTTGTCTTGTGGCACATCAACAGGCAGGCTTTATTTTCTTTTTCTTCTTTCATACTGCTGCTCTGACATAGCCCCCCAAAAGTAGGACCACTATATTAAATTGTGGCACATTCTCTCATGTTAGATTAAATTTTGCCACTTTACAGAACTACTCTTCTTAGTCATGGCATCGAGAAATTTATAAGAAGGGCAAAGGTAAACCACGAAACATGCAAGGATGCTGCCACCGATGCTCTGAGGGATTTGGGCCTTGATAACTACAATTCATAGCTCATGCTCAGAAAATTAATGACTCGATGCATATTGGATTATACTCCGTGAGGCTCCATTTTGATTTTGTGTGGATCAGAATATTGCTAAAATATACTCAGATTTAAGAGTGAAGAAGCGCCATCATATTTGAGGTTTAATTTTGTGTGTTGTGCTCAAGGAGAATTTTGTGAGACAAAATACCGATATTCCTCCTTGTCTTTCTTTTCCCTCTTCTCCCTATGTCCAAAATCAACAAACTTTCCCGGGGGCTGTTTGTATAACCCATCACAGATAATCAAGTTTCCATGATTTGTTTGCCAACAAATTGCTGCCTATTGGCTTTGCTCTCCGAGAACTTGTAATTTGATAAATTCAAAATTGAAATGGTGTTTGCTTACAGACAAACTGCTTGCAATGTCATCATTAACGGCTCTCGCAGCTTGGAATGGAGAATAAACTAGGCATCGTTTGGTTTGGTTTGGACTGTAACAAATAGCAACTGGTGATCGTTAATCATGGTAGCAGCATCTACTGCCTCGAGCCGAACCCTGCTTCAATGAAAAGGTGAAATCTGAAAATGAAGCAAAACGGGAATTCTATTACATGGCCATTTGTATTTTGTTTTCATAGGAGTTCTTATTGTTGCAAGGACTATAATTCAGAGGTAAGAAACAACTATAAACTTACAAGAACCAGGTCTAGGAATCAAATAGATACAGTTCAAATTGTTGGAACAAGAAAATGACAGTTCAAATTATAGTTGAGGCTTGGGAGCGATACAAAAGCCTTCCCAACATTCAGTCTTAAGGTAACAATCGAGCTGCTTGGAAAAAAAAACTCCAGCAAGAGCAAGATATGTGCAATGGTCACGATGGATGCAACCATAAGCTCACATTATGCTGCAAGCTTTAACATTATCATCGCTGAAAGCATGACTGAGGGAATTGCTGGCCGAGTGTGGTGGAGGAGGAGGATTAGAGAGCTTTTAAAAATGCGGGCAACTCGCGTGTTTTCAAAAAAATAAATTTATTAAAAATTATTATTATTATTATTATATATTTTAGATCATTTTGATAAGTAAATTTTAAAAATAATTTTTAAAAAATAAAATAAAATATTATTTTAATACTTTTCAACATGAAAAATAACCACAACTAAATAGCTGCAGAGAGTGAAGATTTAGAAAAATTACTGAAAGAGGTCCAATGTTTTCTGCCGTTGTGCAGCTTCTAAAGAAGAGAGCAGTCTTTTCTTTTCTATTTCTTGTATGGTTTTTTTCTACTCAAATGGTCCAAATAAAAATAAATTGCTGTAGTATGATATACCAAGTTCAGGATCGAACACCAGGAAGAAAGAGGCGAAGCGAAGGGGCATGGAAAGAGGAAAGAAAGACCACAAAGATTATAGTCCTACAGGCCAATCAATGTTTAATACAGTACTCGATATATATAGATGCAGCATAAAAAAAAAATGTCAGTTCATTGGTAAAAGAACATGGGGGGGGGGGGAGAAGAAGACTGGTGAATCGTCATTGTTAGAACATGGCAAGATTTTATGTCCATCAAAGATTAAATCATCATTGTTTGCCAGCTCTAAGTTTCACAACAAATTCCATGCAAACTCTAATAAGAATTGGTTCAAGCCTCAAATTTGTACAGTTGCCTTTGATAAAGGCTCCTTTGCTCTATGACAAAACCTGAAAAGTGAGTCGAAATATCAGAGATTGAGACACTTCTGTGAATCAGCGAACATGTATCCACAAGGCATGAGATGTACATTAATACCTAATATTCCCTCAAGAATAACAGAGTCTGTAAACAAAAAAAGCCTGAACCAGTTCAGTCCATGAAACTAAGTAGCAAAAGAAATCGAGGGCTTTTGCAATTCAAGGAATCTGCAACCTGTATTTCACAATATTATCAGTTGGCAATACCCGATAGTCGATGGCAAGAGTTTCTGGAAGGTAATACACATACCAATAGGCTACGGTTCTGCAGAAGTACTATCTGAAGTTTTGAACATCTTCTCATATTGTTTTTTCTCCCGATCACGTCTCTCATTAATCTGCAAGAAATTAATTGTTTATGATTGCGACCATTTATTATCACAAAATGTTACAAATTCTGTTAAATCCACCAACCTTCTTCCTAGCAGCGTTAAGCTCCCTTTTTATTCCAGCTGAAAAGCATTATAAACCAAAGTAAGCTATCAGCAAATTCCAACGGATTCTTAGTAAAATACCTGTCCAAGACTCCTCGAATTTATTCAGCGTGAATAAATTTGAGTAGCTATTTTTAAGCATGCTTTAACAGTCCCTGAAACTAATAATCTTATCAGAGAGCAAACATCTGAACAAAACTTCAATCCCTAGAACAATCGCAGAATTATGTGCCATCAATACTAACCATCATTTGGCTCCAACTGCAATGCTTTCTTGAAGCTTTCAGCAGCAGCATCAACATCGTTGAGAGCCATGTATGCCTGACAAACACAGAAGAAAAATAACTACTGGTATCAAAAGGTAATTCCGCAAACATTATTCGTTAAACAAATAAAGGGAAAAGGGGGCACCAAAATATTAGAGCAAATTCTTAAAAGTTGAAACCAGCATAGCATACAGAAGACAGTGAAAGAAAGCAACCCAGTCAGAATGTCAATGTAACAGATTCCAGTGGAATGCAAGAAACATGAGAATAACTGGAAGTAAGCAAGCATGATTTCCCAATAGAGAGCGGAGAGGCAAACCAGCTTGAATGCTTCACTTCTCAGAAACAAACTTTTGCAGAACAGATGGACTACCTCACACCAAAACATGTACAGAAGCTCCCATGATTCTGAGATTGAAACTATTCCCAATTGGAGATACTAACCTGTCCCTGGCGAAAAAGAGCTTTAGCATTGTTTTCTCCATCACGTATTGCAAAGTCTGTGTCCACAAGAGCTCCTTTCAGATCCCCCAGTTTCAACTTAGAAGCCTACAAAGAAGATCAAAAGCTTCAGTAGCCAGTGGCGGTAAAAATATCCAGATGATAATGAGAACAAGAACTTACTGCACTGTTTGTGAATATCTGTGACTTCGCCTTCCTCAAAGCTGAACTCTTCTCTGCAAAGCCACCAGAAGAAAAGGTGTGTAAATACATCAAAATGCAACCGAGTCACTGGGAATAATTAGCATAGCATTAAGAACACCGAGGTTTAAAGGAACTAGAAAGCATATGGACCGCAGAGATTGTGCACCTTCATCAATCCCTTCTTTCTCCCAACAGATATCCAGATAGCGTAAAGCCTTCCGGTACTTTTTTAGCGCCATCTTATAGTCTTGTTTCTAAAACCAAGAATTAGAAATCAGGTCATCAACACGTGTTAATGAAGAAACTGATGAAGAAAAACAAAAACTCCCATAGACAGTAGAGAATATTAATGGCTTGAAAAAATCAGTTCAACAAAAACCTTCACCCCCCAACAATGTATATTGTCAACTAGAGTTCCTGATTTTTGTTTTTGAGTCCTGATAGTTGCTATAACAATAAGTTGTACCAATGTGCCTTTGGTGCAAAAACAAACATCAACCGAACATGAAAACCATTACCTTAAAATGTTCATTTCCAAAAGCCTTAATAGAATCTACAGCGCTCATCCACCATGACAGTTCATTAGGAATCTCGTTAAGGTCAGCTGGCCAATCGGGATAAGCATCACCATCCTTGAAGAAATTACATATCCCATCATCTGCACCCTCGGGAATCTCTCCACAATCAACAATTATAACATCAGAAGCAGGACAGTCAGCATCACCAGTTGTAACATGCTCCATTGAACGAACAATTCCCATTCCTTTAACAACCTTGCCAAATACAACATGTTTTCCATCCAAATGAGAAGTGCGAGTTGTCGTGATAAAGAACTGTGAACCATTTGTGTTTGGGCCAGAATTGGCCATGGATAACATCCCCTTCCTTTCATGTTTCAGTTCAAAATTTTCATCCTCAAATTTCAAGCCATAAATAGATTCCCCTCCAGTCCCATCTCCAGCTGAGATATCTCCACCTTGAACCATAAAACCTTTGATAACACGATGAAAACAACATCCCTGATATCCACAAAATAACAAGTAAAATCAACTGCAACAAGCTTAAACTTTCCTTCCCGTAGGCCTTTATAGCCAATGCTGTGCACATAAAAATAATAACTTCTGTCATATGCAATGGGCAATCAATAAAAAAAATCGAGCCTATAGGTTGCCTAGAAATATTGATTGAGAAAAATGAAGAACAATAATAAGATATCAATACCAAAGCACAAGAACTTTATTTACCACCAAAAAATAAAAAAATAAAACCTCAACCGGAAGCCAGAAAAAACAAAAGGAAAAGAAATAGAAACTGCCTGCCATGGCATTTCCAGTGGTCCAAAACCAGAAACTATCATTGCTGCAGTATCTCGAAGTACTGGGAAAAGAATACTTGAAGATTCTTTTGAATCAAGTAATTAAAAAAGGCACGAAGTCACGACTACTACTTCTCTAAACAATCAAGGACAAAAATGACTTTTTCATCATGAACCGAAAACCTTACTTCTACCCAGAAAAGCTTCTTTCTTTCTCACGTCTCAATGACCAAACCCGAAAAGGTTTCGTTTTCAAAACTTAGCATCGAAAACCAAAAGTAGAAAAGTGAAACAATCAAATACAATTATACCTAACAATATCCAAAATCAAAAGACTTTAGTGCCCTTAAAATTCCCAAAAGTACCATCAGGTTTTAAACACCAAAAGATGTCTTTAATCAAGTACAAGCATGGTTAACACACACACACCTTGGTGTTTGATCACAGATAAAAAAAAAAAACAACAGTAAACACTACCACCCAAGTGGGACAAAACTGTATTTTCATCAACCAATCAAAAAACTAACTTGAACCCATCAACACAAACACATAACATACACAGAATTATTAAAAAGTTACTGAAATAAAGCTAATACCTTGTAATGAAGAGGGACACCGGTGTTAGGTCCAACGCCTTTCTCGCCAGTGCAAAGAGCTCTAAAATTCTCTGCAGTTTTAGGAACAACATCGTTGTAGAGCTCTATTACTATCCTTCCTTCCAACTCGCCTCCTATGCTTATGTCTAGGAAACACCTTGACCTCCCCATCTCTCTCCCTATTTTCCTCTCTGTATTTTTCTTCTTCGCTTGCTATATATGTAGAAGAAAGAGTTTGGGATTCTAGAGAATTCTTTGCATAAAAGGAAGTAAGTGAAACCACCCCGGACTGGTCCCATTATATAGTAAACAATTCATACAGTTAGCACCCCAACTTCATTTCACTTCTTGCAATAAATGTAAACAAAAAGAAAAGAAAATTTTAGACTGCCTGCCTGTCAACGGCATATTCAGACGTGTCTCTCTCCTTGTTTCAACACAACGTACAGTTTTTTTGGCTATTTTTCTCTTGTTTTCAAAATTGGTAAAATAATATAATTTAAAGAAATAGTGAAATAATACTGTTTTTACTTTTTACTTGTCACAATTGAACACCACATTTAAAATTGTTAAAATTTAAAAATATAATATTTCAAATAAATTGCGGAATGAACTGCATGAATAAAGACGAGGAGAGAGGGGAAAAACATCAAAACTCTGATTATAATGCTATAATCATTTAAATTTTTTTCGACTAATCTAACAAATCAAGGAAGGTTATCGGCTGTAACATGAGTGAGTCATACTTGTTCTTCAAAAATTAGTTATGTGATGCTTTACTGCTAGTCAAATATTTTTATCTCTTATTAAAAAATTGTGTATAATAGTTTTTTTGATGCATTTCTGTATTGGAAGATTTTTTAAGTAAAAATCAAAAGGCTCATGTATACATATAACAAAATAAATCAAGAATTATATATCTTAATAGATTTAAAAAAAATTATTAACACTAAATAAAAATAAAGCTGAAAAAATTAAGGAATTGGTATACATCAAGATATGTAATCTTGCAAGGAGAAACATTTACTTGATTGTGTTTGTTAAGTCTTGTTAATCAAAATATTTTTTTTATTTAATCAAACGACAATAATAATAGACACACATTAAGTTATTTGAATAAAATAAAATGAAAGAAATATCATGCAAAGTTACATATATTATAAAAGTTATTTAAAAAAAATTTTATTTAAAATAATTAAATTTTATTTATACAAAAAATTAAAAATATATATATGAATAAAAAAATTGCTTTAAAGATTAAACACACGTAAGATAATTTTAAAAAAATCCTCATCCAACAAAGGTTAAATAAGAAAATTTTAAAAATAAATGATATTAATTGAAACATAAATTTAAAAAATATTTTAAAAAATAAATATTAAAAAAATAAATAATAAATAATAAAAATAAATAATAGCCCTGATATCGTGGTTTAACTTGACAAACTTATAAATCGGATTGTAAGGGGTTAAATAATTTTTTTCTCTCTTTAATTCACACCTAACCTAAATATATGTATATTAGAGAGAGGAAAGGGAGGGAAAAAAAAAGCCAAAAATTAACCTTCACTGGAAAGAGTTATGAACAAAATAAAAAAGTATTAATCTAAATGCTAATAAAAAAAATTAAAAAATAAAAAGCATTAGTATTTTAAAAACAAGAATAAATATAATCTAGAAAAAAAAATGTTAGGCGTCTGGGCCTTTTTATTTTACATATGGGGAGGATAAAAGTTTCGTCTGTCCTAATTTTTTTTTGTAAAAAACATATAACCGTTTGACATGAAAATATATCATTTTAATGATTTAAATCAACTCTAGTTATATTATTTTTTTATGTCGGAATGTGATGACTTTTTTTTTCTTATCTAAAATTAAAAATTAAAAAGTAATTAAAATAAATATTTATATCAAAATAGAATTGATAAAATACTGAGATACTGATCATTTATAGTGTCTAAAATATAAAGATCAAATTAAACTTTTTGTATTAACTTTGAAACCATCATCAATTTATGATTTCATTTTTTTATTTTAGTCCCTAACCTTTAAATTTCATCCCTAAACAATAATTTTTATTCAATTACTCAACCAAAAAATATTAAGTTAAAATTAAAAAAATATAGTTTTTAAATAATCTTTTAAAACACAAAAATAAATATCCCCTGATGGACGGATGCAATGCAATAAATTATTGTGACTTTTCTTTGGATCATTGGTGCCGCGGGGGTTCCGGGAGTTTAGGTTCTTGTTCTTCCCTTCGCTTTGACAAGGAACCTCTTGGATATGGCAATTGATATAACACTACACCAAACACCTTTTGACCTCCCCTTTGTACCTTTGGAGTAGTGAATCAAAACCAAACTAGCCCAAATCAATTCCATTGTAGTCATCTAGTTTTTAATTTTACAGTATTTTTCCAAAATATTTTTAATTTAAAAATATATTAAAATATTTTTTTATTTTTAATACCAGAGAAGCAAAACAATAAAAAACCTTAAAAAAATCAATTTGATATTTTTTCAAGTTATAAAAACCTAAACACAGTTTTAAATGTAAGAATAAACCATATCTAAAATGTATATATCAATTTGTAGATGGGTTGTATATCTAGAATGTAATTAGAAAAATACATAATTTTAGTACAGGTTAGAATAATCTACCCTAATAAACACTTTGATCTTTTCTATAAAACAAAAAAAATCAAAACATCTCCGGTTAGGTGGATCATGACAAGTAACGTGTTTTTTTTTTCCCAACAACAAATGCTATCTTCAAACCAATTTACCAGTAATGATTTTAAGAATATTCCTAAAAAACATTTAGAATTAAAGGGGTTAGTTTTCATGTTATAGTACGATGATAGATGTCACAAAAGCACAAGGCACGGCATCTCCATCTTATGATTCACCGGAAAAGGGAAGGCATCCTCGGAGGAACCCCCCGGTCAAGGAAAATTAAAAAAGGAGTGATAATAATAACACCAAGAGCCAAACAAAGTAGGGCCCACTCGATAGCTATGGAAATAATGCATTTTTAATTACGAATTTAGGGGTGGTTGAAACTGGATAGGGAATTCCAATCCATTACATAAGCTCTACAGCGTTTCATCACGTCGGTGTGCCGGAATTCCTTGCATTGCGGGGGCCTTGATAGCGGCCCTTGATGTAAGGAACACTGCAATTATTTCGAAAGGCTTAGAAAAATAATTCGAGCCCTAGCTAGGTGCGAACGTCACCCACTCTATTGCAAAACAAAAAATCCACCGTGCAGTGAAATTGATTGATTGATTCGTCATTTTAACAGTTCTCGGTCTCAGTTTCTTATAGCCTGTTAGTTTTAGCGGAATTCCCTTTTTTTTAAAAAAAATGATTTTTTAATGTTTTTATTATTATTTTAATGGGTGGATATAAACTATTTTTTTACTATAATAATATTTTTTTATTTTTTATTTTATTTTTCAGTATTAAATTTATTAAAAATTAAATTTTATATTTTTTTCAATTTAATTTTTATATTGTTATTGTAATCTTATAATCTAAACGAGGTGTTTGATGGATTAATTCTATGGATTCTTTTTTTTTTTTTTTTAATTTTATATTTTAATATTTAATTGATTAATAATTATATTTCATGATTTGTTTCGACATGCTTTCTACAAGACTCTCCTCATCACACGACTCGAGTCACGAGTCTAATGGGTTAATTCTTATTAACTCAATTAATTTTTTATGGCATTTTTTAATTGAATTTTTAATTTCAATTTCATTTCCATCCTTATATTTAGTTTATTAGAGATTGAGTTTCATTATCTTTCTCGATTTATTTTTTTATGAGATTATCACAGTCTCATAACTAGGACAGTAAATTTGACGATTTAACTTGGTTGATTCAAGTTTTTCTTTTCTTTTTCTAATTAATTTTTTTTCTCAATTTCACAATTTAATATATTGATTGAAAATTAAGTTTCGTGATTTATTTTTTATAGGGCTATCCATGTCTCATGACTCAGGTTAAGAGTTTGGTAAGTCAACTGGCGTTGACTCAAGTCACTTTTTTTATAGTTTTTTAATTTCATATCTTAACACTGAGTTGATTGAAAATTGAGTTTAATGACTTGTTTTGATTTTTTATTTTTTACTGAGTTATCTCGGTCTCATGATATAGGTTACGAGTTTGACAAGTTAATCGAGTTTACTCGATTTTTTTTTAATTTTATCCTTTAATATCGAGTTTATTAAAAATTAAGATTCATAATTTGTTTTAATTTATTTTTCTTAGGGTTATTATGATCTCATGAGTTGGCATATAGATTGACAAATTAATCCAGATATACATAAATCAATCTAATATGGCGTTGGCTCAATATTTATATATTTTTTAAAATATTTATTTTAAGTTATTTTATAATTTTACCATTCATTTAAGTTATTTTTAGACACTTTAAGGTGACCGCGTAACATTAAATTAATTTCTATATAATTTAACTTTTTTTATACAAGAAATTAGCCATGCTTGCATATTTCTTATTCTAGAAAAATTATTAATCCAACCGACAAACATAACATATAGCTATACGCGGGCATGAATCGATATGCAACTAGATGCGGTCAATTGTCTTGTTATGTACCCAAGGTTCAATCAACACTGGCATGAATCGATATTGCAACCCTCATGCCCTATACGAGTCAGACCAGCATTGTCTTGATCTTGACCCAGAACTAATAGAGCCAGATCCCATCAAATGCCGAAGATATTATGCCAATGCTTACATAGATGCACAGTAACGAGACCCAATCCAGGAATTAACCTGGTTAAGAAGCCAGGTTCTGGGTTATATGAATTGACTCAGATCAACCAGATTCAACTCGGAATTTTTTTAAAACAAATATGAAGTTTTAATATTTCATGTGAAAAAAATTAAAAAAAAACAATCTATGTGAATATAAACTATACATGTTATAAATAATGAAGTCTAAAAGATTATTTCAAAAAAATTTTTATCTTATATTGAAAATATACTACATTAGAATGTTATTATTTTAAATTAAAGTATTTAAACCAAATTTTTTTTTTATTTTACATTTAAAAAACATGATTTTTTTCTTGTGAACATGAAATATATATATATATATATATATATATATATATATATATTAAAGGGTTTCAAATTCTATATTGAACACATGGTATGTATACTAAAGGGTTTTAAATCTCACATTAAAAAAATAAAATATTCTTCTAGTATTTATATAATAAAATTTAAAAAGAGTTCATAGCTAACTAAAAAAAATATAAAAATAGAAGTCTCTAGTTAGAAGAAAAAACACATTTAAAAAAAATAAGAATCTCAATAGAGTTTTGTTGGGTCACCCGGGTCACGAGTAAATCTGATTTTTACTTATCTCAATCTTTTATTTTATCTAGGCTAGTCTGATTATCGTATCAATTTACCAAACTAGTTCAAGTTTAATAACAATGCATAGACGCATGAAGTGGTATTCGCCAGCCAAATCTGGTCCAGACCCAGACCATCTCTGACTCTAATGTCCTCACTAGAAGTAGTAAATGGGCTGTGATATGTTTCGGCGGGTAATTTCCAAAGGGGCAGATTCATATAAATAGCCAGGCGTATTACCTCTATCTGCTTTCATAAAATGCTTTTTTTGGAGGGCTGATGGACCTTTGGCTATATAATATAGGGTCTTCCACCTCATATATAGATGTTTACCCAACCGTTTTAATTAAGACTTTGGGGGTGTTGAGAATTTAATAGTAATTGCCTTTTAAATTATTTTTTATTTAAAAATATATTTAAATAATATATTTTTATTTTTTAAAATATATTTTTGATATTAATATATTAAAACAATTTTAAAACACTTTTAAAAAAATTATTTGAATTTTTTTTTCAGATTTTAACAAAAGAAACATGTTACCAAGCATTTTTTTATTATAAAAATCTTATTTTATTTTTTTCAGAAAAATCTTTTTAGCACTGGAATATTTTTATATAGCTGCAAGCTCCATTAATTGGAGCAGCAAAGCTTCACTAGATAAATAAGAACCTGTGATTTATTGCTGATGGGGGCTGGTACATCTGTTAAATTGGCTATAAAGAGGGAAGACAACTAAAGATGCTGCCACATTAAACAAAATAAGATTGCTAGACAATAAATCATGTGGATTCACGCGTATATTAACCCTGTTTAAAAACCAGACACAAAAGAGAGCTCATTGGTCCCAAAAAACACTGTACAGATCTTGTATAACTGTCCCAGGGAAGGGAGAGTCACCTTTCTCCTTGAACTCGACACTTGGATTTCTTGGAAGTGGCTGAGACAAAAGCTACCCACATCACATGTTTTTTCAAGAACCATCAATTCTACAAGTAAAAACTTTCCTCGTTCCCGGTTCACGATGGTGCTTACCACGAGATATGGCCTCCTCTAAAATGGGTTTTCTCCGGTCAACGTAACCACTACTTCTCTGTAATTGCACATAATTGACATGGAAAAGAAAAGCTGTCAAAAGGACTATCTTTCACAAAACATTTCCTCTTTTATTATTCTGATATTACTCCATAACATTTTCGCCATCACATTCTAGAATAACAGAGGCATGCTAACAATGGTTACTACTTTCTTCAATCTAAAAAGCAGCAGCAGCAGCAGAGAATTGACCAACACCACATTTCCTCTAACATAATGGCGTGACCACTACAGAGTATAGTGCTTGCCCACTGTCACTGGTCCTTAATTACCAACGAACAATATTTGAAGAATTAACTAAGCAGATAGTCTACATATCAATGTCTATAGCAAAGGCGGGAGGGCTTAGCTTATCTCTCAGAATTGACAATGGAAGGTTACATTAAGAAATAGTTTTCTAATCATAGGTTTAAACTAATACGAATCAAGGCACATAAAATAAACTTTGCAAACAAATAAACTAAAAAGCTCCAGAACCAACAATTCCTCGACTAGCAATTTGTAAAATAGATTACGACTAATTTTATAATCAAACCACTTAGAGATATTTCCTTGATTAATCAAAGATCAGACCCCTCAATGCGCGCATCATTTTAATAATAAATAAAGCCAATATTTAAAAAAAAAAAAATCGAACTTGACCACTTCATGAACTGATCCAATCCATTAAAAACTTGAACAAAACAAAAGTTGTATTCTACCGCTATTGATTAAGAAACAAGAATCAACCAACCATCTAGTAGTGGTCCAATAATAAAAGTTTGAGATTAAAAGAAAAAAAAGAAAGAAACAAGAATCAACCCAATAACCTTAATGCTATTAAAATTTATATATTCACTAATTTCAAATTTCGTTACAACCAGACTAACCGGAGAACAAGAATCAAGATTCACCAGTACTTGCAAGTGGTTAATGTTGAATTTGATCTTGCTTTTCTTCTTTGGTCTCTTGTGGTCTCCCCTTCACAACTGGAGCTGCCACCGGAATATCCGCGGGTCGGGTCGGAGGGGGCCCAACATGGCCATCAAGACAAGAGGAGCATTTTCTTTCTACCCATCCCTCCAAATCATATTGTCCATGACCCAAGACCCGACGACCTGAACAAATCCTACCAATCATTCCTGCTATGACTCCTAGTAATGTAATCACTGCAAGAACTGCTATTACTGGTCCAACAGAGCCATGACCCGTGCGGGTTGTGTAGGCAGCTTGTTGCGTCCCTTCCATGGGTGGTGGTTCTTGTTGTTGCTGGTCTAATGGGGTAGACATTAAGAAACAGTTTACAAGTAGGTGCACTCTTTGAGGGTTTTAACTAGAGTTGGGGGTTTTCTTGCTGTTGGTTTTGCTTGAAAAGAGTTGATAAAGACGGGTGAAAAATGGAAACTTAAGAGTGCGTTTCCTTCAGTGTAGAGGTTTTCATGACGCTTGGAAAATGCAGGAATATTCAGGATTCTGAGCAGTGTTCACGTGTGGAATTAACGTGGGGAGAGAAAATGCAGTCTTAGTTTCTTACGAGTTAAGAAAGAAAGAGAAAAGGCGTGAGAAAGTGTTTTTGGAGTTGATCATAACTCAATAGAGGGAAGAGGAGAGAGAGATTACAGGGGGTTTGTCTTTATTTTATAGTTTTTTCTTTTTAATCAGAGACCTTTCGAAAGAATGAGGACGAGAGAGAAAAGCGAGGAAAGAAAGGTTTTGGAAAAAAATCAAAGCCCAAGAAAACCCCTTTTGAAAATGGGGAGGAGCTTTCTGGGCACCTTTTCCGGTGATTGCAAGAATTTATGCCATTTATTAGATTCAAATCACCAAATAAACAACCTAGTTCCAGACTTCAAGCCTAATGTCATTTATTGGATTCACATCACCAAATAAAAACAGACAGAATCCTACAATCTTGAGGCTTGACTAGCTACGTGTTCTTACCAGGTCATACTTTAATATGGGAGCAATATGCTCCTGCTCAAAACAGAGAAGCATATATAGCAAAAACCTTTTCAATAGTCGACAAATTACTCTCAACACGCCAAGCAGAACCTCTGTTGTATGGCAAATCATTACTTCATTTCTAAGATGTCTTTCCCTAGCTTCTCTGCAAAAGTTTTGCTTTAATTAAAGGTCAAAAAAGCTTTCTTTTTAAAAAAAATGTGAAAAAAGTCAGGAATTATTTTCTGAACTTTGAGTCATTTCGCCAACGCACCCCCAAATAGTGCAGCCGAAGGAGGGAGGCACCAATTCTAGTGTCATTGTGAAAAGCTTCCAAGCCACCATGCCTAACAATCTGGGCGATATGGGAGCATGAGTTATCTTAATAATCGTAACCTATCTCGGCTTTAGCAGGAGGAGGAGATCCATATGAACCATGACCACTTAAGTCATCAGAACCTCCTCCGGTTTTAGGAGATCCATGTGAACCATGACAACCCAGGTCATCGGAATCTCCTTCAAAACCAGGGCTTGGACGGTGACCGGCACCGCATGCTAATTGATGCAAAGACATGAAAAGGAAGAAAGCAATGATGATGAAGTACGAGAAGAGATTAGGACTCGCTTGCTCATGAACGTGAATGTGAACAACTTGCGCAATGTTGATCGTGGGAAACACTGGTGATTTATGTTAAACCAAGGAGAACTGGAATGATTTCATGTTTAGCTTATTAAGTGGCAAAGTTACTGTTTAAAGTGAATGAGATTAATTTAAGCAGATATTGCTTTCGAAGATTACACAACAGAGTTATAAATTATATGCTTAATTGAAGCACAGGGCACTGAATTGTGTGGCTCTTGTACCGGTGCATGATTCACCACTAAACAAGCTTGCTTAATTTTTTTTGTCCCCACAGATGGACACTCACCGGAAAATCTTATTAAACCACCACAGAGACCTCAACACTTCCATTACGATATGATTCAAAAGAGTCTTGAAAGTGTAAGCGAAGGAGAGATGAAGCTATTCTGGAGTCATTATGCAAAGCCCTTCTGGACAACATTTCTAACAATCAAGGATAGGTTAGGGCATGATTTAGCATAGTAAATGTAATTATCAATCTAGTCACCAGCTAAAGTAAAGAAAAGTAAAGAAAAGAAAAGGAGGAATGGAATGCTGAATTTTGAGAAAAGTTTCTGATACATTAAAAATTTGCTCGAGAATGTAACAAGTTGTCCAATAGCACTAATGACCTCTGACGAGGGCCTTAATTGCGTGGTGATTTATACGCAAAACAACATAATCCGAGTGAATACATTAGTTTAGCTTATAAAGTGGCAAAACCATTGTGTAGCTGCTAAAAGTGACCAGGAGTAAAGTCAAAATAGCAACAGTAAAGATGACTTTAATTAACACCAAATGACTTGAAAATTAAGTTAATGGAACCCACCATCATCAATTAGCATAATAACCAAGAAAATATTAGATTCATGACACAAGAAAATACCTCCGGGGCAAGATTTCAAAGCAGAATCATAAACTATTGATATGTTAATTAAAAAAAAAAAAAAAAAGCACCAGGGAAGGAAATTTGGATCTTATAATGGTTCGATACCTTCCAATAAACCTAGCTTGAGATTTTTTTTGCATGTAATTGTGTTCACCATCGAACTAATTAGGAAATTTTGCTGAAGCACCACTGAGAAGGTGGCGCTTCCTTACCGTGTGATTTGCCAGAGGGAGGAGAACAAGACCGGACACTACTTAACTGTTTCAACAGATATATCTTCATTTGTCTTCGCATGTTATAGTTCGTTTCGTCTAATCTCAAGACTGGTTCCTAAATTATCATTACGTGGAAACTCAAATGTTTTTTACAGCTCCACGAATGACATATAATCAATCAACTCAACTCATGTTATGTTGCAGTTTCCACCGTCTATCCAGGGTTGAGTCCTCAGATTTGATGGCTGGTGTAAGAAGTCACCTATAGGTACTTTACGCCCAATTATTCCGGATAACACCTGCATCCTCTGTATTGCTGTGGCTGCTGGCACAAAGTTATTGGATGCTTATTTCTCTGATACCATCATTGCATTTTCTCAGGGAAAAGAAGTTAACGACCCGTAGGCCTTCTACCTCCACGCGGCATTGGATCTGTCAAGCTTTTGCCTATTGCAACCCCCCCCCCCTCTCTTCTTCCTCATATTTTTTATTGATATTTTTTATTTTATTCTTGCAAAATGGCAAATCAATCCCCATTAGAATCACTAAAATAAACCCTTTTTTTTTGTATAAAAGACGTCAGTTACATAATCATCCGCTAGATGAGATCACAAGTTCCCTAAACAGATTCAAGTGACATATATATATTTAGTTAACAGACCCGCATTTCTTTCTAATTTGCCCATTGCTCCCTGTAAGTATACCAAGATTGCTAAGCTTCGTCATTGATGATGCAAAATCAGCCGAGAAAAGATACGAATTTGAACTGTAGGCAGTAACAAGTGCAGCAGTCCTTGGATCCCCCATCAGAGCTTGATCAGATTCAAGAAGGCCAGTGCCGTTCACGAGGTTCACATAATAAGCATTGTCAAATCGGTATGTGCTTGCATAGTCAAGAGGAGCAAGATTGCTGTTTGATGCATCCTTATTTGGACACATGCCTTGTAAGTTTGTCAAGGCCGAAGATTCGAGTGTGGGGTCAGGCTTGCCGCTGCCTTTGAAATCAAAGAGCCTCCTCTTGAAGGTAAAGCATTGAGCAAAACCTATGGTGTGTGCTCCTGTAATTAACAAGAAACTAATTAATTATTTGTGTCCACGGTATTAGAAATTAGTAAAAAAGTTATGTTCTGCTCATTGGGTTTGTGCTGTCGCCAAAACTTTCGTCGTCAAAAACCCGAGCTTAAGAAATTTATAGAAGGTAACAATGGATACATATATATGACGACAAAATGTGGTCGTCTAAACCAATTAAAAGAAGAGGTGCCGCAAACTTCGTCGCTATAATTTAAGCTCTATGAATGCAAGGCATATATGGAATCAAACGTTCTGAATTGTGATCTGAAAAAGAACATCACTCCATTGACAGCTGAAAATCGAGAGCGATGACCAGAGAGTGAAAAGGGCAAGAACCTGAGAGGACTGCAACATCCTTCATATCAAGACCCTTTGATGTGAACTTGGCAGTGATGTTTCCTAGTGGTTCAATAGGTGATGGCAATTGTTCGTTAGCTGCCTTCTCACTTGCAGTCAATCCATCTCTTCGGCCAAATGAAAGAGGATAATAAGGCCCTCCTGACTGCACCAGAAAATGAAGTAAATGGATAAAGATTTTAGAACAAAGAACAGAATATGTCGTAGGAGCACGATGAATGAATAAAGAATATGAGCAATGTTAGTACCAAAAGGACAGATTCTCTTGCTGCAAGAGTCAATATATCAGCACATGAAACAGTTGACGGGCAAGCCTTTTCAACATCTGCCTTGATACTTTCAATGACTTCATATCCTCTAGCTGAATTACGGTTAGGAAAAGCGTTCTTCTCTCCCCTGAAATCAATCGTGTCATCTAAAAGTATCGAAGCATCGCAGCCCTGTAATTAAGATCATTAAGTAGGTCAATAAATTTTAAGTCATGTGCATATAGTATTATAGCCTGCTCGATCAGTTTTGACCCAAAATGAGAAATAAATCCAATCTCTATCTATCCAGTTAGTCTCAATTTCTAACCATGTTAAGGGTGCAATCAAGTTGCAGGTTCTGAAGGCAGAATAAATGTGCACGCAGATGAACTTGTGTGTATCCTTTTATGTTAGTAAAAGGTTAAGAGTGCTTCCTGTTAATAACTTGTGTGCTTGTTTCTATACATATTCATTTGTGTATTTCACTTATTTACCACATTAAAAGAATGCAGGTAATCTCTTGGATTTGTGGGACAAGCCAGTTATAAGCAAACACAACAAGTAAATAGATGAGCAAAAAGACCGAGTCTAGCAAGATTAGACTGCCGCATAAAGGCCAGAAATTTTCCCGAGAAAATTGACCCTGTGACAAGAGAGAAATGGATTATTAAGAAGTAGCATTACGTTTACAAAGCAGTCATGAAAATGCAATCGAAGGAGGGATGCAGCGATTCTGGTGTCATTCTTGAAAGCAGCCCAGACACCATACTTCACAATCATTCCCAAACGGGGGCATGACCTGTCATAGTAATTGTAGTTGTAGTTGTAATCAATCTGACCACTAGCAAAAGGGAAGGAAGTGACTAAGTGAAGCGAAGACAAGCAAAGAAACAAGGGAATAGTGAAGTATGAGAAGAGTGTCTTAGCCATTTGCATGTGAGTGTGAAGAAGCTGTGCAATGCTGATGGTGATGGCCTTTAATGCGGGGACCTTGTACTGATTTATAGGGCAAACAAAGATGAGTCGAAGAGAATTCATTGGTTGAGCTCGAAAGTGGACAAGCCACTGTCACTGTGTAAAGCATGGTTGTTGATCAAATCCAACAAGTTAATCTTGAAAATCCATGATTTAAAAGAGTCTAGCTGTACAAGTTTAAAAAAAAAAAAAGTCATTCGCCCTAATCCAGTTGAGTCACTGAGAGAAAATATTATTTTCTTAAAAAAGATAATTAACTCGAATTGAATTATATTTACACATTAATGATCCCTTATTTCTAGTTCTTTTCTAGATACATATGAACCAAATTTAATCTTAAAATGGCTTTGAATAAATGAGATTAAATTAGTGCAATAAGCGCACTCTTTTTTGTTTTTATATATTTACAAATAATTAATCTTAATTACCAAGACAATGTAATTCGAGACATCAACGTAATTACTAATTTAACAAGTTGATTAGTAAGCTTATTAAATTAATCTTCCACTTCTTGAGATTGATCACATCAAAACACGTCAGCCCTTTTATGTATCGATCATAGGCTTTATATATAATGGGAATCGAAAGGTTTGATTAAGGCACGAACATCTGTATTAAACATTTAACGAAATCAAATAATCAGCCCTCCATAAATGACTCTTAAATACAAGGAAATGACTTCATGAGCCCAGTTAATTGCCATCCACGACCCTTCATTAATATTCTTTTGTTTTTTGCCCTATATTAATCACGCAAATATTAATTTTTTTTTAATCACGTAAGATATTAGATTAATGAGAGAAAATACCTTGGCTAGATCCCAGCTACAAGATTATTAGAGGATATAATCATAGATTACATGTTTCATGCACGGGTCTCCACTGAGCTTCACTGATAACTAACGAAGATCACTGTGCCCATGAACTTCGAAAATTTTATCTGCACCAGCTCAGACACTTTCTTAGGATCTGATTTGCCAGGATAGAGCAATGCACAAGTTGGACGCGGCTCAAGAACATATATGTAATGCTTTTTATAAAGGATGTAGTTAAATTGAAAAAATTCTAAATTTGCTCATAAAATATTATCAGTTTGAATATTATAAATTTTAAAGTTATTAAAATTTTATATAATTATTAATTTTGAAATTTTAAAAAATTAATTAAAATGTGTATCTGAAAACCCACAATTAAAAAAAATAAAAAGAAAGAAGAGCATATATGTAATGACAAGAGCATGCTGTAGTTAGTGACATATAATTCAGGGACTGACCTAATCATGCACTTGTATACAAAAAAAGTGATAACTGAAGAATTTAATTCGCACTCCCATCAAGTAAGACAAAACTATGGAAAAGATATAGAGATATGGGGGTGATAGATTAAGATTTATTAGTATTTTTACAATTCAAAGACATCCACTATAATTTTGAGAAAGAAGTAGAAGAATCTTTGCTTCTAGATACAAAAAATAAATCTAAAAAGTGTGATTTGTGCTTGTGAAATTATGAAGTGATGGAGTCAGTATAATCTATCTGGCTTGTCGTGTTTTGATTTCTTCAACCAAATATGGAACTGTGCAACGTGAAGGTGATGTCATGTCTTGTTTGCTGTGGTTTTTAGCTTCCGTATACTCTTGATTATGGAGTTTTTAAGGAGCGTTTTGAAGAAGATGAAGGGGATAGGGATAATAATAAAAAAAAAATGAAATTCTTTTTATTCCAAACACTTGAATTCGACCTATCTTTATTAATTGATTCCAGCAACCTTAGCTATTTTATAAGATTCATATATACATGTGCTCTTTTTAAAAAAAAAGTTAAAATGTGACTAGGATCTCATATTAATAAAGGATATGACAGTGAATTCTAGAATAAGTCAACTTGGTAAAAAAAGATAAGATAACAAAGATACTATATGCTCATAATATCTAGGTATAAAATTACTAATTTAAGAGTGGAAGTACAAGTATCTACTTGAGTGGTGAATCAATTGTTTTTTTTTTATGTAATTTAAATTTTTAGTCTCAATTTTATTTTGTATTTTTAGAAATTTTGATGTGATGGTGTTAAAATATTTTTTTTGATGTATTTAAAAAAAAAACCATAAGAATAAAATTAAGATACTTACATCAACACTTTCATAAATCGAAAGTGTAACGGGATGACCTTTTATACAACAACATATATAGTTTATTACAGATAATATTAATGTTGAAATGTACAGCTGCACCTAGATCATTGAATATTCGTGGTGTGACTCTGCCAAATTCCTTCATGACAAAACGATGGCAGGAACAAGAAAACGAAAGAAACATTGTTTCTTCCATTGGATGAAACTGCAGAGGTGGTTTTATTCTAAAAATGGAATAACTCAGAAGCGGTTATTTTTTGACCAATATAATCTTGACATGTTATCTTGCGCAGGTTAAAGCTCAAATGAGAAAGATGATTATCTCTTCTTGTCGGCAGAGTCTAATTGGATTTGAAGTAAAGTGACTCATATGGCAGCATAAAATATGAAAAGGGAACAGAAAATTGGGAAAAAAAATCAAAAATCCCAATCCTAATTTAGTCCTGAAAGTTTTTTTTTATCTCAATTGAGTCCCTTTAGTTTTGTTGAATTCTTAGTTTCAAACACTATAGAAATAGATTCATTTTTATGCATAAATGTACACTTATTTGAATGAATGGAATTGAGAATTTTCTAAGCCTATGAAGACCCAATTGAGATCGAAAACAGGTTTAGAGACTCAACTGAGAATTCTATAAATATAGTTAGGGATTTATCCAAAAATGGAAACTAAAACTAAAAATCCTGGCCCATGCAGGTTTCGAACCTGCGACCTTCGCGTTATTAGCACGACGCTCTAACCAACTGAGCTAATAGGCCACCTTGTATTTGGTGGAAATTATTTACTATTTTTACTATTTTTATTTGCTATTGTCTTCTCTCTCTCTCTAGAAATGGACTCCATATGGAGAGTATAAAATTATTGTAATATGTGCTTGTAAAGTAAAAGATAACAGCATGAAATAGAGTGAGTGAGATTATCATAACAAAATTGACAGGGAGAGGGAGAGGATGCATCCCTCGAATTCTTTATTCAGACAGTTTACATAGGAATAAAGGGAACTGAAACAACACTCCCACCTAAAATGACATTCAAGAAAAACACTGCTATCATGCTACAGTATTTTTCACAAGACAATTCCATGCTACACTATACACCTCAAATTATTAAGAAACATTGGTGATGCCTGAAAAGAGTAAATCAGACTAAACATTCTACAAAAACCAATTTCTTGCTTCTTCGAAACTACAAAATATAAGAGCAAAAAAGTAGTGACCGATTGGTCAAAAGGGGGGAAATGCACATTATTCCATCATTGAGCTGGTCAGAGCTGAAGTAATCAATGGCTTGCCTCGACCCACAGTGAAACCTTTGGTCCCATCAGGCATTCTTGGACTCTTAGAAGCATGTTTAGCAGATGCTTCACGTTTAGGGGTGCTGGCACATTTTACAGGAGCAAGCAGACCTCTGCTACAGTTGATTTGACCACGGCCTTTGCCCTTGCCATGGCCTTTTGCCGCCCATGCCTTCTTTGATGCTCCTGAACTATCTTCAGCCTTAGGAAAAAAGTTTACAAGGCGTTAATATTTAACTTATTGTTATTATATTAGACAACTGGTATGGCTAGGAAAATGATAGATCAATTCTATGATCCTGGCAGACTGAGGATTTAAGATATGTATGCTTACACATAGATGCCACGATAAGACTAATTAGACAAGAGAAGTTGCTCACATGACTCTCTGTGACGGATTCTGAATTGTTTGGTTTGAAGGTATCTACAGTTGATTCATAATGAGGTGAATCTTCCTCATCCCAAATATCAAATTCGGACCTTCTGCCCCTGGGGAGAACAGATTTTGGCTGCAATTTTTTTTGGACAAATAGTAAGCTACAGTCTTTTGTTGAGCAGAAGATGGTGCAAGTAATAGCTTAGTTTATGCATACCGAGCATCGAAGCAGCAACCTTACTCTAAGGCCTTTCCTCCAATTCCTTTCATCATTCAACTTTTCAGCCTGTTGAACTTAGTAGAAGCTTTCAATTTCATTGCATAAATAAGAGAGATTTAAAACCAAATTTACATAAATATGCATTAACATACCGCTTTCTCAGCTATTTTTCGGGTTTCAAGTTCCACAAGTGCGTGCAGCTAGAGAATATAAAAGGAAAAGGAATCATGAAAATTTTCCTTTTAACACTATCCTGGTTCGCAAAGAAAATGTGTCAATTCATGTTTAATACCTTATTGGTTACAAAGAAGTCATTTTTAGCCCCAGAAGAATTGGATTCATGAGGATGGCATATTCTGATGGTTTTCACACTGTTTACAATGGCAGTTGTTAACACACAGTCATAAACTTGATGTTTTCTAGAATACTAGAAACAGAAATATTAGCGTCCAACTCATAGACTTGACCTTCCAACCACGCTGAAAATCTTCTGGACATTTTGATGAGAATGATCTTCTGGCAAATTCTCAACAGCAACAATACGAGACTGCAGGAAGAAAAAACAACGTATTGCATCAGGCAAAACTGTGTGAAAAATACTTTCGGATCATGTGTCCAACAGAGAAAGTCTGTGCTGATTTACCTGCAATTCTTCTCTATCTTTATCAGTGAAAGGGATTTTACGTTTGACCTTCTTGCCATCTTCAGTCAGGGACTTTAGAGCATCAAGGTAACAACAAAGAGAGATGATCCCTCTAGATTTAACAATTCGACTTTTGATAATTACAGAACAATGATGAGGCAATTTAAGCGAAAGGACTTACAAGTTTTGATGAAGACTTGAGTGCTTGAGCAAGCGAATCGTTATCGATAACAAGGGACCGCATTTTCTTAGTTGAAGCAATAACAGATATTGGCACTGCAATGCAATCGAAACATATGATTAGAAATTCGAGCTACCACAGCAGAAAAATACAGGTCGATAGAGAATACTTCAATGATCCTTACCATAGCCTTCAGGATCTTTATTAATGTGTTTCGACATCGATTCGTTAGCAAGAAGACTCATGTCACTGAATTGGTACTCCACCTATTTCAGACCCAAACAGTTCTCAGATTCTTAGAGCATTTCAAAACTGGGACTCGTTATGAATAGAACATATGATGTTCAACGTAATTGCATAATGACTCTAGTGCCAAAAACATGACACGTTGTTAAAGAATGAATTTCAAAACAGCAGACCAGATGAAGGGAAGAAATCGGCATCGACATAACAGAAGAAATAGACAGCTTAAAGAAGATTATTAGAAGCCAAGCAAGATTTTGGTATTCCAAGGTTTTACAAAGCTTTTAAAAATACTTTGTTTTATTGTGTCACCATTTCAAGAAAAGAAAAAACTTCACAGCACCAAATCATGTGATTGTCTAATGAACATAATTAACCCAATACAAGAATAACGAGAGATGAAATCGAGAACCAACAGAAAGTAGGACCGAAAATGAATTTCAACGGAAGAAAGGAACCTGTTTGATGATCTTTTTTCGAAGATCGTCAGTGAGAACATCGCTATTCTTGGTGGGGCAATTAGGCATTGCAGCAAGATTTGGGTTATTAGAGATCAAATAGGCAGCATGGTCTTGGTTCCCAACACAGAACCAGTCAGACCCTCCAGCAGCAGTGGCACCAAGATAATCAAAGTAAGGATAAAAATAACCTGATGTAGGCATTTGGGTTGCAGTGGTATGTGATCTTGGCAAAAACTCAGGAGCCTGGGCGTTGAATTTAAAGGACACGGGACCGCTATCATTTTTGGGTCTGGTTGTTTCTTTCATTTCTTTTTCTTTAGACATTTCTTCTTCAGGTTGTGCCTGTGCCATCACTACTTATTTTCTTTGCCTCTCTAGCAAACAACTTTTTTTCCTGATTTTGTATGGTAGTCTGTGTTCTCTCTCACTTGCTCCTGAAGTTGAGCAACTGTAATGTCGTGATATTGAATCCACATTTAGCGCCCAAGCAGAGGTATTTGTGGCTCCATGCGTGCGTGTTGCTAGTTTTCTTATTACACTTAGCCGTTGCTTCAGGGTTTGACCAGAATTTTTTGAGGCTCGTGAGTTTGCTCATCTGAGAAATTACCAAATGGATCATGCCACCACTACTCTCCCTCCCTCTCCTAACATTTTCCTAAAACACCGCTTCTGTGTGATACATTTTTGTTGCAGCTGCACAATTGGGCCCATGATAATCCACAAGGGTACAGGTCCAGGCCCAAAACGATGCGCTATCCAGCGTTTTCGGTTGTCTAGAATTGGCGTTGGGGCTTAAGGCCCGGCCTAAAATATTTGGATAAGCGTCCCGTTTACCGTCCATTGTGTTGGATCAAGACATGAGCTTCCAGTGTTATCATCCCAGTTAGAAATTCAAATATAACAATAATAAAAAAATAATATCTGTGAATGTAATTTAGATTTGAATCATCTATTTAAGATTTAATGGAATAAGGATTTAGTTTTGATGTGTGAAGATTAAATCAAGAATTTTGATTTAAATATAGCGTCAGTCCATCTTTAATACAAAAACTAAATTCATTAGCAATCGAATCTTGGATAAATCTTAATTTTATACATTTTTTAAAAAATTGAAATTTTAGATGATACATAAATCCACTCACCAATCAAACGACTGTAGTATATACACTTCTTTTGTTTCACTATTGCATGTAATACTTGATTTAACCATTGCATTTAAAAATAATTATTTATAATTAGTTACTGGGTTTCAATTTATTTTTTTTATTAAAATTTGATTTTTTTAAAATTATTTTTATTAGTATTTTAAATTGTTTTAATATGCTGGTATTAAAAATATTTTTAAAAAAAATATTATTTTAATGTATTTTCAAATAAAAAATATTTTGAAAAACAATTTCTACTATACTCCTTAGCACCTTTAAAATCATAAATTTATCTTAAGATAAGTTTTATTTTTAAATTATTTTAATATATTGATGTTAAAAATAATTTTTTTAAAAAACAATATTATTTTAATATATTTTCAAATAAAAAATACTTCAAAAAATAATCTCTTCTATATTCCTAAACACCCTACAATCATAAACTCGTCCACAGACAGCTTCTTGCTTGGTCATTTGTTAAGAACCCTAGACATAAATTCCTTTATACAATAAGTAGCTGGTTAACCTTTCTGCTTAATACTTTTTTTCGGGGGGGCTTGCCCTTTTTGATAGCTTTCTCCATTTTTCAAGCTTCCTAATTATACCACACCTATCAAGAATCATCATCATCTCTGCCTGGTCTTTGAAGGAAATCTTCGACAGGGAATGGTTATTATTTTATAGGAACAATTATATATATATATAAATATTGATTAATCTTGTAGCTATCATGTGGGCAGCTAATGTTCATAGCCACCGCATACATTCTTCCATTCTATATCGTCTAATTTATAAAAAAAGAAACGGGATAGTCCTTTGATTTGAAGAATCTGATGTATAAAAACAAAATAAATTAAGTTTGTTAACCTTATTAGGGTGAGAATTTAATGAGTGGTTCCATCATTTTCCCTCGCTTCTTTCACCAAACAATTTATACTTATTGAAGGTAGACCTATCTCTGTGGGCTCCTTCATTATATTTTGTCTATGAGATTCTCTCTATTATTTTGTTTCTGAGAGTGACTCTTTTGTCATGGACCCAGACCCAGATCAGCCTTGCAATTGATTGTGCTTTTTCTTTTGCCCCTCTCTCTCAAGAAAAAAAAAGAAAGTGGGAAACTGGGTTGGGTGAAAGGATAAAATCTAGGGTTTTTTAACAATTGACCGAGCAAGAAGCTGTTTGGAGACCACATGATTCAGTCAAGCTGCAACAAAATCATCCAGACTGATAAGATTGATTGTAGCTTTTAGAGCTTAAACTTGCTTGTCTAATGATAAATATTTCCCAGAAAAGATTTTTTTTTTTTTTTGAGTTGATGAATAAAGAAAGAACAGCCTAAATACGCTTGATTTTTTCCCCCTGTATTTACCAGAGGTGTGATCCGCAATTAGGCCTAGAGTCATTATCAATGGTGGCCAAATCTCTTGCTTCCCAAACAGACCTTATACAGTGTGCAAAGAGAAAATGAGTGCGTTGGTGAACTAAAACTGGAAGAATAATGTCAACTGCTTGCTTGTCAATCTTATCTTTCTCCTTGAACAAGAATCCTGATTCCAAAATAATTGAGTGTCCTGGACATAATCACAAGAAAGTTAAGGAATAGAAACCTATAATATTCTCACTAAGATAAGTATTGATCTTGTCTTGTCATCATGTACAGCCAAAACAGCATCAACAAAAGCAATTTTAGCATACATTGAAACCATAATTTCTTTGAGGCATGTTGAGGTTCATCTCGGTCAATATAATAATGGCCATGGAGAACAGAATAATTCCCAACATATCATCCTAACAAATACAAGTAACACACCAGGCATCCAAAAAAAGCAAAGGGTAGCTTAGTGAGTGACCGGATATTAATCTGGCCGGGCCGGCAGAGAATGTAAGGTGAAGAAGCTGACACCCTTTCCTCGTGTATAAAATATAAATCTCATTTTTGGTTCTGCCCTTCTTGCAGGGCATCCTGGTTCTGCTGTTTTTATCTGGAAGAAGGGTAACTAAAACGGAAAAGGAGGGGGGGGGCGCCTCCAGTGATATCATCCTCTTCCAAACAGGGGAAAGCAGTTCCGATTAATGTGCCTGAGGCTGATAAGACCTTCGAAAATTCTCTGTCAAGCTTTGTAAAAACACAGAGAACTATCAACATTGAAAATGAAATATTCCTGACTTCCTGCTCAAGTACCTCAGGGAACAGGCAAAAATTACAGAAGATTTGGAATCCAGCTATTATTCTGGGTGAACAGTTCTGGCTGCGTTACTTCAAGATTTATTTTACTCCACCTGGTCTTTCAGGCAACCAGATTGAGGATCTATTATGGTTTTCCACATGACAGTTCTACCTTCAAGATTTTCAAACAATAGAGAGAGTACATAACATAGGCATCGATAGGTCAACGAGAAGCAGGTCCATTCCATTGAATGAAGTTCAAAGTGGACAGTAGCATGTGCTAATTCCACCTAAGCTTCAAACCTAGCTAGCAAAAAGAAACTGTGGAACGATAATCTCTAGCATATTCATTCCAAAACCTCATATTTGCTGGAAAAGCTTAAGCAAACACAAGTTCTAAACAATGATATTGGGAAACATCGACGATATGAAAAAAGGTCTTGTCTATTCCATGAACACAAAGGGTGTCTTAGAAGTTTATACGAATTCCGACTGGATACAGAAACTCAATTTAAGGACAGAAAGAAAGCTACTCCTGCAAAAATTAACAGCCTCACTCATTCTCAAGAACCCTTCATTTAAATTTGTAATCTTTCTAGTATTATTTCTATAATTATATAATCCTCCCATGTATACTTTATCTGCAAAATTCATGGAGGACAAACTCTATACATCATCTTTTCCTGATCTGTGAGTATGACTTTTCCAGCTGTATCCCTCAGATTTTGCATCTTCATCATCCTCCATGCTATCACCTCCTGTAGTGGAGGTCCCTCCGGTGTTTACAGCTAGCTGAAGAGGACCTTGGGGGGAGCCAGACTGGGAACTGGTAGCCTTTGAGGAGTCACCATACTGATCTTGGGTCATCCACAAACCCCCCAAAACAACAACAGATTGGTTTGCAGGGGCAGCAGCTGTAGCTGGTGTCACTCTTCTTGTATGAAGTCTGTATTTCTGCAATGCCAAGAAAGTTCCATGAGAACTGAGAAAACTTCATATGACTCTTCCAATGAGATGAAGGAAAAGAAAATCGATTCAATGCATAAAGCATTTTCTTTTCTTTTACCCGTGCTTCTATAAATCATACACCATGTGAAGGAGACAGAATTGAAAACTCACTTGCAAATGACTCTTCACTTCATCATTAGTCAAGCCATCAACTTGCATAAGTTCTCTAATCTGCTTTGGAGTAGCGGCTGCAGAATGTCCAACAAATTCAAATTAAATGCTTAAGAAAAATGGATCAATGAGCAAAAACGCGATGCAATAAATGAAATTTTCTAATTTCAACTTCCAATAGATAAATCAAGTTTACACATTTTGTGATCTCTCGTCCCCATCCCCATGTTTCTAGACAAAATTATGATTGCACCTAAAATTCTTATCCATGATTTTCATCTTCAAGCCAAGCATATGCTATCACTTCGCATTCCATCTATCATTCTTCATCCAACAATATACATAATCCCACACTAACAAGATTCTCAAACCAAAAGACCTATATTCAAATCTACCATCATATACTAACCTTGAGAACCTCCAAGTTGCTGTAAAGCATTGACAAACCGGCGGTGCAGCTCTGGTGACCAGCATCTCCTCTGCTTCCTAGCAGTCTGCTGCTGGGATTGAGGTCCATTTCGTAAATTTGAATCTGAATTAGGGCCAGAAATAGTGGAAACTGATCTATTACAGCTGCTTCTTGAACCTGTCGAGTTGGATTCCTCTTTTAAGCTCTTAATCCCAGGAGTTGAAAGAGAAAGAGATGGAACTGGCAATTTCTCCTCCTTGCTTGATAAACCAGAGCAGGCTTTAAATGGCATAAACGTTCGTGCTGCAGTCCTGCCTATACAAGCCTCGAATGCATCCTCGTTTCCATACTGATTTCCTTTCTTATTTGTCTAAACAAAAAAACATATAAATAAATCAATTCCAACTTTTTTCTCTTCTTTTAAGACTCCAGTTAGAAACGAATCACATGAACTTCAATCGTGGTTATTATTGTTATACCTTAGATTCTAATTTGAGATTTTGTTTTGGATCAAACAAGTAATCAGTAGAGGGATGATGATCATCAGCATTCCATAATTGAACAGAACTCATCCAGTTTTTCTTGTCTTTAGAGTCTTTCTCCTCAATTAAACCATCATTTTCATGATCATCATCATTTTTTTTCTTCAATGGAATGAATTCTTCTAATACTGGTTGTTGATTTTTTGACGCTCCACGTTGCATTAGCTCCTCCCTCAAAACTTGAATTGCTGCAACAAGAAAAAATAACAGTAAGAAAAATGAGCATCCCCATAAATAAATAAATAACCATCCTAGTCTTTTTCTCATTCTTTAAGCTAAAAGGAACCCGTTGGTAAAATATCATGAAAAACCAAAGACATTTTGAGATTTTTTCCATAGATAAAACTCTTGAAACTGAAAATCCAAAGCACCCCATTAATCAAAACCCATAAAAAAATCCATCAAATCCATTAAAACATGTTTCAAAAAGCTAACAGAACAAATCACAAACGTTAAAAAAAAATTGCACAAACCAACCATCATTCAAGAGGAGCATGCAAAGAGGCAACTCTCGTTTAAAAGCATCGATCTTTCTCTTTTCCTCTTCTAAATCTTTAATAAAACCATCCACTTTCAAGACCTTCACAGCAGAATCACCGATCACCGAAACCTCCTTGAGAAAATCGGCTATCGTTTTAGGCAAAAAAGGCAATGTTTTTGCTGTTGAAGGCCTGACAAAATCCAAGCTCAATTCAGGTGAAAGCGAACCCATTTTTTCTCTTAAAAAAAGAATTAAACTTTATGATGATGTTTTGATAAATCTCTGAAACTAATAAGAGGAGGAGGAGAGATGGAGAGATCTGCACATATATATAGAGAGAGAGGGGGGGGAGAAGAAGAAGTGTTGTTGTCTTGGATCCTGAAGGGTTATTTTGTCAAATACAGAGAAAAGACTAGAAGAAAAGAAAAGAAAACCCCAAAGATTCTGTTTATGCGTTTTTTGTGTTAGCATTTTAAATTCACTTTCGTTTCTCCGCATATTTTATCTATTTATCTTATTTTATTTCTAAAACTATTTTACCTCACCCAAATTCCCCATTTATTTGGTCCCCCAATTTTTCTATTTAATCAACTTTAGTTCTATCACTTTATCTGATGTTTTGGTGAAAGAACCCAGTGGTTGAGAAGATCAAGGAATTGAGGGGTATAGATACCAAAATAAACAAGATTGATAAGTAAAGGGACCAGATAAATAATATAAAACCCCTAAAGCCCTTTCTTTCCTCAAAACTCTTAATAAATTTAGATCTGTTGATTGTTCTTCATTTAATTCACTAATCAAGCAGTTAATCATGTTTAAGTAAACATGTTCTGTGAGAGATTCTCTGTTAATTTGCCTTTTCTTTTGGCTTAAGCTATCAAGATCTGGACAGGGAAAGGGGGAGGGAATGGTTAATTATAATACATCGAATATACTGTTTTTCTTTTTAAGAAAAGAAAGGAAATTACAGTAAGTTTATTATTTTGTAACCAACTGATTTATTCTTACTAAAATAGTATATGCATATCATGTTAAAGAGGCTGATTCTTCTCCTCCAGAGCAAGATCACGTGGGTCTGGTATGAGTTTTTATCTTGTTTTTCCGTTCCCTTTTTTAGAAAAATAACAGCAATATCTCTCTTGATTTAAAAATTATATATTACAAAACATTGCTGGTCTAAAATTTGTTTTTCACTTAAAATTAAATTTTATAATATTTTTTATCATCTTAATCTACGAATATTAAAAATAATTTTTTAAAAATAAAAAATATATTATTTTAATATATTTTTAAATAAAAAAACACTTTAAAATACAATAATTATCACATTCTCGAATAAATATTTTAACTTTGTTTAAGATTATAGTTGTGGTTATTTTTTAAAGTGTTTTTCGTGTTAAAATACATTAAAATGATATTTTTTATTTTTAAAAAATTATTTTTGAAATCAATGTATTAAAATGATCTAAAATATATATAAAAAATTAATTTTTAATAAAAAAATATATTTTTTAAAATATATAAATTTTAACCATATTTTCAAACATTGCAAAAATCAACCATGAAACTTCCTGGCATCCTCGTGCAGGGAATTTTTTTCCGTGCGATTCCAAACGCATGGTCAACAAGCCAGTGCATGATAAAAATCTATTTTATAGACCATATAGCCCTCCAATATAAGAGTTAATAGCGGATTGTCTTGCTTGCAAGAAAAGTAAAATAAAATAAAATAAAAATGCAAACAAATTTATAACCACCGCATCAGAATTGTGACTCAACTTAGGTGAAGCGAAGGTCTTTTCAAATAATATTCACCTTCCAAAAGTATGGAATAATATTAACTATTTTCTATCTTGGATACCAAAAAGAATAGTATAATTCTTACATACCAACAAAACTTTCTTATTAATTGTATTTATACCATATAATGAGGTTTTCTTCTCATTTGCAAGGCATTACTTAGTTAACGATAACTATGAGAAAATAAAATAAACAAAAATAAAAGTTGCGGTATTTTTACGTGACTAATATGATTCATGCATCTACTAGCCGATCTGTGAATTCTGGACTTCGAGTAGTAAAGTTGGCTGGAATACACATACCATTTTCAGATAAAGAAAAAAAAATCAGCACTTTTATGATTATTCAACATATATTTGATTAGAATCCGTTTAGCATGATTTTTAAATTGTAATTTTTAACTTTAAGGTATAATTTAAAAGTTATTTCTTATAAATAATTCAAGCAAAAAGGAGTTAAAGCATGATTTTGTTATAAATAAGTTAAGAAAAATTAATTTTTTGTTCATAACCCAACACATTTATAACTTTTTTTTTTGAGTAAAAAACTTAAAAAAATCAAATCAATTTAGAAAATCATACCAAATTAACATGACCCTTGAAATCAATAAAATTTTAAAATAAAGAAAGAAGTCAGATCAATTGGGTTTTTAAAAAAATCAATAGAATTATCAGATCAATTTTAACACATTCTCTTGAGCTGCTTTCGTCGTGCTGTGTATAAACAAGTCAGTAGAACAAACCCACTCAACAAGTCGATGTCACGGCTTAAGAGTGAATAATATCTATGATGCGATTTTATCTTTTATTTTTAAGAAAGTCGCAGCCGCCCCAGGCAGAGTGACCTCACACGGTGGCGTTTCAACTCAAAACTCAGATTAAAATTTAAATCGACGAGCAGTACAAGCTGGGAATCTCCTTTGTATCGTACAGCGAGTACATCTTAGTTTTCCCTTTTACTTTATTCCACAACAAGAAAATGTTTTTCTATTCTATTGGCTTTCTAGATTTCTCAAGGGTTGTGTTTGCGTGGCTTGAAGGTGACGGTGGAAAAAGCACTGCCATTTCCCACCCACTTGTCGATAAGTCGTTCTTCGTGTGCAATATTTTATTTTATCCCTTCAATCTTTCAAAGACGACACGGCAGTCACTCACTATCTTTTTTTTTGGGACAGGTTTAATTACATGGTTATAAATTTTCTGTTTCCTCTGAGTTTAATTAGGATGAGGAAATGCTAAAAATCAACCACAAAATCATGCTCTTTCACTCAAGACATTGGTTTGTTAATTTTTATTTTTATTTATTTTAGATTAATATATTTTTTATATTTTCAGATATTTACAGCACGCCATCACTCCATGCAATACTTTTTTTTTATTATTAATCTCACGAAACAACTATAATGGATCTAAATGTAGCTTTATGTATAAAGTGAATAATATACCATGCGCAAATTAATTCTGCTAATCAACATCAAAACACTGTTCAAGAAAAACTAATCCTCAAGGCAAGCTTAGGGTAGCCTTTGAGCTCCTTGAAAGCAAAAACTTTTTTTATAAAAAAACGGTGCAAAACCAATGCTCGAAGGCATCGCCCAAAAGCATTGGATCACCGATGACGAGCTTGCTATTAACTTTACAACTTCAAAACGCGCTAAACTAGGTCATTTTTCTTTTATTATATATATATATATATATATATATATATATATATATATATATAAAAACGAAAATGCTTCCGCCCCCCCCCCCCCCCCCGCCCCCCCCAAAAAAAAAGTCAGTCTAAAAGTTGTTGAATTGGCCCAGTAAAATATCTTGAATCTGCTAAATTGACACAAGCAAGGGAGCTCTATTATAAATAAATACATAAACCCTTTTTTCCATGTTTCAATTCTTTGTGGTAGAGGTCAAGAATCATTCATTTCCTTGAAGGGAACACTAAGAGGCCACTGAGATAGAATATCGAAGCAAATTCTATATCTTAATCACCTTCTTTTGTGCTTTTACTTCCTTTCACAGGTATATATATTAGTGGGGCTTGTTCACTTGCTATTGGAACTTGCAAGATTCTTCGACGTTTTCGTGGTTTGGTACTGCTCTTTTCTCCATTTTATGGAGAAATCACTGCCTTTTCATTCCATTGCTTTCTTTACTGGTGGATTAGGAGATGAAAAGGAAAAAAAAAAAAAAAAAGTTCCTTTTGTTGATTCCAAAACCCAATTTCATAGTCATCTCCGCTCAACGGTCCAAGCGCGGCCGTCTGTGGAATCTGGGTTTTTTTTCTTTTCTTTCCTCGATAACGAATCTGGGTCTCGCATAAAAAGGTTGGTGTTGCATTTGTTTATATCTATTACTTATACCTTAATCTTTTACGACATGTTCTAGATGTTTTTGTTTAATTAACAATGTGTGTATGAATAAAAAAAAGAACAGCTGGGTAGATTAGATAGATTCCCTTTCGAGAAAGGGACACGACATTACACGTAAAAGACCGTATCGAACACACCTCAAAGCCAATAGTGTGGACTTGTCAAATTCTTAGCATGGGGTTAAGCTTAGAGATAAGGAATCTTGAGGATGATGGGTGTGGGCCCAGTTCTTGATTTTGCCAGATTTTTCAGTTGGAAATATATGTAAATATGTTTGGAGAAAAGGAAAAAAGGACAAGCTTCTTACAGCCACTAGATTCCCACATTTTTCTTCCATAGAATTAAGAATCTCTCTATCCATCAAGATCAAACCTGTCAATCACTTTATTTAATATTTCTTTAATTACCGTGGGAACCACTACCCGTTTTGTAGAATTGCTTCTTCTTATCTTCCAAGACTTCTTTTTTTAAAAAAAAAAATTATATCTTCAACGATGAGTGTTGAACTATTTTCACCGATTAAAAGTCGAATGCTTGTAATAAAACACTCTTTGTTTTTATTTGAATCATCGTTTTACCCCCTTGTTAATTATAAATCAATAACAGTGAGTGAATCCCCCTTACGAATCTTGAGCTTACGTGATTTAGATGTGTTCTTCACTCCCTCGTATTCAAGCTAAGATGCAAACAAGATTTAATGTCAGATTATTTTTCCTATTATTCGTGTTAAATTTAATTTCAAGTAGGACCCAACAGAGCCAGTGATTTGAATAATTTAATAATTTATGGGATAGATTCTTTTTTTAAAAAAAGAAAAACCTGCCTTTATTTATTTATTTATTTTGGAACTTCCACTTAAAAAAGAGTGTAGCCTTCGTATAACTTTAAAAATCTCTAATTTTGATCCCTCGTAAAATTCAATTTAATTTTTTTCCTGGCAGTGCAATCCTTTCATTAAGGTTTCCGGTAGATAACGAAATCTCACTCTTAGATCTATAAAATCACGATACACTTGTCTTTTAAAAAGCAGATCATACTCTCTCTTTTTTATAATATATAGTCGATTATATTATAAACAGTAATCTCGTAGATAGCAAGAAAACAAGAGTAGATCATACTTCTATAACGTCCAAAGATTTATTTTGTCAATGGAAGAAACCCTCTCTTCAAGTTTCATTCAAAAGAAAATTAAATAGTAAATTTAAAAAATTTACAAACAAATCTAAAACATTTTTTGTGATTTTTACTTGTCTTTCAAAGAGAAAAATCTGGAAGTGATTTTTCAAACAATGTACGAATCTCCTTATAAATGACTGATCAATAAAAATTCAACGGGCAGAAGGACTTTTGATGCATGGAAGCCAAGCGCAAGATATTGTGGCCATTAAAAAATTTAAATTGACTGATAATAATAATAATAATAATCCATTAAATTTACCCATATTGCGTTGAATAGTATTTTGTTAAAATGTTTATAAATTAAAAATTTATCGATTTTTTTTTTTTTTTAATGTTAGATCATTAAAATTATATAAAAATATTTAAAATATTAATTTATTATTTTTTTAAAAAATAAATTTAAAAAATATTTTAAAAAACAAGATCGAAGGAGAAACAAACATTCATTTCATGTTGAAAACAGCAGCAAGGCCATTATAGTCAAATTAACGAAACGTGCCTCTCGTCTATTGTGAGGTAGGGTTTAATATTCTTCTCCAATAGAGGTCAAAGGGAACAAGGTTCTCTTAATTCTGCCTCTAATGAAAGGTAATGATGGCATTGCATTAATGAAGAGCCAGGTCACAAGGGATCCAGAGTCTTTGAACCCCAAGAAAAGAAAAGAAAAATAATAATAAAAAAAAGTTTGGTCATTTCAAGAAAAGATGGCTTAACAAAAGTGGAGGTGTGGAATTTACTATTGAGAAAGGGAGGAAGGAGAAAGAGACGAGGTAGCTTGACCATGTGAGCTGCCCCGCAATTTTTAATATATTTGATGGCCAGGCCAGGCCGAGGCATCATCTTATTCTAGAGGATCCCCTCAGGAATCCAAGAAATGGTATCTGTAACTTTCAAAAGTGTTCATGCTTATCTACCACCATAATAAAGATCAGAAGGAAAAATTAAAATTAAAATTAAAATAAAACTGAAACACCCACCCACCTTCTCTGCCTCGAATTGAAAGGAGGAATATAAATACAACCGAGGACTCCGCACCCCATTCTCATAGATTATATATATGCCCATGAAAGTCATAAAACAAAAATAAACGCATCTTTAATTCGAGCTCTATTGATGAGAGAAGCAGGTTTGGTGAGGACTATTATGGGGCGCTTAATGTTTTCTGTCGAGGCAATTAAGTATGGTATTTGCATGCGACGAAAATGTTCGATCATTTTCACCAGAGCATCATAATGGTAAAATTTTGGCTCAAAAAATGATTGGGGCAGTTTGTTATTGAATCCGGATCGAGCAGATCATGAGGCTTGATCAAGATACTAAACACACACAAACATTAATATTGATTAATTTGTGGCTAATCAAATACTATTGAATATATTATAAGTTGATTGATCTTCGAGGGAAAAGACTAGTATTTATTCAATAAATGACACGAGTAAAAGACTGTAATTACCGAATTAATTTGCAACGAGACAACTCTTAAAAAGAGGAATGATCATCATTTCGATGATGATGCAGGTCGACGCAAAAGTAAAAGAAGGATCAAAATTGACAGTAAAAGTTCCTTTAATTACCATGCACGAAATCCACACTCGGAGCACGCTTAAATCTGTCCAGATCTATATTTCTTATTCCCAGTTTTTACATTTTGGGTTTAACTTCCTGTAGTTTTCTAATTGCCAGGTGAAAAAACAGACAGCTAGCGTTGCAGATTAAACTGTGTAAATATATATCATGCATGCAATATTTGATGGCGTGATCCAGCTAGAGAAACAGCCATGAATGTTATAGCAAGGAGCTTAATTAGTAGTGGGCGAGATTCAGTGAATGGGGCAATTCTCTTTCGTTTTCAAGAAAGTCACAAACCAAATTGCATTGAATCCAGAGAGAAACAGCGAATCAAGATACCTTATATAAGGGGCTTTCGAACAGGACACACACGATATCCTTATCGCCCTCAAAAAGCATCTTTCACGTGATGACAATTAATTGCTCGTGTTCATGGCATTTTTGTGACCCCTTCTTTCCTGAGTTATTAGGGTATCTTCTTTCTTGTTATATATTCTCTCGCTGCCCTTGTCAAGACGGAATCTTTTTAAATAATGGAGGTGTACAGTTTTGACATCTTTTTGTTATTTCTTTTGGGAGGCTCTTCTCGTCATTTAGGGTTCTGGTGTCCTTGTCTGCTCTCAGGAGTTGAGTAGCATTATTGTTTGCTCATGCTCGGTCCTTGAAAGAACTCCACTTCTTCCTGGCCCCATGCCCTAACACCATCATTTTTACCCCTCCCTTTTTTGACATCTTACCCTAATATTTAAACTCTTTGAGAATGCCTCTTTGCAATTTTCCCAAGGTTTATCATTATTTGGATAACAAACAAAGCCTGGTTAGTGGTTGGTTCCCCAGCCAGTTGAAACTGTTCTTACCATCCACCATACGAGATCGATTAGCTTGGACTCCAATTGAATGATGTCCATTGGCGACGATGATTTTACTTGGAGAAAGTTTGTTGATCGATTCTTCTTCGGCATGTGCCTGGATTTGAAGTTTTTTAAATTAAGCAACGATGAAGAAATTAAAAGAATGGTAGACCAACACGATTGAAAAGTTACTAAGAAAATATAATTAATTAATGGATCGAAAAGTTAGTTAAGAAAACATATCAGTCGATGGCTTTAAAACATATCTGACACATTTATTAGAAATGAAGAAAGATGAACAATGAGAATGCCACAGTCCCCTCCCATACTCACTCCATGCGCATCTTGCACAGTGTAATGATCAAGTCCTATGCCTAGAGTTACAATCACGTCCATGAGAGGAAGAGGACCAGAGAGAAGAAAGAAAAAAGGCCACTTGCCGATTCCCAAACTAAATTATGACGTAAACATCGATAGAGATAAGAGAGCGCAGGCAGCATGGTCACAATCGTTTCAATTGCTTTACAACTGCATCCAATTAGAATTTTGAAATGATATGAGAGAAACCACCCACAACACTCGAATTAATGGCGTTGTTTCTCTAAAGCATCACATCTCAAATTGTGTGATTAGTCAAGTATTCTTGAGTTGTTACTTCTTTTTTTCAAAAAAATATCTTATAGATGATACATCCATACACCAACTAGTGTATAAATTACTATAGAAACATTCAAAAAATAAAAATAAAACCACTAGACCGCGCCAGGCTAGATGCCAAACTGCGCTCAGGTTCTTAATTCAAATAGAAATAGTTGTGAAACCAATTATCTCGATTGTGATAACAGCCTCTTGGAGTACTCCTAGACTCCAATTGAGCCTAAAGCCAAATCAGGTGCAGGCTTGTCCTCCAAACAACGAAGAACTAGTTATGATATTGTTCAAAAGAGGAACTGGTGATGATGATGATCTAAACGAATTCCATGAAAACCCTACTTGCTAGTTGGCCTTAAATGTGTGTGTGAGAGAGAGAGAGAAGAGAGAGTAGAAGTTGACAAAATTGGTGGGTAGAGAGAGAAATAGCAGGGGAAAGAATAAAAAAAAGCAAAGCGGGTGGCAAGAACGGGGGACACTGTCGGGGCAAGCGCGTAGTGGGTAGATATGGGTTATGAGGTGGAGAGAGGGGAAGAGAATCGGCTCGCCACATAAGAACGGCGGTGCTTTGAACGAATCGAATATGAGCGGGTCCATCCTGATAGATTCTCTCTTTTGTTTTTATCTCCACTGTCTTTTTTTATTAATTATTTTTTTAAATAATATACTCTTAACACAACATGTTTGTAATCAACCGTGTCTCTTCGCCCTTCTATTTTGAGCTTATTTCTTCCACGTACATTTCTTCCTCTTCATCAAATTACAATTTGGAACCCACCTTTTCACAAGGAACGCAGAAGAGAGGGCCTCGCGCCCTTGTCCTTTCTGTCATTCTCGCCTTTTATTTCCCTATGCACTAACGCCAACAGAATCCTCTCAGTATACAAAAAATTATTACTAACTGTTATATTTTATGATTTTGATCACATCAAATTTGTTTCCATGTCTTTTCCAAAAGAGTGGATGCTATGGGAGGTGGTGAATGGTGAATCTCAGCTTCCACTAACATGTGTGACACGCGAGTGATGTAAGCTTGCTGCCATATCATCAGAAGAACCAAGGAAACAAGAAATATAATTAGTGTGAAAACATGTTGTCAAAGTATTGGTCCAAAGAGGAAAATGGCAATTGAGAAATCGGTCCATGCCCACCATTCCAGAAAACAATACAATTGTAGTAACATAGAAATCAAGACAGCATTTAGCCATTTACATCCCCACCCCTAGCAGAAGCGCAAGAGAGACCACAGGATTCCACTTTCAAATGGATAATCAGTCAAGACAAGACCCTGGGGCTCACATGATTTCACGTGAACTACAGCATTTCCTCATTGGCAAAAGTTCTCACAATGATGCACAAGTGACTTGAAGACGTGACAAATGCTTTCTTTTCACACCATCCACTAGTGGGAACCTTTTTCGCAGGTTCTCCACGGAGCAAACATTCCTGATCCTGTATTCTTGAATTGAAAGATGCAGTGCAGGCTTTGCATTCCAACTCTTTCAAGATACAGTGCTTCACAGAAGAAAAAAAGATTCGAGGTCACAGGTTGATATCTTTGGTGTAACCAGTCCTCAAGGTGACGACCTTTAATCAATGAGTTTTGCTTATGCTTTATTCCTTGGCTATCAAACACGTTTTGGAGGAAGAAAATTCCAAGACAGTCATGCAAAATGATACCTTTAAGCAATGATGGGTCCAACGTAAAAGAAACATGCCATTTAACGCTATCGCGGTTTTTTTGTGTACATCAGACAGATGATAAGTCTCTAAACTCAAAAGACCCAAAAGAAATAACTGCCACTCAGAGAATGTGACTATTTTAAGGCAAATATCAAAACATTTATGCAGAGATTAGGGATGGGGTGTTGATTGACAAGGAGATCGTCAAGCTTGATTCCGCAGAACACATTCTTAATCTAAAAACTTTTCAACATTCTTCCATGTAAAATTTCCTGCAGGAAACCTTCGAATATTTGCACCATGGCAGCAACACTTCAACTGATGAACTCAGCATTTCTTTTTTGGCATTAAAAACAATTAATAGCATTCAAGTTCCATCACACAAGGTCACAATAAGGGGATTGATATGTCATGCCAGACTATTACAACTCATGAGCTATCCAACATTCTGGCTAGCGTCTTACACCCCACCAGTTTGATTGCACAGAGGACAAAGGAACATACTACATGTTTGATAAACAAATCATGTTGCAAGACATCAAAAATGATGTGAAAGTTTCCTCGACCTTATGGTGTCCTAGCAAGACCACATTGCATGACAAACTTATTTTTCCATGTGGCCACAACTTATAATTCAAACTCTACTTTGTGCAATTCTAAGAAAAACCCCCGTATAAAAAGCAAATCAAGTATAGGAGGTAAACTAACTGGCCCCCAGTTACCACCCACGTCCATGACAAAGTCAAGAGAATCTAAAGAACAGAAAAACAAAAAAAGAAGGTTGAAAGAAAACCTACTCAAACAGAAGAGGAAATGGGGTGGAAATGCAAATTTGAAATCCTTTGATGAAAATTAGTAGAAAGAACTTGTATTTTGCAAAACTATTTCCATTTCTTCAACAAGGAGCACACAGGCTGCCAGAGCAAAATGAAAAGGAGTAAATTCATCTCAAGCAAAATTCCCACTTCTAATGGGCTCAAGTTAAGTACATGGAAGCCACTCACTGCTCTGTCTTGATAAAATGCAATGACAGGAGCTTTGAGGCTGTGAAGCCATTGAAGGAGTCAACCTCAGATATTTCTTTTAGCTTCTTGCGCAAACAATTCTCCTCTTGTCAACTGGATCCTTAAGAAACAATCATAAAACTCTCAGTAAGATAAAGGTGCAGGTGACAGAAGTCTAAAACAAAAAAGAAAGAGTAAAGCTGATCATTTACCAAATGCATCAATATGATACAGCCAGAGATTATCATAAGAAAAAACCCAAAAAAAAGGTCCAGGGCTTAGCAGGGTCATGAAAATTAAACATAACCATACTTCAAAAGTACGTGTTATGTTTGCTAGTAGCAGAAGGGTGGCAGGCCCAGTCATGACTGGAAGTGTCTTCGGCCAAGAAGATTAATTTCATCAGTACCATCTCAGGGGGTTAACTTCAGATAAAAAAACATTGAAATTCAACCTCTTAGGATGTGATTTGCATTTATAAATTAGCTTCAGCTATCTTTTCCTCACTATTCATTAACACCCCATATGATTGTGGATAAATTAAAAAATTGGCACTGAAAGATCATTGTTTTCTCTTTTTGAAAAGGAGGTGCATTGCACTTGTAAGTATTCATGCCTTGCAATTCAGATACTGAAGATCTCCAAGTTACCAGCACTCTGATTGTTGTAAGGGTGCATTTCGCAATTCGTAGCAAAGTTGATCTTTCCTTATCTTGGTGGAGACCAAATCAGGGCTAGATTTCTACAAGAAAATAGATAAACCATGTAACTGAAGATACCCTCCTCCACTCAAACAGCTTTCTTGAAAACTTCAATAAAGATCGTAGGATGAAGAGAAGATTCTGAAACACATGCACACACATCCATGCACATACACACACTCGATTATATATACATTCAACATGTAAACAAGACATGGCACGCACAAAATTTAAGCCTTGGGTCAAGCTCAAACTCAACACAAGCTTGGCTGGTATGAATGTTACCAAGCCAAAAGCCTGCTCATAATATTTATTATTAGTCAGTTCTCACTCTCTTATTATTAATTGTGACCATCAGTCCTTCACTTTATTCTTTGTAGTGTATCTATATTTGCTTTATGCCTATAGTCACAAGCTTATTTCCTGAGCATGATATTGTGCAAGCTTTGCCAACATGCTTGGCAGCAGATCAATTAACTGAAGTTGGCAAAACAGTGTCCATGAAAAATTGTTCTCTACCCAACTTGTTCACTGCATGAAGGTTCAGTTGCTAATGGAATTTATGTACATTCATGGCAGTTACATATGAACATCAAAATTATTGAAAGGTCAGAACAAAATCTTGATCAGGAATTTGAAGGGGAGCAAGGAGATCAGAAATACCTTTCTTCTGCTGCTTTTCTTTCTTTTTAGGTTCATGAGGAACTGTACAGTGAGAAATAACATATCATCATTATTAGAGGTACAGGATTAATGCTCAATTTTCTTATGCGAGTAGATTGTGCAACTACTGGGAGAATAAAAGTACCTTTCTTCTGCCGCTTTTCTTTCTGTTTAGGTTCATCAAGACCTGGACAGTGAGAAATAACAAATCGTTACTATTAGAGTGCCAGGATTCATGCTCAATTTTCTTATGCGAGTAGGTTGTGCAACTACTGGGAGAATAAGAGTGTTGGTATAGCTACTAGTCTCACCTTCTTCTCTTCCTTGTTTAGTCCCCTTTTTCTTTAGTGAAGAGTTGCTTGGAGCTACGAGATCAGGACAAAACATTTTATTTAAACTAAAACATTCTCACGTTCTCAGTTAATAGAGAACTCCATTTTTTTATGAAAGAAAAGAGAATACTTGGGTTGTGATTTAGTGTTAACATAACAAAAGAAATTTGCACTATATTTTTGACAACTGCAATTCGATAAAATCAACAATTTAATGAGAAAAGATAAATGAGAAAAGGCCCTATTCAGTGCTTAAAACACCTAAATTCATTAAGCTATCTATGATACTCAACTCCACTAACCTTAAGTGCAAACTAGCTGGGGTCATCTACATTTAAATTAGAGTAAGCCAGAGGTAAGAGAAAAGAAGTATTTGACATTTTGCCAGCAACTAATATGGACATACAGAAGTTCCTGGCTCATTTAAAGTTATTCCAAACATGCTTTAAAACTTCTTCCTCATAGCTGATCCATCAATTCTTTCTAATGATAACTTGAAAACCTTATCAATTATGTTTATGGCCATTAATTAAGGTTCACAAAATCTTCCAGATAAAGCAAAAAGAAGAAAAGCAGTATGGAAAATGAGAAAATGTACATTGATTGAATCAAAACCATGCAACATGTGCAAAGGGGGATATCCCTAAAATGTTTTAATCATTCATCTAAAATATGTGAGCCACTAATCAGTTCAAAAGCTGAAAATTAAACATCATGAAGGTTTCCAATAGCCCATTGATAAAAGAGATCCTCTTCGAGAATGGAACAAAAACTACAATATTTTAATTATAAAATGCCAAATATTAAATTAATGTCACTCTCCTCAAGAAATTCACCATCTGTAGTTTGTATGAACTTCACGAGACCACCAATTTTAAAATGTGAGTTTAATAGAACCTTTAAAAGTTATGAAACCTAACTGGAGGATAAACTAGCTTACTCTCACTGAGATGTATAGTTTCAGTAGTTAGGATCAACTTCTAAGACAATAAAGACTGCCTGGAAGTTGAGAACTGCACTGAATGAGAGCACACGCATGGGTATGAGATATATGTTTGACACAACTATATTACACATTTTATCATGTTTTTTGCCTCGCTCCCCAGTAATATAGTTGCCTCTTCATCTTTAAGTAGTGGCAATCAGATATTGAAGCCCCAGATGCACGTAACAACAATTATCTCCATGTCCAAAAAAAAGAAAAAACAAACAGCCCGCAGAATACACCAGCCAAGTTCCTTTTTTCCTTGGACAGAAAGTTAGTCACTTTAAAGAAGGAGAACCACAACCCCTATCCTTATGTTCGTGAACTGAAAGGAGATTGTGCATGCATCACATATAAAAAAAGTTCATTCTGTCATTTATTGCTTCGAACAAGCAATTTTGAGATGTTAAAAAATTTAAATAATGCATGATTTGCTGAGATCCCCTGTTCCAGATTTGACACATCAATTAGAAGTATGTCTTTCAATATGGAGACTAAAAGCTAAAATTGATTTAAAACTTAAGTAAATGACCACCTTTGGTTTAAATCAAGAAAGCATTTAATTATGGTGAAGATGAAGGAGCTGAGGTTTCTGGACAATGGCATTGACAGAGGCTTCCTTAGTGTACTATAAATTGAAAAGAAAAGCTCATTAAGCACACACATACCATCTTCCTCATGGACAGCCCATATGTGTTTAGTCAACGCTTTATTCATTTGAAACATGTCAATGGAATCAACATCGAAAATAGAACGCAATGATTCATCACATATTATGTTTCGCTTATTCTTTGGATCTTGCAAGTTCTTCTCCCGGATATAGGCCCAAAGCTTCTTCACAACCTACCAAAACAAAAGGGAAAGGGAAAAAAGCAAGTAGGAAATATCATTTACAAAATGACTCCTAAATCATCATTCTGCAAGTCAAGCAAGTATCCAGACATCCGTTAAAATACCCCAGTTCTGGCCAGTTCTGGAACTCCGACAAACTCTTGAAGTTGAGGAGAAAGACTGCACAATTTAGTAAAACCACCTCCTCTTTTCTTAACATCCTCATCCACCTTAGCCGACCTACTGGATAAGATAAGATCATTCAGTCCATAGAACAACCACAAATATTCTATGTAATGGAATGAGAATGCTATGCTAATCCTAATGTTTTCTAATATCTATCTAGGACTGCCAGTCACAGAAAGCCCCATATCATCCATTCAGTAACCATACAAACATGCAGAAAGGTTATGAAAACTAATGCTTTTCAGCACCACAACCAAAATTTCTTCAGGGCATGAATGGCAGGAATTTGGCTATGAAGAGCTAACCACCTCATCACTTTCAGAGGTGATATTTTAAGGATGAAGTTGCTCTTAGTCATAAAAAAACTCAACTCCTAAAGTATCCATATCATAGGTTAAAACGAGCATGAGTAATTTCCACTCTTTCAAACAGAGGAGCATTAGGAACCTCAAAATAATGGCAAACAAGAATAGCTCATGGAAAAAAAAAACAAAAGAATAAAAAAGAATACAAGAAACCCACCGTCCTTTCTTGCTTCTTTCATTACTCTCTTTCTTTACCTCTTCCTCGTCATCCTCTTGTTCCCCTCCATTGTCTCCTTCAGACCCAGAGTCGTTAATGTCTTTGCTTTTTTCTTTTTGCTTTACACTTTCTGATAGTTCAATGATATCATTGGTCAATATATCAGCCAACAATCATCTGATGACACATTAAGAAGAGATCTCTAAAGGTAAATAATTAAGAAGATTATAATGTACTGTAAGGAAATAAAGTGGAAGTTCAATTGGAATCCTGTTTGTAGTAGTTGAAGTTGAAAGTGCAGAAAATATAAACATCCTAATGTAGTCCAAATACTGGGGAAAAAGATTGGTTTCCCCGGAATAATAAAGTGTAGCACCACAGCCAAAGAAAAGGGGAGGAGGATGGTAATATCAACCCAGGAAAGGGAAAGATAAAAAAATCATAGTCAAAATAGCTGAAGAAAAAAATTGTCAAACCAGTCAGATTATAAGAAAAACTCTCCCGTCACATTTTTTTTTTTTTTTCCTTTTTTCTGGGTATATAAAACTTACGCTGCTAAATTTAATTGCTAAAGCAAAATAATCCAGGTTTCCAAAACTAACAGAAAACAAGTGTACATACAAATCCTAAGCAACCTTACATATTGAAAGCACGAAGATGCTACTACCAACCTATAACAACTAACCACCCATTGTCCCCCACAGAATGAAACAAAAGAGAACAACTTATTCAGGAAAGTACCATTTTCTCCAGTTAATGGCCAGATATGCTTGGACAGGGCTTTATTCATTTGAAACATATCAATTGAATTTACATGAAAGACAGCGCGCAATGCCTCATCACATTTTATTTTTTTCCTATTCTTTGGATCCTGCAAATTGTTTTCACGGATATAGGCCCAAAGTTTCTTCACAACCTGGAATAACAAAAGTAAGGCGAACAAAAGTGAGATCCTGATCCAGGAACTACCACCTGGACTGACCTCCAGAAATTAATCATCTTGTTGGTGATTGGCATACCTCAGTTCTGGCCAATTCAGGCACTCCAACAACTGCTTGAAGTTGCGGAGATAAGCTACTTAACTTAGCAAAACCGCCTCTTTTCCTCACCTTTTCTGTCTTGTCTGACCTAAAAGACAGATAACACAAGAGTACCAAGCATGATTAATAAGAAACCTGTATCTGGAATGATTGGCTATCTGACATGCATTCAATTCAAAATGTAATGAAATAAGCACCTATTTTCAATGCGCGCGCGCGTGTGTGTGTAAATAAAATAAAATAAAAACAGAAATCAATCAAGCCTATGAAATGAAACTCAAATATTAGGAATTCAAAATTAACCCCCCTAAAATACAAAAGAAAGCCAGTGCAAAAACTAGAAGAAAGAAATAATCAATGAAATTATAAAGCACCGAAAGTGGAGATGATACACCCATTACTAGTCCGCCATTAAAAGGTCATTTCTTATCACTCATGAAAGACAAAATGGCATTACTAGACCGTATTACTTAAATCTACAAAAAGGCCACCTCTCTCATATTCACATCCCAATATCGAACCAACAGACACAAAAATTCATATAATTTCACTTCCAATCTAAACTCAAAGTAAATCATATACAACCCTCACATCTAACATCATCCCAATTTAATCCCAAATAATCTCTAAGTAGCTTCACATGATTCATTGCCCACAATTAAACTTGGTGCTTTCATTTTCTTATAAATTGAAACATAACAGAACCATAGTAGAAAAACTAACTTTAGCCTATACGACTCATAAGACACAAATGTGACATTTCTTGACCTAATTAGAACTACATAATGACACCACAAAAAACATATCCCAATTCTTTAAAAAAAAAACAAAGTCGATCAATTTGTACATAAATGATAAACAACAAATCTCTATATCTAATTTCCAGTTCCGAGCAATAAAAAACCTAATTTCCAAAAAAGAAAAATTACAAGCAATTTCCACATACGAGCAGGGTTAATTTCATTCATTACACACTATATTGCTTGTTTAACAAAAAATAAATAAATAAACAAGACAACTTTCGAAAAAAAATTACCCCTTGCTTTCCTTTGTCTCACTATCTTCTTCTTCTTCTTCTTCGTCTTCTTCTTCTTTAATACCGTCGTTTTCATTTTCATCGTCTTCAACGGTGTCGTTTTCGTTATCTTCATTTTCTGTCACATTCCCTGATTGACCATCTCCTTTATTTAGGGTTTCAAGAAAAGTATCAATTTGCTCTCTAATAAACTTTTTTTTCTCCGATAAATCAACGCCGAAATCCTCCTCTAACTGCCGCCGTATACTGCCGGCAGTGGCCGTGTCTAAGTCCGAACTCCGGAGTATTTCACGGAGCCGGACCACGAGGTCCGAATCCGACACCATCGATTCTCTCTTCTCTTCTCTTCTCGGACTCGGCAACGATTTTCTTTCTTTATTTTATTTGATTAATTTTTTATGTTGTTTCGGAAGTGGCGTCGGTTTCTCATGCAATGCAAGGTCAGGTGGCGTATCACGCAAAAAGGCAATAGGTGTGTAGGGGTATTTCTAGAATCATAAGAAAATGAACCTCAATTCACACCTGAAAAGTATGTACAACAGTACAAATGTGTAAATTGTATTTAGAAATGTTTAAGTGATTATAATTTAAAATAATTTTTATTTAAAAATATATTAAAATAATTTTTTATTTTAAAAAAATTATTTTTAATATCAAAATATTAAAATAATCTAAAAATATATAAAAAAAATAAATTTTAATTTTAAAAAACATGATCAATGTTCCAAATATACCTTAAATCCAACACAACATGAAAAAATAATATTCCAATGGTTTCAACCCATTTATCCATTCATTGGGATAATTCTAATTATTTTTTAAATAATATATTTATTTCTCAAAGATATACATTATCAAAAATTATATAAAAATACTAAAATAATACTAAAACAAATAAAAAATGCTCCTTCATTTCTAGATGAAACATTAATGATGGATCCTTGTATATAATTTTTTTTATAAATATTTTTCTTATGACTGAACCTGTGAAATTGGCATGCCCCACCATCCACATTCCACATCACCCGATCCGAGTTATTGAATAACATTATTTAAGTTTTTGTATTTTTGTTTACACAATAGTTTTCATTATTTTTTTTTAAAAAAAAAGGAATAAAAAACCCAATCCGACTGAATCCGACAAGGGTCTGAGCCTTGACAACCAGACCAAGTCCAAAGCAGGGGCAACATGTGGTTTTGCTGGCCCAATTCAAGCTACATCCTCCCACTGCGCGGTCCACCAGCACGGAGAGCCCTGTGCTGTTATCCTCAACATAAATTCCAATATTTACCTGTAAAATAAAAGGTAGATAAAGAAAACGGGGAAAAAAATGTATAACTTGCAGAAACTTGCCACAGATCCTAGATGAACTGTTCATAAAAACAAAATTCAGTGAAGAGCTTTGACATGCTACGTAGCCAGCAGAAACTTGTTCTCTACAGCTTCCCAGACAGGCATCTAACTGTCATGAAACAAATAGCAAGATAAGCAGTCTGCAAGCAAAGTCAGTGCTATCAGAAAATATTGATCAGGTCTCTGGTTTTTTTTTTTTTTTTTTTTTTGTGTTAAAAGAAGAATGTGGATCCCTTCAGAATATAGAACAATTAAGTAACATGCCGAAAGTTGAAGACAAATTTTCCAAGGAAGAAATTGCAGGGTCTCGGCAAGTACATATGCACTTCAGATTTTAAATGATGCACGTAAACAATTTCAGGATTACTAATACAAAGCCTAATTCTCTAGCACTTCAGAAATGACATGTTACCTTACTTCAGACCATTTTGCCTTTTGACACTAAAAAACACCAAGGCTGCACGAGCAGTTGCTCGTGCCTGTTCTCATTACCTTCCCCCCCTTTTTTTTTAATTTTCATAATCATACTTTATTTAGTACTATGACTGAATTTTGGATTATAGAGAAATAAAAATACTGGATTATCACTATTAACTTCAGGACTGAAGTATAATTCTTCAGCTTCCAAACCCACCCTGCATCTTCTTCCCCCTGGCAGTATTTCATACACTGTAAAAAACATAGATAAGGCAATGAGCCATAACCAAAAACAATCTAGTACAGAGCATATCACTTAATCAGGCCTCGTCACGTAATCCCATGAAACATTCAAAAGGTAGCAAGTAATGGCTGCGGAGTAAGGTAGGAAGTTCAAACTGGCACAAACCATTCAAGTCATAAGAATTACTTCCCATGTAGCAAGGTAACATGTCATATCTTTAGCAACTTTCATATTCAACAACTTTGATGCTGAAGTTAGAACTAAAAACTATAACATTAACATTTTGCCTAATAAACCCGCAAAAGGTCCTATAAACTGTCCATGTCGCTGTCCTCGGATGCCTCCTCGTCAAAATCAGACCCACTATCAAAGTTCATATTCTGAAGTTCTTCCATATTATTCTCCAAGGTAGGATCACCAGCTTTTAGCAAATCTTTCAAGTCATCTAATATATAAGGTTCTACCAATTTCCAGAACCATGTAGAAACGCTTCCAAGAAAACCTATCCAAAATACTTTCCCCTTTCTCTTCACCCTGCAATCCAGAGATTTTGATTTCAATGTTTTGACAACCCTTCCAACACCCTTAACACTCCCCTTTAGCTTCAGCACAATATCCCCAGATGATGTTCTGTGCCCTCCATACATATACCAGTATGCAAGAACCTGAGGTGACATCCACCTGTGGATTAGCTTTGGCAGCTGAGGTTGGCCTCTTGGCCAAAACTGTTCTGCATAGAAATCAAAACAAGAGTGCGAGATGGTACAAAATCTCCAAGGGATGTCATCGCTATCACTATCATCGCTAGGCTTACAAGATGGATGTAACCACTCATGGTACTGGCCATGTAAATGTCTCCTCAAAATGGAATGCATGATAGAATTCTGATTGAACTCGAATTGAATCATGTGTTTCTTCCCATCTGATTCGATTTGCAACCCACCTAAGAACAGACCCACTAAAATTTCTCTTTGCTCTTTGCTAAGCTTGAGGCTAATAGGCCTCCTTACCACTTTCCTGCTCAAGCTCAGAACAGAGTCAAGCTTTTCCATCAATGAGGAATCAATATCGTATTTCTTTTGGCACATTAGATCATATATCCTTTCTGCCTTCACATGGTATCCAGAAGAGAGGTATTCTCTTAAAATAGTATTGCATGATCTGGCATTGACACCAATCGCTTCATTATTGCGCATGTGGTTAAAAATCTCCTCAGCTTTGTCAAATTTACCGACTTTCACCAAAGAATCCAAGTAGATCATGTAGACACTCCGGTTGGGTCGACATTTCTCAAGGCATGCAGAGAAGGCTGATTCTAATTTATCGTGCAAGTTTAAATTAAGGTACATGTCCATTATAGAAATAAAAGATGGTGTAAGCGGCTTCATACCACTCTGAACTAGCTCTTGCATGAGTGACTCTGCAAGTTCCACTTCTTCAGCCTTACATAAGACTTCTATGATTTTATGATAAGGTGCAACATTGTAAGAACTTAAAACCCCCTGCATCTCTCTGAATGTCTCAAAAGATTTCATAGGTTCTCCTGCCTTTGAAAAGACTTCCATTCTACACACAAAAGCATGTGAAGAGAGACCTTCACCAAGACGGGCGAGTTTGAGCCAAGTCCTTTCTGCTTCCTCCACGTCGCCATCCTTTGCACAAGCTCTCAAGATGGAAACGAGCACTTCTTGGCTCTCCTCTACTCCTGCTTGCCTCATTTCTTCCCTTAGTGATGTCATTCTTTCTTTATCTATAGTGTCCTGATAGCTATGTAGCCAGATGAGACCACCATAAATATCCTTCTGCAACTCAAGTCCACATGTCACCAAATTATGATAAATAAATTCAGCCTGTTTGAGATGATGTTTTGCAATGACCCCTGGTTTGCTCACAAGAGCTCTAAACAAAGAATTGTGCAAACTAAGTCGTGGCCGGTACCCTCCCAACTGAATCATCCGATTGTAAATGCTGCATGCCTCCTCCAGGCTACCTTGAACTGTCGTACTAAGATATGCAATGACAAGTATATGAAAGGTTGATTCACTGGGAACGCGTCCCTGACTGATAATATCATCAAATATCTCCCTGCATTTCGCAAACTTTCGCTCCTTGCCCATGTAATCTGCTAACTTAGTGGACAACGCAAAATCAAATCGATACCAATGCTGCTGCATCATCCATTTATACACCTAACAATAACCAAAAGAAAAATCTCAATAACCAAACTCTCCCTTTCTCTGTTTCGCTCTAAAGATTTAGATAAAAACTCCAGCTTAATCCTAAAAGGTTCTAGCTTTACAACAACATAATTCACATGTCAATATCTCCACTATCATTTTCCTATGCGATACTAAATTTTAGTAATTGCCCGTTTAAATTAATATCACAACTCGTCAATTCTCAGTATCTAAAGATTCAATCATAGCATAAAAAAGACACTAAGCACTACGATTGTAGCGCTGCGGAACAAAAAATTGAAAACCCAGGTGTGATTATAAATAGTACCCTAAACCCGGTCTCGTTTTCGCGAATTCGAGTACAATGAACGACAATATAAGTAGCATCTTCCTGCCTTATCCACTTCCTCTGCCCATTAAGTATCCTCACAGCAGTGGCTGGCTTATGCGCCGGCAACTCCTTACACAACCACGCCAATTTCGCTCTCCTCCACTGCTCCGGCAACTCCGCTAGCTCCTTCACCTCCAGTGCCGGAGCATCCAAGTGCTTCCTATCCCCTCCAGCACCAGAAGATCCCAGTCCATCATCATCAAATTTAAAAGTTTCCCTCTCATTTTCATCAAAATCCAATATCCCTTCAGATTGAGAATCGCTTGCCAACTGTTCGACAGAAGTACTGAAACACATTGGGGTTGAAATTGGGTGAAGTGTTTGGGGGGTGTTAATGGGTTCGGGGAAGTGGATGCGCTGTTGTTGGTGGAGGGAAAGGGAGAGGGAGGAGGAGAAGAGGGAAGTGCGCATAGGTGAGGTGAGGGTTAGTATGTCGGGTACTATAGGGTTTAAAGGGGGTTTATTATGGTGGTAGAAAGTGATGAGAGAAGGGGCTTGAGCTCCTTTGAGAAGCATTGGATGTTGTTGTTATGGGTTTAAGCTTTCAGTTGTGACTAGGGAGTGGAGGGAAGGGGTATTAGTGAAGACTCGATAGGCGAGTATAGGCCAGGAAGCTCCGTTCCTTTGTTGGCTCCACCTTCTCCTTCCTTCCTTTATTTTTTATTTTTCTCTTCTTAAACGGTCATCAATACTCGCAGTCACATAACTTTGATGATTGAGAATTAGGCATGTCATCAATATTCAAAGTGATGTATTTTCTCTCCACGTAATTTTTTCAATTCGACTCCGAAATTATAATTTTGAAAATGAACCCGCTTTAACTTACTTTAGCTTTTGAAATTTAAAGATCTATATGGAAGTTCCTATATTGTAACTAAGCTTGTTTGGTGGTTGTAATTATTTTTTAAATAATTTTTTATGTTAAAATTTATGTTAATAATATTTTTTTATTTTTTAAAATTATTTTTGATATTAGCATATCAAAATAATTTAAAAATACTAAAAAATATTAATTTAAAGTTAATAAAAAAAATTTAAATTTTTTTAAAAATTTTTTTGAAACGCAAAAACAACATGCGGAGAAGGGGAGTGGAAAATGGTGATTCCAAGGCAAGCTAGGCTTAAAAAACACGAGTGTGAAGTCAAAAAATAAAATTAAAAAAATTAAAATTTTAGTTATTATATTATTTAAGTTAAAAATATAAATATTATTAAGAAAGTGGCTGAAAAACAATATAAAGTTTTTCATAGTATTAATGATCTTATTATTAGAATTTTGATGTCTTTTTTTTTCCTCTTAATCTTCTTTTTTTTATTAAATTCTATATCTTTCAAATTTAATAAAAAAATCATCCCAAGTTTATATGGATGGTCATGCTGCTGCTGAGTTGTGGACGAGATCTTTGCTAGTTCTTTAGAAACGCCCCATCTCCTGAATTCACTCACGATCAAGCCAGTTCTGAAAGTTCTCACCGCATTGGTTTCACTGGTCTGCCAGAAAGCTTGGAGGAGTCCCATGTCATGTGTGTTCTCTGATTTGGTCCTCGTTTTTTATTTTTGCTTTGCAGAACAAATTATCAGAAATTGCTGAGTAATTTGGCAACAAAAAGACCTAATAAAAGAAAAAGATTCAGCGATAAAAATGAAAAAGAGCAAAGAGTGGCACTGTGGATTCCAGTACAAAGAGTCGATGCCTTTTTCTTTTTCTTGTTAATTGTGTGTTTTTAGAACTTTGTAATTATAATCTGTAATAACGATCAAAATCTCTGGATAATGAAGGCCGAGCAAGACTGGATGCTGGTTGCTTTTCGATGCATGCATGGATGTCAGCTGGAAACCATTCATGTGATGCATTCGGGTACACGTGTATTCTTAGAAGGTCCATAAGCTTCGCTCCCAATCCATACACGTGGAACAATCTTTAGATTGGTCTGAATGATTAGGCTCCGTCCAGAGAGCGCGAACCAAGTAAACATAGGACTGTCTAATGATCTAATCAAGAAAAATATTTTGAAACTGAAAAATATTTAAAAAAAATCCATCATTTTAGTTTGATTTTAATTTTATAAACTAAATCAGAAAAGATTTAACAGAATTAAATCTAAATAAAAAAAACTGAAAAAAAATCAATCTAAACCATAAAATATCTTTATTTTATTCACATTAATTCCTTTATTTTTTAGACAAATCAACCCATTTAGTTTGTTATTTACAAGAAATGAGTTAAATTTTGATAGACTACTTAATATTAATTACTTTAAAAGTCAAGCATGCTAATTTACAACTTTTATTTTATAAATTTGCTCTCTAAAACTGAGTGATATATCAATTGATATGTTAATAGTTTACATAAAAAATTATGAATAATGAATATGTATTCTAATTTTTCAGAAATGAAATCCATAAATAACTTGTATCATTAAAAAAAATTATAATAATTATAGTTAAAATCAAGTCTTTTATTATCAAATTGCACAAGTTTTACAGGATATAAATTTAAAATAATAAAAATATTAAGATGCAGATTACTAGAATATATAATTTTATATTTTTTTAAACTCGTAAAATTAATCTGATTTTACTGAATTTGATTGACTTTATTATTTTTTAAGTTTTAATCTGATTTAACATATTAATTACATATTAACTTATAAAATTATAAAATTTTAAAAATCAATTCGCTTTTTTAACTACATGCATCGTGAACATGACAAGAACACCAGCAGTTTTTTAAACCTGAATTATATATATAGATTATAAAACTCAAGTTATAATCGTACTTAATAGTCGAGCTAGCTTTTATCTGTAATTTTATACTATAAACAATCAATGGATCCTTCTAGCAGCGTCCAGTGACACCCATCCATGATAAAAATACTAACAGATATAGTTTGAATTCACGTAACCCATCATGCTTCAATAACATATTCAGCAGTTTATTACATTACATGCTTGTCTGTATCCTAACTAGCGATCCTGCAGGTTTAAGTCGCACGTTTCCACCGTCTGGTTAAGACTATATATTTATATTCGAGCATGTATGGATGCGGCAGGATCACAAACCTATTTGGAGTAGCTAGCTTCCTTCCATTAATTTGTTTTTTTATGGTGGTAAGAATTAAATGTGAAGGCAGCCGAAGTTTGAATTCATTTACACACGAAGCCTACTCCCGGTGGTTTGCTTCAAGCTGGACCATCGGATTGCTTGATTGGATATACAAATTGACCTGACCTAAATCACGGAGCATAAATTAAGAATGTCAATTTCATTCTGTCGACCCTTAAAGATGAGCCACACAGTTGCACCAACTACCAAATATTTGAGCGCAGGCAGCTACCTTTATTAAATATTAAGGACTCTTTGCGACCGCGGCACAACTTGTAATTTTTAAAAATTAATTTTTTTTATTAAAAGTTAATTTTTTTTATTTTTTAATTTTTTTAATATGCTGATCTCAAAAATATTTTTTTAAAAAATAAAAAAATATCATTTTAATATATTTATAAATAAAAAGCACTTTAAACCGCAATCACAATCCCAAACATTTTGATACAGTGAATTTTTTTTTTCATTATACAATACCTTATTATTCATCATCTCACACATTATTATGGATAAATTATTCAGATATTTATGTTTTTTTCAAAAAAAATAACGATTTGGCTCTAGTTGAAAGCCAATTAATTTTAACTTTTTATAAAAATATTGAATTGAAAGAAGAGAGATTGAAATGAAAAAAACACCAAATATGATGGTATGCCATAAGTTTCGCAAAAGATATATTTTAATTTTTAAATTTTAAAAATCACATAAATTATATAATTTTAGTATCTCAATATTTCTCTGTTTAATTTCAATTTAAAAAATTATTTTAATTATGTTTTAGTTTTTGGCTGATGAAAGAGAAAGAAAAGTTGATGAATTTTAATGGTTGAAAGAGAAAAATATTATTAATAATAATTATGATCACTAAAATAATATAAATTTATATGGGTATTTTTATATCTTTAAAAATAATAAAAAAATATAAACTTTGGATGATTTTTTTATAAGAAAATAAAAATATGTAAATCATTAACTAGTGTAGAATTAAAAGCTGGCTCCAATTGTGCGGTGATGGTTTATCTAGGTGTTATCTATCTGTAAGGTGATTGTCCCGTGCTTCATAAATCACTTTTTTTTTTCTTTTTTCCCCAGGGATACGTTTCCTGTCCAGAATAGTAGGCTCTATATTCATGTCAAGAGTCAAATTGTACTCTGTGCACTGGCTCTCAATTATCAAAGAAACTCTTTCAATGTTCGTGGTAATTGTTATTCGCACACGTGGCTGAAGAAGGAGCGTGTTAGTTGCACTTTTTTTTTAAAAATCAAATAATATGATTATCAATACACATTAAAATCTTCTTCTAGTTAGTCTGGAAATATTTGAATTTTAAAAAAAATGTGTTTATTGTTCATTACATCGAAGCCATTTTGTGCAACAATTTACTGTTCTCAATGTTAAAATACAATTTAGTTCTTTATTTTTTTTTCATATTTTTATCCATTTACTTTTTTGATTTATTTCTTAGCCATGAGTTTTATTTTTATTAAATTTTATTGATATATGTTAAGAGATAAAAAATAAAGTCATCATAAGAGGTGGAGGGAAAAAGCTTCTTGTTGACTGTATTTTGGCCACGAAAACATTAATTTTTATGTCCATTACTTCATCTTAAAAAAATATTTGATTGAGGTGATTATGATCTAATTATGCTAAAAAAATGAACAAGGACTCGAAAAAGATTTTATTCTTTAGTTTTTTAAAGTGATTAGATTATGTTTCGGAGTTAGAATTGAAATTATGTGTTTTTTAAATAATTTTAAATGAAAATAAACTAAAATTTAACTTTTTTTATTCAAATATCCTAGAATTTAATTTTCTCAGACAACAAAATAACCCTAATTTATTATTGTTTAAACAAAAAATGACAAGCATTGTATAAGAAATTAGACTTTGGACAAAAAATACATTTCTTATTAAAATAAATAAATAATGAAAAAGGAGTTTTGAATAAAAAAATACATTTCTCCTCCTTAGATTTAAATCACCTCAACTTTTATGAATTTTTATTTTAATTATTTTAAGTTTTTATGTTGCAGATAAAAAAATCCAAGGCTATATGAAATAAGAAATTCATAAATAAGAAAATTTGAATAAAAAATACATCTTCTAATCTAAAACCTAAATAATCTAAGTTCTTTTTGTGTTTTATAAATCACCTCAAATTAAAACAAAATTAATTTTGAAAATCACCGCACAAGGCTTTAAAGGAGAAAGCAGGCGAGTCAAAGTAAAAAGGAAGAAGAGTCCACAATTGCTACTGTCTTCCTCCCCACATCGAATCCTTCCTTCTAAACCCAGAAAACTCGACCCTCGTCCTCGTGACATGTGAAGTTAAACCTTATCCAAACTGCAAACAAACCCATATCAGTCATTGCACTACCATCACCCCCTTTCAGACAAAACCCATATCATGAAACTTCCTCAACTTTTATGAGACAACAAAAATCATTGTCCAAGAGGAAAAAAAAGATATCACCCAGAGTAGTAAAAGAAGGTGTGAAAAGGCAAAGTGAAAGACACAAAACCCTGTTTTCTTTTGCTTATAGATTGAAGGAAAGAAAGAAGGCGTAAAGGGTTAGTTTTTAGAGGGAGTCAGAAGGAAAAAAAATAATGATATAATTAAAAAGAAAACTTTATCACAAGTTCTCCCCTCTTCCTCTCTCTTTCTCTATTATATCTCTGCAACTCCCATTCTCTAATTTAAAAGAAATAAAAAAAAAATGAAAAACCCATGAAGGGTTGGTGAGCTTTTCACGTGTTTTTTGTTCAAAAATCGAATCTTTTTGGTCCACGTATGGTTCCATTTCGATCTCTCTGGAAAAGGTTTTCTCTAGTGATGTTGATAATGTGAGTTATTGATTGAGCCTTTTTTTTTTTTCCTTTTCTTCTCGTGGATTCTTGTTTGTTTGAGAGATATATTTAAAGTAGAGGGAGTTATAAGGAGAAATGGATCGATCGGCGATGACAGTGGGACCGGGAATGGACCTTCCGATTATGCACGATGGAGACCGGTATGAGTTAGTGAAAGATATTGGGTCAGGGAATTTTGGTGTGGCTAGGTTGATGAGGGATAAACAGACTGATGATCTTGTTGCTGTTAAGTATATCGAGAGAGGTGAGAAGGTTAGTTCTATTGTGTTCTTTTATTTATTTTTGGTCTGATTTTCACTCCTTTTTTTTTAAGAAGTTTATTATGGGATTTTGAGCTTGCTTAAGTTTGTTTCTAGTTACAGCTTAATGGGAAGCTCTTAATTTAGTGGTTAATTAAATTGATTTATCATTTACGTTTGTTTGTGCGTGCTTGAGGGCTGATTTATGCATTTCTTTGGTGTGAATTCTATTTGTTTTGTTTCGATTTACTTCAGTGTCTAATCAGTTGTTTTGCTTTATTTCTATACTTGAACTTAGCTCCTTGCACTTTTTTTCTAGGTTTACAGGCTATAGTTGTTTTGCGATTGTTTGATTATTTTTTTTGGTTTTGGTTGATCAAATGTTTGTACTGATTTTACTTCTTAGATGCCTGATCTGACGAATTTTGTTATGAATGTGATCAACAAGGGGGTAAAAATTAGAAGCAAAAGCACAACTAGGCAGAACAATGACAGGCTATAAGAATATCACATATCGGCCACAAGTTTCAAATTAGGAAAACCTGCGACTTACAAAACCTGTATATAACCGCGAATTTTTGCTGCGTGCATGGCTATAGGTTAAGTAATTTGCCTGAGAAAGAAATGTAAAGAAACTGAATGTTACTTTTCATATGAAATAACTTGCCAGTCTTGGCCATTAGGTTTCTTGAAATCGGCCATCCATTTTTAGTTTGTATTCTGACAACTAATGTAGAGCCCATATCCAAGTTATTGATTGTGGAGTCATTAGGGATGGCAATTTGATCTAAACCTGATGGATACCAATCTGAATGAACAATTTTTTATTTTATTTTATTATTATGGACAATTACTTTACTTGATGGGTGATGGATAAGGTATAGATATTGGCAAACCCGACCTAGGATATATATTTGTATTATATAGATAAATATAGAACATTTATATTATTATTTTTAATTCAATAATATATATATATATATATATATTCAAATATATATCACTATTTTATTTTTTGTTGAATAACAAATAATAGTCATAAAATGGATATCCATATGGACACCCCAAACCTGATGGAAGGGGTATAAATATCTAAATCTTTTACTCCATGTGTAAAGGGTAGGGTGTGTATATAAAGAAACCTGACCTGGGGTACCATTGCCATCCCTAGGAGTTGGCATTCTCGGTTTTATACGGGAAATCTTTGTACTTGATATGCAATAATTCAACAATAGATAAACTAACCTTAATTTATTTTCTGTGCAACAGATAGATGAAAACGTGCGAAGAGAAATCATTAACCACAGGTCGCTTAGGCATCCCAACATTGTCAGATTCAAAGAGGTCTGTCAATTCCTACAACTTATTATTTTTTTCCCTTGACAAAGAGGTAGTTTTTTATTCAATAACTCAATGACACGACTATAGGTCATATTAACCCCAACTCACCTGGCAATTGTGATGGAATATGCATCTGGTGGAGAGCTCTTTGAGCGCATATGTATTGCTGGTCGCTTCAGTGAGGATGAGGTTCTTACCCAACACATAGATATGTTTTAGTGATCCTGATATTTTTTTTTTGTAATGTGCTCAGCCTTGTGATGCAGGCACGCTTTTTCTTTCAACAACTTATATCAGGAGTTAGCTACTGCCATGCAATGGTTAGTAAATCCTATATTATGCCTTTGTTTATTGTTCTTACTTTAGCAAAAAGTATGAGGGGTTTGTTGTGTTTTAATTTATTCCTTTGTGAAGCAAGTATGCCACCGTGACTTGAAACTGGAGAATACATTGTTGGATGGAAGCCCAGCACCTCGATTGAAGATTTGTGATTTTGGTTACTCTAAGGTACAAGAATCCTTATGTTCTTATTGTTGAAAATCCATAATATGATTTCTTGGATGTCTATAGGATCATGGATGAACATTCGTAAAGATTTTTCCTGTTCAATTGCTGACATAGTTGCATAATGTCTGTATCTGCTTTTTACAGTCATCTGTGCTGCACTCACAACCGAAATCTACTGTTGGAACTCCTGCCTATATTGCTCCTGAAGTGTTACTTAAGAAGGAATACGACGGCAAGGTAGGATTTCTGTTCTCTTACTTGATTCAACATGCATGAACTTATGGAGCAAGGATGTCATTTTCACACTACAACATGTGTACATTACAACTTGACGTTATACTGATGTCTTGCAGTTAATTCTTTCATTCAGATTGCAGATGTATGGTCTTGTGGTGTGACTTTATATGTTATGCTGGTGGGAGCATACCCTTTCGAGGACCCTGATGAGCCCATGAATTTTCGCAAGACAATCCACGTAATGTATCACCTCTCTTCTTTGCTTAGTATGGGAGCTTTGCTGAGACCTTGACAAACCTATCCTGTTGTTTCTTTCAGCGAATTTTAAATGTCCAGTATTCAATTCCGGACTATGTTCACATATCTCCTGAATGCCAACATCTAATCTCAAGAATTTTTGTAGCAGACCCTGCAATGGTTAGTATGCTCTCTCTAGATTCCTGAAATTAGATTCTGCTAACATTTTTACAATGATTATCTGTTTGCCATCTCAAAAATATTGTTTTGATTGCTTATTTTTTGTCAAATGATATATATTACTCGCTCTTCACTGGAATGTCCTTTCTTTCCTCCTCACTCTCAGTCTCTTGCTTCACCAATATCCTGTCCCAAATCCTTCATCCTCCCTCCCTTCATGGCTCTATTATTGACTTTTTGTGGGTAAAGTTTCTAATTTGAATACCTTTTTGAACAGAGGATTACCATTCCCGAGATTAGGAACCATGAATGGTTTCTAAAGAATCTCCCAGCAGATCTCATGGTAGAAAATACAATGAATAACGAGTTTGAAGAACCCGATCAACCAATGCAAAGCATTGAAGAGATAATGCAAATAATATCTGAAGCCACCATACCTGCAGCAGGCACCCCCGGCCTCAACCAATATTTGACTGGCAGCCTGGACATTGATGACGAGATGGAGGACTTGGAGAGTGATCCTGAGCTTGACCTGGACAGCAGTGGAGAGATAGTATATGCAATGTGAATGCCTACCGGTGAAGGGGTATCTAGAATGCTGTGCTGATTGCCTGTGAAAGTGAAGTGACTGTAAGAGAATGTAGGACCAAGTTTCTACATGCATGTGTCCCGTTATGCTAGCAACCTCAGAGGATTGCTTCTGTTCTTCTGTGATATGTTGTCACACTTTCAAGTGGCATATAAAGTACTGTTTGTGTACACCTTGTAACACGGTCATGTAATAAAGTCTTTGTTATATCTTATCTTGAATCATGTTGCTTGCTTGTTCTGTTATAATTTCCTTTCCCGTAACTTTTTGTTTGCAGCAATATTTAGGGTGTGGATATGTCTTTGACAAAAGCAACAGGGTTAGGCTAGCTGTCTTTAGTGCCTCTGCTGGCAAAAGGAACACCAGGTTATCTTCGTCAAGGATGCGTGTGATCTGCAATCATCATTTCTTGGTAAAGCTGTTTATCAGCAAAGCTTCTTAGGCTCCTTTACTATTTGGGGTATGGAAGCAAGCAGAAAAATTCGGATGATTTGGCTGAAACTGCTAACATCTCAAGACATCTCACAATGAATGACAGCTGAGCTAGGGCGAGAGAGAGAAACGAAAATGGTTCATGTTGCTGAACATCCGAGGAAAAAACTTGATGATCTGACCTTTCTGGTTTTGCTTAATACAACTCTTTTGGAGAACTACCTGTTCAATTTTTCATTGGCTAGGACCTTGGACTCTTGTTTTTAGTTCAAACTAGTTCCTTGTACCCGCGTAATGTTGCGGCATAATTCTCAAAACATATTTTTATTCAACTTGCCTGCTACTAAAATAAATACTCAAATTTAAATTCCAAAGTAAAAAAATGTATTTATGCAGTCAAAATTCTTTTTTTATTATTTATACTTTTCTCTAGTTATTTAACATAATCATTACTTTTTTCATCAATAGTATGGTTTTTTCAATAAGAATTTAATGAAATTAAAATAGAAATTCATAAAAATTGAAATAATTTAAATTTATGAGGAAAAAAAATTGTTTCTATTAAAAAAAACTTCTTCTCATTATTTATTATTTTTCTTATTTTGAAAAACAATACTTTCTTTATCCGAAGTTTTTTTTTATATATAAAAACTTATAATGATTTGAAAAGTTCAACTTAGAAAAACAAAGGTCTCAATTTAATGTGACTATGAAAAAGTAAATTAATTAGTAATTAAATTTTATATATAATTATTTATAAGACTATTGTTAGTATTACCAAAAGAACCCTTTTATTATATACATATTAAGGTAGACAACGGATATGATGACAAGGAAAATCCGTTGAGACTTGTTCAAAAGAAAAGTAAAGAAGAAGCCTCCTGGCGTCTGAGTGGTGTGGCTGGTTAGACGAAAAGAAAAATTAAAATTGAACCTGACGTGAATCGAACACGCAACCTTCTGATCTGGAGTCAGACGCGCTACCATTGCGCCACAGATCCACCTGTGTTCAGTGTCCGAGATGTTATATTTAACTTAAACACATATCCGAACATATGATTTATGAACCAAGTCAAACCGAATTACATGTGAAACACAATTTAATTGAACTTTATCCATGCATCCCCTTTATCCACTTGTTGATCATGCTGTCTTTGCATAAAACTCCATTCGATCTCTTTTATGAACTCAGATGCCCCTCCATATTTTCAACGGGAATCGTTTAAGGGCATGTACTTTTGAATTTCAACGGCTAGCCTATTTTGTTTTCAGCAGGCTAGCTGCTTGGACTTGGAGGTTGATGTGCTGTATTTCTTGGGCTTGGGCTTCGTATTTTCATGGGCCTCGATATTTTTTAGTTGAATGGTAGAGCTTACACTGGATCAGAAGAAGACGATGTTTACCATGTAGATCTACTCGGGGATCCATGTTTTTTTAAAAAATAAAAAGATACAAAAAAAATATATTTTTTAATACAATTTTGAAATCCCAATTCTTCATTCTGTAGCGTAAATGAAACAGCTTCCAAAACACCATTTTAAACAGCTTTTAAACTATACTAGACATTCTTATTATTATTCTGATGATTTGATTGGAACGAAGGCAATGGGCTCAGCTACCATTCCCATTTTTAGATTTTTTTTTTTAAAGTTGATTCTTGTCAATGCAAGCTCAAAAGGTTTAGTTGCCATCGGTTAATTAACATGGCCTGCAAAGCCACGTTGCTGGTTGGTCGAATGGGGACCATTTCAATTATTTGGATTCTATTCATAATGTGTGCAGGGCAAGAACGAAAACTGTCCCCAAACTATCGTGCATCTCCCGACTGAGTGCTTCAACTACTAGTTGTCCCAATTGAGGCCCCGTTTGCTGAAGATTGATTCAATTAACCCCCATTATTATCTACAGTTAAGAGATATATTAACCCCCCATTTTGGTGTCAAAATTCATTAACAAAGATTCTTAGCACTCAAAAAATCATGCAGTTTTAAAATGGATTATAACTCTTTTTGTTTGTAAAAAGAGTTAGGAGCGTACAGGTGTGGTATTTAATGCGAAAAGAAGCCCGAGTTTTGCACTAAAATAAAGCTTAAATTGAAGGCACATGCAACATTAAGGGATTCATTGACCGTGGATAACACTGGGCGTTAATTGAGTAGAATCTCAGTAGATGGGGACTCAATTGGGAGAATTAATAGTTGGATCACTCAGTTGAGATAGGCATAACTGTTTGGGGGCAAGTTCTTACTTACCCCGTATTGTTTTAAGGCCAAAGTGTTGCTCTCATAGCGAAACACAAAATATCATGTCAGGTCATCTCATTATTGAAGGATAACATGATGGCATCTTCTCTTTTTCAACTGTAGTAATCATATGCCTTGTTGCTATAGGTAAAACACACACATGAAGTTTAGATATGGCTTATCTCTTCTCAACTTGAGTTTCCCCCCATGTCTTCAACAGTCAATATTACTGTGAAATAGACAGATAGAGGGGGAGAGCTAGCTAGCTTCTTGTTTAGATGTCTCTTGGGGTTTCCAAAAGCCAAAATAGACTATAGACTGTAGGATATCTTCTATTTTCAAAAAGAAAAGAAAAAGATTGGTATTTTCTCTCTCTTTTCCCATCGTTGTAATAGCGAAGCCTATTCTTCTGTTGCTATATATATATGCCGGTTGCTTTAATTTGAAAAGTTAGGGAGAGGGACGCGGAGGAAACAAGAAGAGAGCAGATAAAAATGGTGATACAAAGATTAGAGATGTGCATAGCCCTAGTGAAACTGGCTATGGAGTTTTTCATGGCTGTGGTTGAAGCCATTGGAATAGTTATTCAACGGAATGGTACAGCCGCACCGCTAGCAAACCATCATTATATTGCTCCGGTTCCTTTTGTTGGTTTTCTTCCATGAAAGCTGATCGCTCTGTCCAGTTTCTTCACAAGAAAGCGTCTACAAATGTTTAAGGTTTTTTTCTTTCTTTTATGGCTATGTGTACATGAAGGAGAGGTTTGTAGCTGGTGAGAGATAATGCCTTCTTTGTAATTAAACTCTATCTTTATGGATTTTAATTTTGTCATAGTTTTTCTTTTTTCTTTAATTACGAAGTAGAGGCTAGAACACGAGACCTGCAGGAGACTCTATCTCGCCAATTGAGTTACATGCTCGATGATTTTGATGGTTCAGTTTCTTGGTTATCTTTGGAAGTAATTAATCTGCTATTCCCATTAATTAACTTGCAATATATTTACTTTTGTCATTAATTTCTTCTAAATGTCTCTCTCCCTCTCTCTCCTGCTATGTTAATGCTCGAGATTGTTTGGGAGATAATGCTCGAGATTGTAAATGAAGTCCAATAATGGACTTATCCACGCGCACGCACACACAGAGAGGAAACTCCATTGTCAAGAATTAACAAGATGATGTGGGCCATGAATCATATAATCATATTAGTGATGTGGGCCAGAGGTAGTAGATTGGAATGAATAGAGACAACGATATGATGAGAGCATCATTACACTTGCATTATTTCACACAAAAACTATACTATTTCAAGCATGAAAAATATAATTTAATCACAGGGCATCTTCTTTTTCTTTCAAACAATCAAGAACAGCACTTCTCCATTAATGTGATTAAATCGAATTGCCGGTGGACGTTTTCTTGTAATTGCTGGCATAAGCCGGGATAATAAATGCTTCATGGTAAAATTATTAGCCCAAGGATGACACAGAATCAGTTTTTTACACCTGTCAATTACATGTTACTTTTGCTGGAGGAATCTGTAAATATATACCGGGTTCACAGAGTTGTAACTCAGTTGCTTTGAATTGTGGGCATGTTCTGAGGCTCTGAGCTTCTTCGCCAAAACAAACGTTAAAATCAAGCATGCGGCCTTGCTGCAATTTTATGAACAAAGAAAGATCAGGTATGATCCTGTTATTTCACATCAAGATGCTACTGCTCATAGGAGTGAAATCATGTTTCTTAATCAATATAATAGCTCAACTTGTATTCATATATTCCCCCACCCCTAACATATTTCAAATTCGAGTCTCTGTTTTGTTAAGGAAAATAGAATATGATTAGGTGTTTCTTTTAATGGTGGATAGTCAACATGCTGTGCTTTTAATTAATTAAATTGAAAATTAATTAATTTTAAAAGATAGCTCACCTATTCAAGTTTTAAATTTGTTATAATAATGAGTTCGAGTTTTTTTAAGATCATTATTTTTATGTTTATTAATTTCAGGATTCGTGATATTAATTAAATTATGTATAAGCTGACATTGACTTGAATATTCAAATTGATAAAAAAAAAAATTAATTAAATTGATTGCATTATGCATATGCAATGCATTATGTACTAAATAAACACATGATATATAGGCCTGTTTAAACTTAAACTAATTAAATTACCTTTAGCTGATCTGTTTCATTAAGCAATCTTGCTGTTTTTTTTTTCCTCTCCACGTGTTTCAATAACTATAGCTTAAACAAAGGGGCATTAATATCCGTGCTCATACGAGATCCTTGCAGGGGAGAGATTAATTTAGATGACCCGGTTAATCAAGAAAGATGGCTAAGGGACCGTTTGGTAGTGCGGTTGTACCTGCGTTTCGTTCAAATTTGATTTTTTTTTTTTGCTAAAATTGAGTTCGGTTTGTACTTTTTGGATCGTTTTGATGTGCTGATATCAAAAATGATTTTTAAAAAATGAAAAAATATCATTAGCATGTATTTCGGCACGAAAAGCTATTTGAAAAGCAACCGCTACCACACTACCAAACACGCTCTAAGTTACATGATAACACCATTTCACATTTTATTTTGATAGACGCAAAATATATTTAAAAACGAAAGAATATTCCTTAATCACACGACGCCTGTTTATATATATATATCATATGATTTTTTTAATTAATTATATATTAACAATTCCAATTAAAAAATTAAATTATATTAAAATTTAATAAAAAAAGTCAATAATATTATAATTAATAAATAATCTAAAAAAATTAAGAGATAAATAATATGAATCAATAAATTAATATCACAAAGAAATAATTAAAAAGTCTTAGAAAAAAACTTCTCAATACTAAAAAATCACTAAATAATAAGAAAATATACATGAACCTGATGACCACTTGGTTGTTCCTATCATAACAAGTTTTAATAGACCTCCTTTTAAATTGCAAACTAATGAGGCTAAAGTAGTAATTAACTAACATAAATTCAATAATGAAAGAAATTCTTAAATAATGTCTAATATGCTAGAAAAAAAAATCCAAATTAAAAATAATTATTCAAAAATAAATAAATAAAATATGATAATAAAAATAAATTCTTCATGTAGCTCAAATATTTTATTTTTACATATTCATGGCAAATCAGAGTCTTTATTTCAAACATGTCATTTTTTCTCGTTTGGATGAATTACGAGGCCTGCGATATATAATTGGAAAGCTTGAGATGTCTAATTTTCATCTCAACTTTAATCCCAATAAAATTCCATCGATAGCTCTAGATATGTCCCAAACAGTATACAAATGTTTAGTTTGATAGATTTTACAAGATTCATCTACTATCTTTTACCCTCTGAAATATTATGTTCTCGAACTCCATTTGACCTAAAAATTTGCCACAATATATTTTCACGTGTTTTATATTTTTCTGTAAAATTTTAATTTTATTCAATATACAGTTTTAAAAATATATTCAATCTTACAAAACTAGTCATCAGACATTTTAAAACCAAATTTGAATATAACTTAGTTCATATCACAAATTTAGTAAACTTATAAAATCATATTAAATTTATCGAGTTTACTAATTTTACACGAGTCAAGTTTAATTTTACTAGTATTTAAATTTTTAATCTGATTTTTAATTACATATTAACTCATAAAATCATATTATTTAAGGAGTTATTTCGTGATTTCAATAACGTGTGGAGATTTTAAAAGTTTGAAATTTCTTAAATGCTACATTTATGAGCATGAATGATGACTTCAGGTGGGTATCATATCAGTAACAAAAGAGGGGCGTGGGCAAGGCAAGCTGTTGGATAACCATGGATACCCATTCGAGTTCGGGCGGGCAAAGACTCGGGTTTGGATATGGATATTACACATTACAAAACCCGACCCATGATATTCACTATCATTCATAATTAGAAGCCATTCCAACAACAAAGACCTTATCCGATACCAGTACATTTATTAATTCTGGCACCCTTGAACTCAAATATATTTATACCATGAGCAAGCAAATTCCTAACTCATACTTCTGGAGATATTTTCTTGCTAATTACAAAGATTAGCATGTCTGCATGAAGGACATGCTACAAGTTAATTGATCTTGACCCCTCTTGTGCCGATCTTTGCTCTTTGGACATAAAGCTTCAATTACTAAATTAAAGATGAAAATTAAAAGCAAGAAAAAAACGCAATTCCCCAGTAGCTCTTTATTAAATGTTGAGGCAGTAACAGAAACACCTTATTTTTATTATTCATATATAATCCTGGGAATATACGGGCATCAATTATATTTCTTAGAAATTCCTTGCAGACAAGCCCAAAGTTCCTTGGGTTTAGACATCATAGACATGTGATCGGATCCTCGTATCTCTTTCACTTCATTGGGTGGATTTTTTTGGATCATCCATTGTTGAAAATCTTTCTTCAAGGTCAAATCTTTCTCTGCAATGATAAAAACTCTTTTAACCGAGCCATATTTCTCCCTCGTTAGTACAAGGTCCCTTGACAATTCTTGATCAGTAAATAGACGTGTTTCCCTCATCAGTGTTGTGGCCAATGTCCAGTCCTGAAGCCATTTGTCACCATATTTTTCATCAGAATCTCAATATTAAGAGAATAAATGTAAAAAATTGTGACATATTGGGTCTCAAACGAAGGAAAAAAACCCCACATTTTGCCTATGAATCTGTAAGGTTCTTACCTCAATTGGACTGAGCTGATACAATCTTAAAAGTAGCATTTTGGGTCCAAAGATAAGAGATGTTGGTGGGTTACTCGGGCCATTACCGAACGTGAAGCGTGTGTCTAACAAATCAGTTTGCCTTCTTACACGCTGCGGTCACATCACATGCACAAGAAAAGTGAAAAAGTTGAAAATTATGAGACATGAGAGGAATGTAACTTAACAAATTGATTGCATGTTGTGATATAAAAAGTAGAACTAGATATTCATAACAAAAAAATAAGTTAGGTTACTCAATCGAATAAGAGTTTTTCTTTCTTTCTTTCTGCATGTACCTCTTGATCAAGAGTGGAAATGTTAAGGGAAGGGCCTGGCATGAAGGCAGTAAGGAAAACAGCCACAGAAATCTTGCTTGGAAGTCTCTCCATGGTTTGAGAAAGTGCCAATCCCCCCAAGCTATGACCAACAAGGATAACCTTTTCATTTGGTGGTAGAGATGCCAGAAGATCTCTCAGCGGCCTAATGTAGTCAGATATTGATTGAAGATCGCTAATCTGCTGTGGGTCAATTCCAGAAGCAGCTAAATCTATAGTGGTAACATTGTGACCTGATGATCTTAATAGAGGCACAAGTTTGTACCAACACCAGGCACCATGGCCTGCCCCGTGAACTAGCACAAAATGCTTGCTACGATTATGGAGTGGCCGCGATAAGGCCTCAGTGGTTGCAATATTGAGAAGGATGATGAAAATGGAAATTAACACCAAATATTTCTTTGCTTGCTCCATGCTTCTCTTGAAGTGGTAGGTTTCTACAAGGCTTATCCTTAGGTTTATATGAGTTTTAAAATCAGACTCTGCTCGCATTTTATACACACACACACAGCGCCATGAACGTAAAAAATGGTTAATCTCTGTCAACGATCACCTGTAGTCAATAGCTTGAAACGTGAAGTAAAGGCTAAGCTCATGGATAAGGTACCTAGCTTGGTGGCTGGAATTAAATAGAAAGAAAGATTTTTCCGTAGATTCTAGTACACCTGGAATTAAATTAGTTTGATAATTCAACGTCAACCTCAAAGACCTCGTCAAGTTTCACGAAATTATATCAAATTTCATTACTTTTTATAATCATCTGCGTGCTTGAAGGGCCTGTTTCTTGACTGACGTATTACTTGGATTCCTTCCCGTGATGTTGCTCTCTAATTGGATACATAAGAATAAAATATATGGTTTAGAATAATGTTTGCTCTTCGAAAATGGAACCAAACTTTAAGAAATTCTTGCGGTCTGTATTGAAAATTTGATTATCCTTTTCTTTTCCAAGAGGAAGAATATTACAAATAATGGTACCTAATGGAGTTCCTATTTTCTGTTATGTCATCTTTTACGACACTACCTTCCATGTATATATCACTCCGGCTTCTAAGGTTATCAAATCCCTGTAAGAAGTTCAGTCAGAACTATCACAAGGAAAGTTAAACACACACGCACACTGATAAAGGATAACATACATATATATATATATATATATATATATATATATATATATATATATTCAACTATAACTAAAACGGCTTAGTCTTTAACTGTGGATTGCACAGTGCAGTCCACAGTAAAATACTGAGCTTTCTTCTTTTTTTGTTTAGTTTTTTTTTCTTCATTTTTTCTTTGTTTTTTTTTTTAACTGTGTTGTCTTTTTTTTTGTTTTTTTTTTAAAAAAAATTTCTTCATTTTTTCTTTGTTTTTTTTAATGGGTATTTTTTAAAAAAAAAATTTTGATGTTAAATTTTATCGTATCTCAAATTTTTATAACACACATTTCGGATTTAACGGGTTAACCCAGATTTTTTTTTGTTTTTTTAATTAATTTTTTTGTTAAACTAATTATGGGTTAACCTGTCAATTTTTTTTCTATGCAGTTATCAAACTTTCATGACGCAAATTTTTTTTAAAAATATTTTTTTTTAATTAATTTTTTTTTGTTTAGTTTAGTTTGTTAATGTTCACTTTTTTTTTATTTAGTTACCAGACATTCATGACACGGATTCCGGGTTTAACGAGTTAACTTAGTTTGACGAGTTAACCTGTAATTTTTTTTGCTTTTGTTTTTCTTTTCTAATTATTTTTTTCGTTTAGTTTAGTTTGTTAATGTTAAATTTCTTTCTATTTAGTATTTTTTGTCTTCTTAGAGGTTTTTTTTCTTTTATTTTTTCCTTATAATTAATTTAGTTTATTAATATTAAATTTTTTTCTAAGTAGTTTTCGGCTGATGCCTTTAGGTTTTTTTTTGTTGTTTTTATGCCTTTGACTGTGGATTGCACAGTGCAGTCCACAGTGAAAAGGCTGATGCCTTTTGTTTTTTTTTAATTAATTTTTTTTGTTTAATTTAAATTGTTAATGTTAATTTTTTTTTTATTTAGTTATCAAACTTTCATTATACGGATTCCGAGTTTGACATGTTAACCTGGTTTGACGAGTTAGCCCAGTTAATTCTGCGTTAACCCATAATTTTTTTTTTAATTATCAAACTTTCATGATGCGAATTTAAGGTATGACGGGTTAACCTGGTTTGAAGGGTTAACCCAATTAATTCATTTTTTTTTCTTATTAGTTTTTTTTTCCTGTTTGTTTTTTTTTAATTAATCTATTTAATTATCATACTTTTATGACACGACCTTGCAGCCAGACCTACGTCCAATGCTATTGGATCTGGTATTATGGTCCAGACACTTTTATACTAAGGGTTAACCCAAGTTTAATGTTATTATTAATATTATAAACATTACTCTTGGATTAGGTGATGCAACTAAAACTGAGACTCTTGAGTATAGTTTTACAAAAAACCCTAACACTTCTAGATCTTGACTATTTTTGAAATGCAAAAAATAATTGACCCGCGGCATCGCGCGGGGCATGTAACTAGTATCTACCTAAAAGGGATAAGTATTTTACTGTGGAGTGCACTATGCAGTCCACAGTAAAACACTGATCCCTGCTGTTTTACCTTTTTTTTTTTTTTACTTTTTGCTTTTTTTTTAAAGTCTTTTTTTTCATTGTTTTTTTTAATTGAGCTGTATTTTTTTTTTTACTTTTTACTTTTTGTTTTTTTTTTCTTCATTTTTTCTTTTTTTTTGTTTAATGGATATTTTTTTTAAATTTTTTTTGTTAATGTTAAATTTTTTTGTATCTTAAATTTTTATAATACGCATTCCGGGTTTAACAGGTTAACCCAGATTTCTTTTCTGGTTTCAAAGGTTAACCAAATTAATTATGGGTTAACCCGTCAATTTTTTTTTCTATGCAGCTATCAAACTTTCATGACGTGAATCCTTGTTTTGACGGGTTAACTTGGTTTGAGGGTTAACCCAATTAATTCAGATTTTTTTTTACTTTTTGCTTTTCTTTTTCTTTATTTTTTCTTTGTTTTTTTTAATGGATAATTTAAAAATAAATTTTTTTATTAATGTTAAATTTTTTTCTATCTCAAACTTTTATAACACGCATTCCAGGTTTAATGGGTTAACTCAGATTTTTTTTTCTTTTTAATTAATTTTTTCATTTCCACAGTAAAACACTGATTCCTTAGGCCCATTTTTTTTTTAGTTGTCTTAGTTTTTTTAGCTGTTTTTTGGGATTTTTTTTTGCTTCTTCCATTGTTTTTTTTTTTAATTTAGTTTATTAATGTTTAATTTTTTTATTTAGTTGTCAGACTTTCATGACACGTTTACTGGATTTAACGGGTTAACTTGGTTTGACAAGTTAAAATAGATTTTTTTTTGTTTTTTATTCTTTTTAATTAATTTTTTTCGTTTAGTTTAGTTTGTTGATGTTAAATTTCTTTTTATTTAGTTATTATACTTTCATGACACATATCCCGAGTTTCACGGGTTAACCAAGTTTTGACGGGTGAACCTACTTAATTCCGGGTTGACCCATTAATTTTTTTTTTTATTTTCATAAATGTTTTTATTTAATTTAGTTTGTTAATGTTAATTTTTTTTTATTTAGTTATCAGACTTTCATGACACAGATCCTGGGTTTAACGGGTTAGCATGGTTTGACGGGTTAACCCAGATTTTTTTTTCTTTTTAATTAATTTTTTTTGTTTAGTTTAGTTTGTTAATGTTCACTTTTTTTTATTTAGTTACCAGACATTCATGACACGGATCCCGGGTTTAACGGGTTAACTTGGTTTGACGAGTTAATTTGATTTTTTTTTAATTATTTTTTTCGTTTCGTTTAGTTTGTTAATGTTAAATTTCTTTCTATTTAGTTTTTTTTCTTCTAAGAGGTTTTTTTTCTTTTATTTTTTCTTTTTAATTAATTTTATTTAATTAATTTAGTTTATTAATATTAAATTTTTTTCTAAGTAGTTTTTGGCTGATGCCTTTAGTTTTTTTTTTTTATGCCTTTGACTGTAGACTGCACAGTGCAGTCCACAGTGAAAAGACTGATGCCTTTTATTTTTTTTAATTAATTTTTTTCATTTAATTTAAATTGTTAATGTTAATTTTTTTTCTATTTAGTTATCAAACTTTCATGACACGGATTCCAGGTTTGACAGGTTAACCTGGTTTGACGAGTTAGCCCAGTTAATTCTGGGTTAACCCATTAATTTGTTTTTTTTTTTTTAATTATCAAACTTTCGTGATGCGAATTCAAGGTATGACGGGTTAACCTGGTTTGAAGGGTTAACCCAATTAATTCTTATTTTTTTTCTTTTTTTTCATTAGTTTTTTTCTTCCTGTTGGTTTTTCTTAACTAATATATTTAATTATCACACTTTTATGACACGACCTTACAGCTAGACCCACGTCCATTGTTATTGGATCTGATATTGTAGTCTAGACACTTTTATGCTAAGGGTTAACCCAAGTTTAATGTTATTATTAATATTATAAACATTACTCTTGGATCAGACGATGCAACCAAAACTGAGATTTTTGGTTATAACTTTACAAAAAAACCTAACACTTTTAGATCTTGGCTATTTTTAAAATGCAAAAAATAATTGATCCGCGGAATCGCGCGGGGCATGTAACTAGTAAATAGCTAAAAGGGATCAGTGTTTTACTGTGGACTGCACTGTGCAGTCCACAGTAAAACACTGATCCCTGCTGTTTTACTGTTTTTTATTTTATTTTATTATTATTATTATTACTTTTTGCTTTTTTTTTAAAGTCTTTTTTTTCATTGTTTTTTTTTAATTGAGCTGTATTTTTTTTTTCGTTTTGTTTTTGCTTTTTGCCTTTTGTTTTTTTTTTCTTCATTTTTTCTTCGTTTTTGTTTAATGGATATTTTTTTAAAAAAAAATTTGTTAATGTTAAATTTTTTTTGTATCTCAAACTTTTATAACACGCATTCCAGGTTTAACAGGTTAACCCAGATTTCTTTTCTCGTTTCATAGGTTAACCAAATTAATTATGGGTTAACCCGTCAATTTTTTTTTTCTATGCAGCTATCAAACTTTCATGACGTGAATCCTTGGTTTGACGGGTTAACTTGGTTTGAGGGTTAACCCAATTAATTTAATTTTTTTTTTTACCTTTTGCTTTTCTTTTTCTTTATTTTTTCTTTGTTTTTTTTAATGGATATTTTAAAAATAAAATTTTTTATTAATGTTAAATTTTTTTTCTATCTCAAACTTTTATAACACGCATTCCAGGTTTAATGGGTTAACTCAGATTTTTTTTTTGTTTTTCTTTTTAATTAATTTTTGCATTTCCACAGTAAAACACTGATTCCTTAGGCCTTTTTTTTTTTTTTTTTAAAGTTGTCTTAGTTTTTTTAGCTGTTTTTTGATATTTTTTTTTGCTTCTTCCTTTATTTTTTTTTAACAATTTTTTTTTAATTTAGTTTATTAATGTTTAATTTTTTTATTTAGTTGTCAGACTTTCATGACACGTTTACCGGATTTAACGGGTTAACTTGGTTTGACAAGTTAAAATAGATTTTTTTTTGCTTTTTATTCTTTTTAATTAATTTTTTTCGTTTAGTTTAGTTTGTTGATGTTAAATTTCTTTTTATTTAGTTATTAGACTTTCATGACACATATCCCGAGTTTCACGGGTTAACCTGGTTTTGACGAGTGAACCTAGTTAATTCCGGGTTGACCCGTTAATTTTTTTTTATTATTTTCATAAATATTTTTATTTAATTTAGTTTGTTAATGTTAAATTTTTTTTTATTTAGTTATCAGACTTTCATGACACAGATCCTGGGTTTAACGGGTTAGCATGGTTTGACGAGTTAACCCAGATTTTTTTTTCTTTTTAATTAATTTTTTTTCTTTAGTTTAGTTTGTTAATGTTCACTTTTTTTTATTTAGTTACCAGACATTCATGACACGGATCCCGGGTTTAACGGGTTAACTTGGTTTGACGAGTTAATTTGATTTTTTTTTTAATTATTTTTTTCGTTTCGTTTAGTTTGTTAATGTTAAATTTCTTTCTATTTAGTTTTTTTTTCTTCTTAGAGGTTTTTTTCTTTTATTTTTTTTTAATTAATTTTATTAAATTAATTTAGTTTATTAATATTAAATTTTTTTCTAAGTAGTTTTTGGGTGATGCCTTTAGTTTTTTTTTTATGCCTTTGACTGTAGACTGCACAGTGCAGTCCACAGTGAAAAGACTGATGCTTTTTGTTTTTTTTAATTAATTTTTTTCGCGTTTAATTTAAATTGTTAATGTTAAATTTTTTTCTATTTAGTTATCAAACTTTCATTACACGGATTCCAGGTTTGACAGGTTAACCTGGTTTGACGAGTTAGCCCAGTTAATTCTGGGTTAACCCATTAATTTGTTTTTTTTTTTTTTTAATTATCAAACTTTCGTGATGCGAATTCAAGGTATGACGGGTTAACCTGGTTTGAAGGGTTAACCCAATTAATTCTTATTTTTTTTCTTTTTTTTCATTAGTTTTTTTCTTCCTGTTGTTTTTTTTTAACTAATATATTTAATTATCACACTTTTATGACACGACCTTACAGCTAGACCCACGCCCAATGCTATTGGATCTGGTATTGTAGTTTAGACACTTTTATGCTAAGGGTTAACCCAAGTTTAATGTTATTATTAATATTATAAACATTACTCTTGGATCAGGCGATGCAACCAAAACTGAGATTTTTTGATATAACTTTACAAAAAAACTTAACACTTTTAGATCTTGGCTATTTTTAAAATGCAAAAAATAATTGATCCGCGGAATCGCGCGGGGCATGTAACTAGTAAATAACTAAAAGGGATCGGTGTTTTACTATGGACTGCACTGTGCAGTCCACAGTAAAACACTGATCCCTGCTGTTTTACCATTTTTTTTTTATTATTATTATTACTTTTTGTTTTTTTTTAAAGTCTTTTTTTTCATTGTTTTTTTTAATTGAGCTATATTTTTTTTTTCATTTTTTTTTTACTTTTTGCTTTTTGTTTTTTTTTTTCCTTCATTTTTCTTTGTTTTTGTTGAATGGATATTTTTTTTTAAAAAAATTTGTTAATGTTAAATTTTTTTGTATCTCAAACTTTTATAACACGCATTTCGGGTTTAACAGGTTAACCCAGATTTCTTTTCTGGTTTCATAGGTTAACCAAATTAATTATGGGTTAACCCGTTAATTTTTTTTTCTATGCAGCTATTAAAATTTTGATGACGTGAATTCTTGGTTTGACGGGTTAACTTGGTTTGAGGGTTAACCTAATTAATTCAGATTTTTTTTTACTTTTTGCTTTTCTTTTTCTTTATTTTTTCTTTGTTTTTTTTAATGGATATTTCAAAAATAAAATTTTTTATTAATGTTAAATTTTTTTTTCTATCTCAAACTTTTATAACACGCATTCCAGGTTTAATCGGTTAACTCAGATTTTTTTTTTGTTTTTTTTTTAATTAATTTTTGCATTTCCACAGTAAAACACTGATTCCTTAGGCTTTTTTTTTAAAAAAGTTGTCTTAGTTTTTTTAGCTTTTTTTTGGGATTTTTTTTTGCTTCTTCCTTTATTTATTTTTTAACATTTTTTTTTAATTTAGTTTATTAATGTTTAATTTTTTTATTTAGTTGTCAGACTTTCATGACACGTTTACCGGATTTAACGGGTTAACTTGGTTTGACAAGTTAAAATAGATTTTTTTTTTGCTTTTTATTCTTTTTAATTAATTTTTTTCGTTTAGTTTAGTTTGTTGATTTTAAATTTCTTTTTATTTAATTATTAGACTTTCATGACACATATCCCGAGTTTCACGGGTTAACCTGGTTTTGACGGGTGAACCCAGTTAATTCTGGGTTGACCTGTTAATTTTTTTATTATTATTTTCATAAATGTTTTTGTTTAATTTAGTTTGTTAATGTTAATTTTTTTTTATTTAGTTATCAGACTTTCATGACACAGATCCTAGGTTTAACGGGTTAGCATGGTTTGACGAGTTAACCCATATTTTTTTTTCTTTTTAATTAATTTTTTTTGTTTAGTTTAGTTTGTTAATGTTCACTTTTTTTTATTTAGTTACTAGACATTCATGACACGGATCCCGGGTTTAACGGGTTAACTTGGTTTGAAGAGTTAACCTGAATTTTTTTTAATTATTTTTTTCGTTTCGTTTAGTTTGTTAATGTTAAATTTCTTTCTATTTAGTTTTTTTTCTTCTTAGAGGTTTTTTTTCTTTTCTTTTTTCTTTTTAATTAATTTAGTTTATTAATATTAAATTTTTTTCTAAGTAGTTTTTGGCTGATGCCTTTAGTTTTTTTTTTTATGCCTTTGACTGTGGACTACACAGTGCAGTCCACAGTGAAAAGGCTGATGCCTTTTGTTTTTTTAATTAATTTTTTTTGTTTAATTTAAATTGTTAATGTTAAATTTTTTGCTATTTAGTTATCAAACTTTCATTACACGGATTCCAGGTTTGACAGGTTAACCTGGTTTGACGAGTTAGCCCAGTTAATTCTGGGTTAACACATTAATTTATTTTTTTATTTAATTATCAAACTTTCATGATGCGAATTTAAGGTATGACGGGTTAACCTAGTTTGAAGGGTTAACCCAATTAATTCATATAATTTTTTTTTCATTAGTTTTTTCCTTCATGTTGTTTTTTTTTAACTAATATATTTAATTATCACACTTTTATGACACGACCTTACAGCTAGACCCACGCCCAATGCTATTGGATCTGGTATTGTAGTCTAGACACTTTTATGCTAAGAGTTAACCCAAGTTTAATGTTATTATTAATATTATAAACATTACTTTTGGATCAGGCGATGCAACCAAAACTGAGATTTTTGATTATAACTTTACAAAAAAATCTAACACTTTTAGATCTTAGCTATTTTTAAAATGCAAAAAATAATTGACCCGCGGCATCGCGCGGGACATGTAACTAGTATATATATATATATATATATATATATATATATATATATATATATATATATATATATATATATATATATGATCAGAAGTGGTTTAAAAAGCTCAATGACCGGTGAAAATTAAACGGAATTTTGCCCAAATGAGCCCATAACAGTTAAGATACCTCGAGGAAAACTTTCACATACAAGTCTACGCTTTAGTAAGCATAACATGGCAACAATAAAAGGTCACACAACCTCGACATCACATACGTAGAGTATAGGCACATACATAGAAAACCCTCTCTAAACTAATCGCTCTGGTACCTTAAAGTGATCGATTTGGATGTTTTTCACTTCACGTTTTTTATAATCACTGCGGTTTCTACCGGCAAAGAATTTTCCCCAGTTGAATTCCTTGTACTTTGCAAGGTTTTGCTCATTAATTAGCTCATCCAGTGGCTTAATATCAACATTTTGGGATGGGAAAAAGAAAAATGGTATCGAGAACCTTTCCCTTTGAGAATTCACCACCACTCTATGCTCTGCACTCCAGTACAAGTCATTGCTCCAAACCTCCACATGAGGGAACAACCCAAGCCCTGATCAGGAAGAAGATTGGACATTTGTACCATCTTCTTATATGTTTATGAGGACTCCTATCCTATGGATACATAATCTCCCATCAATCATTCATGTTGGGTCCAAGAGCAAGAAAAAGGAGAGGGGACTGTGGTGGGTGAAAGACGTTCTACAGCTAGCAAGAACAAATGGAATTCGTCGGCAATAATTCAGCTTAAGCTAATTAGGCTGATCAGAAAAAAGTACAAATGTCATTCATAATGTACTAAAATAAAGATGAAAACTAAAAGCAAGAAAAAAACTCAATTACCCAGTAGCTCTTTATTAAATGTTGAGGCAGTAACAGAAACATCGTATTTTTATTATTCATGTATAATCCTGGGAATATACGGGCATCAATTATATTTCTTAGAAATTCCTTGCAGACAAGCCCAAAGTTCCTTGGGTTTAGACATCATGGACATGTGATCGGATCCTCGTATCTCTTTCACTTCATTGGGTGGATTTTTTTGGATCATCCATTGTTGAAAATCTTTCTTCAAGGTCAAATCTTTCTCTGCAATGATAAAAACTCTTTTAACCGAGCCATATTTCTCCCTCGTTAGTACAAGGTCCCTTGACAATTCTTGATCAGTAAATTGACGTGTTTCCCTCATCAGTGTTGTGGCCAATGTCCAGTCCTGAAGCCATTTGTCACCATATTTTTCATCAGAATCTCAATATTAAGAGAATAAATGTAAAAAATTGTGACATATTGGGTCTCAAAAGAAAGAAAGAAAATCCCAGATTTTGCCTATGAATCTGTAAGGTTCTTACCTCAATTGGACTGAGCTGATACAATCTTAAAAGTAGGATTTTGGGCCCAAAGATAAGAGATGTTGGTGGGTTATTCGGGCCATTACCGAATGTGAAGCGTGTGTCTAACATATCAGTTTGCCTTCTTACACGCTGCGGTCACATCACATGCACAAGAAAAGTGAAAAAGTTGAAAATTATGAGACATGAGAGGAATGTAACTTAACAAATTGATTGCATGTTGTGATATAAAAAGTAGAACTAGATATTCATAACAAAAAAATAAGTTAGGTTACTCAATCGAATAAGAGTTTTTCTTTCTTTCTTTCTGCATGTACCTCTTGATCAAGAGTGGAAATGTTAAGGGAAGGGCCTGGCATGAAGGCAGTAAGGAAAACAGCCACAGAAATCTTGCTTGGAAGTCTCTCCATGGTTTGAGAAAGTGCCAATCCTCCCAAGCTATGACCAACAAGGATAACCTTTTCATTTGGTGGTAGAGATGCCAGAAGATCTCTCAGCGGCCTAATGTAGTCAGATATTGATTGAAGATCACTAATCTGCTGTGGGTCAATTCCAGAAGCAGCTAAATCTATAGTGGTAACATTGTGACCTGATGATCTTAATAGAGGCACAAGTTTGTACCAACACCAGGCACCATGGCCTGCCCCGTGAACTAGCACAAAATGCTTGCTACGATTATGGAGTGGCCGCGATAAGGCCTCACTGGTTGCAAAATTGAAAAAGATGATGAACATTGAAATTAACACCAAATGTTTCTTTGCTTGCTCCATGCTTCTCTCTTGAAGTGGTAGGTTTCTACAAGGCTTGTCCTTGGGCTTATATGAGTTTTAAAGTCAGACTCTGCTCGCATTATATATATATATATATATATATATATATATATATATATATATATATATATATATATATATATGCAATTCGGCCGTAGGTTTACTGATAAGGAAACTGTAGAAAATTAATAGCACAAACTTAAATTGCTGCCTAATTACAATTTCCACTGTAAGAAAAACAGAATAATAAATTGCCTAAGGCCCTAAATTAGGTCCCAAAGGCTTAAGTAACCAGCACAAGAGAAGAGACAGAAAGCTCAAGGAAAAGAGTTTATCCTACGTACATCCACAGGATGAATTTAGCCTCTAAGAGTTTACCAAACTCCTGGCATCTCTAGATCAGCGTCGTTCTTAATGAGTTTGGTAAACTTGTGCCTAACACCTTCATGAATCCGGTTGCAGAAATTGTTGAAGATATGCCTTATATTTGTTTCGTCTATATTCTTCACAAAATCAATTAAACTAGTTTGATAATTCAACTTTAATCATCTGCTTTTCAATAAATTATACCAAATTTCATTACTTTTCATAATCATCTGCATGTTTTACTTATTCTCGAAGGGCTTGTTTCTTGGTGGACCGTGTATCATGACATTGTCGTTTTCTTTTTTTGACATTTATTTATTATACCAAATGCTATCCATTTGTTAATATAAAGTGTTTAGAGGTTTCATTAGCAGGTTTAAGGATACTATCAATAAATTTCGCATGACTTTGTCATTTATTTATTTTTTGTTCAACCGGCCGCCACACGCCAATGAGTTAGTCGTTGATCACTAGATAATGTAATTAACCACGATGATGATATAGAGAAGCCAGGATGACGGGAATACCGTAGGCATCCGTACGTAGGAGTACCAAATTTGTAGTTTTCTCCTAAAATTTCAATGATGCGATCATGCTAGTTTTTGTCTGAGAATGGTTTATTTGTTGACTTTACTGATAATGAATCATGTCACCAACATATATATATATATATATATATATATATATATATATATATATATATATAGCAGTTGGAGTTGGCTTGACGCAACCCAATCTTCATCTGTTTTTCTCTCGATCACTTCTCAACATTATCTTGAGAAAGGATGGTCAAGACAATGACATCCTTGCGTCCACCAACGCCGAGTCAAGGTCAGGAATTAGGCAGCGTAATTACAGTGGCCGGCCACGTCTAATGTTATTTTTATTTTTTTCTTAAAAAAAATAAAGAATTTGAGGTGGTTCCGATGTGAAATATCTCCGGAAATGGAGACTTTATGGACAGCAACGTCGCTGGAAAATACGGGGAGGGTTGCCAAAAACCCACGTCTCCTTCCTACATCGAAGCAGACGACGTCATGCCATCTTCTTCTTTGAAAGGATACCATGCAGTACTGCATGTGCTTGGGCCACGGAAGTCTATTTGGGAAAAAAGAAAAGAAAAGGAAGCATTTTCTCATTTTTCTTTTCTTTTTATTAATTCCCTTGTTTATTCTTTCTAAGAAAATAAAAATAAAAATAATGGAAATTAATCTCTCCTTTTAACCCTGTACAAGGTTGCAATAATGGATAAAACGGTGAAGGTTGCAATAATCTCCTTTATTCATAGCAAATTCCATTATTTTTAATACATGGCACCGTGACTCCGAAGTTCCATCTCTGATTTTTACAAGGTACTGCCATTTATAGACAGCAGCGTCTTATTACTGGTTGATATTGGACATTATTGCTCAGTCCGATTTTTCGGCCAGCTCTGATTCGGGTATCTTGAAGTGATAAATCTGGATGTTCTCAACATCAAGCTTCTGGAAATTACTACGTTTTCTTGTGACGAGAAATTTTCCCCAGTTGTATGGTTTGTATTTGGCAGGGTTTTGCTGATTTATGAGCTCCTCCAAGGGCTGCACCTTGGTGTGGTGTGCTGGGCTGAGGAAATAGGGAATGGAAAATCTTTCCTTTTCAGAATTCACCATCGCCCTGTGCTCCACGCTCTCATAAATGTCATTGCTCCATACCTATAAAAACAACCAACATTTGAAGCAATAGCGTTGATTATGATCATGTTAATGTTAGTTTCAAGGTTTTTGGAGAAGGATATACCTGAATAATGTCACCAACATTGATGATGTAGGCGTTTGGGGTTGGCTTGACCCAAAGCCACTCTCCATCTGTTTTTCTCTTCACTTCTAGCCCTCCAACATCATCTTGAGCAAGGATGGTCAAGGCCATGGCGTCCTTGTGTCGACCAACGCCGAGTGCGAGGTCAGGGACTGGGCAAGGTGGGTAGTGGTTGAGTCTAATGCAACTGGTTTGTTCTTTAAAGAATCCATGGAACTTGTCTTTTGGCAAGCCTAGACTCAGGGCTATCAGCTCCATCAATTTGCAAGCTAGTTTTTCCATTTCTTTAGCATACTCTTCACAGACCTCTCTGTTCATTGAGATGTGTTAGATTGCATAGAGTAATTAAAGCCCGCTAAAATTAATAATTAGAGGTGTTCTGATCTGTTTAGTGAGACTGCAATGGTAAATGTTATGTTTTAAAGTGTTTTATATATATTTAAATATATAAAAATAATATTTTTTTAATTTTTAAAAATTTACATCAAACCCGTTCAAAAATACTAAAAAAATTAAATTGAAACATCACATTTTTCACCCATTCTTTATTGTAATTTCATCGGTGGGTAAACAAAAGTAAAAAGTAAATTTTCATAAGAAGAAGAAGAAGAAGAGAGAAAACAATAGCATATATACCTCAGGTCATTGGGGTATTCAGGCCACTGATTAAACCACTTGGTTAGTTCCTCATCATCAGGCTTATATGAAGCAGGGACAGCCGTTGGATCCTGGACATTGAGATCGAACACTTCTTTCCAGTCCCTAACATTCTTGGTATGCTCAGTGTCATAGTAACCCAGCACTCTCCCCTCGTTTCTCCTCACCTTCCTTTTCTCTTCCAGAGGCTGATCAAAAAATTCTCTTGATACTTTCTCAATGTTGTGTCGTTTAGCAAGCGGCACCCCATGATTGATCACTTGAAAAAATCCCCAATTTTTGCATGCATTGCCTATTTCCTCAACAAGACCACCAAGTGCTTGATCGTTGTCTAAGTTGGAAAAAGGAGAGCTGATTATGGAAAGATCAATTACGGGTATTCCTTCTGCTCTAGTGATCTCAGGTTTCGGCCTGTGTTCTTGGGCTTGAATGAAGGCTGGATCAACCTCTCCCATGGTGATTTCCTTCTCCTTTGATGTTGATTAAGAAACCTAGATCAACCAAGTTTGTGTTTGTAAGAAAAAAGATAGCGGTTATGTGGCTTTTATACTTTGTCAGCAGGTCTAATGCAAAGTGAATCTAGACAGCCTTTGGTGTAATGTTAAGAGGGGAATCAACTAGGCAATGCCAACAGTGCTGTCTTGGAATGCCGTGACGTTTGTGCTGGCATGGCAAAGGTTGCCTCAAACGGCCATATGGCGACAGTGATAGATCGGCCGCCGGTACTCTGTTCAGGTCCATTATTCTCTTACAGTAAACAAAAGATTTCATATCATTTTGTCTGAATAAATTATAATAACCGTGTAGTTAAATCATCCAAATTCATGATTGTTTGTGTGAGAATGATTTAAATCGTAATAACTTCTTATATGATTAAATTGTTGCCGGAAAGATTAGGAGTTTAGATTTTATCAAGGATTGGGTTCAAGAAGAAGAAGAAGAAGATTTATCAAGGATCAATCTGTTGTCAAGAGTAGAAATGTATAGTGCAGAATTGAATTTAATGATTTAAACTTGCATGCTTACCCTGAATTAATTTATCAAAAATATTTTTTCGTTGGTTTAGAATTAAATTTATTCAATTTAAATCTGATAGTAAGGAAATAGAACCGTCATCAACAAGTAAATTACTGAACTTTCACCCCCCATGAGGTCCACCACGATTTTCGTGAATCTTAGATTAATTAGTACATTCTAGGTTACTATCTCGCGCTATGACATGTTAAATAAATAAAAAATCAACATAAAAAAATAAATGTTCAATTCTTTAATATTATTATTAAATGAATTAAATTTTAAATCTTTTACCGTGACTGCTTGTGTATTCTAGGTTTGCAGTTAAATTATATGAGTGTTGCTTCTATATATTTCAACCAATTTGATATATTGAAAGGTAATTTAAATATTTGATAAAATATGGTTTGAATTAAAAAAAATTATTATTCTTTTAAATATAAAAAAAATAACATATTAGATTGATTTGATTTCGCGGTCTAACACACCAAATCTATAATTCTATTCTTGAACTTTTTGGATTAAATAATTTTGTTTTTTAAAATTATTTGTTACTTAACTATATAAATAAAAATAAACTATTATAAAATTAAACATCAACTAAAAACAAAAATATTTATCTTAGACAACAGTAAACTAAGAGAAGGTAAAGTGAAGCAAATATGTTGTCATGCAATTAGTAGCTAGAATAGAAAGAAAGATTTTTCCCTAGATTCTAAAACTCCTTGGTCATGCAATTCGGCCGGACGTTTACCGATAAGGACACGGTTGAAAATTAAGAGTACAACCTAAAATTGCCTTCTGATTTCAATTTCCTCTGTAAAAAAGAATAAATTGCCGTAAGGCCCTAAATGAGGTCCCAGTTTTCCAGGGGCTTAACTAGCACAAGAGAAGAAAGAGAAAGCTCAAGGAAAAGTCTAGATCAGCGTGGTTCTGAATGAAACTGGACACAGAGGCCTAATACCTTCATAATTTCGGTTGCAGAAATTGTTGAAGATATGACTTAGAACAATAAATTATAGACCCTTTTTTCGTTTATTAATGGAGTTCCCAACCTGGTGAAAACTTGGTCGTTTACAATAATAATGTTTGCTCTTCGAAAATGGAACCAAACTTTAAGAAAAAAAACGCAATTACCCAGTAGCTCTTTATTAAATGTTGAGGCAGTAACAGAAACGCCTTATTTTTATTATTCATATATAATCCTGGGAATATACGGGCATCAATTATATTTCTTAGAAATTCCTTGCAGACAAGCCCAAAGTTCCTTGGGTTTAGACATCATGGACATGTGATCGGATCCTAGTATCTCTTTCACTTCATCGGGTGGATTTTTTTGGATCATCCATTGTTGAAAATCTTTCTCCAAGGTCAAATCTTTCTCTGCAATGATAAAAACTCTTTTAACCGAGCCATATTTCTCCCTCGTTAGTACAAGGTCCCTTGACAATTCTTGATCAGTAAATTGACGTGTTTCCCTCATCAGTGTTGTGGCCAATGTCCAGTCCTGAAGCCATTTTGTCACCATCAATTTCATCAGAATCTCAATATTAAGAGAATAAATGTAAAAAATTGTGACATATTGGGTCTCAAAAGAAAGAAAAAAAACCCACATTTTGCCTATGAATCTGTAAAGTTACCTCAATTGGACTGAGCTGATACAATCTTAACAGTAGGTATTTAGGCCCCAAGATAAGAGATGTTGGTGGGTTATTCGGGCCATTACCGAATGTGTAGCGTGCGTCTAACATATCAGTTTGCCTTCTTACACGCTGCGGTCACATCACATGCACAAGGAAAATGAAAAAGTTGAAAATTGTGAGACATGAGAAGAATGTAACTTAACAAATAGATTGCATGTTGTGATGTAAAAAGTAGAACTAGATATTCATAACAAAAAAATAAGTTAGGTTACTCAATCGAATAAGAGTTTTTCTTTCTTTGTTTCTGCATGTACCTCTTGATCAAGAGTGGAAATGTTAAGGGAAGGGCCTGGCATGAAGGCAGTAAGGAAAACAGCCACGGAAATCTTGCTTGGAAGTCTCTCCATGGTTTGAGAAAGTGCCAATCCTCCCAAGCTATGACCAACAAGGATAACCTTTTCATTTGGTGGTAGAGATGCCAGAAGATCTCTCAGCGGCCTAATATAGTCAGATATTGATTGAAGATCGCTAATCTGCTGTGGGTCAATTCCAGAAGCAGCTAAATCTATAGTGGTAACATTGTGACCTGATGATCTTAATAGAGGCACAAGTTTGTACCAACACCAGGCACCATGGCCTGCCCCGTGAACTAGCACAAAATGCTTGCTACGATTATGGAGTGGCCGCGATAAGGCCTCACTGGTTGCAAAACTGAAAAGGATGATGAAAATGGAAATTAACACCAAATGTTTCTTTGCTTGCTCCATGCTTCTCTTGAAGTGGCAGGTTTCTACAAGGCTTGTCCTTGGGCTTATATGAGTTTTAAAGTCAGACTCTGCTCGCATTTTATATATATATATATATTTACAGCGCCATGAATGTAAAAAATGGTTAATAGCTTGAAACGTCAAGAAAAGGATAAGCTCATGGATTACGTACCTAGCTTGGTAGCTGGAATTAAATAGAAAGAAAGATTTTTCCGTAGATTCTAGAACACCTTGGTCAAGCAACTCGGTCGTAGGTTTACTGATAAGGACACGGTAGAAAATTAATAGTACAAAATGAAATTACAATTTCCACTGTAAGAAAAACAGAATAATAAATTGCCCAAGGCCCTAAATTAGGTCCCAAAGGCTTAATTAACTAGCACAAGAGAAGAGACAGAAAGCTCAAGGAAAAGAGTTTATCCTCCATCCACAGGACGAACCCACGTGAATTTAGCCTCTAAAAGTTAACCCAAACTCCTGGCATCTCTAGATCAGCGTGGTTCTGAATCAAAAAACTGGACACAGAGGCGGCCTAACACCTTCATAATTTCGGTTGCTGATATTGTTGAAGATATGACTTATATTTGTTTCCTCTATATCTCATATCTCATTATAGAATTACTTGAATTGATTTAATTTTTTTAATTTTTTTATTTATCATTTAATTATTAACCCTATAACATGTTTTATAAAATATTATTTAAAAAAATACATGTATCAGCGCATGATAGGTTGTCTTGAGTGTAATATAGTAAAGTTTACCCGTGTTAGTTTACATTTTCTCACAGAGTTTTTTATTTAACTTTGCTAATTTTTGTTAAGTGTTTTTTTTGAAAGTTTGATTTTTTTATATGTTTTTTTTTTTGCAATTTTATCATTTTGCATGAAATAATTTTTCCTTTAGCTTTGTTATTTTTTCTTTTCTTTCTATTTAGTTATTATAAAAACTGGTTGGTAAAGATAACTCAGGTTAGCTTGGGTTTTTTTATGAGCTTTATTTTTTTTTTACTAGATGTTTTTTTGAAAAATAAATTTATCTTGATCTCATATCGCAGGTTACGGGTTTATTAAGATAGGCCGAGTTGACTCGGTGTGCTTCTTCGGTGTTATATTTTTTGAATTTTTTTTATCTTTGACATTTTGTTATTAAGTCTTGAATTTTATGATTATTTTTTTTTTACTTTTATTTATGCCGGTTGTTTTATAAATTATGTTTTAATAAATTTAATCTAATTTGTCTCATATTATTATTATTTAAATATTATTTTTTATGTTGAGAAAATTTAAACTGGGCCAGGCCTCAACGTAGAGCGGCCATCTATCCAGTAGACTCTAAAAGTTAACATAAACTCTTGGCATCTCTAGATCAGCGTGGTTCTGAATGAAGCTGGACGCAAAGGGCTAACACCTTCATAATTTCGGCTGCAGAAATTCTTGAAGATATGACATGTATTTGTTTCGTCTATCTTCATCTCAAAATCAATTAAATTAGTTTGATAATTCAACCTCAACCTCAAAGACCTCGTCAAGTTTCACGAAATTATACCAAATTTCATTACTTTTTATAATCATCTGCGTGCTTGAAGGGCCTGTTTCTTGATTGACGTATTACGTGGATTCCTTCCCGTGATGTTGCTCTCTAATTGGATACATAAGAATAAAATATATGGTTTAGAATAATGTTTGCTCTTCGAAAATGGAACCAAACTCTAAGAAATTCTTGCGGTCTGTATTGAAAATTTGATTTTCCTTTTCTTTTCCAAGAGGACGAATATGACAAATAATGGTGCCTAATGGAGTTCCTATTTTCTGTTATGTCATCTCTTACTACACTACCTTCCATGTATGCTTCTAAGGTTATCAAATCCCTGTAAGAAGTTCAGTCAGAACTATCACAAGGAAAGTAAAAAAGTTTCTCATTGTCTAACATACACACACACGCACACTGCTCAAGGATAACATATATACATACATATATATATATACATACATATATATATATATATATATATATGATCAGAAGTGGTTTAAAAAGCTCAATGACTGGTGAAAATTAAACGGAATTTTGCCCAAATGAGACCACAACAGTTAAGATACCTCGAGAAAGACTTTCACATACAAGTCTATGCCTTAGTAAGCTTAACATGGCAACAATAGAAGGTCACACAACCTCGACATCACATACGTAGAGTATAGGCACATACATAGAAAACCATCTCTAAACTAATCACTCTGGTACCTTAAAGTGATCGATTTGGATGTTTTCCACTTCACGTTTTTTATAATCACTGCGGTTTCTACTGGCAAAGAATTTTCCCCAGTTGAATTCCTTGTACTTTGCAAGGTTTTGCTCATTAATTAGCTCATCCAGTGGCTTAATATCAACATATTGGGATGGGAAAAAGAAAAATGGTATCGAGAACCTTTCCCTTTGAGAATTCACCACCACTCTATGCTCTGCACTCCAGTACAAGTCATTGCTCCAAACCTGCACGAGGCAACAACCCAAGCCCTGATCAGGAAGAAAATTGGACATTTGTACCATCTTCTTATATGTTTATGATGACTCCTATCCTGTGCATGCCTAATCTCCCATCAATCATTCATGTTGGGTCCAAGAGCAAGAAAAAGGAGGGGGGACTGTGGTGGGTGAAAGACGTTCTACAGCTAGCAAGAACAAATGGAATTCGTCGGCAATAATTCAGCTTAAGCTAATTAGGCTGATCAGAAGAAAGTACCTGCATACAATTTCCAATATTGATGATGAAGGCATCTGGAATTGGTTTAACAGGGATCCATTCTCCATCTGATCTGCGACCTATTTGCAGCCCTCCAACATCATCTTGGGATAAGACCGTCAAGGCACCTCCATCCTTGTGCCTCCCTACACCAAGAGCTAGGTGGGGTGCAGGACAAGGAGGGTAATGGTTGAACCTAGCAAAGCTGATTTGGTCTTTGAAGTAACCATTTAACCTATCAGCAGGCAACCCTAAGCTCAAAGAGATAAGCTCCAGCAACTTGAAAGCTAGTTTTTCCACCTGTCTTGTATATTCTTGGCACAGCTCCCTGACCAAAACAACGATTTACACTAATTAACATAATAAGATTAAGGAACTAATTACTCATGTCCATACATAAGAAGATGAAAGAAGAAAATGAAGACCTGAATTCAGAAGGTTTGTGTGGCCATTGATTAGTCAGAGCCCTTAGCTCTTTATCATCAGGATCATCAGAGGCAGGAATTAAAGTTGGATCTACCACCAAGAAGTCAAAAACCTCCTTCCAGTCCCTAATATTTTTGGTGTGCTCACCATCATGATACCCCATAGGATTCACCTCGTCTCTCTTCACCTTCCGTTTTTCCTCCATCGGTTGATCAAAGAATTCTTTTGCTACCTTCTCTATCTTTTGCCTTAGTTCCAACGTTACTCCATGATTGATCACTTGAAAAAATCCCCACTTCTTGCACGCTTCTCCAATCTTTGACACAACTTCTTTTGTGTCACTTGGAGTGGAAACAGAGAGATCAATAACTGGGATTTCTTCATCAGCTTCTATTGTTTTGAATTTAGGCCTGTATTCTGTTTCTTGAATGAATTCTGGATCGATTTCTCCCATGTCCACAGGCCGACAAGAGTTTGAGAGACTGAAAATGTAAATGGTTTTATAATTGCTTTTCACTGGTGCTTAATGGTTTTATAATTTGGGATAGAATCTCCCATCTCACGAAAAGAACCCCTTGTACTAAACGAGGCTATGACTTTCGTCATGCTGCGATAATTTTTAACCAACAAAATGAAACCATTTTTAAGGTACATTGAACATGGACAGTTTCTGTTTCTTCTTCTTCTTCTTCTTCTTTTTTCTTGGTCTGGGGTAGGTGAACCAAATTACCCATCACCAGCCAACAATCGAACTTGTGGGCTGTAGGGTGCCAGGTTGCATCAATGGATAGGTTACCAAAACGACAAATTAGCGGGAAAGAGGAATGCTTGCTTTCCAGAACTAATCTAATGTTGGTTTTCAAGTCCACATTCATTAGCATCTAAACAGAGATTTCAATAACTACTCTAAAATTACCTCTAGGTTTTAGTAGAGGGTAACTTTTGTTTCATTTTCTTGATAAGAACAGTTTCAATTGTTAGTTCTAGAATTCTATATAGGTAGGTATCTTGTTCTTGAAGGTAAGATTTTTTTTTATCCCACGAGTTCTCCAATTTTTGCTCCCTATTAATCAACTACATTGTTAGTCAATATGTTAGGTGAAAAGCAAGTCAAAAATTGGAGAACTGTCAACTACATTCTCAATGATCCCCATTAACTTGACAGGACACACAAAGCAAGTATTAAGCAGATGGAAATTAACACTGAAGATGGCATTAAGCTGGTGATCATTGAGAATCCCTCTGTGTTTGCAGGTATAGCATAATAGCAACCTAGCTAGCTAGCTGACCAGTAAAGGATCTTGTATTACCTAGCAGGAACGAGCCTTGCTACAATTCAAACTGATTTATTCTTCCAAATTTTTACAGAGTCATCTTGGTCACCTTAATACAAAGAAGCTAAACCAACTTGCTACTGCACATAAACTATACTCATAAATCTCACTCTAGCTATGGATGTTGCTTTTTCAAATGATGAATTTGGATATTTTCTACATCCCGTTTCTTGTAATCACCGCGGATTCTGCTAGCATAGAACTTCCCCCAATTATATCGTTGGTATTTGGCAGGGTTCTGCTCGTTTAGTAGCTCTTCCAGTGGCTCGATGTTGACATGGTGAGCAGGTAAGAGTAGTACTGGAATTGAGAACCTTTCCTTCTCAGTGTTCACTACCACCCTGTGCTCCACACTCTCATAGGTGTCATTACTCCAAACCTATACAAACAAATTCAATGATTCAGGAAACAATATATGTAGTACTTTGAATTATAGATGTAACTTGAAAGTCAAGATTTCAGCTAGCCAATTAATGCCAGTATGTTGTATTTTCATGCCTGAATAATGTCGCCGACATTAACGATAAATGCATCTGGAATTGGCTTAACTGGTATCCATTCACCGTCTGATTTTCGTCTTATTTCCAATCCTCCAACATCATCCTGAGCAAGGACAGTTAAGGCACTGAAATCTTTGTGTCGACCAACCCCAAGAACTAGGTTGGGGTTAGGGCAAGGAGGATAGTGATTTATCCTACAGAGGCTGGTTTGGTCAATGAAGTAGCCATTTAGCCTGTTAGCAGGCAAGCCTAAGCTCAAAGAAACAAGTTTCAACAGCCTATAACCAAGCTTCTCCACTTCACGAGAATACTCCTGACATGCTTTCCTGGTAAGACTACAATCTATTAGGTCACACAATCTAGTGGAAGAGCAACATCAAGACCAGAACTACTAGTAGATGTAAGACCTGAGCTAATCGGAAAATGATTTACAAACAAACCAATCATACAAAATAAAAACAAAAATATCCGATCAAACATACTGACCAATTCTTCTATGAGTATATATTAAACGAACAGCTCGATAATTTAGGACTAGTAAATCTATAAATAAATTATTATAGTTATAGACACATCCCTAATTAACTAATAAAAGTATCCTGAGAGTGTTGGCCTTACTATTTCGTAGGAAAATAAGCAAGTTACCTAAATTCAGTAGGGTACTGAGGCCAACGATTACTTATGGTCCTCAATTCCTGATCATCTAGGTTATCCATGGCTGGGACAAGTCTAGGATCTTCCAGTGAGAAATCAAACACTTCCTTCCAGTCCCTAACATTCTTAGTATGCTCACTATCATGATACCCCATAGAATTCCCTTCGTCTCGCTTCACCTTCTTTTTTTCCTCGATTGGTTGATCAAAGAACTCTTTCGCCATCTTCACCATTCTTTTAGATAACTCTAGAGGTACACCATGGTTAACTACTTGAAAGAATCCCCACTTCCGGCATGCATTTCCTATCTCTGAGACAATTTCTTTGGTGTCTCCGTGGCTTGAAGTGAAGAAATCGATTACCGGGACTTCCTCAGGTTCTATGACTTTGACATTAGGCCTATTTTCAAGATCTTGAATGAAGGACAAATCTAAATCTCCCATGGTAAGATAAATCTTAGTATGAAGCAAATGGTCTTGTGTTTCTTGCAACAGAAACTAGGAGAACGTGTGTTAAAGGGGGCTTTCAGGTGCACTGAATCTAGACATTTTATTAGACTACCCCCGAATGATCGCTAAATGTTGCCAAGAGTTGATCAGTGATGGAATGAAGGTAAATTTTGTTTTTTAAAGTATTTTTTATTTAAAAATATATTAAAATAATAAATTTTTGAATTTTTGAATTTCCAAAGATAATTTAAAAATATAAAAAATAATAATTTTTTCTGTTGCACTGGCTAATCTTTCAAATCTAGTATGTCTAAGCATTTTTTTTAATCTCTTTTTTTATATATATTTTATAATAAAATTCACATTAAATAAATTTATTAGAATGTATTTAAACAATTATCAAATTATGTCATGGTTTTCAAATAATAATAGTGTTTTATATAGTAATAGTAACAAATATTTTTTTAATATTTAAATATGAAGCTAATATGCTTGATTTTTTCTTAATTTCCTCATTAACATTCAATGCAAATAAAACATATATTTTCTCTAGATTTTTTATATGATTTTTCTCAAATTTATTATTCTTATCTTATTGTGATACATTTATCTAAAAATTAGCTTAGAATTCTACCCACAACATCGCACGATATGCATGGGAATAGCTACTCTTAAGCCAAGAGGTAAATAAACCCTTCACTTCCATAGACCCGAGAGATTGTACGCATCAGGGGAGCTCATTCTGGCAAACATAACAATTTCTCTTTTTGTTCTTATATTGTCTGACATGGGATATAAACTGTTCAGCTTTTGAGGCTAGCATTCAAATTCAACCCTCAAATGATCTAAAAGAATGTTCAAGCTAAACGTGGATCCGTTGATTTAGGATCAGACAGCAAGACCCATTTTAAGATGAATTTATCTATTTACAAACATAATTAGTGAGAAGTTGGAGGATGTAGAAAAAAAGAAACTGGTAGAAATCGAGTGATCAAGCAGCAGGCATAGATGTGGAAATGACTACATATGACAAGTACTGGAGCCCATCCTGGATTTTGCTCACTGCAGTGGTCCGGTCAGTGCGGAGAAGTTCAGAGAAGGCATTGACTTTGTCCTGAATTGATGATTGTTGGAAGTTTTCGTGGGAATCTGCAGTAGCACCGTTTATGGCTGCTGTGTAAGCTTCTGCTACATCAGAGATGCCTGGATCAAAAAAATAAGCTCAAACTATCAGATAAAATCACCTATCCATATCTTTTTTACCTGTAGACAATGCGCCATGCCACCATGGAAAAAAAAAATATATGAATAAAGAAATAGATAGACAATAAATGGAGATATCCTGAAACCCATCATGTGCATGCCACTTGACTGCCATCGTTCTAATGAGTCTTGTAATGGTTCGAATAGAACTTGCAAGACCAAATATTTTCATTCCAAAGAGAAGACAACAATTAAATAAACCAAGACACCCAGACAACCATTTTCTAAACCACCAACATGATTACATTCTACATGTGCATGCTTCTCGTTTCTAGAAGTCAACTCCATAATATTCTCAGCACAAAAATGCCAGGCTTTCCCTCATATAGCATACCTAAATGATTTTAGTAGGAAGGCCTTTCGTTAACAGAACCCGACTGTTATCCAACATGGACAGTTCTTACAAACAATGCATCTGCTCAGTGCTAGATAAGTTTATACATGCCTATTACGAGCAGTGATTTCTTCCAATTGGATGGATTTGAAAAAACTAAAGATTTAAATAACAAAAAAGCAGAAACTTGGAGCATTCATTCTAAATGGCAGAACTTTAGAACTTGTTACATGGGTTAATGATTTCAGGACCAAACCTGAAATGCTAAAAGATTTGGAGGGCCATATCATGTAAAGAACATATCAAGTAGAGATTCAATAAGATGCCTAAAATGCTTAAAATGGAGAAAATAGCAATAAGATTAGAGCTGGAGGAGTCTTGTAAATCTACCTGTGATAAAGCTGTTGGAAACTGCTTCCACATATCCTGCCATTGACCGTGCCTTGGTGCGCATCACCTTAGCTTTTTCAACGGAATCTTCAGGCCAGTCAATTTCCACAATATCCCCATCACCATCTTCTTGCTGAACTTTGTTAGCATTGGATATGACAGATTTACCAAGCATCAGAAGTTGAGACACTGCCGAACAGCACATTTCAGAGAGTCTCTGCATAGGCATGCATCATTTATCATATTTTGCCTTCTTCAAACAGTAAACGAAATGTGAACATAGAAAAACAAATAAATAAAAGATATCTCCATACATGGACCCCCTCTGAGTGAAGAGTTTCAAGTCTTCCAGTTGTCCTTTGAATTATGTCATTCACAGCTTGTCCTGCTAAAGCATTTGTGAACCTGTAAATGACAGGAAAAGTTTCAAGGACATGTGTACAACAAAAACTAAAAGAAGTTCAACTACAGCAGGCAGCCATATTTCCATTGCTGTGGTTGACAAATGACAACTGTCACCACTCATGATTGGATCTTGTGACATCTGCCTTGCAACCAGTGATTACAATGAAATAACAAAGCTAACATGCAGCGTCAAGTTTAAACACTGATGAGAAAAAACCAAGGTTGTGTGTTGTAGAACATATACAAATCAAAAGACTAAGATAATGAGGAATGGACCAACACTAAATACAGGAAAACAATAGTTCCACTACTGAAAATCCTGGAAACCCAAAAACAGCTTCATAAATAACAGACTTGTGAAGAGAATACAGAGTACATGTTAAATTTCCAAACTAAATACAAAAATCTTGTATGCATCAAGCAAAATTACCCTGCAGCCATGTCAGCAGCCTTGCTGACGCTTGAATCATGTAAATTTTTCATCTCATCACTACTTCCCTCAGTTGCAGACTCTATTTTCTTTCCTTTTTCAAACTCTGCAGCATCCATTTCAGTGCTTAAACTAAAAATTTGCTGAACCAGTTTAAGCTTTCCATCATATGCAGACTTCTCTTCTGATGACAATTTAGCCTTTCTGCGGTTAAATAACAGTGCATAATGGTTGGACAATGCCTCCAACTCCTGATAGAATTACAATCCAACACTTTCAATATTCACTATTAATTCAAACAAATGCAAGTTTCAAGTAAAAGGCTAAAGAAATGACCTCCAACTGTTCTGGACCTCCATATATATAGAAACACCGATCAAATGTCATCTCCTCAAGTAAATGATCCTCATCAGCTCCTTTTTCAGAGTTCTTAGTGTTTTTCTCAACTTCAATACCAGTCTCTGTGATCAGTAGATCCATGGTTTCCTTGCCTACATATTCAAGTACTTGCATTCCCTTTGCTGTAAAAGCTTTTCCAGTCTGCAACGTGATGGCTAGAGTAACCGACAATGAAATTTGGAAAAAATAAAAATAAAAGAGCTAAACAACAGGATTCACGACCTCAAGTAAGGATGGTGCAACTGAACCGGCTGATCCTGGTAAGCTACCTTGCTGAATTGAATCCGCAAGGTTCACAGCAGAATTCTCAAGCCTGAAGAAAGATGTGGGAAAAAAGCACAAAAAGAGAGTGAAAATAAGACACCTGGGTCGAAATATGGGATCTCACAGCAGCTTACCACCCGAGTTACACTTTCCTATTCTCTGTCTTTATATATATATATATATATATATATATATATATATATAAAAATTCAGATAAGGAGAGGGGGTTGGGAGTTCTAAGAGCATACATAAAACAAAAATGTTGCTACCTTTCTTCCAAAATGCAGTGCTCTCACAATTGTACCATTATTTTCCTTTAAATTTCATAGGCCGGTGCAAACTTAGACGCCTTTCATGACCTTATCTCATGAAATTTTGTTACCTTTCATGGCATTTTCCTATTGGATCTTATCCTAACCTCATATACTCCTCTTTCCAATGGATGGTTAAGACTAGATATGTAAATGAATCCTTATATGGTTTAGGTTTTTCTTCCAATCAAACCAAAATTTATAATTAGTATCATGCACAAAGATGGAGGCAAGGCTTACAGCCACAGAGACAAAAGCTGAAAAAGGAAACAACACCACCAAAAAGAATCCCCATAGCAGCTCTATTTGTTATTCTCAACTAGTTTCTACGTTGAGTTTGGAAAGGAAATAGACAAGAAAAGTCTGTTAAGCTTTCAGGATTAACCATTAATAAATTTCCCTCAATTACAAAGGAGATTTTCAATTGCATATATAACAAAGTTTAGCTGTGATGATCAAGAACCTTACTTTTGAACCAGATTAGAACCCCCTTTCCATGCACTTCCTAATGCCTGCCAAGCTCCTGACGCCAAATTCTCCACAGAGTGATCAAGAACCTTCAAGCCCTAAAAATGTTGGGAAAAAATGATACTGCTTGCAGAATTAAACAAGGCAACTAATATCACAAAAAGATGAATAAGAAATGCACTTCAAGTACCCATGTGGAAAAAAAAAAAGACAATTCTGTAAAACAAATATTAGCGCCAGCCAAGTGAAGCAATTCACAAGAATAGAGCTGTAACATGATGAGGCAGAACTTCAAAAGGTGTGATGAAAAACAGAGTGAGGCGATACTTATTAAAATTTGAAACGGATGTCAAGTAAAGGGACTAGAAGCCAAAGCAAGTTATAGAACTTGAAGATGCAAGAAAAAAATAGCTATAACTGTGTCCAGTGGAACTGCAATGACATGTCAAATTCGAAACAGCAATGTGCAAGTAACTTGCCTGGCCAAGGATGGAATCCTCACTTGCTTTTTCCAATTTCTCCAAAGCAGATTTCCGAAGCTTGTCATCTTCAGTTTCCTCACCTTTGGTTTCCTTATCACTTGCAGATTCTTTTTCCTCTGGCTCCCCTTTTGAAGATTCTGAGTCCTCAGCAATATTCAAATCTGTGATGCTCTTTGCTGCCTTTTCTGCAACCACAGCAGCCTGCACACGCAGAGGAACTATGAAAAGAAATCCAAGCCAAATTCACCAAAAACAATGCAAATGCAAAATAAATAGGACAACATATTGTGGAAAAAAAACAATTCCAAATCCCACCTTTTGCATAATCCCAGTAATTCATAAATAAACACTCAATTGTTCATCAAAAAATTAATCCTTTTGAGCAATCATATCCCAACAGATGGGAAACCAAGTAGAAACCTTGGTGACTGCATCCAAGTCAGGTTTTATTGAACACGGCACTTAAACATGAAAAACAAAATTTACCTTTCTTTTTCATATTGTTTGAATAGAAAGAAACCCAAAACAGTTTAAAGCTTTTTTTGGCATGAATCGGGGCTTAACGCCCTAAGAAATTAAATTAAAAGTTCGAATGAAGAAACGGGATCAAACGTTGCCGATGAAAACTTCCATTTGCAAACCCGCAAGCAAAACGATTTTAACATATAGCTTTGCCATAAAGTAGATATTTCCATAGAACTTAAAAAGGTGATGGAAAAAAGGTGTAATATCACAAAGTAGATATTTCCATAGAGGTTAAAAAAAACATCATCAGTCCAAGATCACATTCACTTGCACAAACAAACTAAAAAACAGAAGTGATCACCAAAATAACTACATTTTCACCGAAAACTGAAAACCCAAATCGAAAAATAAAAAAACAATCAAAATAAAAAAAAATCATAAAAAAATACTACTCTAAACTAAAAAAACCATTTCCGCCCATAACAAACCAGATCTAGCGCCAAAGAAAACAAATAAATCCAAACCCAGATTTCATTAACCCAAAAAGAAAGCAAATACTTAAGGGAGCGAATGACTGAGTGATGAAAAAAAAGGACTTACATTGCGAGAGATCTCTTCAGCTTTCTTTTGAAGATCTGATAAAACAGAGAAAGCAGAGAAACCCCACCCTCCCCATCCACTGCTTGTTTGTGATTCCTCATGTTTTTCTTCTTCTTGTGGTTCTTCTTTATCTTCTTTAATTTGAGGGTTTATGCCATCTTCCATTTCAGTATTCTGTATCAATGGACCGGTATTGAAATTCGAAGCTTTACCCTTCTTCTTGTTTTTGAGTTTTAAGTCTTTCTGGTTTTTAAGGTGAGGATCGGTCTGATTCGACGTGGGAATTAAGGAATTGGGCTAAAACGGCAGCGTTTTGTTGAGGTTACATGGGTATCTGGCGACACAGGTTAAGTATTATAACGACCTGGTTGTTTTGATTTTTGGATTACAAAAGCGATTTTGAAGGAACTTAAATTTTTTTCTCTTTTTAAATTAATTTTTTTAATATTTTAAAATTGTTTTAATATATTAATATAAAAATAAATGTTAAAAAAATAAATAAACAAATAAATTGTAAATCGACACTTGACAGTTGACACATAACCAGACTCGTTCAAAAAGCTTTTCCTCTTCTTCTTTTTTTTTTCTCAACTTATTTTTCTATCTCAAAATATTTGATTTTGGCAACTTGAAAATTTTGATTTTGCTTTACAAGCCCGCGAGTTAAAAAGAAAACAAATATAGAGTCCATGCAAGGTCTCGGGCAGAACTGTGCAAAGTGGTAAGAATAATTACCATTATATATATATATATATATATATATATATATATATATTATCTTCCAAGCTCATGTATCATCGAGTCCTGGGTAGATCGAAATAATTAGTTAAAATTAGTTAAAATATTCTCATGAAGACACGGGGTGGGTGTTTTTTCATTTAATTATGTGATAATTAAAATATATATTTTTAGAGAATTTGAGGCACTAAAATGCATGTTAACTAAAGCTACATGGACCAACTCTAAAAACTTGAAGAAAAAAAGGAACCAAAGTTAAATTTCAATGAAAACTAGGGGGATCGAATATGAAAATATGAAAAATAGAGGGACCAAAATGAAATTACATTGCAGCTACGGGGATCAAATATGGAGAGCATGAGTATTAAGGGACCAAAATGTACTTTCATTATCAAATTGGGGAATTAAAAGGAAATTTTACTAAAACTACGGGGACAAAATATAAAACACTCAAGTATTGAGGGGCCAAAATGGACTTTCACTATTTAATTGAACAACAAAAGGTCATTCTCTTTTAGTTTTCACCAGAACTATAGGGACCAAATCTAGAAAACATGAATATAGAGGGACAAAAATAAACTACAATGAAGTCCATTCTCTTTTAGTTTTCATTGAAATGAAATTACTCCTATCGAGGCCAAAACTAAAGAACACGAATATTAAGGGACCAAAATGGACTTTCGCGGCCACCTTAACAGTGAAAGTCCACTCTCCTTTTAGCTTTCACTGAAATGAAAATTCACTGAAACTATAGGGATCAAATCTGGAAACACATGAATACTGAGGGATCAAAATGGACTACAATGAAACTCATTCTCTTTTAGTTGTTCAATATCATAAAAATGAAATTCACGCGAACAATTAAACGTGCATGGAGGAGCTTATTGGCAAAACTTTCTCATGGGTTGCATGTGACATCCAACTTTCATCATCTTGATGTTCATTTGAACACCAATTCTGAATACACAACTATGAGCTTGCATCCTAGGACCAAGTGCAGCTTGGGCATAGAATACAGATGCACCAAGCACACTGACAAGGATCAAAGCATCGGGAATTACAGCCTCCTTGGCAATAAACTTGCTTAAAAGTTCGAAGCTCTGTATTGCTTCAATTTGACATAACCAGTAAATAAGGCAATCTAAACAATAGAATCCTTCTCTCCGACTGGCTCAAAAAGCTTACAAGCTTCTAGGACCACCAGTCCATTGCAATGCAATTACTCTGCAAACTTCATATTCCAACACCAGTATGGTTTTTATTTTTCCAATCTTTAAGTTCCTTAAATCAGTATAAACACTCAAAAAGCTAAGCAAAAGTATTCTTATTCCATTTAACATCATTCTCTCTCGTACAAACAACAACTTCAATGGCTTAACTTGACAACCATTTTGAAAATAACCTGACATCAATGTATTTCACGAAGCAGAATCATTAAATCTCCTCTCTTCCAATCCAACCATTTCAATTTCACCTTCTGCACAAAATGCTGCCACCATTCCATTCTTCGAAACCAAATAAAATCCCTTTTTTTTCATATATCTTAAAAAAAAAAACCCAAGAGCTTTTTTAAAACACCGACATTTATAATTCATGTCAATCAAAGAACCAACCACAAAGTCACTTCCATCACTGCCAGTTTTCACCGTATACAAATGTAATTGCCTCCCGTGATTCAAGTTGCATAACTTGGCATAAAAGTTAGCTATATTGTAAGAGTAAACTCATCAATCCCAATCTCACTTCTTTTTTGTTTCCATTTCAACAAACAATTCAAGGGCATTCCTTTAATAGCCATCCAAGCCAGCATAACCCAATAACATAAATTGTAAGTGACCAAATCTAACAGGAACATAATCAAATATAGCATTCGCTTGTCTTAAGTTTTGAGATTTTACGTGGGTAAATACTATGATGTTCCATGACTTAACGTTTCTTTGAGGCATTCCATCAAACAAGAGGCCACACTTGACACTCGAGTCATTTAGTTAATTAGCAGCAGCTGCTACTTGATCAACAACTTGAAAAACATTAATATAATTAGCACAATAGAAGAGAGATTGACTTGGTTCTTGGAAAAACTAATTGCCAATCCATGCTCCAGTTTGGTTTACAACAACCTAACTGTCCCACCACTTCAATTTTGTACTATATTCTATGAATATTAGCATCACCCCATGACTTGTATATTCAGAACAAAACTTTAGCAGCAGAATACACAGCTAGGGTTAAGGCATCATCTGCACAAAACAAACTGACATAAATCACTAGTACTTCCAACTTTAATGAGAAGATGAGGACCAGTCTTTAGAAAAGGTTCAAATACAGAGGTCTAAACCAAGATATGATGAATAATTAGTATATATAAAGAGAGAGGAATATATAGAATTGGTTGCGTCAATTCTGGCATGCAAATATGTTATGTTTAATTGATTACCGAAACTAAATCAAACATCTAGCAGTTGCTTCACTTTTAAGTTGTCACTATAATGGAAGCCTGGAAAAAATGCAATAATCATCTGCTCTTGAAGTATTATATTATTCCATGTTGGATATAATTGAAAGAGAAAATATTTTATAATGGATAACTTTTAGCCAAACAAGAGAATATTGCATGCTAGATTGTGATTCAGATATGCAAAGCAAGGAGCTAGCATATCTAACTCCCAAAGGGAAAGAAAATGATATTGTTTTCAAAATGTTGTTTCACACAACAAATCATTGGCTATCTTACAAGAAGTAACAAGATTTGATTAACTAAAATTGTTATTAAGAAGGGAAAAGGAGAAAAACTAAAGCAGGTTGGAATTATTGGTGCGTGTATGCATATCTTTATAGTGTGTTGTTATCCTTTCTCAGCAGAACATTGTAAATATTCTGTGGAAACGTCTTTAATTATGGTCATCTCAAATAAGGATAATCATATCTTGTAGATAGTTTAAAACGTATTTAATGATCTTCATCTATTTAAGACCATATAATAGCTTGTTCTGCAGCTATAGGAGATCAGCTTCAAGTGGATTGGCACTAAACAAGAGAAACGAGATGGCAACAAGCAATGGCAAAACAAGGATAACTGTACTTATTGTCCATGATGATAGAATCATTAAAACCATTCATAGTAAGCTCTTGGGTAAGTTGGGAATCGAAAACCAGGTTACTGCCAACGAAAAGAAAGTTGTTGACCTCCATTGTTCAGGCAAAAAGTTTGACCTTATTGTGATGGACAGGGACATGCCTATCATGAATGGGATTGAGGTATATCGAATATTAACCATTCAATATTAAGTACAATACATTTTTTTAGCATGATTTCATTCCTGAGGGATTTAACCAAACTCTTATTTCACAGTATCAAAGCAAGGTACCAAACATTTTTTCTCTTATTTATGACAGGCAACACGGGAGCCCTGGGCACACGTAGCATTATTGTAGGCGTATCAACACGTTCCTTCGAGCAAGAAATACAAGCATTTATGGATGCTGGCCTAAATGATTATCAGGAGAAGCCTTTGACAAGTTCTAAGGTCATCTCCATCCTTCATTAGATCAACCACAATAGTTGATCTTTACCAAAAAGAAAAGGCACAATAGCTGATAAATTTTCTAAACTAGGACAAATTAAGGAACTAACCTTTTTTATGTTACCTATAACAAGGATATCGAGCACAATGGTTCGATTTTCTTACTGCCATGTCTTGTGTTTGGTTTACTAAGTTTATCCAGCTATGGATGTGGGTGGGTTTGTGTTGTTAGATTATCACTCTCTTATTGATTATATCTTGTAACCTGTAATAATCAGTGTAACCTCTAAATTTTTTATTAAAAGTATAATGATCTTGTTCACAATCGAAGATAAATTTTTACTTATAAGGATTTCATATATATCAAAGAAACTGAACTTATGTGTTGAAATGTTTACTGGAGAACAACGTATATGTAGTTGAACACCTATTAATGATCAGTCTCTATTCTTCAATAGACTACGCGTAAACTAAAAGGCGCCCTGCAGGATGATCTAGAAACTTAACCAGCCATCAATTATTATGGTTCAGGAAGAGAAGGAGTCCATTTTACTCTAAAAGGCAGGCGTTTCGATGATCGAATGACGCAGATGCTTCAGGAAATGAAGACCAGGATTATTATTTTTTCTTTGCTTACGTTGGCACTTTGATTTCAATCTGAAAATGAGGTTACATATATGTCAAGAGAAATTGTCAAAATTACAATCAAAATGCAAGAAAAGCATTGGTGAATTGGTTATGATCTTTCATTCCACGGGAATACCTTGCATGAAACTCTAATGGCATACACACCAAGTACAAAAACCAGTCATGTGGCATTGACAGGAAAAAAAATTATGTTATTCTCTTCTGTATATCAGATCCTTGAAAATGTAGTTTACAAGCAAATCATTGTCAATGTCAAGGTAGCAACATATTGTTCTAGTTCCTCAGTTTTTGCTTATATATGATAGAGAAAGAGAGAAAATGAAAGAGACATATCACTAGTAACGTAAACAACAAGAACTTCCATTCCATTAAGAAGGGGGGAAACGTTATATTTCCTGATCAAGAAGTTGAAGTACCCAAGTTTATTTTCAGCGGCATACATTAGCCTTTTGGAACTACAAACAATGGTCATGTATACTAATTAGTAGCCAGGGAACGTTGGTGGAGGTGGAGATGCATATTGGAATCCGAGGTTTGGTGGAAGGACAAAGTCTTCTTCTGGGGTTGGTGGAGGAAGAGCACGAGGATGTGGAGGAGAAGATACAATTACTGGTGGTGGGGAGAAAACTAGAGGTGGAGGTGATCTAATTGGTGGTGGTGGAGAGTGAATTGGTGGTTGGGGGGAGTGTACGGGTGGTGTAGGAGAATGAACAGGTGGCGGAGGTGAGTTTATGGGTGGTGGAGGGAGAGACTGCACAGGTGGCGGGGGTGAGTTTATAGGTGGTGGAGGGAGAGATTGCACGGGCAGCGGGGGTGATTGTACCGGCGGTGGGGGAGAGTGCAATAGTGGTGGCGGTGAATGTATTAGTAGAGGGGGAGAGTAAACTGGTGGTGGAGGAGGTGAATATACAGGTGGTGGGGGAGAGTGCACTGGTGCTGAGGGTGATTGTATTGGCAGTGGGGAAGAGTGTACTGGTGGTGGAGGGGAATAGGTAGGTGGTGGTGGTGAATGCACAGGAGGTGGTAGAGGAGGGTGTACAGGTGGTGGTGGGAAATAAATTGATGATGGGGGTGGGTGTGCTAGTGGTGGAGGTGAATGGACTAGAGGGGGTAGGGATTGTGATGATAGTGGAGGTGAGTGAACTGGAAGTTGAGGAGAGTGATGATTTACAATTGGTGTTTTTGGTTGTAGTGGAGGTGAGTGAACCAAAGGTAAAGGAAAATGATGATTTACCATTGATATTTCTGGTTGTGGTGATGGTTTTGGTGTCTCGAGCTTTATTGAGGGTATTAGTGATGGTGGTGTTCCATCATGCCCACCAAGTTCTGAATTAGGTGATGGTGTTAAATTAGGTGATAGAGGCATGGGTTTCTCTAAAGTTGATGGACTAAATGAGGAAGATGGTGGTATAGCAATCTCAGATGATGGTGGTAGTGTCTTGTCATGCCTAATTGATGAGTTAACAAATGAGTCAGGTGACGGTGCAAATTTTGGTGATGGTGGTGTATCATCATGCCTGCCAGGTCGTAAATTATATGAATCAGGTGCTGGAGCAAACTTTGACGATGGTGGTATATGTTTCTCCGATGTTGGTGGACTAATTAAGGGTGATGGTGGTATAGATATCTTAGATGATGGCGGTGGTGTCTCGTCGTGCCCAATTGGTGAATTATTAAATGGATCAGGTGATTGTGCTGACTCTGGTGATGTCGATATCTCATAGTGTCCATTTGGTGAATTATTAAACGGATCTGATGACGACTCCGGTGATGGTGGTGTCTCGCCGTGCCCATTTGGTGAATTACTGAATGGATCGGGTGACGGTGCGGACTCCGGTGATGGTGGTGTCTCACCGTGCCCATCTGGTGAATTATTGAATGGATCGGGTGACGGTGCAGACTTCGGTGATAGTGGTGTCTTGTCATGCCCATCTGGTGAATTATTGAATAGATCGGGTGACGGTGCAGACTCCGGTGATTGTGGTGTCTCACCGTGCCCATCTGGTGAATTATTGAATAGATAGGGTGATGGTGCAGACTCCGGTGATGGTGGTGTCTCGCTATGCCCAACTGGTGAATTATTAAATGGATCAGGTGACGGTGCAGACTTTGGTGATGACAGTGTCCAGCCATGTCCACCAGGTCCTGGATTGTATGGGTCAGATGATGGGGTAGATGGACTAATTGATGAAGATGGTGGTGAGGATATCTCCGGAGTTGATGGACTAATTGATAAAGATGGTGGTAAGGATACCTCTGGTATTGATGGACTAATTGGTTCAACTGGAACCAGCGGTAACTTAGGTTCTGGTTTTGGTAATTCTGGTGTTTGAGGGGCAGGGATTGGTGATGATGGTGTTGGAGTAGAAGTAGATTTGGGTGGAGATGGGGTTTGTTTATGTTCTGGAGTAGGTGGTGTGGGTCGTGGCTTTGGATGGGGGTTTGAAGAACCTCCTCCTCCAGAACACTTGTCCTTGCTGCAATCCACAGGTCGGCTCACCACTGGGTAACATGTCCTGGCTGACTTCTGTTTTGGCCTGTCAGACAGGCAATTGCTGGTATCATCCAACACGGTGTCCTTCCTTGATGGAGGCACGCAAGCTTGAGCCTCCCCCTTGAAGTAGTTATACGAGAATGTGAAGTTCGTCAAGCTTGACAACCTACAAATGTTCTCAGGCACAAATCCTGTCAGCTTGTTGTCTGCAAGATCCAAGAGTTCAACCTTCTTTAGCCCCGCAAAGCTGGACGGCAAGATTCCTGTGAACCCATTGTGGCTGGCATCAAACACAGTCACATTACCAAGCAGCCCAATTTCTGCTGGGAAGCAACCACCAAGACCGTTGCCCATAAAGATGACCTCGTTCAAGTTGGTCATCTTGCCGATGCTGTGTGGAATGCAGCCAGTGAATTTGTTGTTCGCAAATGTGACTACAGAAACTGGGGAGTTGCCTATTGTCTCCGGAATGGTGGATGTGAACCGGTTGTCATTCAAGAACAAAGCATCGAGGTCCTTGTTGAAGAGTTCTGGAGGCAAAATACCTTCGAAATCATTGAATCTGATGTCAAGATACTTGAGGCTTGGCAAGGTTAAAACAACAGAAGGGAAGTCACCAACAAAGCGGTTGTTGCTGACATCAAACTCGTACATGAGTGTGAGCTTGGAAAAGCTCCTGGGGATGATTCCACAAAACCTGTTAGAGTTAATGTGGAACAATGCAACATCTGTCAAAAGCCCCAATTCAGCTGGAAGGTACCCAGCAATATCAGCACCGTTAAGATCAACACCTGCCATAACGCTGAGACCAGAGTCGTCAAGACCCGGTGCACAAAACACACCATTATAAGCACACACATCGGCGCCAACCCAATTGCCAGTTGTATTAAACGGGTCGGAGTACATTGCCTTTTTCCAGGCCTGGAGACCAATATATGCCCTCCTGAGCCTTTGGTTTGCAAAGGTTTCTTTCACATCCACCTCGTACTCAAAATCATCGGGAAGTTCACCATTTTCATGTAACGTCAATAGCTGGCGACGAGCAATAGAAGATGCTTCAGCATCAGTTAAGGCAAGAGAGAAGGTTGAGAAAGAAGATAAGAGAGAGGAAAAAAAGAAAAAGCAGCCCAAGACTCTGCGAGTTTCAGCCATTACTGACTACCTTGGAAGTCCCAGGGCTGCTTATAGGAGGGAATGAATGTGAGAAGGATGTTATATCAAGGAAAAGAAAGGAAAGGTTTGACAGCCATTGAGAGGTTGTGGAAAGAGATCTCCAGTTTTAGGCACCCGAAATTTATGCAGTTTATGGACACCATAGGAATTTGGCTGCACCTCTAATATTAGAGCATAGGTTTTGCTTGGATTGTGGGGAACGTGACTCAATGAAACTAAACTAAGAATAACTAGAAAACTACCAATTGACCATGTCAATCTGTAACTAATCTTTGGTACCAAAATAACACCTTAAATACTGGAGAAGAACCCTTTTGGAGAATAACAGGTGTCACCATCTTCATCTACGTTATTTTTATATAACAATGGATCTTTGTGTGGTGCCTGTGGTATTTCGGATAGGTTTATTGGTAGATGATGTGAGGAACTACTAAGAGTTCGATCCCTTTGCCACCATGGACGCGAGAATCTCTTCTCGAATTAACATGATTATTTTCTCTTTCTGTCTGATGATGAGAAAAATACAATACCTCTGTTCCTCCACCTGCTGTCATGGAAAGCAATGTTATGGCTTCTTACTTTCCTCAAGGCTGTTAGGATTGGGAAAGAAAGCAAGACTGACATAGTAGCGATAGGAAACGTCCTATAGTTTGCATCAAATGTGTTGCAAGAGCTATTTTGGAGTGGCATTGTTCCCTGTATTCCATCTTCTTTGGGCACACACTAGTCAATGCATATATGCATTAAACAGATAATAAAGGTTCAATGCAAAACTGAAAAAACTACAGTTTATTGGAAAATCCAACTCCACAAAAAGAAAACACTTTCATTCGCACCCATTAATACTCAAAAACTTGCAAAAATATTAAGAAAAACAAAAAATAATTACTTCTTCTAAACCCGTGAAACACATTTTTACAAAATTTGCAGACATTGAATGTTGCAAACAGATTTTCTGGCACTAAGAACTTCCCATGACGCAACCTGAAGAAACGACGATCAGATAAAAATCCCAGAGTACATAAACACCATATGAATCAATATCATCTATAGAAATTTCACATATTCACGCCACATTCATGTATACAAGGTATGCAAAGAAGCAACCGAGCACAGGCATGCAACACGACACAGCTTGTTTATCAATCTGTTTCGTGGTCCGGAGCAGGAGAGTACCAAGCAGGGAACCTTCCTTTAGTTCTAAGCATTCTAGTAAATGGTGAGTCCGGCATTCTAGCTCTTTCTTCCTCTTCAAGCTCCTCCAGCGATTTTGGCAAACCATCTGGTACTGGACACAGTCTCTCTCTTTCTTTCATCACATTCGGTGGTGCCGCCATACTGAAAGCTTTCTTTTTACCTTTGTTCATTGATGTTATTCCATGTAAGCACCCAATTAAGGACTTAACACCACCAGATTGGATAATTAGCCTCACTACATCCTCTTTCGGTGACTCTCTCTGCAGCGCATCACAACTTGTCAAGACTTTACTTAAATAGTTTTCAAGTACTTGATACTTATTGGATTTTCTCTAATTTTTAAGTTTATCCTTCAACTTTTAACAGAACATGTCAGTATTGATAAACTGATCTTAGCAAGCCAATGAACCAGCTCAATCAAATTGGAATCAGTTTAACTAGTTCGCGGCTTGTGTTAAGATTAGTTATTGAATTAATACAGCAACAACAACCAAGCCTCCATCCCAAATTAATTGGGTCGCCAATATGGATCCTTAAATGCCATTACACGGCGATCATATACCAAACTCACCTCAATATCAAGAGATTAATATAACTGAAACTTGTAATTCAAATCTTCCCTTTCACTCTATTTTCAATGATCAATGCTATAAGTAACTTACTTCAAGATCTTTCAGTTCAAAATAAGCTCTCCAGCAGCTATAAGAATCATCCCCTTCAAGGGTTGAACAATAATCTGCATACAAAAACACCATATTTACACTGTTGCCTGTTGGCATCACTAATAGACAAAATCAATAAGAAAGCTTCAAACTAACAAATTCAAATATTTCAACATAAGTAACAGAACCTCATTAAAATCAAGAAAACAGCCCATGTGATATAAAACATACAAGATTCGAATCAAGAAATGAGAGACACTTGAAGAAAATCATTGCATCAGATTAAAAAATCGGAAGATCTAAACTTAAATATAAAAGAAACACTAAATCATCATGTCATGGTCTTTAGAGAATCAAGAATCAAAAAAATTGTAAGAGATCAAGTTTAAAACATTTACCAGCAAGTTCGTTCTCGGATTTTTGAATCAGGGGTAGTGACTTAACAGCTCGCTCAATCTTGGTTCGGCTAAAGGGATCGAGTTTAGGAATATTTAAAGCATCATCGCTTCTTGAAGAAGAACAAGTAATGGTAGAAGAAACAACTCTCTTGCTTGAACGATTAACATCTCGGGCTTCTATGAGTAAAGGAGATGGAAATGAACGTAAGAGAAGTGATTTTATCATCGTATCAAAACAGCACTGTCTCTTGGTTTCTTGGTTGTAATTTTGGATCACTGAGTGTTTTAGATAAGGCTTGAGAGACAGAATTATGGGATGAAAGAGTGCTAAATACTGTGGATTGTGGAACAAGGGAAGAGTGATGATGATCCCCTTGGTGGTGTCCTCACTCGCAGTTTTGTTTCTGTTTAGTCCTTTTACTGTTTTTTATACGAATATCATCCATCTTCTTCTTATTTTTATAATCAAGTAGTGTTTGTTTTTGTAATTTCACAGTATTTTTTCTATTAAAAAAATTAATTGTTTTAATTTAATAATATCAAAATTAAATTTTAAAAAATAAAAAATATATTTTAAAATAAAAATAATTTTAAAAAATAACTTTTAGCATAATTTCAAATACATTCTTAATATTATATTCCAGCCACTCACATTAACTAGTAAAAAGATTATTAATACATACTCCTCTCTTCTAAAAATAAAAACAATCCTTTATGTTTTTGTTATAAATATCAAAAACGTTTTTTATTGTAAAATAATTAAAAGAACTAAATATTTTATCACCCCTCCCACTTCACACCTTTTCTTGATTACATTTAACTTTGATAATAGAATAAAAATATAAAAAATAGATCAATTTTCACCATAATTATTTTTTTTATGAAGTATGTGTTAATAGTATGAATTGATAAAAATCAGGGAATTTATATTAAATTAATAGAAAAAATGTACTAATTTGGACCCAATAACAATGTGATATGTTTTCAATCAGTTGAAATTGAAAGAAGAAATATATTAGGATGAAATTAATATAAAAACTGTTAAGGGAATCGTAAAGGAAAATTTAAGAGTAAGGGGACCAAATACACCAATAGCCGTGAAAAGTGCAGTCGAAGGGACCTTGCCTGAAGTGGATAAGGATTAGATTTTTTTAGTAGTAGTGGTATACTTTTTTGGAGATATTTTTATTGCAGTGAAAGAGACAGGGAAGTGGCCGTTTGATTGGTGATAGGAGAAAGTTTTTGCCGTTGATTTAGATGACTTTATTGTTGACTGGAATTTAAAACAGGTGCAGGAACCAGAAGTGGCGCACGCTGGTTTTTTCCAACAGTTAGCGAAACGCGGCGTGGTGTGCAGATCAGTGCGCAGGAAAAGTCTTTCGTGTATTCTGTCGTTTGTTAAGGTGCAAAACCCGTTGCACATGAGAAAAGTAAGTAACTTGGATATTCTAGATGCATGTAGAGTGATTCCAAGTTTGTAAATTTGTTATTTTATGATTTTAGATGTCATATTTTTCTTGGATACTTTTAGGTTTTAGAAAAGGAGCCAAACAATACCTTTTGTGACTGCTAAGGTAGAAATTCGGAGATGCCATTAGAGCATCGTGATCATGTTGTAAACTAACATTTTTTATATTTTACCAGACACAAAAGGTCGGATCAAATTATTTTTTTCCAGGGAAAAAATAGCTGTAGAAACACTTGTGTTTTTAAAAATATATATATAGATTTTATAATCAAGTTTAATTTTAATTAATTTGATAATATAATAAAATTACAAGGTCAACAACAATAAATAAATATATATATATATATATATATATATAAACAATATCCAACGATGATGTTAGAAAAATAAGATAAAAAAAATTTTATTCTTTGTTGACTTTTCAAATAGTGACCTGAATTATAATATTGGAAGTACTTACGATGGTTAAAACTATTTAAAAAATCAAAATGAAACATAAAAATAAAAATAATGATGATTAAACTCGCAAAATAAATAAATAAATTAATTAAAGGGTGACAACAAAAATTTAATTTGAGAATTAAATTGAAAAAAATAAAAACAATAACAAAAATGATAAAAATCAAAAGAATAAAGAACAAGATGAAAAAAAAAAACACTATAAACTTTGTTTGAATAGTAAAAGAAAATTTTTTTAAAAAAAACAAAACTTTTATGAAAGAGTAAAGGGAAAAAATTAAAATTACAAGCATAAGAATCGAATACAAAACATAAAAATATGATAATAATAAAAAATTGAACAAGCAAAATTTGTCAATGTCTTTTTTTACATAAAAAACCCTGGATGTAAATTTAGAAGTTTATGCACACTTCTAACCAAACAAATCAAATGTCATCGTGTAAAGAAATGAAAAAAAAAGTTATTGACAATAGACAAAAAAAAATTAAAAAAATTAAGAGATAAATATATATCAAAGATATTTAATATTATAGCACATGCAATTTACTTTGTTATGTTTGATAAGTTTGTTTATCAAGATAAATTATTAATATAAACTAAAACACATAAAATTTATTGAATAAAAAAAAATACTATGTAAGGCTAGATATATTTAAAATATTATGAAAAAACAATATTTTTATATATATAAAAAAAATTAATCTGTATGGAATTTTAAAAACAATTATAGAAGAATCATATCTACTTCTTTAAAAATTAAATAAACTCAATATCATTTAAAAACAATCGTAATTTAAAAAAGCTAAATAAGGGGGGAAATCACCAAAAAAGAAGTATTGATTAAATCATGTACAAAACAATAATTTCAAAAAAAAAATACATGCTAAATAAGGTATTACTTAAAAAAATCATTTTAAAAAATAAAAATTCAATCAGCACTATTAAGCTTATAAGCCAAGCTTAACATTTGACCCATTAAACAAAGGCCCATGTTTATTTTTTTTATACAGTTAATAGGCCAAACAACATGTCATCAACCATAATTATTAAAGAAACAAATATCGTTAGCATCAGTAGACCACACATTATTTGAGAATCCCTAAAATCTAGCTATTGTAATGGTCATGAAAATAAAGTTTTGGAGTTTTTTATAAGTAACTCATTTTCAATTGTTTTTTTTTTACCTAAAATACCTAAAAAACACCATATAAACCTTGCTAGACCAACCTATGGCCTTGAAAAATGCAAAGAAATGACCCGAAATCTAAAATTAACCCGAAATCTAAAATTTTTCTAAGTTTAGATATGTTTTTTTTCCCGACACTTTTCAAGATAAACAAACACTTAATTTAAACTCTTATCTTTATATGTAACCATTTGATACAAATAATAACCATTTTTGTGGTTAAGATCATCACTAACAACAACTTTTCATTTCTAAACTAAAATCCAATGACTCTTTTTTTCTATAAAAAAATAATTGATAAATAAATAAAATTAAAGTTTAATATCGAAATTAAATTTTTTAAAATTACTTGGATTGATTACCTAATAGCTCAAAAGAATAGGAGATAGAAATAAACTTTTTTAAAAAATTTCAAATCCGCTTCCCATTCAATTTGTCCTTTTCACTTCAATCCATTGAAGCCTCTCTTCTTAAAAAATATGTAATTGGGTGTTAATTTAAGCTTAAAAATATTAAATTATGCAAAATAAAAGTTTGAGGACCATATTAAAAATTAAAAAATATTTTTTCCATCCACAATATTATGTGTGTGGATGAACAATAATAACAAAAAATACCTCTTTTAGTTTCTTTTAATGTTTTAAGATGTAAATACTTAATTTGTTCACAGTATACTATACAATTCAAAAATAAATTACCAGTAGAATTTATGGTGAATAGTTAGGATATATGTTTTTATTCAGGAAAGTGGAAAATATTTCCACTACTTCCTTTTCCTTCTCCTTTTGTTTTGTTCCCTAGCATTAAAAGAAAATTTTCGATAAACAAGAACTAAATAACAACACAATAAGTATGTGTATTTTGAAATCTATTACAATTAAACGTGTAAAATATTACTTTTTAAAATAAATACGTAGATTTTCAAAATTACGAGTAATTTTTACAGAATAGATATGTATGGCGTGAAAATTAAAAACATTATTGAGATTTCGTTTAAACGACGATGTTTATAACTTGTAACATAGATATTGAGCAGTAACATGAAAAATGAGCAATGGCAATGACATGAAATAATAGATTTTAGAAAACTTCGACGGAATAGCTTAAATAATAAGATTTTAAATTTATTTTTTTAAAATTCATAGTTCGAGTTTTATAAATTTTAAGGCTATTAAAAATTTATATAGTTATTAACTTTAAAGCCCAATAAATTAAAATATACACAAACTAGATCAGATACCCACATTAATAATAATATCAAAAAGTTTTCAAGGGAATTTCCTTTCATTACTTTATTATTACTCCTCTTCTTTTTTAACTTAAATGACACATTAACAATGTTTACACGCCATACATACCATTTTTCAAATTTTACTTGATCGTTACAGTTTTGAAAGTCTATAAACTTATTGAAAAAAACACACAATTATTATCTTATCATCTCCAAAAAAAAGCAGGAAAAATAAAAAAACTTAAACTGGGCAGCTCCAGGCTCACGGATCCAGAATATAAGGCTGCTGGCTGTTGTTTTCAGGTCGAGCCCAGATTAACTTTCTGGGCTTGATTGAGCCTCGCACTCCACGAATGGTACAATCCCGTTTAAAGAATTTGGATTCATCGGCTCATGTTGTTCTCAATTTCCACAGACATAAATCTGCATTATCAACATGGCCACCTTGGCAATGGCTGTCCCTGTCGACACAAATGATGCAAAAGCCAAATCCCATTATTCGATTCCACGCTTTATATAAATATTGGTTTATCTATATTCTTTTTTTATTCTGCTTTGCATTTCCATATACGTCAATATCTCTGTTTTTAATCAATTATTTATATGAACTCAAACATTTTCTGTTAATACGGGCCTTCTACCTTGGCTTAAAAAAAAATTCAAAGCCGTAGTGCCTTTGGGTGTGATTTCCTAAGATTTCCATCATGTTGGTAAGACTTTATGGACAGATATCACAAGTTTTGGTACATCGAATTTGTTAAAATTTACGTGATATTGGTTTAAACATAGTATTAATCCGTGTTATTTTTCATTTTAAAAAATATTAATTTTTTTTAATTTTTTAATATTAATATATCAAAACAGTAAAAAAAAGTTAAAAAATTTAATTTTAAATAAAAAAATTTAAATTTTTTAAAAACTCATTTCAACTAATAAGTAATGATATTTCTTTTTCTATTAGATTAGATATTACATGATCAAGTTTTTAAAATTTGTTTTTCCATGAATTGCCTTCACGATAAACTTAATTTCTGCTGTTGTTGTTGATTTAGGTAAATTAAGACAGTAATAGGTTTAGTGAACTTTTACCATTTGAGATTAAGATTTTTAATTAAATATCAAAAAACTAATCTTAATTTAAAATTCTATTAAAACGGTTAAATGAGATGATTTAAATCTAATTTATAATTTCTAACATGTACAAGGAAAAGTATCGCATAAATGTGAAAATGAATAAAAAATGGTAGATGACTTAAATCGCTCATCATTTCCAGGAAATTCCCGTTGTGTTTTTTTTTTTAAAACTGGAGTTGGTCGTGACCGAGGACTGCTGCTTTCCGACGTGGCAACTGAAATACCAAGTTGGAGAAAGCACCAGCTCCAGTACCTTTCTTTCTCCACGTATCATTCAAATGCGAATAAAAATCGACTCCGAATTCCCTTGGGCTCCCGCAACGTCGATTTTCAATTTCTTTTCATGATCGCGATAAAAAATTGAGGAATTCTAGGGTTTAGAAAACAAATAAAATGAAGGCTATGGAGACAATACAGGATCTGATTGAAGAAGCTAAAGTTCGAATGGTTTGGTGGTGTCTCTGTATCTTTGGCGTCACTTACTTCTTATCTCGTAAGTTCACGCTTTCTTAAGCTATTTTGATCCTGTTAACTCCTAATAAAGTTCGTTTTGAAGGTTTAATTTTAGGTTTTTTTGATCAATTAATAAGTGAATTTGTGTTCCGGTGTCGTGTCAATTGAGCTAGGGTTAGCATTTTATGGAATTTGCTGTTGACACGGCATTGGTTGCTTTTCAGTGATTATTTTACTTTTCTTTCAAGGTGAAATGCTTTTATTTTATTTGGTACTCAGTTTTAATTTAAGCCAGGGTTCTTACAATTTTTTCTGTGATTTTTTGAAACTAATTATTTTATTTTATTATATTTTTCCTACCTGATTATGTTTTGGTTGCCTGTGGAAATTAAGGACTTGGTAGAAAATTAAATTTTCGAGTCCTCGCTGTTTTCTTTTCTTTTTGTTAAAAAATGATGAAATTAAATCAGCTGAGGTTAACTATAAAAAGCAGGTTGAGTGGCATGGAGTTGATTCATAGGTTAGATTTATTACTTAAATAAATGTTTTTGGTTATTTGCGTGCGTGTGATGCATTTTTTTGGTGTCCTTTGCCTAACAGAAACTGAATTGTGATGATAAATAATCAATTTAATGTGTTTTTCGGTGACGATCATTGCCATTCATTACAGATACAAGTTCATCAATGTGGATGAATCTTCCCATATCAATTCTCTTTGTTTCCTTGTTACGAATTTTGTGTAATGAGGTGGAGTTCAGCTGGAAAGTGCGCCGGTCAGTCCGTCGACCTTCTTATTTGTCACATTTGGAGAAGAAACAACTGTCTTTGAATGATTCACGACTTTCTTCTGTGCCACCGCCACCAAAGTGGAAGAGGAAAATTGATTCTCCAGTTGTCGAGGCTGCAATTAGTGATTTCATTGATAAGATATTGAAGGATTTCGTGGTAGATTTGTGGTATTCAGAAATTACACCAGATAGGGAGGCACCTGAACTGATGCGGTCAGTAATCATGGATGCTCTTGGTGAGATATCTGGAAGGGCTAAAGAGATAAACCTCATTGACTTGTTAACAAGGTGAGTTTTTCTTTGTCCTGTAATAGCCTTTTTAAAATGAAAATGGTCACACAAATCATCGAGAAACTTTTAAAATGGTCACACAAGCCATCGAGAAACTTTTCTTAGTTAAAAAGCCATTGAGAAGCTTTAAGTGTGAAAACATCAGAATTAAAGACTGTCTATTGTTGCAGGGATATAGTTGATTTAATAGGGGATCACTTAGACCTCTTTAGACGAAACCAAGCGGCCATAGGTGCTGATGTAATGGCAACTCTTTCCACTGAAGAGAGAGATGAAAGATTGAAACACCATCTAATTGCTTCTAAGGAGCTTCATCCTGCACTGATATCTCCTGAGAGTGAGTACAAGGTGTGAGTGGAGCGTTCCAATTTTTTTTTTCTACTTCCATATATACTGTCTTTATTTTATTTAACAATCCTTTTCTTTTGCTTCCATTTTCTCTTCCAAAAAGGTTCTTCAACAGTTGATTGGTGGAGTTTTAGCTATAGTATTGAGACCTCGTGAAGCTCAGTGTCCGCTGGTTTGGACTATTGCTCGAGAGATCGTAACCTGCTTGGTAATGCAGCCTCTTATAAACCTTGCAAGCCCTGCGTAAGTATACAAGATTACCCAGTCTTGGTTGTAGGCCTCTTTTTTTTCTCTGTAAATGTAGATTTTCTATATATATAAAAAAGAAGATTATTTTAGGTGCAACATGAGAACTTGAGGAAATATTGGATTTAAAAGTAATTGGATGATGCTTTGCTTAAGGCCTCATTCTAAGAATGTGTACATTTGTCTCCAGATGTTTTGTGCTCATAGGAAAGAAGTAATATGAAATATAATCTTGAAAAAGACAAATTTATCGAAGAAGAGGAAGGAGGGGGTTGGGGGAGGTTGGGGACAAGTGACTCTACTAGTTCTTGGGAAAGCTCATTGCTGTCTAATTGTTAGGAACCTTTTGAAATGAAATTGACAACATTCTGTGAAGCAACTTACAGCAAGTTTTCCTGAAAAGAAGAGAAGAAAAAATCATATTTTTTCAGAGCAGCTGGTTTTGAATGCTTAATGCTGTAATCTGTCAACCAAGAACTTGCTATATTTTACCGTGAACCACTTGTATGGAATACATGCAGTTAAACAATACGTGCTCATTGGTTATATATGTTTGAATTATCGATGAATTCTGCTAAAACGGGCATTTCTGGACTGTGCCCTTGATATAAGATCCCTTTAAGGTGAAGTAGGCTGTTCTGACAGCTTTTCTTTTAGGTCTTTTTATGTACAAGATTTACTTGGCATTGATATTGTCTATTACATGTAATTATCAGCCCTACGCACTTAATTTTGTTTCTTAGCTTGGATAACTAGGCGCACTGTGCTAAAATGCACATTTCTAAGCTGTGTACTTGATATAGTATACCTTTAAGGTAAAATAGAATATTCTCACAGCATTTCTTTTACTGTTATGGACAATATTTTCTTGGTATTGCATCGGCTATGCATTCGTATTCTCAATGTAGGAAAAACTGCATTCTTGAATTCTTCCCAACAAGCCGTCTTATCACCTGTTGTTGCTGGTTGGACTGTCTGATTGGAGAAGTGCCTATCAGTGCTATCCTTCTCCAAATGTTTCATCTTTCATGAGTTGACCATTTTTCAAAGTATTTGGTGCTATGACCATCCTGATAGGTGTATTGTCTACAATTGTTTTACAATCATGTTTTTGTTTGCATGTAATACCTTGCAAGATTAGATAAATTTTTGGAATTCTTTTCTGTTAACATGCACCTTACCATATTGAATCTTATAGTTATGCTTTATGTGACCAGGTATATCAATGAGGTGCTTGAATTGATCTTACTTGCCATTAAAGAGGATAGTCCAAAAGATGCTGGTGGTGATCACCCTGCAGGGAGTGTGCATAATGTTGACTCTACCTCTAGAAAGGATCCTTCCTTAAATAGTCAAAGGTCCGAGAGTTTTGACAACAAAATGAACTATCGAGGGACTGATAAAACTTTGGCTAAAATTGATGATCACAGAGAAACATACTTGGATTATAACTCACACCAACAAGAGCCCATGCAGCCACATCCTGTGGAGTGGGCACGAATATTAGAGGTGGCGACCCATAGAAGAACGGAAGTTCTTACACCCGAAAATTTGGAAAATATGTGGGCAAAAGGAAGAAATTATAAAAAGAAAGAGAACAAGAACGTCAAAGCAGGGGTTCCAAAATCAATGGCAAAGAGTTCTGTTACAAACACCGCAGCTACTACAAATTTGGGAAAAAGTATGCCAATAAATAGCAACACAATGTCTACAAAGATGGAGGAGAAAGCACTATTGCATCTAACACATGGATTGAGTCTAGATACTTTAACAAGTCACGAGAATAGAGATGGGAGACAGTTTACACAGAATGGTAGCCAGGAATTGTCTTTTGAAGGGTCACGTGTTGGTGGTGAATGGGAGAATGCTGACAATCTCGCTTCAAATGAAAACAGAGGTGGGATTAAGAGATCCAATAGCACCTCTGCTCTAGAAGCACTGCCTGATAAAAAGAAGGCATTTACAGGAGATGGTGGGGGGTCCATTATCTCAGAGTTTTACAGCCCGGAATCTCACAGGAGTGCAGATCATGCTGTCAAGAAGTTTTCAGACATAGTACTTCGAAGCGAGGGACCTTATAGTCCCAAGTTGAAGTGTCGGGTGTGCATCCTTTTCTGAAATCACTGCAAGACACACAGATTTAGAACATAAATTGTCACTAGATTCTTTGTGCAATAAGGGATTTAAATTAGAGCAGCTTCTTAAGCTGTACTCTTTTCCTGTCATCATATCTAATTAAAATATCTTACAGCTTGTATATCCATGTCTTTACAGGTTATGGGAGCATATTTTGAGAAACTTGGGTCAAACTCTTTTGCAGTTTACTCAATAGCAGTGACAGATTCAGAGAACAGAACTTGGTTTGTGAAAAGAAGGTTTGCTCTCATCTAAAGATGATTTAAAGCTACTAGTTTTATAAATATTTTTACGTTTTCTTGATCCACTCCATTCTCCATAGCTGATATCACTGCATTGATGTAATCCATGTGAAAAATCCAGAGTTTCTATATAACTAGAAGCTCTTTTGCTATTGTATCAATTTCCACCTCCTCCTTTGCAGGTACAGGAATTTCGAGAGACTGCATAAACATCTAAAAGAGATCCCTAATTACACATTACACCTGCCTCCGAAAAGGATATTCTCTTCAAGCACTGAAGATGCTTTTGTTCTTCAACGCTGTATTCAGCTTGATAAATATCTTCAAGTAGTGTCTAATCTGTACTCTGTATTTCTTCTTAATAATGTTTATTTTGTTTGTCCTCTTCTTTAATCTTATTGCATTTCCCAGGATCTCTTGTCCATAGCCAATGTGGCGGAGCAGCATGAAGTGTGGGATTTCTTAAGTGTTTCCTCAAAAGTATGGATTCTGTGGAAATTCTATTCCATTGCTGTAGATTTTTGTTTAGCATGTTGTTGCTCCTTTTCTTATCTATGCTTTCACGTGTCAAGGTGAATGACTCTGAATTTCATTTATTTATTTATTTTTTTTTCCTTCTGAAGAATTACTCTTTTGGAAAATCTTCCTCGGTCATGAGAACCCTGGCAGGTATGTGGGTGTCTTCTTCTGTGTTGCTTCACCTTAGCTTCTTATTTGAAACTACATCTTCACTTCTAATGCACCATCTTGTTCATATCTTTTCTATCTCTCTCCCACACACTTGCATGATAGAGAATTTCTTGGGACCTTGGTTTTCCTATCTTGGAGAGAGGCTTTGCTTCCTATGGCTTGTATACGTGAAATATGAGTGACTCAAAGACAATGCATTTCTTGCCTTAAATTGAATCTTTCTGATTGTTTTTTGCACCATCCATCCACTTGAGGGTAGGGTATAGATCACGGGCTTTGGCCCCAATTTTGCAAACAAGTAGTTTAGTTTGAAAGGCAGTCATTTATTGAAGACCTCTATAACCCTTTCAATCTGAGTACAATACATTCATTTCTGTTAATGTTAGTTTACTATTGCGGATCTTATTTGCAAACCATGAGCATCGTTTCTTGTCTATCACCTCTGCTCAATTATTTTCCTCTTTTCAATTTGTACTTTAACTTAAACAGTAAACGTGGATGGTGCTGTGGATGATATTGTGCGCCAGTTCAAAGGGGTTTCAGATGGCTTTATGCGTAAAGTTGTTGGTTCGACTTCCCCATTTGATGAAACTGATTCTTCAATCCACAGCAGGAACTTGTCCTGGCATTCAGATGATGTGAATAAACATGTCTTGAGGCAGGATACCTTAGAACCAGTGAACAGCTTTTCTGATACTGAGGAAAGTTATATTCAAGAAAATCAGGAACAGAAGGGAGTTGGATCTACTGCACAAGCCAATGGTTGGCATTCAGATAATGAATTGAATGCAAAGAGTTTTCCTCCTCGGGTGATCAAACAGGGTGATGAGTCGCGGACCTTAGGTTTAGAGAAAAAACATGTTTTAGAGGAGAAAAGTAAACGGATTAACCATGGTGGGTTTTCTGTTGAAAACTCTGCAGTAGTGTCCAGTCATATGGACGATCCAGTTGGAATGCCACCTGAGGTATTTTGAGCTTGGTTATCTTCAATTTCTTTCTCATTTTCTTCATGACTCATGACCTTTTGCTGCCAAAGATATTTGGAGGTTAGTGCAAATCATATTACCTGTTTGAGTTCATAGAGCAAAACAACAGGCTCTTCTTGTAGATTTGTCATTTTCAGCTAAGTGTTTTCCTACATGTTAAATTAAGAAATTGCCTTTACAGGACTGGACAATTCATATTACTGAGTTCATGTAGTTTGGTATCAGCATTTAGTTGAGTCATGTTCCTTCTTAATTAATTAACCATACACGTGAATATTATAAACATATAGATTACCACCTTCTGCTCCCCAGCTTTGAATTATTTATTGCATTTTTGTTAGATGATTGCTGTCTCCCTGATGTTTTATTTCAAAGAGCAGCTGAGTCTGAACTTTTACTAATCAACTTTTTTTCTTTTTTCATTTTGGTGGAAGCATTTAAGCCAAGAAACTCATGTTCTAGGGGTAAACTGTTCGGGTAGATTAGCAAGAGATGCATTCAATTTTTTTATCTAAACAGATTGAATGATCAAGCTCATGGTAAAAATTGCTGAGGTTGTTGACCATTGATTTAAAGCTGAATGTGCATTTTGTGAGGTCCTTTAGGAATTGTAATGGAGGTCTTCGAGGAGTTTGCATTGTTGATAAAATCATATATCTTGGGGAAAGCCTGAAGTGGCATATAGAGTGGCACATTGGTTGTCAGATATCAAATATATTAAAAAAACTTGGTTCTAGGAGTTGAGGATCACAAGATTAAATAGCATTAAGACTGTAAAAGGCAGATGTAGGATTAAACTTGGCAAAAACTTTGTGGCAGATAAGAAAGGTGAATGTTGGGCAAGGGCACTAACATATCGAAATAAAAAAATGTTGCTAGAGGGGGGAATTTTTTGAGTTAGGGACGCAGTAAGTGAGTAAAATAACTGCAGTACTGAATCTGTATTTCACAATATGATGATGTCTGATATTGCAGTCTTCTCACAATGTTCAGATGAGACATTGCTTTTCTAAAGATGTTTAGTTTCCACGTAATCTCTGAAGTTGTTTTAACTTGCAACCTTGGGAAGCTTGACTTCTTCTTTTGTTTTTTTGTTTTTTGCAGTGGACACCATCTAATGTAAGTTTACCTCTGCTGAATCTAGTTGATAAGGTGTTTCAACTTAAAAGAAGAGGATGGCTGAGGTTGGTTCATTTTTCTCATTAGTTCATTGAGGAAGGGGTGCATATGCTATTTACAGCAATCCTTGTTCTTTCTCCGACCTTATAGTTGTGTATGCTGTCCTAAATTGTATATGATAAGAATCAGATGAAATGTATAATAAGAACTATATCACAAGAAAAGCAAGTAGCTATGGAAGATTTTACATTCGGATGCTTGGACTTAAATTTGGGAAAGAACCTCAAAATCTATTCCATTTGAAAATTCTGAGACAGATTCTTTAGCTTTAGCTGAATTTGTGCAATTTAGTCTACACATTGAACTCAAGTCTGGGCTGAAGTTTGGTTATCCTCTAGTATTTGAGCTAAGAAATGTAAGTGCATATTTGGTGAATTCCAGATTACATTTGATGAAATCGAAATGCAATGATAATTTTTCTGTCAAAAGTTATTCTACTCGACTTTTCTGAGTACAATATAATCCTGCTCCCTTTCATGGTATGAATAACCTTCCACAGCCTGTTATTGTGGTATCACCAGCCAGTCTTTCACATGTGCTCATCTTTATTACTACAGAAGACAGGTCTTTTGGATATCAAAGCAAATACTGCAGTTGATGATGGAAGATGCTATTGATGACTGGCTTTTGAGGCAAATTTACTGGCTTCGGAGAGAGGACACTATTGCTCTTGGGATTCAGTGGGTGCAAGATGTAAGTACTGAAACAATTTTTTATTTCTTCATTAAACCTACTGTACTAATCTTGGATCAACAGCATTCTTGATTTATGCAATACAATTTACCTCATGCCAGTTAATTTTTGCCATCTCATGTATGACTGGGGCTTGTCAACTTTAACAAGCAAATTTTCCCAGAGGACTTGACGCCTAAAACCCTGCATGTAACACCAAAATAATGGGAGATGTATTTTTCATTGGTGTTTTAACCTTTTCAATATTACTCTGGGCCTATTTGATCTTGAGTATGGGCTACCAGCTTAGGTTAATGAGGTTTATCATAGGAGTGCTGATGTGCTTTTGCTGCTATGCATGTTGCATCCTGGAGACCTAATCAAAAATTATTTTGTAACATAGATTAAAGGTGCCTAAACTGTTGCCGAACACACATGTGAATGGTGCTTGGTAAAAAGTCTTCATTGGTATGTCTTCTAGTTGCGGAGGCTGGATTACACATGGGCTTCTTTTCTTGTGTTTGATAGTGAACATGTTAAAAAGCATCAAAGGGTAAAGCATTGATGTGGCTATCTCAATTAAGTTGTGTTTCTGTTAAGTTTGATTTCACTGTTCTACTTTGTCACTGTTCTGCTTGGTTACCTATTAGTTAATGAATTGCTTCTATTGGGGATTGTGTGGTTAGCCCTTATCAAGGCATCCATCTGATGTTGAGATGAACCATTTGAAACAGTTATTCTGAACAAGTTGTGAACTGAACTACAGTATGGGTATGTTGCTTTCTTGCTTATCCTGATCAGACAGGGAGTTTATTGATTTCTTGTCCTTTTCTTATGATGAATTACTTGCAGATTCTCTGGCCAGATGGCATATTCTTTACAAGAACAGGGGGTGCACAAAGCAAAGTTGACGATGATCAACCAAATCTCATACCTTTTCAGATTAGCCAACTGGGTGGCAGTAAGGTCTCTAATAAAGGTTCATTTGAGGAACAACTCGAGGCTGCTCGTAGAGCAAGTGATATCAAGAAAATGCTCTTTGGTGAGTATGGTTTTCTTAAGATACTTCAATAATTACTATTCTTGAGTTTGGACCCGTGGTCATTGTGGATTCATTTATCATCTCTTTGAGATATTTGCATTAGTTTGAATGATTTATTTTTCCTTCTAATAGCATGAACAATTTTTTCTCCAATTCTGTGGTCGCGATCCTTTGATTTTCACAAGTTCCATTTCTGACATCTACCATTGGTCTTCAGGAATCTGTTCAGAACAACATGAACTGGGGGGGTAGAGGGTAAGAAAAATGGGAAAGTGCTAGTTTATTTAATGGTTTGGAATCTTCCCTCTTGCTTTTCTTCCTCTTGCTCCTTTTGATCCTCAAGAGGGGAAAAGTTCTTCGATTTCATTCCTTGTAACTGTCATCCAAACAGGCTGTATACATGTTTTGCTTTATGTTTCCGTGCTTAGCAAAATCAAGTCGTGGAAAGTTGTGTTGGTCTGATTTTGTCGACTGTAGTTTGTTTGCAACTTGTAAGTTGAGGTTCTAGGTTCTCTTCAATTTTGGATAAACAGACCTTTTAACTTTGGGATTCTAGTTTTAAGTGCTTGATTACATACGTTTATCAAGAACATAGTAAATTTCCCCTTTTTTGTCAGATGGAGCTCCATCAACCTTGGTCAGCTTGATTGGAACTAAGCAGTACAAACGCTGTGCAAGAGACATTTTTTACTTCACTCAGGTTTAGCCCTCAATCCTTTTTTATGTTATGGGTTAGGGAGCTGTGAAATCGTTTTAATGTTTCATGTCATAAATTCCTTTTGGTGTCATGTTAGTTTAAACCGACTGATATAGTTCCTTTATTGTGAATTGCAGTCTACTATCTGTGTGAAGCAACTCACGTACGGAATACTTGAACTATTAGTTTTATCAGTTTTCCCTGAGCTCCGGGATCTTTTGCTTGGTATCAACGAGAAGATGCGTGCTCCACCTGCATAGTAACTTCTTGATTCCATCACTACTAAGCTGGTTGATTATCGTACCAGCTATTATGGAATTCAAAATATAGTACCCATTTCCGAGAATCAATAGATGACATGACTTCATCTTTTGAACAATTTATTTCATTCGCTCTCAGAGAACGATTAGGCTATATATTAGTAATGCCAAAACAGGGCTAGATGATGTGTTGAACCTTTTTTCCGGGACGTGGGTGCTAGCTGTACAGCTCGAATATTCAAACAGTACATAAGCTGCAAAGTTAGAGCCCTGTATAGAGGATAGGTTTTTTTTTTTTTTTTCTTGTGTATTGTGTTCTTCTTGTTCAAGCTGTACCCCTTGTTATGGGGATTTTGTATCGTCGCACATTGTGATATATAATTTTAACTCACGTTGGTTCATCCCTAGTGTGTTTCCAAGCTTTTATTTATTTATTTTATTTCCTCTCACGCGCACGTTTGCCCACATCTTCTTGCCGAGTTTACTTAGAATCTACAAGAACAAACGGATAGAAAATGGTATTTATACTGTACTATCTACAAGAACAAACGGATAGAAAATGGTATTTATACTGTACTATCTATAAATTAAGTTGTTTTTTAATTCAACCTCATTTAAATAAAATAACCAAACCTCTTTTTAACTTATTTTAGTAATATTTTTCCTTAACCCCCTCAGTTCAGCACTAGCTAAAGTGAGGAGATCGAGGCGACAAACTCCATAGAATGCGACAAAAGATTTGTTTGGTGTGGACTCTGGTTGAAACTGTATAACTGATGTTGTACGTCTTGAGCCTTTATTGTTTGCTAAAAAATAGTATTTTTTAGAAAAGTGATTTTGATGAAAAATAAATTATTTGATTTATAAGAAAATAAATTAATTTTTAATGTTTAATAAAAAATGAGTGCAAATTATTTTACAGGTTTTAGATATGTCGAAGAAAATAAGTTGGAAAATAATATATTTTGAGTTATAATTTTTTTTTAAATAATTAAATTTTTATTTTATCAAATAATTTTTTGGTACTCAAAGAATATTAAAAATAATTTTATTTTTTATATTATTTTAATTTTATAATATAATTTATATGATTTAAAATGTATAATTGATATATAATATAATATAATATATTTGGTGTTGGAGTATATTTTCTAGCAATATTATCTAATTTAATACATTTCATGCACTAGTATATTAAATATTTAATATATTTTTAGATTGTTTATTGAATATTGATATATCCTAATATATTATTTCTTACATAAATATATTAGTAATTCATTATTTGTTAATACTATTATATTTTATATATATATATATATATATAAAATACTATTTTAGTTTTTGGTTCATGGAAATTTTTTGTTTTACTTTTTTAAATTGAAAAACATTTCTCTCTATCCAAAACTTATATTTTTCTTTGATGAAAAATGAATTTTATTAATCAATTTTTTATAATATAGTTAAACATGAAAAAATAAAAAATATATTTTGCAGAAAAAACCTTTCTGGAAAAAAAATATAATCTTAGTAGAAACTCTCAATATAAAGCCTTAATTAAAAAAAAAAAACTATAATTTATAATTTTTTTAAACAACTTTTACAAATCAAAATTCTAAAAACTAATACAAACACGTTCTATGGCATAAACTCGCTTATCGTTACGTGTCACTCTCTCATTCGATCCGTCGCCTTTTCTGTTCCCGCCACCCTAAAAAGAAAGTCCCTTCATTTCTAACATTATTGATTATGACAGTCTTGAATCTTAATTGATTGAGACTTGAGAGCGAGGGAGGGAAGTACAAAGATGGTGTCAACCAGGAGAACGAGAACAAAGCAAAATAACACTAACACTATTGCCAGTGAGAATGTGAGCCATTGTGTTAACAGTAACAATGAAAGGATTGTACAGAAGGGAAATGAAGCGAGTTCCGGGGCAATGTTAGGGTATGAGCAGTTCAGGGACCAGAGGATCAAAGAGAACAAGGAAAGAATGCAGAAGTTGGGTCTTCTTGACCTTTCTCTTAAGCTCAAGGCACAGCTAGGCCGACCTAAGAAAACCCCAGGAAATGTTTCTTCTGAAAAGAAACCCCATACCCCTTTGCCTGTCTCTGCTTCCCCAAGACGCTCCTCCAGGTAAATTTACCTTTTCTATGTTTTTTTTTGGGTTATTGGGATAGTTAAGCAAAGGAAAGAGCAGTTTTTCTATGCCTTGCTATTCTAATCTGTGTTTTTGAAGAGGAGTTGGATATAATTTGGGATTACCAATTTTCAAACTCACAGAATTGAAGGCCCCATTTTCCAATTCTTGGTTGTCTGCAATTGGAGGTATTAAGGCATGAGCAGAAAAAGAATTCCGAATGTACTCTTGTTTGTTTAAAATAAGGTTACTGCTACAAAATATAGGGGAAACTTTAACCTTTTTAGAAAAGAAAGCAAGAGAGAGGAACTCAACAAACGGTTCTAGCAAACTTAGGTCCCAAAAACTCGTGACTTAAGACAATTAAGTGAAAAGAATTTTTTTTGTTGTTTTTCGTTTGTCTGGAAAGAAATAACTCAATTGGGCAGGAAAATGAAAACTTTTGGTGTCTAACCTTATGTTGTATCCTAAGTATTTGGGCCTCGATTGTTTCTTCCCTGTTCTAACCTTATGCTTGTGAATATGTTATTATCTTGTCTGGTGTTTTTTTTTAAGGTTGAAAATCATGGATCCAATTAATTACATGGAGATACGGCCTACAAGAAAGAAGGAGACCTCTATGGATGTAGAGATTCAATTACGAGAAGGTTCACAACCAGAAATGTACACAGAAGAAGATGAGAATCTTTTGGGTGACCATAAGACTACCTGGACTCTGAATGTGGATGGATGTGGCAAGGATGGGAGGCGCGTCTATGATCCAGAGATGGGAGAAACATGCCATCAATGCAGGTGATTGGTTCTTCCTTTTTTTAAGTTGAACACACTGCAGAGTGTTAGTATAAACTTAATGCTTTCCTCATGTTGTTATCATTTTACTTCCATGCCTTTCATCCATTTGTCTGCACGTTTGCTCGAGGCAAATGATGAAAAATGATTATGCACGTGGCATGGAAAACCAATGGGCTTGTAGCTCACTGCTACGCTTTTAAAGCAAGAGAGGACAGAACTGGGGTTTGAATCCCAGCTTTCACAACTCATCAATACTCCAAGAAAAGAATGGCATACGATAACTGCTCCAAAACTCACTGTACACAATTAGTTGCATTATTGTGAATATAAAATTTGTCAATTTCATCCGCTTAACATGCAATAGAAATTCAATTTGTTAGCACTCGAGGATGTTGCTGTGCTCGAGAAGATGCTTGTATATCCCCTCCTCCCTCTCTCAGTTCACTGAAGCAATGCCATCATTTTGCTTAGAGATGATCTACTTTCTTGCAGGCAGAAAACTCTTGGTCTCCATACCCATTGCAGCAAATGCAACTTGGTCCAGGGACAGTTTTGTGGAGATTGCTTATTCATGAGGTATTTATTGATATTCGAGAGTTTGCGCTGATCATACTAACACGTTTAAAAAAATAAGACATTATATCCTCAACACCATATTTGAAAATCCCATTTTATTCTTCAAAGAAATAAAGAAAGTATGAGAAAAATACTGTGGTGTACGCAAATATTGGCGATGAAATGATTTGGCTTGGATTAAGGTTATCGAAGTTTCCTTTTATTTCCATCCACTTCCAAGTTCTGTAACATGCAATCCATATGATTATTAATGTGTTTCTATATCATGAGTATGAATTCCTGAATTGGGCTCATAGATGACCATTCAATTTTCTTTTTTTCATGTTTTACAGATATGGAGAGAATGTGATTGAAGTCAACCAAAATCCAAATTGGATTTGCCCTGTTTGTCGAGGAATTTGTAACTGTAGTCTTTGCCGGCATGCAAAAGGATGGGCACCCACTGGGAATCTCTATCGAAAGGTTAATACCATTAATCTCGTGTCCATAGAAGTCATTCTTGTTGTTTAGCTACTGTTCCTCCACAACCCTGATCTGTGCAGGTTTATTTTTTATTTTTTTGAAGGTGCATCTTACCTTTTCAGCATGTTCAATTTCTTAGTTTTATAATTGCAAAACGTAATGCCATCTCAGACAGGTGCACAATTTCATGTCCTTGGCATCGATATTTGGTTTATGGTGATGTCAATAACCTTCTTTATGGTGATGTCAATAACCTTCTGCAATGAATATTACCTCTGTGCTTGGCAACAGAAGAACTATGAGGCCTATGCAAGATGCAGTGGTTTACTTTGATTTGCTTTCAGGTTATAAGGCTTGGCTTTAAATCAGTTGCACACTATCTCATTCAAACACGTCGAGCTCAAACACACTCGGAAGACTCTGGTGCTGGAAGTTTGGTCTCTGAAGAGGGAGAACTGTCCTCAGCAGATGAAGGATCACGACCTGTCACCTGCAACGAATCTGTAAATGCAGATGAGCACTGCCTTTCAAACATAATTGAACTCCCCATTCTTAATGAATGTCCCAATCCTCATCCTGATGGCTATGAAGAAGAGGAAAAGCAAGTGAATAGCTCTGATGGTAGCAGTGATGGATATGAGGATGCTGAGGGTGATAACACTGTCAATAATGATAACAAGTTGAAGGAAAAGAACGAAACCCTTGTGGTGCAGGAAGTTGGCGATTCAAAGATATAGATTGTCTCAAAATATAAGTGGAAACAGCTTTTGTCCCAGTGTAGTTACTACTAGAAGACCTAGCAGAATGAAACTACTCCTTTTGAAGATGAAATTTCTATGGCTTTGTTTACAAAGGAAGCAGTATGTATACATTTTTGTGAACTTTCTAGCTTTTGTAGACAGATTTGGCAAATCTGTAACCTTTTATTGAACATTTGGAATGGTGATGCTATACTGCGTATTAGCATCTCATTCTGTGCAAGTATATCTTCTGCTAGTGATGGTCTACTTAAGTGCAAATGGAAATGAAAGATCATTCACTTTGAGATGCTCTGAAAGTCTTGACAACGAAATCTGAATTGGATCCGATGAACTAGCATGTCATGTTATGTGGCAATTCCAGCAAGTGAAACCGAAATCGTTTTGTGCAGAAAATCAATTCATATCCGTACTGAACTGTATTATCTTTCAGAAACTGTTCTGCATATGATTAATCGCACCTTAGACTTTCAGAGGGGTTCTCCATTCGCTCACATATAAGTGGGATTCAAGATAGTTACCATGGAGTATGACACGAGTAGGAGTATCTAAGGTAGGTTTTTTTATTACTGTATCGAGATAGTGATAGAAAAGAGACGAACACATTTGGGATAAAAAGACTTGTTTTTTTCATCATTAATGTTTTGAAAAAAAATATAAATTTACTTCAAATTTTATTTTATGTATTGTCTGTTTTTCTAACAAACAAGTTTTTTTTTTTTTTTTTTTTTTTTTCTTTTTTAAGACATTAACCAAACACAGGATCTGTAAAAATCGACTTTAGATTTGTCAAATCCATCGACACTAGCTAATGAGATAAAATCAAGTCTCTATTGTAAGCAAAACCAGTCAACTTCGTGTTGCTTTCTCATGCAATTGAGACCATATTGATTTGAACATAGCAAAAACGGCGTGTTGATGATTTTAAATATTATTTCGTGAATTATTCAATATTAATTTTACATAATTACATTGCAATTATTAAATAAAAAGTAAAAAAAAAAATCTAATAGAAAAACGATGATAATGAAGGAAAAAAAATTGAAGTTTGATAAATAAAAAGTAAAAAGACTCAATAAAACATCAATAAAATTACTGGCATCTTATATGAATGTTGGAACACAAAATTGAGAATTAGATTTTAAAAAAATAAATGATTATCAGGCACAAAATATCTTCGAGGTTAATTAATGCAAGGCCTATTCTCCAGCACCATGCCCACAAGGGACAGAGCTGAACTCTCTCCAACACTTGCAACAGCCAAGAAGGTGATGGACCTTTGATGGTCCCCTACTCACCCTTGATTGACACGTGTACAGAAACCTTGTCTTGAAATAAAGGAGTTCCCTATGTGGTTGATTCCACACTGAGTCAACTTCAAATCCAAACTGAGTCACTTTACCTCTTTCCCACCCATATGACAACGACTCTTCTTCTACATTCTAGAAAATCAATTTTCTGCCAACTTGCAAAGCTTTTATACCCTTTTATTTACGCATTAGTTGATAAAAAAAAAATGTTAGATTCCTCGAGGTGGCCAATACCTTGTTTTTATTAGTTGTTTAGGGCCTCCACCAGGACAAAGGAGGTGGGGGTGGGGGTGGGGGTGGGGGTGGTGGTGGTGGATAGTCCTTGGTGGTTTAGTCGTTAGTGTAAACTTTCTTTTCTTTTCCTGTTTTTTAAATTTATTATGTTTTTTATGGAATAAAAAATAATATATTACGAAGGGTGATTGTTTAGGAAAATAATTTGTTTTAGTTTGTAACTTATAAATAACTAGTTAATTAAGTAAACTTCTCATCACAACACAATTTTGTCTTAATACGCAAAAATAATTAAAAATTATCATTAAAAATATTATGCTTAAATGGCGAGGCTCATTGTCTATTTAATATGAAATCTAGTAAGGTGGAGTTTTTTTTTTTGAAAGTGTAGATATAGTTATTTTTTAAAATTTTTTTATTAAAAAATATATTAAAATAATATTTTTTTATTTTTTAAAAATTATTTTTGATATTATCGTATCAAAATAATTTAAAAACACCAAAAATATATTAATTTAAAAAAAAATAAAAATATTTTAAATTATTTTAAAAATATAAAAATAAACAGGATGTTATTATATAAAATTTTAATTATGAATAAATTGTTGATATTTTATTTTTTTATATAATCTATTTTTATTGAATTGATAAAAAAAGAAGTTAGAATAAGTGTGTGTGTGTGTATATATATATTTTTTGTTTTTTGTTATGGATATGTTCAGTGGGTTTAAGCAGACTGTCATTCATAACAGCTGGGTTTTTTTTCAAGATCTTCAAGTATCAACAGATTTCTAACTAAGATCGGACGGTGGAGATTTAAGCAAGTACAGGAAAGTACAAAGTAGAGAATCTCTACACTTTAATGATTGGCCCATATGGTCCAAAAAAGGAAAAATACAACTAGGAAAAAATTAACCTATAATTAACATGTGGGTCAGCCCTCCGAGTCACACCTCTTCCACACAGTGAGTCACTGAGAAAACACATAACTCGTTCACCTTTTAGGTCAAGTTGTGTTATTTTTCTAAGATTTTAATCTTAATTTTGACAAACACTATTTGAATAACAATCAGGTAGTGTTGTGTGGAGAAGCAGCAGATCTGAAATCAAAGAAACTCATCTTTCAATTAGTGTAGTATGATCTAAATTGACTCACTCTTCACTTCATCTGTCCTACAATACTTGAAATCCCCAAAAGAGAAATGCCTAGACCTTTTTTTCAGAAGCTAATTCTCTCTAGCACCATCAGAGAAAAGAGACTGGTACAAAAAAAAAATCTTTCCTTATCCCTCCATCTGTTTTTTTTTTTTTTAATTTGCTTGCATTTTTGCGTCTTTTGATTGTTTTGCATGCGGGGTTTTGATAAAGTTCGAAACTATATGAACTATATCGATGACAATCCAAAACTTGCTGTAGTGAACGAGATTAGATGGAGTGATTTTAAGTTAAAGGGTTTGTCATAGCTGTTTAGATTCTTGCTTATCCCATGCTTCTTTTGCAGTGTTTTTTTTCCTGGTTTTCATAAAGTTTGAAACTTTATGAGATTAATTGTGAAATGATAAGAACCCAAACCTTCTTTTAGTGGTTGAGATTGAATAGAATGATACCGGAGAGAGAGGGGCTTGTCAAAGTTTTTTAGATTTTATTTCTTTTATAGTTTTTTTTTTGTGTTTTTTTCTTCTTTGTTTTAACAAGAATTCTAACTGTTCTTTTCTTAGGAGTGGACTAAGTGAAGGAAGGCCAACTGGAATTTGGGTTTTTACCCTCTTGCTTTCATAGTTTTTTTTTTTTTAGCTCAGTTAATAACGCCGCTCCCTTTTCTTCCTTTCCTTTTTTTTTTTTCCTCTCCTTTTTTAGGTAGCCTTGTAGTGCTGAGAACTGAAAACATGATAACGTCTTAAATTTCAATTTTCCTCTGTCTCTGTTTAATGTACAGAAAGAAGTTTTACGTGGAAAATATCGATTGAATATTTTTTTAGAAACAAAATCGAGATTTCGGTGGAAAATCAGAATTGGAATTATGCCAGAGAAAAGAAATGCTTTCTTAGATATTGTTGAAAGAAATCCTTTCTTGTTCAGCTTATAGAATTTTGTTTAGGTTAGTTTGTGGTTTGTTGACAATTGTTTACAACAAAAGCTTAAGATATTATGATACAGCTATTAAAGAAAGCCAAAAAAAAAAGAAGCTTTAGCTTACCGCTACTGATATGTTACGATAATGCAATGCAAGGGATGAAGAAGAAAACAAGTAACAGTTTCTCCTTGCATTACGTAACATTCCACTGCACCACAACATAGAAGTTTTAGTTTATCTTCACAGGATTTCTTGGAAATTAAAGAAAGCATGATAATATTCGACTTTAAAATCTGTTTTAATGTACTGGATTGTCACACTATTCTTGCATTGCTTCGTATGATTGGAAAAATGAAGCATGGATTTTTTTTTAATGAATCTGCCTTGCATTTAATTGTTTTAGAGATTTGAAAAGCTTTCTTTAGCTCGCTAATAATGTCCTCTAGAACAAAGATTAAAACTTCTAGACTTCATTTCCTATTATTTTCTTGATATTTAGACATTGAGCTTGTAAGTTCTGTTGTATATTGTGCATTAGATTTAATCAATGGTGTATCTTTCCATACCTGATACTTAGGATCATTTGGATATACCATGTATGGAAACAAGTGGCGATGTTGAGAATAACAATCATGTTCAATTAAAACAAAAAAAACTAGTTCACAAGAATCAACTGTAGTCTGCAGTTGATACTTTGCTTTGTGGTTTTGCATGGCTCATGAAAGTAGTTATCATGTAACATCATCATGTTTGGGTATTTGGAGATATATGTTCTCTTGGTAATCTTCTTCACTGTTTGCTCACAGAATTTGTGTTCTAAGATATTGAGCCTGCTTGCCAAGAGACAATTTTTTTTGTATATTGTCTTAGAGATGCTGTGTACTATAAGGAAATGGGTGCATTGACTTTTTATGCAAATCTTTTATTTAGTTGAGCTTATCCACATCATCATCATCTGCAACACTAAATTATGAGAACAAAATATTTGAGTCACCTTTTAGGAAAAACAGAGCCTAACTTGGTTTGGTTTTCTGCAGAGGATCCCAGATAATTTTGTCAAGAAGTTTGGACATGACATATCGAGTTTTGTGAGACTCATTGTTCCTGGTGGTCATGTGTCACGCATAGGATTAATAAAAGCTGATGACAAATTATGGTTTCACGATGGTTGGCAGCAATTTGTTGAACGATTTGCTATCCATGTTGGATACTTTTTGATCTTTAGATATGAAGGGAATGCAATTTTCAATGTTCATATATTCAATTTGCCCACTTCTGAGATAAATTACCACTCCAACTCTCTTAGTGGGAAAAGATATCTTGCATTTGAAGAATTGGACAATGATGAGAATGCTGAAAACTCAGGCATCCCCCCTCCACAACTGATAGTTAACAAAAGTTACAATCCTCCTTCTCTGCAGAATTTGTTCAGTGGATCAAAACTTAATAATTGCATAAACTGGAGTGGTGAAGATACTATGCGGTTGACAAAGGGTTCTAACATTTCACAAGTTGCTAATGAATCAGCACGGAATGTAGGTGCTCATTACAATGAGCTCTATAATTCCCAAGATGAAGTGAAACTCTATAGTCCAGATGGAGAAACACCAAAACCTAAAAAACGTGGAAGGAAAAGGCTGAAAGCTGATCCTAGTGAGTTCTTTTAACTTGGGTTTTGTTTTCTTCTTACTATGCCATTAGGATTGAACGTTCTCATTTATGTTAGTGATTCAATGAAACTGCAGATGAGCAGCAGCTGTCGTCTCCACATGATGATGATAGTGAAATGCGCTTTAGATTTTATGAAAGTGCTTCTGCAAGAAAGAGAACTGTCACTGCTGAAGAACGAGAAAGAGCAATGAATGCAGCTAAAGCATATGCACCTGATAATCCTTACTGTAGGGTTGTCCTGCGACCATCGTACTTATACAGGGGTTGCATTATGGTGAGTTATTAACCATGATCTGCCATGCTAATTTTGCAATTCACAGTGTACTTTGCTTTGCATAAAGAAGCAATTCCTTTTTTTTTTTCGTGCAGTATTTGCCATCTGGCTTTGCCGAGAAGAATCTAAATGGAGTTTCTGGGTTCATAATACTTCAGTTACCTGATGGGAAACAGTGGCCTGTTCGATGCCTTTACAGGGGAGGCAGAGCTAAATTTAGTCAGGGATGGTATGAATTCACATTGGAGAATAACTTAGGGGAAGGTGATGTATGTGTCTTCGAGCTGCTAAAATCCAGGGATGTGGTGCTGAAAGTTACATTATTCCGTGTTCTTGAAGATGGTGGACTTATGAATCATCCTTAACAAGAAGATGTCATATGCATGAAGTTAGATATGATGGTTTGGTAAACTTTATTAAGTAACTCCTTGTCTTTTGGGTGATGTGTAGCTGTGGTTTGTGGTATGTTTGATGTCAAAGCAAATTTGTAGAACTTTCAACTGTTTAGGTGCTTGAACAGAAAATTTTGTGGCTTTAGTAGGCCTGTAAATATATTGTCCAATGCAGTTGGCATCAATGGACCGGAACAACAGATCTGAGGCCTATTTTCTTGTCAGGTTTGCAGTATCATTCACTGCCTTGTATTCATCTACTGTTTGCTTGTTTGTTGGGAGTTTGCATTTTCATTGCGTGGCAGGAGAGAGTTTGGCATCATAATATGATCTGGAAGTTAACTCGAAGTGTTCAGCTCATCTCCCCATGGTGTAAACTATGGCAGAAAATTTTCCATACAAATGTTAATTAGGTATCAAATTCGTCTGGTGAACCTTGGTGGTATCTGTCAACTATCTGCTCAACATCATTATGCTTCTTGTTTTGTGTGAAATACCTGTGAAGCATCTATGCACGAGAGCCAAATTTGCAAACGTATGTTACCTGTGAGCGGCATGATCATTTGGACCATGCTTTGACACAGGATCTTGAGGGTGTGTTTAAGAGGATTTGTTTTTGAGTGTTTTTTTTTTTTAAATGTTTTTGGTTTTAAAAAATATTAGATTGATGTATTTTTAGTATTTTATGATGTATTAATATCAAAATTTTAAAAAAATATTTTAAATATTTTTAAATAAAATATTATTTTGAAAAGCATCACACACCACAATCTTAAACACATATTTAGAGGGATTTAAGAAAAATTGTAAATTATATATGTTTTTAAATAATGCTTTAAAAAAGAACCACGAACAAGATTCAGAATTTTGAGGCAAAATCGTAATAAATATTAATTAATCAAACACTTTAAATAGTGTACAATACAACTGTATTATACCACTTCACATGAACAAACAAAGCCTTACAAGTTGATTTTTGATCCTACTAGCCCTCTGTTACGATCGAAGAATTTGTCAGACATTTTGCTCTTCCATTTCCCAGGTTAGCGATGCGTAAAAATTCCCTGGCCAATTCGCTTATAAATCACTGTCCAGTTTCAAGGACACAGTAAAAAAGAAAAACTGTTGCATACTCCCGTTTAAGCTGCAATGACACTTACTGTTAATTCTACGTAAAGATAAATTTACGAAAAGATTCTCTCCGAATTCAATATTGGAAACATCTCCACCATTAATTTTGTAGGATTCATTCATAGAATTCATTAATTTAAAAAATAATTTTCTTAAGAGAGACAATGATTTCGTAAAGAATTGATGATATAATTAGTATTATTGAAGCTCTAAGTAATTACTGAGATACAGAATGAGGCCAACTTTAAAGAAAGGAAAATGGGTGAGGGGGTCAATAAAGTGGTCAAAGGTGGTAAAATCCTAGTGAACTAGTGGTTAAAACCTCAAGAATACAAGAGTGATTATATGCTGACATTCTTACCATTGCACGGTAAATTTGCAACCATTTTGATTCATCAATATTAACGAGGGATTACCAAAACGATCCAAATCAAGAAGTCTGATGTAATCATTAACCGTTGATCTTAATCATCCAGGGGTTCATACACCATGGTTGGCTCTTCCCACCGAAAATCTTTTTTCTTGGTACATTGCTTAGAGATGTACTAATTCTCCTGTAATTGTAAAACTTACAGTTTTGTCATGATCATCAGATAGCTACAAGCTAACTGAAAAAAATGTCACAAGCAGCAGTAGGGCCAGACGGTTCTAACTCTCCGGCAAGAAGATATTGCATGTTTTACAAGTTAATGGTTGCTTCCATTCTCCAAGACAAAGCTGGTACACTTCTGCTTGAAACTTTTGTAGTCTGTTCTTTCTTGCTCTTTGATTGTTTGGTTAAAGAGAAAAGGAAAAGGAAAGTTGTTCTATTACTATTCTAGCTACTGTTTGGGGAGGAGTGAAGATTCTCCTTAGCTCAGACAAGATTACTGTACAAGAATCGGTCAAGTTTCTTAAAATTTAGAAATTTATTTGGTTCTCGTGAAAATTGCAGGAGTTATGGTTTTTCAGTTAGAATCCAACTTTGCTAATGACTTTTTCTATCATCTCTTTTTTTTTCTTTTTACAAATTTTGCTTGATGATTTTCTGCCCTTATGGGAGTTGAAACTTTTCGAATTGGTTGACTATTGGTTTGGGAAGGTTGAAGAAAGAGTTGGAAATTATTACTGCTAATGTCTGCTGTTTTCAGATTGTTTTGACATAAAGTTTGAGTTGCTGATCATCTTTTGCTTGATGGGTCTTTCTTTTGCATAATTCTTCTGTATCTGGCCTTGAATGGTGTTATTTCTCATTTCTCTTTGGTTTTCTTTACCCTTAATTTCTTGTTTGTTTTTCCCTTTTAAAGTATTTTCTGTGGTTTGCTCTTGTTTAGTGCACAAGAAGATTCAATGTTTTGTTTGACTTGAAAGAAAGTGCCTTGGCTGTCTTGAAAGATGGTGTCTAAGTTTCGAAATGTGACTTAATTGCTTATGCCAACAGAACATACCAAAAAAGTTTTGTCAACAAATATGGAAATGAACTTTCTTCTATTGCAACACTCACTGTCCCCTGTGGTCGTATCTGTCTAATGAAACTGCAAAAAGTTAACAAGTTATGGTTTCACAAGGGTTGGCATGAATTTGTGGAATGCTACTCCATCGGTGTTGGTATTTCCTGGTCTTCATGTATGAAAGGAAATCAACTTCAAACTTCAATGTTCATATGTTTGATATGACGGTTTCAGAGATAAAGAATCCATGTAATACTCTTGTTAGGTTGCAAGAATCCAATCATGAATATCCATGTCTATTACTCCATGAGGAAGATGATGGCCTTGAGAAATCTTGGGTTTCAAGCCTCCATGTCCTAATCCCTTTCCTCGATAACAAGCGAGAATTTTAATGAACATGTCCATTCCAACGGGGATCAATCTACATACACTGCTAGTCTAGAAAAGCCGCATGCAAGGACGGATGCATACAGTTTGAGAGAAAAATCTCTCATCTTCTCGAGACATAGGTACACAATTTAATGGGAGGGAGCTTACGAGTACCGAGGATGGAGTTAGTTCCCTTATCTCAGGCTTAGCAGAAAAGACCAGACGAAGCAAACGGATGATTGAAACTAGTAAGCGTTGTAACTTGCATTTCCTCTTTATGATATGTTCTTAACTCACCTTTAAATTACAAGTTTGTTGAAGATGTTGATGAACATGAGTCACTAGGCAACCAGAATGTGAAACTAAAGTCGGCCCGTGCAAAAATTACTTCTGAAACTCTGACAAGGAGGTGGAGAGCTGTAACACCGGAAGAAAAGGTAAGGACAATTCGTGCAGCTCACATGTTCAGGTCTGATAATCCTTTTCTCCAGGTTATCTTGCGACCATCCTATGTATACAGGGGGTTTCTTCTGGTAAGCCCTTGGACTGGACGGTTTAAAATAATCCCATTTGTAAAGAATGTATATAATGTTTTTTTTTTTTTTTAGTTTAACGTGGGTGTCCGGGCCAGCTTGCGCGCACCTCGACTAATCTCACGGGCCCTAAAGTTAATAACCATATAAATCTCCAATAAACACATCATATAAGTAATTCAGGATTTGAACATGATACCATAAAGGTAGCAAAGAATGTATATAATGTTTTGATCTTTGCTTTTACAGCACATCCCATCGTTTTGCTCGGACTTTTTGGGAAAAGGGTTACAGGATTTGTCACTTCAGGTTTCTGGTGGGAAAAGAATGGCCTGTCCAATGCTCTTACAAGGATGGTTAAAATTTATATATAAAAAATATACTTATGAATATTAAATAGAATAAAATATATATTTTGTTATTTCTTATTGTAAAACTTTTACATAACTTTTTACATTAATTATCCCCCCCCCCCACCCCTCATATATATATTATTAAATTTCTCATCATAAAAGAAAGGCTGCCAATTTTAAACTTGAATGTAAAACATGTGGACACATGAACGAAGATGCGGTGCCACCTGTATTGTCCACACAAAGCAGAGTATTCTATTCACTTGAGGAGCTTGAGTCATGCATAGAGCAAAGATCCCTGAAAAGAACCATTCACATTCTGACTGTTGAATTATCTTAAGAGCTAGAAATCAATGACTCAACAGAGGAAAGTGGGGTCGGGTCGGACATATCACCTACGGTCACGTGCTATGGTGGAGACAGTAAGACACCATTGTGGCATTTCTTTAAGATCGTCCTTCCTAGGACCTTAGAAGACCAAAAACTGGTACTTAATTCTTGTTTAAGTGCATCTTTTTTGCTTGCATGCTTGTGATGTTAAGTTATGGTCTCTTCTTTTTAGAAAAGGATCAATTCAATTTTCTAAAAAAAAGATCAATTAAACATGCTGAGAATATCTTTGGTCTCATGTAATTTCTAGTTTATATAATTATTTAATTTTTGCATGTGGATTTTCTTAAAGCTGAAATGCCTTGGTTTGCATATATGCTCTGTAGCTTATGATCTAATGAAAACAGTCATCTGGATTAGCTGAAATATGATAAATAGTTTCTTTTACAAATGAAGGGCTTTAAGTTGTGTTGCAATTACATTAAGCCTAAATCTTGATATATAGTCTGCAGAGACTTCCAAAAAGGTTTGTGAGGAAATTTGGAGAAGAATTGTCTGATGTTGCTAGTGTAGTTGTTCCCACCGGCCATGCCTGGGAAATAGGATCCTTGTTTAATGAAACCAAGGTTGATAGAAGCAAATGTAAAGCTGAATGTGGCAAGCTCTTCATATTGTTCTTATGGGAATTCTTATATTCTTGTTCCAATACTTTGCTCTGAAAACTTTTTTAACGTTAAATCCATTAAATGCAGACGAAGGTGAGTTACTGGAAAAATGTGAAGAACATATGGAAATTGTAGTCAGTGGACTTTCAAAGGCATCCCAAGAAAGCAAGAGGGCAATTCACGCTGCCAGAAAGTTCAAACCTAAAAACCCTCCTTTCATGGTCTTGTTGCGACCATATATAATAACCGCAACAATTTTGTGGTTGGTGAGCCTTTATGTAGAATATGCTCGTGATTTTTGTAAGTTTCGTATTCAGTTTGAATTGTTTTTTGTTATGTGCAGTATGTGCCGCTTGGATTTGCTGAAAAATATCTGAATCAAGTTTCTGAGGGTATTAAACTCCAAGTTTCTGATGGAAGATTGTGAGTCTTTGAAGTGACTTGTAGGGCAATCTCAACTGTTCAGAATGTTTTGTTCAGTCTATGTTTGGTCACTGGTAATTTACTAATCCCTCCTCGTGACAGTCAAACGTTTGTGATACTTTTGTTTGTATTATATGAGATAAAATTTGGCTGCTGAGGAATCAACCAGGATGATGTTGCGATAGATCCTGTATATATAAATTCCCAGGAGAATCTTCAAATATTGTTAAGCTTAGCTATGGAACTGGTGCATTGTTGGCTGTCCAATGTAATTTAGTTGTGATTTTGTAAAAGAAAAGACACGTGACTTGACCATGTAGAAGGAAGGGCACATTCACCAGGATGGTTGTAAAAAAATCCGGTTTTCTATCATGTTTTTTAATAAAAAAATTAATTACAAACTTAAAATATGATTTATATTGTATAATATTATTTTTAAATATTAATATAATAATATATTAAGTTAATACGAGTTAATTTATTAAATTAACAACTCAAATTATAACATCGTAAAAACACTTCAGTGACACAAGGAGAGAGAAGTATATCCCTGTCTTAGTTTGGAAACAAATATAGCTTGTGCTGACAGAAGCCTAATAGTTTTGGTATCCTTTCGTTTTTTCGTGAATAATCAGTAGTGTGACAGTGTAATATGATCAAGAAAATACTAGGTATTTGTTAAGATACTAACATGCAAATTTAAAAAGATAAAAAAAAAATATGCTAAAATAAAAAATGATACACAAGAATTTTTGTGATTCATCCAATTTAACTATATTTACATGTAAGTATAGAAGAATTTTATTAAATAATATGAAAATTATAACATTTTTTTATTAATAGAAAAAAAACTGCAATCTCTTTATTATTAAAAGAAAATACCTTATTTATTCTCAAATAAATATTTTATAATTTTATGAGATTATTATTATTTTTTTTTTTTATTATAAAGTGCATCTTAAAGCTTGGATGCATTGTTTATTTATAAATAAATACCAAGTCTTTGTCTTAAAAAATCAACGAGCAAGTGGCATCAATCGGTACCGGAGCTGGATTCACAGTATGGAGAGCTCATTTTCTTTTAAGAAAGGTCGTCTGTTAATGAAAGTAACGTAAAATTAGTTGTGCATCAAGAAGGATTTTTTTCCAAGCTTGGTGTCATGCTAAGATTCGTTTGTTTTTTTTTGGATGGAAAAGACATTTTCTATTTATTAAAGATTTACTAGTATATTTGGTAGTGTGGTAATAATTATTTTTTAAATAACTTTTCGTCCTGAAATACATGTTAATAATATTTTTTTTATTTTTTAAAAATCAATTTTGATATCAGCACATCAAAACGATCCAAAATATACAAATCATATTAAATTTTAACAAAAAAAAATTAATTTTTTTAAGAACACGGTTTCAAGTATATTCTCTACAAATTCTCTCTTTCAATCATATTCCCTCCACTTATATTTCATTTTCAACCATAATTTATCCAATTTTTTAAATAAAATCTTAAGGTAATGATTACTTTACTAATCTTATGCATAAAAGGTTCCAACTCAATAAATAATTTCCACATGAAGAATATGATATAACCATTTAATAATACTTCAATAAATCCGTTATGACTTCTCAATATCTATTTAGAAATCCATCTAAAAAGATAAAATGATCAAAAGATATTTAACTTATAAACACATGAATCAACACTAGCGTGGATTTAATATGTACAAATGATAAAAAGAAAAAAAAGAAAAAAAAAGAGGTGAGGTATATTGTAAAAGAATTCATGACAACTATAATGAAAATAATAATAATAAAAAATTAATCTTGAGGGGTGTAACTCAAATAATCATGTTTTAGATTCATTCTCTAGAGATTACTAGTTCGAGTTTCACAAACTTTAGGACTACTGCAGGCTTACATAGTTGTGAACTTCAGGGCTCGTGAGATTAATCGAGATGTGTGCAAGTTAACCCAGACACTTATATTAATCATAAAAAAAATATTATATTCAATCATACATCAAGTTCTCTAAGTGTTGTTGGTAAATTATTGGCTAGCATTGAATAAGTTTTGTTTGCCAAAATACCCAAATCAAGAATTAAAATCAAAGTGATTTCAACTAAAAAGGCAAGATATTATTAATATAAAACTTATATTTAAATTCATTTAATTTATCAATATTCTTAAGTAATGAATTTCAATGTGTTTTAATTTTAGATTGTCGATACACGACGTCGGACGACGGCTCTACTTTTTTTGCTTACTTAACAAACAAATTTTTTTTCGATCAGGGGAAATGCAGATTTTATTGGAGTCGTCATCTAGTAATATGGAGAACTAGAAATCCCAAATTAGACATTGGTCCTAAAGATTCGGGTACTGGGTTAGTTATGATTAAGGGAAGGTAGACACCACCTTTAAAACATCCTTTCAAAAGAAAGGTTGCCCTTACTTTTTATGTTTTTTATTTGTTTTAAATGATATTATATTTCGAGCTTATTTGCAAATTTTATTTTTTAAAAAATAGTTAATGTCAGTCCCTAAAAATAGAAGACACGTTAAAAATGACACTAGTCCTTAAAAATAGGAGATTTGTCTAAAATATCGACGTTTAACCCTAAAAAGAAGAATTACGTCTGAGTTACCAAAAATAAATTATGGACATAATCTATATTTGGTATTTAAATAACCTTGACATCAATCCTTTTCTGTAAAAAGAGACATGTCGAAAAACAACATTCATAGGAGATGCGTCAAAAAAAAATTGGATGACATCAGTTCCTAAAAAATAGGTGTCTCGTCTAAAATATTAACATTTAACCCTAAAAAGGAGAAGTACGTCTGAGTTACCAAAAAAATTATGGACATAATCCATATTTGGTATTTAAACTTTTGACATCGGTCCTTTTCTGTAAAAAGAGACGTGTCGACAAATAATATTCGTTTATAAAACAAAAATTATTCTTATATTGTTGAGAAATGGGTATAACCATATTCGAGAATTGGGTTTTGGACCCACGAACGATAACATGATAAGATGGGTGTTGGACCCGCGTTGTTATTCCTTTTATATTTGTTTTTGGTTTTTTTTTGTTTTACAACATGTAAGAAAATTTATAAATACTTATATATAAAAATAAAATAAAAACTGTTAGGAATCTCAAAAAATTACCTGAGTGCCACTGTATAGATAAAAGACTGAAACACCCTTGAATTTCTCGAAAAATTATGAAATTGCCCTTGGTGGTGCTTGTGGCTAACGCACGGTTACTGTTGACGGCGGTGAAATTTTCCGGCAAGATTTCTGGCCAATGAATGGTTGATTCTGGTAGTTCTGAGGGAGAAGATTCTAATGAAGGTGGTCTCAACGGCCGTTTATGGCTGAAGAGGGAGAATCGTTGGTTTGAAGCTTCGGTGGCCGACGAAGATCGCGACCTTTTTCCGGCCAGATGAGGCGGCAAAAAAGCTTAAAACAGCCTGGGTTTTGCTTTATAGCAGGGTAGCAACCTTTCTGTGGTGGTTAGGAGGCTTGAGATGGCCGGAAATGGGAGATCGGATGAGAGAGAGGAAGTCACCGGCGAGAGGAGAGAGAGAGTCCGAGATTATGCTACGGTGTGAATGCGTGCATGGTGTACCCGTACCTCTAAAGGCTGTAATCCGTTGGATCTCGGATGAAATGATCGTTCGGCTGTGATTTGCTTGATCTGCAGGTTGATTGGACGGTCCGGATGAGCAGAGCTTTAATCTGGTGTGGCGCGGTGCACCGAAAGATCGGTACACCAGGTGATGTGGCACGACGGGGTCAAATGACAGATTATTTCAAAGGCTGAGATGGATTTGGGTTTTAATCTAATGTGGTAAGCCCTATTGTATCATATTAAATCAAAGATCCAGAACTAATACTATTATATCTAACAGTTAGGATATTTTTGGTATTTTTCAAATTATTTTTTTTAAAAAACAATATCTTACTTTCGTGAAAAAAAAACTAAAAAAAATATGAAATAATGATACTCTTTTCTCTCTTTCTTTTTTTTTTTCTTTTCTTTCGTGGCTATTTATAGCCAATGAACAGGGGATAACAAATTTATTTCAAAGGAAAATAATGCATCGGTCATAATAAATTCCTGTCTTATTAATTTTATTTTATTATATATAATAATAAATATTTATGTGGGTAAAACAAAAAAACTTAAATCAGTATTAGAAAAAAGCCCGTTTCAACCGCTAACACAAATTTTTTTTTTTTGATAAGTATCAACCTGGTGAACCGTGTTTTGACCGAAAAATGATGGTTTCACCCGAAACAGCCTGAAAACTCATTTTTTATTCTGGTCGACATGGTTTGACCTGTATTAACCTGGTGGACTCGATTTTGATAAAAAATTACGGTTTTGACGGAAAATGACAGACCCGAAACGTCACGAAAACTTATTTTTTACTCTGGTTGACATGGTTTGACCCGTATTAACCCGGTGAAATCAGTTTTGCCCGAATATGACGGTTTTGACCCGAAACATTATGAAAGCTCATTTTTTACCCTGGTCGACATGGTTTGACCCGTATTGACCCGGTGGACCCGGTTTTGACCCGAAACGTCATGAAAACTCAATCTTTTACCCTGGTCGACATGGTTTGACTCGTATTGACCCGGTGGACCCGGTTTTGATAAAAAATGACGGTTTTGACCGAAAATGACGGTTTTGACCCGAAACGTCATGAAAACTCATTTTTTACCCTGGTCGACATGGTTTGACCCGTATTGACCTGGTGGACTCGATTTTGATAAAAAATGACGGTTTTGACCGAAAATGACGGTTTTGACCGGAAATGTCATGAAAACTTATTTTTTTACCATGGTCGACATGGTTTGACCCGTATTGACCTAGTGGACTCGGTTTTGATAAAAAATGACAGTTTTAACCGAAAATGATGGTTTTGACCCGAAACGTCATGAAAACTCATTTTTTACCATGGTCGACATGGTTTGACCCATATTGACCCGGTGAAATCAGTTTTAATGGAAAGATACGGTTGACTCGAGAAAAATATGTTTTGAATTTTAAACTTTTTTTCTTAATTTTTTTTTAATTTTTATGAATAATAATGGAAATAAAATAACATTCAAGAAAATCTTAGTGAATCATAAATTAGGTTACGACATAGATCAAAATTTCATGGAGCGAAGATACTTGAATTATGAAAAATGTCAAAAATGCTATTAAGGAATTTGTCAAGATATTCTAGGAAATTACAGAAAATGAGTTTGAGCCTTCAAAAACATTAAAAAATATATGTAAATACATTAGAAAATTTGTCAAGGTATCCTGTCGTTTTTTCATGAATAATTAGTAGTTGTGACTGTCTATATCATGATAAAGAAAATCATTTGCAAGGAGAGATCATTTCTTTTTCAGAAAAGGTTGCTCGTTTACGGAAGTAATAATCAGTAGTTATCATTAAGATGGATATTTTGTTGGGAATTTGACAGGTGATGTACTGATAATTGCTCATTGGAGGAGAAGCACACTAACACATAATGTTTAACGTGGTTCGGCAAAACCGCCTACATCCACGGGAGAGAGTCCATTTATTAGAGATAGAGAAAGGATTACAATAAATACATGGAGGAGGATCTAATCACTCAACTCCCATCTCTCTTGCTGCCATGCAGCTGCCGCCATTGCAGCTCCTCTTTCTCTTTTCTCTCTTGCACACACTCACGTTATTCTCAACTCTCACATAGCTCTCTTTGTATGGTGCCTATTTATAGGCAGGATGGTGGCTTCTCTTCTTCTTTCCAGCAGCTGCACATGGGAGTCAATGGTGGCTGCCATCTTCTTCAACAAAGGCTGCTGCCACTTGCTTGGTGGTGGTGGCCACTTGCTTGGTGGTGGGGTATTGCCAATAAATGGCAATACCTAACAATCACCCCCTTTGCCATTTATCTGGGCAATTGTCCTCTTGATTCTTTAGCACCAGCTTGCATCTTGCAGCTTTTCCAAGCTTACCATTCCGAGAGCATCTGTGGCTAAGTTTATAGGTACTCGCCCAACCTTTCAATCACCAGAGTCACCAAAGCACACCCTTGCTTACACCAAAGGATCACTTCAACCAGATAGTCTCACACATCACATCTGAAGAGTGTTAACGCTTGTCTCTGGGAACATTCCCCTTCGAGCGTATCAATCATGCTCGGTCCGGAATGATTTATCAAGCCTCACACCAAGGCTTACAACACCCCGTCAAACGGATATTCCAAGTGCGATAGTCATTATCTGAGTATCTCAATATGATCACAAGCCCACCACTCTTCCAAGAGTCTACTCATCCAGGAGTTGCGCCTGCCCTCTGTTCCACCGTAGGAACCACGCCTTACTTCTCCGTGAGTCTCTCGCTCTTAGTCGTAAGAGTCTAGGTAGCTCTCCACCTTTAACCATAGGGGCAGCCCATTAAAGGTTGATCCATATATATCTTCATACTCTGAGTATTATAATGCCATTACCGAGCTCACCACCTTGACAAGAGTCAACTCGTTCCCGGAACCTGCGCATGCCCTCTGCTCCTTCATAGCAGCCGCGTCTTAATGCTCCACAAGTCACACACTTATTGTCCAAGGCAAATGTCTTCTAGCTCATTGATCTTTAGCATGGGGGCAATATCCATGAAAGTCAATCCTACATTTGTCTTCATACTCATCATAGCCACTTCATTTGGCTATACACCTGTCCACTCATATCTAGCCATTACATTGGCTCTGGGGCGTTCTGAACTGGGGCTCCTATCATGGCCCTCACACCTTCTCCTGAGGTGTCTCCGCTCGTCGTAGAGCGGTCTCATCCTCCTTCATCGGGATGACTGCAGTGGCTCCAAGATTCTCTACCACCATGTGGACTTGGGAGAGATTACTGCCACTGACTACATAGAAAGAGAAAGTTGCGGTATACTCCTCACAATCCTCCACCTTGATTTCTATGTTTGGAGCTTTTATGCCTTTCTGCTTGACAGCTCCACCTACACCAACTCTCTTTGGTGGCTTCGCCTTTCATCATAGGTGGTCGCCTTTTATCACAGGTGTTTGCACCCCCTCAAGTAGGTGTCTCTGTAACAGCTCTTTTTCCATCCTTGCATGCATTGGAAAGGTCTTCGCCTGTTGTCTTCATTAAGAGCATAAAAGACTTCCTGTTGTACAAACTTTAACAGTCTCTGCTCTGAGCTTCATCTGGGAACACTTCTTCTCCTTGCACCTGTTGTCTCATTACAGTACCTCATTGAATCCCTCGGGTACTCCTGCACAATCTCCGTGTGCCCTCGCGCAATTTCTGTTCTCCAGATTTCTCCCTATTCTTTGCTTATGTTTGACAGCTCATCCTGTCACAACACCTGTCCAAGTCAAAATAGGGTGCCAATCTTTATCCCCTTGCTGTATTTCTCTTCCATTATCAGGGTCTTCATCAATTCTCCCCTCGAGAAATTACAGTCACCGAATCTAACTTCTTTGGAGAAATCACCACTCCATCAGATCCTTGATCATACGGAACCCAACTGTTTCTTTGTGCCGTCATCCTGCTAGTCTTCAACCGTTTCATTACAAACTGTCACATATACGAAAATAGTACCGTATGGATAATCCTTCCACTAAGCAAGTTCCCAGGAAAGATTGGAGGGGTCACAACGGTCCCGCTTAAAACCCAATCTCCTAGACAGAACTTCTTAGGCCATATCTATCCATCGTACTGTCTCTCCGTATATACAACCATTTGCTAGCTTTGTTGCGGCTTTTCTTTACAAGTGATCTGGAATATACAGGTTTAATACATGATTTCTCAACATCTAGCGAGACTACTAGTGCTTAGATTCGTCAAGATTGGTCTTCGTCAATTTTCACTCTCCACCTCTAATTGTCCACATAACCGGGTGTCCAGAGTGTCCCAATTTTGCCTTCCATCAAGGCATTACATTTTCCCATTTAAAAGTTTAGCACATGTAATTGGGTAAACATATGCACCTTCTTCTTCTTCATCTCCATCGACCACCATCAAGACCCTCAGATGCCTCCTGATCGGGCAATCTATCTTTAATAATTCACCACCGCCATTTTTGGTCTCGAATCTCAACAATCGGACCGTACCATTGCATCCGGAATGATCAAATTAGTTGGAAATATGTCTTGTATCGTCCAAATCGTACTTCATACGGCTAAGATTTGATCAAAACAATTCTGGCCTGATCAACGGCTCAGATTCACTCTCAGATCCGGTTGCACGTAGACTCTGCTACACAGAATCATGTCCCTTGGCTTGCGGCTCGGCTCGGCTCCAATTCAGCTCGGCTCAACTGGCTCGGCTTGGCTCGGCTCGCGACTGATGACGTGGCAGTTGGCCCTACTGTGCTGACGTCACCGTGACATCATGCTAATGTCATCATGGGCCATGCTTACTGTGCATGCTGACGTCACAATTACATCATGCTGACGTCATCCTTATCCGGGTCAGCCACGTGGGTCGGGTCGTCTGGTATTCGAGTCGGGTCGGCCCATCCGGGCAGAGAAGACGCGTGTGACGCGTGGCGCTCGTTAGCAGTGACCTCGCCGGCGGGTGACGGCGCGTGCGGCCATGTCCGACGTCCGATTTTGACGCGGTTTTCACCAGTGGCTTCGTCTCTTTCTCCTCTACACGGTAGTATGGTCAAAACACAATTTTGACAACTTTTATTTTTGAGCAAAAATCAAACACCACGTAAACTATATGCTCTGATACCAATTGTTAGGGATTCCGACCGGTGATGTACTAATAATTGCTCATTGGAGGAGAAACACACTAACACACAATGTTTAACGTGGTTCGGCAAAACCGCCTACATCCACGGGAGAGAGTCCATTTATTAGAGATAGAGAAAGGATTACAATAAATACATGGAGGAGGATCTAATCACTCAACTCCCATCTCTCTTGCTGCCTTGCAGCTGCTGCCATTGCAGCTCCTCTTTCTCTCTTCTCTCTTGCACACACTCACGTTATTCTCAACTCTCACATAGCTCTCTTTGTATGGTGCCTATTTATAGGCAGGATGGTGGCTTCTCTTCTTCTTTCCAGCAGCTGCACATGGGAGTCAATGGTGGCTGCCATCTTCTTCAACAAAGGCTGCTGCCACTTGCTTGGTGGTGGGGTATTGCCAATAAATGGCAATACCTAACATATTTTTGCCATACTTGGTGATGGTAATTTTCGGTTATTTATTTATTTCTTTTTTACAGAGAAGACTAGTTGAATAACATAGAAGTGCCAAACCAGACTAGAAAATCCCCCATCAGTAACCATCAGCTATCAATGAGCTTGGCATAAATGAGCTATCAATATGTGAACAAAATAAGATGTGAGCCATAAAAAATGATTTCATTTGTCTAAATTCGAAAGTTTCTTGCAGTAGCAGCTGAAAAAAATATCAACCAAGTACTAAACCTCCATTACAGACTAAACCATGAAAACCTTAATTGAGCTGCGAGAAATCTCCTTGTTTGCCCTTCTTCTTGCAATAATTTCTATTGTCTTGGCCGCAATATTTGCCAAAGGAAACAAGAAAAATGGCAAGATGCCTCCAGAGGTAGCAGGGTCATGGCCTGTTATTGGCCACCTACATCTTCTTGGAGGAAGAAACCAGCTGCTGCATAAAACACTAGGGGGCATGGCAGATGAGTACGGGTCAATCTTCTCTATCCGCCTCGGAATTCATCCAACAATTGTGGTGAGCGATTGGGAAATTGTGAAAGAATGTTTCACTGCAAATGATAGGGTCTTTTCCACTCGTCCGAAATCCTTGGCATTAAAGATCATGGGCTACAACCAAACCATGTTCGGCTTTGCACCGTATGGGCGATATTGGCGTGATATCAGGAAGATGGTCATGGTTGAACTCCTCTCCAATCATAGGCTTGAGCTGCTCAAGCATGTCAGGGACACAGAAACCAGTTTGCTCATTAAAGATTTTTATGAGAAATCGTCAAGGAATGGAGGGCAAGTTGTCGTGGAAATGAAGCAAAGATTAGCGGACATGGCAATGAACATAATAGTTAGAATGATTTCTGGGAAGCGATATTTTAGTGCCCATGCAAAAGGCAATCAAGAGGCAAGGAGGTGTCAAGAGGCTTTACGAAATTTCCTCTATCTAGTGGGGTTACATTTGGCTTCAGATGCTGTTCCATTGTTTAGCTGGCTGGATTTGGTGAAGGGATATATAGGAAAAATGAAAAGAACGGCTAGGGAGTTAGATTGCGTGCTTGGGAGCTGGGTGGATGAGCATCGAAGAATCGGGCTCAACAGAAGCATCAGCGAGGAGGAGAAAGATTTCATCCATGTAATGCTTTCTATCATGGATGATAGTAACATTTCTGTTGATGAAGCAGACACGACCGTTAAGGCTAGTTGCTTGGTAAGTATCTAGCAAATTTCTGCAATTAAAAGTTTTATACTTTTCTGTTGCAGCTGAAACCTACTAAAGCAACTGGGGCAAAACTTGCTTTTTCCACATGTATGAAAGGAGTTTGGGTAAATGATGATCTGTATTTGATTTAAGTTTTCAGGAAAGTCTCTAACTCGAGGCCCTTGCTCTGTCTTTCATTTTCTGCAATACTGCATATAGCTAGGCAAAACATCCAGTGCTTATGTTCGATTTTTGCATTTTGCATTATAGTATTTGTCAAAAAAAGAAAGTGTACTATATAGCAGACATAGTAATCTCTAACGGTCATATAAATCCTAATAAATTAAAGGAATAAATTTCGTATATGTGTATATAAATCAGCTTTTTAGTCCACCATCTCACTGTATCAAGTAATCTCTATGGCAGAGCCTTCTATTGGGAGGCAGTGACACAATAACGATAGCTCTTATATGGCCACTAGCTTTGCTACTAAACAACAGAAATATGCTTAAAAAAGCTCAAGATGAGCTTGACACCCACGTCGGAAAGCACCGCCAAGTGGCCGAGACAGACATAAAAAACCTTGTATATTTGCAAGCCATTGTCAAGGAAACATTCAGACTACACCCCCCAGCACCACTCTCAGGACCAAGGGAAGCCATGGAGGATTGCACTGTAGCTGGCTTCCACATCCCAGCAGGCACGCGCCTTGTGGTTAACCTCTGGAAGTTGCATCGTGACCCTAACATTTGGACTAACCCATTAGAATTTCAGCCTGAGAGGTTCCTGAAAGAGCATGCCAAATTGGATGTAAGGGGCCAGGACTTCGAATTCACACCATTCGGGTCTGGAAGAAGAATGTGCCCTGCGGTGTCATTCGCTGTCCAGGTTGTGCACCTGACCCTTGCTCGGCTTCTTCATGGGTTTGAATTGAGGACAGTCTCGGATACTCCGGTCGATATGACTGAAAGCCCTGGATTGACAGTCCCCAAAGCAACACCATTGGAGGTTGTCCTCAGGCCAAGGTTACCTTCCATCGCTTACGAATTCTAAGCAGCAAGCACAAGGAGATCATTGTGCAATCCTTTCTAAAAATATGTAAAGCAAAGGTAGAATAAAGGCAGGAAGTGTTTTTTATTGCCAATGTATTGCAATAACTGTTGAACTGATCTTATAGTCAAGTTTTTATTTCGTGGTTTTTAATTTACTATTGTCTATTTTTATCAACTATATCATTTGGTGCCTTTTTTTTCGAACTTGAAAATTTCAGCGGAAACAAATTTGGACAGAAGGACTAGCCGAAAGTTGAAATTGGCAAAAGCAGACAAGAAAATTGTTTGCGTCTGGTCACCATCAGTTAGACTTAGCTTCCCTGTCCCTTGTGGCCATAATTGAATCAAAGGGAGTAAGTAGCAGAGCAGTAAATATTGACGATAGTGAATCTTCATGAACAGAAAGTAATAATAATAATATGCTCATTATAAAATCTCTTTGTTATCATTTTATATAATTAAAAATTAACAATGTTTTCATAGCTTATTGTGATGGGATTATAGGCATACCATCACGAACACTATTTTCTAGATCTTATCACCAATCTTCAACATCATAAGTGACTTTGCACCTTACGAAACCTATCTTATGATAACAATGATTTTTCTTCAATTTGAATGTAAGCTTTCAATTTTGATAACCACATAATAAATCCTTTAAAAAAAAAAAAAAACTCTCATTAAAGAAAGGAAATTCATCAGAATAAGTTCGTGAGCTCTTTGTGTATACATCCACGATGGTGCTTAATTTATGAATCTATTATGTGCAGATCAGGAAGAATCGGAAATCATCACTAGTTTTAAAAAATCTTTCTACATTAGCAAAGGCGTCATAAGGAACTACGAATGCAGAGCGTAAAGCCAGCATAGCATGGATGTCCAGCCCAAAAAATCCTTCATTCATGACTATCTTGCAGGAACATATATAGGAAGCATGATCTACTGGTGAGCCTTTACGAAAATGTAGTAGATAATTTTATTATTTTCAATGTGTACTTAACAGCTCTTATAATAAGCATGCACGGTGTTGTTTTATGATCACCCACCGCATGGAAATTATGTACTCATGGTATCAATGTCACGAGATTGATGGCCCCCAAAGGCACTTTGCCGTCGGGTGGCCACAATTTAACTCAAAAGTCTCACAGGTGGATCATGCCTGTCCTATTCTGGAAAAAGCTGAGCTTGTGATGAAAAAAGTCTGATTGTTTGGTATCAAGAAAATCAGACTTTTTTCAGTAAAAATTTTCTTGATCGTTTTTTCGTGAATAAATTAGTATAATGATCAAGAAAATCATTTGCATGGAGAGATCATTTACTGTATATATTGTCGTTTTCTGCCAAACTTGGTGATGGTAATTTTCTCTTCTTTTTTTTTTTTGTTTACAGAGAAGACTAGTTGAATAAGATAGATGGCTTCCATGGAGGATTGTACTGTAGCTGGCTTCCACATCCCAGCAGGCACGCGCCTTGTGGTTAACCTCTGGAAGTTGCATCGTGACCCTAACATTTGGGCTAACCCATTGGAATTTCAGCCTGAGAGGTTCCTGAAAGAGCATGCCAAATTGGATGTAAGGGGCCAGGACTTCGAATTCACACCATTCGGGTCTGAAAGAGAAAGCCAAATTGGATGTAAGGGGCCAGGACTTCGAATTCCTGAACTGAGGACAGTCTCGGATACTCCGGTCGATATGACTGAAAGCCCTGGATTGATTGTCCGCAAAGCAACACCATTGGAGGTTGTCCTCAGGCCGAGGTTGCCTTCCATCGCTTACGAATTCTAAGCAGCAAGCACAAGGAGATCATTGTGGAATCCTTTCTAAAAATGTGTAAAATAATGGTAGAATAAAGGCAGGAACTAAAAATAAAAAAGATAAAGGCAGTAAGTGTTTTAATTTTTATTGCCAATGTTAAACTGATCTTATAGTCAAATTTTTATTTCGTGGTTTGTAATAAACGTATGGTTTATTTTCTTTGTTATTTTATTTTTTAATATTTTTTAAAAAAATCTAAAAAATATATTTTTAATGTTTTTACGTTATTTTAGTTATTTTCAGTTTTTTTAAAAAGAATTCAAAATTAAAAAATATACTTTTAACATGTTCAGTTTTTAACAAACTTATTTTAAAATAATTATTTATTTTTCTCATCAAGTTGAAATTAACATTAATTTTTAAAAATAAAATCAAAATACAATATATATAAATATAAATATATATATATATAAGGAGAACAAAATGAATTTGATTGGTAAGTATTTACCATTTCTGCTATTAAGTTTTATGATTTTCAATGGTACAGCTTAGGAGCTTGAATTAGGCAAAATTGAAGTGATATTTATTGATGGATTCATCAAATCCAATGATTAGCTCGAGTCTTCCGAATGTTAAGCAGATGAAGATCTTTGGAGGCACAATATGCTCAAGTTAATTAGCTCAATTTATATGCTTCATCATGCATCCATTCAATTGACAGTATTGATGCATAAGGAATTAGTATCACGTCAACAATGCCGTTTTGATTAGAGAGTGTTTAGGAGTGTAATTATAGTTAATTTTTAAAGTGTTTTTTATTTAAAATATATTTTTTAAAAAAATTATTTTTAATATTAACATATTGAAATAATTTAAAAATATTAATAAAATATTAATTTAAAATAATAATAAATAATTTTTTAATATTTTTAAAATATACAAATAAACTACATCCATTTGCAAATATGACGTATCAGCAGTGCAATCCTTTGTTTTTAAGCCACAGACAACAAAATATAAAGGTAAACTAATAGTTGCATTCTTGTATCCTAGTTACGGTTACACATGTCATAAATATCAAAAAATCAATTTAATTTTAAATTTTAAATTATTAAATAAGATTTTTTTAAATATAATTTATATTATTTTCTAACACACTCTTTTAAGTGAAAGTTTTTTGAACTTGAAACTTGTACAAGTTTATATTATTTACACTTAATTTTTATTAAATTAATAGGAATAGTAAGATTTGAATCCGTGATCACTTCATCATCATGTTTTGATATTATATTAAAAAATTAATTTATTATAAAAATTTAAATTATTAAATAAAATTTTAAAATATAATTTATATTATTATATGAGATAATAAACAGAGAACTGCATAATGCAATACAGTGACGAAAACATATTCTTGGTAGTTTGTGATCAGAATAGAAATTACTTGTCAAGTAGGGCCTTATTTCCATTCCAGAAGGTACATCAAATTTATTAAACCATAGAATTGCTGGCCTAACTCTCAGTTAATAGAAGTCACACGCTGTCAATCTCACTTGGCTTCACGAGGTTTTTATATCAAAGCATCCTGATATTTAAGGGAGAGGAATGCCTCTTGAGTGTACTGGCAGAAAGCATAATAGTTTAACAGCTATGGTAATTCATATCATGACAGGCATAAACATCCCCAATTTGATACACAGCAATATCTCAAGGATCAGTTTGCTTGAAGCCATCAATGGCTATAGGGACACCTCTACTATGAAGTTGCTCATACTCTGTTGACTGGCTTCTTGGGGTGCATTTTCCAGCTAGTTTCAGGCACATACACCCTGTGAGCAACAAAATTCCAGCAAGTATCCAGCTGAATTGAAGATTCGCCAGTGCTGTAGCTCTTAATTCTGCGGCAAGGGATCCACAAGTGACTGCTCCATGCATATCATCAATGCTGGCCTCAGCAAACTGCATAACGCAGCCCTCTGGAATAAAATCGGGAAACCACAGCATAAACCCCATGTTCATAAACCAACATCCTTGAAATACAACTGAGATTGAAAGGACAAGAGCCGCAGGAAAACTGTTTGGAAAATTAGTTGCGGCTAAAGCTGCCAAAAGAGAGACAAACACAATGAGCTGCAAGAGCCAATGATAATGACCTTCGAGTCCAACATGATCGGTGGAGTGGAAATGCAGAAGGAAAAGCTCTTGGCCAAAGACAAAGGCTGCAAGAATACCACTGACGCCAGAAAGGATATCAGAAGACTGAAATATCTCTGCGGAAAGAGTAAAACCTGCAAATATGGCAAGGTGGAGAAATATGCTTGCATGCTCAAAGCTATCAAGCTTAAAAGAAAAGCGAAGGAAAGGGAAGTCCAAAAGTTGCATAAAAATCGCCAAGACGGAGAAAGATAGAATGAAGATGAGCTCCAAGTGTTTCAGTCTGGAAACGGGGCCATAAAATGGGTACCAGAACTTTACAGTAAAGTTAGTACAGCCTTTGTTGCAGAAGGCTCTGATGGTGTTAACGGTGTGCCATAACCCGAGAAGGGTTAAGGCCAAACCAGGTACAATGTGACCTACAAATGTACCCATGGAAACTTCTCTTCAATATCGTGATACCACACAAAGCTTTAAATACACAAGTAGCGAGCAAATGATAGTGAAGGTAAACGAAGTGCATTATGGCAATCTAGTCAAACGTTCGGTGCATGGTGCATGTGTTTCCACAAACAAAAATACAGTTAAAAGGCACCACATGCAACGATGGTCCCCGGTGAAAGAAAGAGGAGATTGATCGTGTTATTTCAAGACCATGAAAAGTAACAGAGCTAGATAATCTATGTGCTGCTGACTTGATGACCACAATTTTTGTCAAATTTCATTGATGTCCAAGTCAGAGTAACCAACAAACAAGGAGTGATGTCTTTATTTGATTACCGTGGTTTGGTTTCTATGCACCCAAACAACCAATCCTTGTATAATAATATGAATCGAGTTTAATTAATTAAATTTTAAATTTTAGATTTTAAATTTATTTTTTAAAAATTATTAGTATAAATCTTAAAATTATTAAAAATTTATATAATCATTAACTTAAAAATTTATAAAATTAATTATAATACAGTAAAACTTTTCAAACAACCATAATAATTAAAAAAATAAACCCACGAATCTTAAAGGCTGTGAAGGCAACCTATCTGCATGTAGTGGATAGTGACGTGTCCTCCAACATACAAGCGTAGCACATAAGATGTCTCCTTGTTCAATAATTGGTTCTCTTATTGGCCTCATTAAAATGAACAAATGACAAAGTAAAAAAGATTCCAGGTATATTACCCTCCTTTTGCAGTGGAGATCTGGAAGACGGTGTTTCATATTCGAGTCCAGCTCCACTTCACGAAGTTGAAGTTACAGCACCAGGAGAAAAGGAAAGTATGAAACTTGAAAGTACTATGGTAGAGCCATGCATGTCAAATCATATTTCCAATCGCTGGAACTTTTCTTTCATCCATCAAGACACTTGCCTCTTTCTTCTTTTTCTTTTTTTCAGCATTTTTCACGGAATAATTATTATAAGTAAATATATATATATATATATATATATATATATATATATATATAATATAAAAAAACACTGAAGTAATACACAATAAAAAAAACAATTTTCTCTTATCAAAATAAATTAAATAATTATTTATTAAGGATAATATTATCTTTTCATAAAACTTCATTGGTACAGTGTTCACGCGGTGAATTTATCTTTTTACATTTCTAATCCACAATAAAATAATTAAATTATCTTTAAAATAAATAAAAAAATTTAAAGTTAATTTCAGAGTGTTTTTTTTTTTAATTTTTCTTAAGAACAATAAAATATCTTAACTGTCTTTAAAAGTTGAATTTTATTAAACTTGCATTTAAATCTAAGGCTTTGTGTTTTCATTTTGGTTTTTTTGTTATCATCAAGTTTTTAAATATATTTTTAAAATTTAATAAATATAAATATTATTTTATTCTCCTTGTGTTTTTTTTTCTTATCAAATTTTATTACAATTTTTTTATTGTTATTTTTTTTGTAATTTTTTTAAATTGAATTTTTTTATCCGAATTCATCTTTTAATATTAAATTGTTTGAAAATTAAGTTTTTTAATTGAGTCCGAGTTTAGAATTTCTTGAGCTACGAGTTTTAAAAATTAACTCAAGTTTAGAAAATGCGTAGATTTTTACCCTTTTTTTAAGTTTAATTCTTTTTAATTAAATGCTTTAATATTTATTTAATTCAACACTAATTTCTTTGATATTTTTTTATCTTCATGCTATTGGATTTGTTTCTTGATTTAGAAGTTCAGAGTTTTATTTAAGGTCTTTTCAATTCCCTCAAACTTAAGTTGTCTCGAGATTGTTTATTTATTGTGCTTTATTAAAGTTAGTTTTTTCAAAAAATATATTTTTAATTAAATTAAATTCATTAAATAAAATAAGCGAGATACTTGTTTCATGATACTTCTTTAATTTATATTTTTCCATTTTCTTTTTCAAATTGGACTCCATTGATTTTTTTTATTATTTTATGTAAGATTTTTCATTGATTTTGAAAATGAACTAAGTTATCCAAGGTTTTTTTATATATTATTTTTTATTAAATTTAATTTTTTAAAATATTTTTAAATTAAATTAATTAAATATAAGTATGAGATGAATAATATTTTATTTTATTTGATTAAATACAAGCAAGAAGACTGTTCATGAGATGTCATTGCTGACTCATCGACCACTAAAATAACTCTCATAACTTGAATGCCAATGACGTAGCGTGGGCCATAGCTAGTGTATAATGAAAGGGAGTCGTAGCTTTTTGATATAACATTTCAGAGTGCTCATTTTTTTCCTTTTAACTTTTTGATAATAAAGAAGACCCGTTTTGCAAGCCAAAAAAATGATGCAAAACCCTAGATGCATGATCAAGCTTGCGTGTTCGTTCCGAAGAACATGACGCTGAATCAATTACAGTCATTTCTGCCGAGTTCTACAGCTTTCGCCAACTTCAGCTCAAAATCAATGGGCGAGAAAAGGACCACAGACTTGGTCTAAGCCTGCGGAGTTTTCCATCAGCTTAATGGTTGTGTATGAACTAATAAGAAGATTGAAAAATTAATAATAGCCCCCCCCCAAAAAAAAATATATATATATATAAAGAAAGAGAAGAAAAAAACACCAGTCCAGAAAGAAAGAAAAAAAAACCAGCACACCATAATGAAATAGAGTTACATGGCTAATTTGGCATGTAAGAACCTGATCATACCAGAAGTGGAAATCGGAATGGTAAAACAAATGGAAACACCTTTTACTTGACACGACATCATGATTTGAAAATTTTGTCAAAATAATCGTAAAGTAGTTTTGGATTGGCAACAATTTCAGCGCACTGAGACTGTTAATATGCCTATCTTATATAATGGTATAAAAATTGTAACTAGAAAGGGCAACTGAGGAAGAAAAGCCAAATTGCATCCCTAGGATGTTTTAAGAACAGGAATATCTGCATGTTTCACATAATATTTGCCAAGATACATATGGCATGGTAAATCATTATTGTCTGTTTAAAAGCAGGCTCAACTTCACTTGCAATTCCAACTGCTTTAAATTCAAAATCAGACGTAGGTTCTAAAATATTCACAGATAATATGTAAATTTAACTGTCCAACCTCCAAGCTGAAGTAGTTTATTCTTTATGAGACCTGTTCAGATTCTCGTATAATAAAACAAACTAATTAGAAAAAAGAAAAGAGAAAAGGTTTCCTAAACGAAGCCTTCAGAATTCCATAACCAGCATCATCAAAATCTGACAGACAAGAACTTGCCTCCATGGAAAAAAAGACGAATATTTTTGTGTAAAACTGTTTCAGTGGTGACTGGCAAGGAATTAATGCTGCTGTCAAAGAAATTAACCATGAACTACTTCTTCCCAAATATTCCTCAACATTCCCTATCCCCTAAATCAAAGATAAATAGGTGCTATCATCAGGAGCAATGCCTTTGCTAACCATTTCTTTGAGGAGCTGTTCAGCATGATCTCCTTCCTGGTTTTTGCATAAGCCTTGTATCCGGGCATTTCAAGTGAGAAGTGTAGGATTGAATCCTATACTCTCTTGCTATACCCACTAATTAGAGTATTGTAACTAGTATGGTCAGGTTTAACCCCCCCTGCTCTTCATCTCTTCAAGAAGCTCACGTGCTTCTTCAACTTTTCCCTCCCTGCAACGCCCTTGCATTAGGATATTGTAAGTTACTTCATCAGGAACAACTTTCATCTGCTCCATCTCCTTCAACAATGCAAACGCACGGTCCATATTCCCATTTGCACTGTGACCATCAGTCAATGCATTGAACATTATGAGATCCGGGAAAATGCCTTTATGGACTATCTTTTCAAACAAGTCACCAGCCTGTTTCATTCTATCCCGTTTACTCAAAACATAAATCAGCGACGTGTAAGTTACATGGGTAGGCTGAATCCCTTTGCTCATCATTTCATCATGGAGGCTAAACGCTTTCTTTATGCTACTACATCTGCAATATCCATTTATTACTATGTTATAAGTTATAGAATCAGGAACCAACCCCTAATCTTTCATATCTTTCATAATACCATCAGTTTCATTCATCTTACCATCCAAAAACAATGCATGAATCAACGTGTTGTAAGTTGAAACAGTCGGCCTTATACCCTCTGTTACCATCTCATCTCTATAGCTAAAAGCCATCTCCAGATCCCCTTAATTGCAATACACATCAATCAAAGTATTATAAGTCACAGCAGTTGGACGCAACTCGATTTCTTTCATCTTCTCAAGCATCCCAGATGCCTCCTCAAGTTTTCCTTCCTTGCACATTCCACTAGTGAATGAACTATATGTGTACGAATCTGGTTTAACCTCTACATTTCATTACATCAAAAATCATACGAGTACCTTCAACACTCCCTCTTGAACAATATCCATGAATTATTGTATTATACGTAACAACAATAGGCTTAATCCCCAAGCTCTCCATAAACCAGAAAACTCCTTTGCCTTCTTCAACTTTCCTTCCTTACACAACACATTGATCATTATATTAAAACGTGACAACACTCGATTTAATCCTCAACCTAAACATCTATGCATATAGATCGAACCCGCGCCTTCTCTGTCGTATTTAACTTCAGAAACAAACTCACGATATCATTACAAGCATGAACACAAGGAATTACACCCTTTCCCTTCATCATATCAAAACACTCAAATGCATCATCAGCCCTCTTCAATTCACAAGAAGCCCTTATCAACAAATCATAAAAAACATAACTTTTACCACCTAAGACATCTCTTGCAACTCCCAGCTCATTAAAAACCTCCCTGATACTATAAGCCCCGTTATTATTAGTTTCTTTCAAGAGCTGCAGTGTGGGGTGCGTGAGAGGTTGCCGCCATAGCAAGGCGCCTGCTTCTGATATCAACACCATTAAATCAAATATGGATTACAAACTGGAAGGATAAATCAGGGGTTTTTTGGAGATTAATAATAGTTGTTGAAATAAGTGAAGGAGTTATTTTTGGTGCAAAGTGTTTGGCAAAATGCCACTGAGAAGAATGTATAGAATTGAGTATTTTCTGTGGGGAGAGGTCTCTGGGAATGATTGGAGACGGAGTTTGGGATTGTGGGCTGTTAGTGAGAGGGTTCGGTGTTGTTGAAAAAAATTTTGTTTGTTTTTGTTTTATAAAAATATTTTAAAAAAATTAATTTTTTTATTTATTTTAAATTAATTTTTTTTATCTTCTTAAATAATAATATATCAATCTAAAAATATATATAAAAAAATAATTCTAAATAAAAATATTTTAAAATTTGACTAACCCAATTTAAAACACCAGTCTAGCTGTGCGGGTAACATGAAATCTAAACAATTAAATTTATTTTATTTTTTATATTTTTTTATATTTTAATATTAAAAATATTTTTTTAAAATTAAAAACTACATTACATTTTCAAATACATGATACAGTGCGATAAGAGAATTGAGTTAGTTGTAGAAAGACTAGAGAGGTACAGAGCGCTTGTGTCTCTGATTTTGTGATTGATTAAGCTTGGGCTTTTAGGCTTTGTTTGTTTGCTGGAAAATAATTTTTTTTAAAAAAATAAATTTAAGAAAAAATAATTTTTAAAAAAATGAATTTTAAAAATATATTTTTCAATGTTTGGTAGTGTAATGAAAAATGAGTTGGAAAACACTTTCCAGTGTTTGGTTATGTCATGGAAAATGAGCTGGAAAATAACTTATTTATATTTTATTTTTTTTTAATTTATTAAAATAATAAGTAACAAATCTTACAAATAAAAAAGTTGAATGAGAATGAAATTAAAAAAATATATATAATTTCATAAATTATCTCAAATAAAATAAATAATAATCAAAATAATAGAGATCAAATTTAAAAAATTAAAAAAAAATGAAAAATGAAGAAATTAAAATAATAATAATCAACATTTCAATAAAAAAATGATAAAGAAAAAGCAAATAGCAATTATAAAAATAAGGATCAAAGTTAATATAAAAATAAAATTTTAAGAGATGAAATTAAAAAATAAATATTTAAAATAATATATATATATATATATAGCAATTAAAAGTTTGAGGATCAAATTTGATATAATCAGCAAATAATGATATTTTTAAATTTTTCACAACTTTTGGAAAGTATTTTCCCCCTAAATTTTTCAGGAAAATATTTTTTTGAAAACCTAGTCAAATTTTTTTTTACTAGAAAGTGTTTTCTATTGACCAACTTTCCTACTGGCAAATAAACACAATAAAATTTGGAAAGTAATTTTTCGGATATCACTTTCTGAAAAACAAACACAGCTAAATGGAAAACACTTTCTTGAAAATCAAGTAAAATTTTTCTTTGATTAAAATTAACGGCAAAATATTTTTTATTTACTAATTTTTTTAATAATAAATAAATATAAAAATATTTAAAAAATAATATCTCAAAAAATAGTTTTCAAAAAAAAAACATGGTCTTAGTCGTAGAAAGACGGGGCTTCGAAGTTTTTGGTCGGCTCATTCAACTTGTTAAACCGACATCCTTCCTCGTCGTTTTAAAACAAACCCCCAAGTCCAAATTTAACAAAACCCTAAATAAATTTCAATCACCTTGCATCTCTCTCAATCAAACCCTCAAGCAATTTCGAGACAGACAGACAGACTCCAAGACGATGTCGTACGACGACGTTGAGATAGAAGACATGGAGTGGAACGAAGAGCTACAAGCCTTCACATATCCATGCCCGTGCGGAGATTTGTTTCAAATCACGAAAGACGATCTCCGACTCGGCGAAGAAATTGCTCGATGCCCTAGTTGTTCTCTTTACATCACCGTTGTTTATAACCAGGAAGATTTCCTCGGCGATAATGATAAATCAAAGAAGAAGAACTTAGAACCGGCGAAACAGCTGCCTATTTCTGTTGCTTAAAAAAGGCGCAAATTTAAGGTTGCTGAACTGTTATCAGATTATACTGTTAGGGTTTTCAATGATTTTTGGCTGGGTGAGAAATGATATTTTATGAGGTGAGTTAAAGAATTTTGTTTCTTTGCTGTTTGTTGTTACAATGTGTTACTCTATTTATGAGGTCAATCAAAGTAGAGTTTTTTTTTTTGCTTTTTTCTTTAGGTGGATTTGCTGTTAATGATAAAAGTGTTATTTGGCTATGTTTGTTTCTGAGTTTTCTTGTGTTGATTGATTCAGGAGTTGTAGACTATATTGTTGTATAATTTGTTGTTTTTGGTGGATGTTTATTGTTGTTGAGATAGGCTTAGGCTGATTAATTGAGTGATAAGAAAGATGCGGCTCAGTTCATCCTGCTTTGTTTCTACACTTTACTCGAGCTAGTATTGTGGTGTGGATGCTTCTGTTCAATCAATCATTTTACTATTTAGGGCTGTTTTTGGTGACTTCTGTTTGGAAATCAAAATGGGTGCTTGTTTGATGATTTACTTGCCATGATATGATTAGCAGTTGAGTGACTGATGGAGGTGTTTATGAAGGTTTGAGTGGGTGCTTCAGTTGGCTTAATGCAGCTGCTGTTGCATTATGTGCTTTCTCAAATGCATGTGAGGATTAACTGAAATATTGGGGGTTAGCTCTAGCTATTGAGTTTAATTTATTGCTCCCAAGACTGAATTTCTATGAGTTTTATATTTGTTTTCCCATTATATCACTTATTCGAGTGGCCAAAACACAGAAAAAGGATGCGCAATTAGATTGACTTTGAGTTGCATGCTTGTTTTCATTAAACAACATGTCAGATCCATGGCCACAATGAGGCCTCTTTGGCACCAGGCCTAAGACGTTACCATTAGCATACACACCAGGTTGTTGGATTTGTGAGGTTCTCTGATCTAAAGTGAAGCTTAACCTGCAGATGGAAGCTTTACTTAGGCATGGTTATGAGATTATTTGATTACTCTCAACTTGGTTATCAAGCTAAATCATTTTCATATCCGCATGTTCTTAAATTCAATTAACACAGTGTATTAACGTCTTATTCTTCAATAGCTGTACAGCTTTCTTTACTCCCTGTCTCTCTTTGAGCAATAAAATGAAAATGCATGGGATTCTATTCAAGAAGCTTGTTGTGATCCTTCTATGAAGCAACTGTGATTGAGGGCCGAAATGGTTGGGTAGCTTTAGATTGCAGAAGAGAAGATTGTGTTCTAGGGGAGCTCTCTGGTCTATCTCTGCCTAAATTACGTTCTGCTCTGGCATTTGGAATCATGGCATGGATTAATAAATTGGATAACAATTTGCAATGCAAGTTGCTACTCTTGAGTGAGTATATTATCAGGATGTGAACATAAGCACAACCTTATTTCTTTCTATGCTCTCATGTTTTCTTTTTGGATGAAAAATTTTACTGAAGGAAATAAAGCCATTAAAAATAACAGGAAGGCGGCAACAAATGTACATTGAAGAAAATGAAGGATAACTGAAGCTGCCCCATGTTAACTAGACTCGTTTAATTTAATGCTCTGTTTGTTTCAAGAAAAACGAATTCCTGGAATTCGTTTTCCTTACTTTCTCATGTTTGGTAACAATATGGAACAGTAAGTCAACGGAAATTTAATTCCGGTCAACATAAAACAGCTGTTTTAAGAAAGGAAAGTGTTTTCCTTCTGATAAAGAAAGGAAAACACTTTTCTTTTTTTATTATAACAAAGAGCACAAATCATGATCTTCCCCAGCAAAAAACATTTTCATAACACAAATCAAGCTACAAAAAACATAATTTTTCCATTCATCATTCACATTCGGCATTTGTATTCTGAACAAATAAACCAAATCAATGGCACAAAATCAAGTGCAGAGAAAGGCATTGAAAATCCCCAAACTGTGTTAATCAATTTTTCCCAGCAAAAAGAATCCCTTCCCCGTTACCTCATCCCCGGACCCACCACCATATCCCGGGTGGAAGATCTCTGTTTTTTTTAAACGGTAGCCGGGGGAGAGAGGGAGGAGAACTGGGAAGGAGGAGCCATGTTGCCCCTTCAATCTTTCATCTTTGTCTTGCTTCTGTCTTGAATTTTTGTTTCTTTGTGCACAAATGGCGAGAGAAACAGAGAGGGAACACGAGAAAACCGATAAATCGACCGAGAGGGAGAGGGTGAGGGAACAGGGGAATCGACGAAGAGGGAGAGGGCAGGGAACAGGGACAGGGGAATCGATCGAGAGGGAGAGGGAGAGGGAGCAGGTAACAGGGGAATGGGAGAGGAGAATTGACCGTGAGGGAGGGGGAATGAGAGAGGGGAATGGAATTATAAGCTTGTGAAGGAGGAGCCGGTCTACGTGTTTGTTTGTTGTGAAATGAAAATGTGAAGTCAGGGGAAGGAAATTACTCTCTACGTGTGTGTGTGTGTGTGTGTTGTTGTAAAATTTGAGTGAGATTGGAAGGGAATGAATGAATGAGAGAAATATTAAAAGGAGAAAAAAAAATGTTTGGGATCGGTTATGGAAAGGGAGTGCTTGTAGTAATAGGCATGTTTGGTGGGGTTTTGTAATAATTTGGTTTTATTTATTTATTTATTTTGGTGGGGTTTTGTAATAATTTGGTTTTGTAATAATTTGGGTGGGGATTGCTTCTCTCTTTTTTTTTTTTTTAATATTAAAGAGATAATTGCCTTTACCTGTACAAAAAAAATATTTATCCAAAAAACCCATAAAAATATTTTTGTATGTATTTATTTTTTTAAAAATTCTTTATACAAAAAAAAAAAACCCAAATATATAACTCTTACCATAAACTAATTTGGCTTTCTTCAAATGAAAAAAAAAAACTAATTTTAAGCTTTTAAAATTAAAAAATATATATATTAATAGGTTTTACGTAAAAAAATATTTCACAAACTTATTTCTCTATAATATGATATGACATATATAGTTATATTTTATAAAATAAGCTATGTATGAATATAGGATATAATAAAAAAAATTCATCATTATACTTTTTAGATTTTAATTTTTTTATTGTAAATGATTAAATATTATATATATATTAGATAAACTTGAAAAAAAAATTAATTTATTAATAAATTATTTTTCAGTTTATTTTCCATAACACAACCAAACATTGGAAAGTGTTTTCCAGTTTATTTTTCATAATACTACCAAACATCAAAAAATACTTTCTTGAAATTTACTTTCTCTATAATTCACTTTTCAAAAAAAAATAATTTTTTTACAAATAAACGGAGCCTAAATCTTAATCTCCAAACTAGTTGAGGTGATCTGCGTGCAATCCTCTTCTCTGACATCAGCTGTGAGATTTTTAGAAATTAAAGAGAGTTTGTGTTTTAAAAGTATTGAAAAAAATAAAAATAAAAATTATTTATTTTAAATTAATATGTTTTGGTATTTTAAAATTATTTTGATGTATTAATGTTAAAAATTATTTTTAAAAAATAAAAATATATTATTTTAATATATTTAAAAATTATTTTAAAAAATTATTATTATTATTTTTGAAGTCTGTGAACCTACTGCAATGTCAAATACAATAAATCAGCTGAGAATTGTAGAGCCTAGTTTTCTTTGCTACTTTTTACCTTGACCTTCTTAGTAAATGTTATTTTTAAAAATAATTTTTGTTTAAAAATATATTAAAATAATATTTTTTTTATATTTTAAAATTTATATTTAAAATCAATTCAAATACACCAAACAAAAAAATAATTTAAAGGAGAGAGCTCATCTGACGAAATGAAAAATGCCACCGTATCATCTGTACTTTGTAGAAAGGTTCTAATTGGAAATCCTTGTAGCTCCCTCTTCAACCTCTCAATTCCCGTAGTCATCCAAAACATTTTTTTTTTCTTCTTATCATGATACTCAATGTTCTTACTTCTTACTAGTTAGATTGCTTAAATTCCTACATCACTTGAAGGGGGCCCACTAGACCACTTTAAACAAGGCACCAAACTCCAAAGTATACTAATCTAACCACTGCCCTATAACATATAAATAAGAAACCGACACGGACTAACTCCAACCCTGTCGTCATGAGTAAATCCACTAGCTTATATACAATAGATTTAAAATACCACTAGCTTGCTGTGGTTTCGAGATTTACTATCGGTGACAAAATGGTTGGGTATGAAGGCACATGAAACATACACATAAACAAGTACAATCCTTCCAGCAAGAACGTGTGCCGCCTTGGTTAACCCACAAAACCACTTGCTAACCTTGCTATATAAACCCCTGTAGAACTCTTCAACGTCTCAGAAAGATCTTTACGCTTTTATTCTCTATTTTCATCATCACTTCTTGCAAGATATTTAGCAATGTCAGGACTTGTGGATATTTGGACGAGTAAGGTTGCCAAGCTACGTGAAAAGGGTCGCACTATTTGGTCAAGCGGCTTGAGCCCTACTAATATTGGTGAGTCTAACAAAGTGGTTCAAGGAGAGGAAGGTAGCTCGCGTTTGGCCAAGTCATCGCCTGCTTTAATCCGAGGCATGCGAGTCGGTTCACCAGCATTGGTATATTCTGAGGCTTCCCTTTCCATGCTTATGGACTGCTTTAGTGCTTGAAGAAGAAAATTTAGTAGCTATAACGTCCTTACAGTGCTTCCCTTCCACTCCTTGTTTTCAAAACTCTGTAAAAATTGGCTCTTAGATTTTTAATAAAATTCTGCATTTCAGCTTGAATCCCATGTTTTTTTTTTCCTTGCCTGCGAATGTTCCAATAAAATCTTCCATTCTCATTCCAATCTACCAAAACATATATTGTCGCGAAATATTCATGGGAAAATCAAGACAGCAGATCATCTAGCTTGACAACAAGGACAGATCAGGAAACAAAAAATAAATTAACATGGGCAAGAGATGTATATACCGGCGGGGACGAAAATACGGTCACGATCACCGAAAGGGCTCGCTTTCTTTTGTTGTTATTGAGAGCTGTGGGATTTGGCGAACAAAAAACAGAGAAAGTCTTCAACTTTTCTCTTGTAGAAAACCTTGTGCTGAACCCACCTTGGCACTCAAAATGTCAAAACCAGCAAATATCTTAGAAGCACTTTAAAGATCTTTTTGCCTTCCAATTTCAGTTTCTGTTGAATGGGTAAGGTTTTTAGCTGATTAATTCAAGAACTGAACTTGGCGTTTCCATTTATTGTCTTAGATGATAAATGAGTTTATTTTCTGCTTGATAGAAAGTTGGTGAAAAGAATTTTATAAAATATATTGATTTAGATTTAAATGATATGCTTAAAATCCAATCAAATAAAAATTTCCTCGTCAAAATTGGTTCGGAAATATCTTGAAAAAAATGGGGGGTTCTGAATGTGTGGACTGATTACTCTACTAGTGAGTTGATTGAGTTCCTTTAACCGAGTTGATTCAGCGAGTCAATTCATAAAGATTAGGGATGGGAAAAACAAAAGGAAGAAATTGACAGCTGTGGGATTTGAACCCACGCCCTTTCGGACCAGAGCCTAAATCTGGCGCCTTAGACCACTCGGCCAAACTGTCTTCTGTTGATAATCACTTCAGTTCAGTTTAAATAGTACTATTTTATTGTTCGCACTTAGGCCCAAAGTTTTTTGGAACTAATATCCGCCAGACTTTTAAGTTAAAAATCTCAACTTGATTATTTGTTTAAATTAAGTTTTATATTAAATCACGTGAAAATTATTTTAATATTATATAATTCACTAAGTAGGTTTAAAGAAAGAAAAAAAATAGATAATGTTCACCCTAGTCAAATATACATAATCTGCATACCGTGTTATTTTACCAGGTTGAATTAATTAATATTTTTTTATAATATAATAAAATTAACTAAAAATTTAATATTAAAATATAAGATTAGAAAAAAAAATTAAAAAAAAAAAGCCAAAGAAATTTGAAATCCAAGTTCAAAACTCTACTAGCTTGAATTAATTTTTTTATAATATGATGAAAAAATATAACAATTGATTTATAATTAATTTAATATTAAATAATAAAATTAACTAAAATCCAATATTAAATAATAGGATTGAAATAAATAAAAAACTTAAAAAATCAATCAAATAAAAATAAAATAAAAACTCATTATTGCACAAGTTATATATCTATTAAGAGGTATTTGTAGTGTGGTAGTAATTGATTTTTAAAATATTTTTTTTATCTATAAATATATTAAAATAATATTTTTATTTTACAAAAATTATTTTTTATAACATATTAAAATAATCTAAATATTAAAAAACAGTAATAAACAGTAATATATATATATATATATATATTAACATGTTTACTGTTTATTATATAATAAAAAGTAAACATGTTAGTATATTTTTTTAATGTATATTAACATGATGGGATCCGTACCCTCCAAAACTGTGGTTATAAAAGGCAGCCCACAGGACAGGGGAAGCCCATCTTTGTAATTTTGCAATCATGGAAGCCTCCAATATGTTGGCGCAATAATAATAATTCCGTTGGCCGTGTATGTGTCTGTGGACGCGATGACTTTTTACTCTTCGGTCTTGATTGGCACGTTGCAGTCTGATGATTTTTATATATAAAAAAAAATTTAGTTTTAAATTAAATTTTTTTATATTTTTCTTTGTTTTGAAATATTAACGTTAAAAATACAAAGTATTATTTTAATATATTTTAAAAAACAGCATTGCAAGAGCGAAGGAAGACCACTCAAACCAAAACACCTGTCTGCTTAGCTAGCCCCACTCCATGATCAAAATTAATCATAGCAAATCTTAGGTTATGAGCAATCACACCCTAGCATCTCCTCTCACTCGGGAAGATATATATCCGTCCTTCCCATTTTAACCTTACGTAGGAGTATGAGCAACCGCGAGTAGATTTTTGGTCAAAAAACCACTTGTCCTAATCTTTGCCAAACTGTCCACGGGTTTTTCGAAACCCACCACTCCTCCTCTCCTCTATTTAAACCCTCTATCTCTCTTCTCATTTCATCATTCATCAAAGTTAACACTAAAGAAACCAGCGAGTGTTTTGAGGGAAAAATAATGTCTGCAGTAGTGGATTCATGGGCGAGTGAGCTAGCAAAGCTTAAGGAGAAGGTTAGAACAAGGATGCCCTTCTTGTCAGAAACCAGAGAGGTCGAAGTAAAAGGAGAAAAGGGAGTTGAAAAGGAGAGAAAGGTGGCTCTGAGAGAAACTACAATGTCTGAGACCACAGTTTGCTTGCTTATGGAGAGATTTGTAACTTGGTGATGAACCAAGGATGGAAAGAAATGTCCATAGTTCGTATAGAGGCGTGTCAGTAAAGTAAATTAGACTTGTGTGTTTACTTTGTAGTGCCTCTCTTTTACTAATTGAGAAACCAACTTTCTTGCACGTTTGAAATATCTATAATTTGATTTCGATTCTCCTGTCCTATACATGATTGGCATACATGAATAATATACAGAAAAAAATAAAAATGAAGGAAATGTTGTTAATATCAGGCAGGCCCCTATTCTCTCCAGGCTGAACCATGTGATTACAACATTGTTGATCATGAGGATGAACTTGCCTCTATGCTAGTAGAAGATACCTCGTTGTTGTGGTAGTTAGGTTCCTCTTGCTCCCACCTCAGAACTTCTCTTGCATATTTAAGAGCTTCATCAACATTATCAGGTTCCAAACCAGTAGATTTTGTAACATACAACTTCCTGTCAGTAAGAGAATTGAACAATCTCTTGAACTTTACCGCAATATACTGGAAGGCACGGAGTTCCAATGGAGAGTTGGTACTTCTGCTGTTGTTGGGATTATTGCCCATCACAGGATTGAAGTCATGAAACCATTCGCATCGTGTCAGCGGAACTCGTTCAATCTTTTCCTCGAGCAGGTCATACTTATTCAGTATAAGAAGGAACTTCTTCTCTTCAAAGGTTGGATGAGTGACAATGCGTTCAAATAGCTGCCTGCTTGCAATCATCTTGTTGATGGGAACTCCGTTGTTGTCTTCAGAAAACTCATCATAATCAATCAATGAAACACAAAATAAGACAATATCAACATCCTCAAACATCTCCAGCCATTTGCAATTTCCTCCGAGGGTTGTGGGATGAACTCTGATGAGTTGATACCTGCAAGTGTACATGTCACTGATTATATAAGGAAAGGATTGGATGGATCATCTTTGATTTTTCTTTAAAGCAACCCTTCGTTTTATTCTGATGAACACAAAGTTAAGAATTTATAATACATAGCAATTAAATATGAAATATCCGATAGCAAACCTGTCTAAAAACTTTCCTCGCAAATTTATTATTTGGAGGGGGGGATGAAGAAAGCATTGAAACATAACAATTCCGAATTTTTAGCTACTCAAATGGTCAGGTTAAACCATATAGAAGAGAGACTTTCTTTGCACCTCTTAATGACCCCGAGAAGAAAATAGAGTGGAAGCTGTAAATGGCGTGACTTTGATTTTAATGCTGACTTCTAATTAATTAGGTGTTCTCTGGATTGGAAAAACAAGAACTCAGAACTCCGTAGTTTTTTGCCAATATCTGAAACTTCTGACCATAATTGTATATCAGATTAAACATAATTGGGACTTGATTTTGGCTGGCTGATTTGAAGTGCTTGGAATGACAGTTCACTGGTCAAAATTACCAGCAAAAAGCGATTCTTAGAATTTCAAGCGGCAATTTAGTCAGAAACTGCAGAGAAGAGATTTGGATATATGATGAACCTGGTCAGGAATGCAGGACACTTTTAAAATTTTTGCAAGACATTAATCTCTCAAAAAGGTAATCTGCAATGTGTAAAGTCTGTAAATAGAACTAACCTCAGCAAGGGATCATGCTGATAGCCAAAGTTATCGCAGCAATCTGGAGGCAGCTTGGGAAATGAAAATTCCATGCAAGAAAGCCCCTTGGATGAGCTAATTCCCTCAGCATACAAGATGTCCATATCAGATGGCTGGTAGTCTGGCCTTGCAATCTCAACAGCCTAAGCAGCAGGAAGACAACACAAGATCTTAAAGATATGATAACAAGTTGCTACACCAATCATATTTCATGCACTTGCCACATTCAGATTCTAATTATTCTACCTCCTTACAGTAACAGGGTCACAACTCAAAAGGACCACAGCATGGTTGATTAGAATACCCAATCTCATGCAATCAAGGAAATGAGATTTAAAAAAGCGAATCAACCAGGTCCTGAGACTTCAATTCAACACTTATTCAAAGAATAGAACGAGAGGCTTCTCTTTTATTTCCTCTTCGTGGTTTTCATAAGCATGCCAGCTAAGCAGAGCAAGACAAAAGGCGCATGACCAATTGCAAACCCATGCTTTGAATTAGATTATGAACATACAAAAAAGAAGGAAGAATAAGAAGAGAAAGAAAGAAATAAAAGGGACAAAACTACAACTTATTCTAAGAATTGTAATGACAAAAGTGAAAGACAAGGACATGAAGCATCCTTTTACCCGTTCTAGGAAATAAGTGGCAATCCTTGGTAGCAATTCTAGTTCGTTCCTCCTGTTGTATGTGGCTAGAAAGGCTCCATCTCTCCACAATTCCTCAACTAAAGGTGCGTATTCACGAGCAGCAGCAGGGAAAATGGTTTCCAAATTACCAGACACTATTACTTGGAGGAGCCAATCCGAGAAAGCTTTCAGTCTTGGTCCAATAGAATAGATTGTTTTACGGTCAATCTGACCTGTATCAACAGTTGAGACTAAATAATTCAGATCATAAATCATTCCAAATTACTGGTGTCAATTTGTTCACGCCAAACATATGATTTATAGATGGAAAAATACGATGGTCAAATAAGTTAAAATATAAAAGTGGCATCTTGTAAAATGGGAAGAAGAAAAAAAAAAAAGGTGTATTTGAAACAAGAATCAAACAAATTTATGAGCAACTATGTGCTAATGAGGCAGGATATAACTGATGCAACAATGTAAAATAGATTTTAACATGATTTCCATCTATTTTTTAAGAGAAAAGATACATTTTGAGTTACCTCTCTGAATGATATCATTAGCGAGACATATAAAATGAATAACCAAAATATTGCTTTTAGTCAGCAACGAGTGGTTATGTGTCACTGCAGAGAACTTTTTGGGTCATATAGCATAACTCATGCATTCCTTATACAAAGTGGTAGCTAAAACCAACATTTAAGAGGTACTTAGGTAACATTCACAGGACCCAAGCCCTCAATTCCTATTTTTCTTACTTCATTCATCCCCAAAAAACTTGTATCTTGCATTTTTTGTTTCCAGTCACTAAACAAGCACCAAATATTAGCCTAAAGGGAAGCCTAATCAGTAATAAATCCTCACCTTCTCTCCAAAAAACTAAACCTTTTACCCTAGTTTACAGAACATAAAAGGATGCAAAAGTTTACCAACCTGTCTGAAACGAGAACTACTCCTAAACATTTAAATAATTCAAGTATCCACTCAAACCAACACAATTTTTTGGAATTCTGTAGGTTCGGGTAGCCTCTAAGTTTTTACAACTTGAACCATGATGTAATACACTTCCACAATAATTTTCATTGCTTTCTATTTAATGGACTTCAATATAGTTCACCATCAAACTTCTACCTGACACCAAGAAAATGACAAGGAAAAAAAAGAGGAAGAAAGAAAGCTCAGATTCTTAAACATTACCCCCAAAACAAGTTGCGTGTATATTGCATATTGCGCATGTATGATTATATCAGAAGAACTTGGCAATCAAGATGGTAGATATTATATAAAGGAGGATTGGCAATCCTTGACTATGATGGATGCTGAAGACTAAGCTTTCAGACTTCCAGCAGGAGAGCGATGCTGGAGGTCTATAAGAACTAAAGAGATTTTTGATAATCCAGGGTTCAGTGACTGGAAATTTATGCGTCATCTGTGCATCCTTGCATGATTCTTACAAAACAGTGGAGAAAGAACCAGATCATAAGATTCACAGAGAAGAACATAAAAAATCGATGTGTGATTTACCTGAAGAACTATGTTGGTGCACAAACTTCCTTCTTTTATCAATCAAGCATTCTTCTTCAAATCTTTCACGCCCCTCAAGCAGTATACCCATGTAGCCATACAAACTGAATTGAATAATAGACTTGATACTCTGACGCTCATCTTCAGAAAAAGGAACGTTGTATACAATTTTTGCCTGCAATATGCAAACAATTTTCAATGTTTTGAGTTCTTGTGCTGCCAAAAATCAAGGCAGGGTTGAAGAAAGATAAGATAATTATTAGACGATTGCTCCTACACTGCAATTCATAGTAATATTACTCATGTTAGTATGTGGGATTTGAATGGACCAATCTAAACATAGATGATACATTAAAGCACGGAGCATTGTTGACATATGGATGGAATGATCTTGTGCGGGAAAAGTACGTCTCACATTTTGCAGGAAAGGCATAGCATATGCATGTCAGAAGTCATGACCAAGTGCTAGGACAACATTGCATTGTTCAGGAAATGTATGACCTTCTGCACAAAGGCTTGGCCTTAAGAGCTTCATCTTAACATTGTTACAAACTCGACATGATACAAAAGTAGCAGTATTAAGGACTCCAAATGGGCGCAAGCACACTCATAAGTAAATGAAAATATTGAAGCGTACAGCAGAACATTTCGTATATGTTTTTAGGACTTTGGTTATATGCATTTTTGCATGTTCTCAGCATGGTACCAAACTCAAATTATGTAGATTTTAGATGTCAGCATAAACAGATGTTCTATAATTTTCCATAGAATTTAATTATTTTGATGAGTAGATAGACTCCCTAGTTAACATGAAGGAGAAAGTGGCACAGACACCGTACCCACGCCGCAAACTACACGAGTATATAAACAAAGACAACAAATAATAGTCAGGCTTGTCACTCTTTGGTTGGGAGACAGAGTTCATTTAGACCTATTTCATTGTTTCTATTTGATTTATTTGGGTTATTTATGTTAGATAGTTTTAATTGATAAACTGAGCCTAATAGTTAAATTTTTCAGAGTTATGATATTTATATGTTTCTTTTTTATCTTGTGAGACGGTTTTGGATGACTTGATAAAAATAACAGACTATTCCTCCTCTGAATTCTCTTTTCTTCCTAGCTTTTCTTTCCTTGCTTTTAATTCTTGGCTTCTTTCTTTCTTTCTTTGCTTTTATTTTTCTTTTAATTTATTGTCCCGCATCAAAAAGTTAAGGTGATCATGATATGGAGCACAATTGGAAATAAGCGACTTCATTGGGAGCCAACAGAGCTAGATTTGTCATTTATGACCAGTAAAACAAGCATAAGATATGTTATTTCACTCCACTGAATCCGTACCTGTTTAAATATGGTACCTGTGCCAGATTTTTCAGAACCAACTAGAAGAAGCTTATGAAGTGTTTTCTGTTCAAGGCTGCTTGCCATTCGATCATTCACTCCCTCCGCACCAGGACTGGTAAAATCAGGAGGAGTTGGCAGAGACAGGACAGCACATATTAGCTTTGCTCCAGCCTGAAAAGGAAGTATTTCCATTGTTGTTCAAGCTTTGATAATTAAGATAGAGCAGGAAAAATAAGCATAAATGCAAAAGCAGGATGGGGTTGGACTAAATCAACAGATTTCCCAGTACAAATGCAAACATACCTTTGTCCATATTTTCCCTTTTACGTTATTCATTCCCTCTTCCTGGTAATCACCTTCTGCACTAACCCAAAGGTGAGTTGCTCCTTCACATTTCACCTTTGCCAACTGCAAAGATTTAATAGAATGGCATCAGTCTTATGTCTGTAAGGAAATCACATTATAAATTAACCAAATAGTGTCTAGCACAACAACCCGCAGCATTAAGTGCTCTCTTGTAGTTATCTTGCGATTGTTTATCATTATATTAGTATTTCCATAGCTAGCATCGGCCTGGATGTGACCCCCGACAGTCAATTGGGGACTGATTATTTGACAAGGCTTCCGTCCTTCCTGTTCAAGCATGGCCGAAGAATAAATCCAACGCAGTGCCACAAAATTGAGGTAATTGTGTATTAAAGTGAAAGGAAAAATTCAAATAAAGTGGATATTCACCTTTCCCCAAAAACCAGATACTTTATCATACCAGTAGTACCCTGGTTTTAATTTTTTGGGTGGGTGTGGGCAGGTCTGCAGTAGGAATAGCTCCTGTTTAGAAAGACGCTTTCGATTTACATAAATGAGTTCTGGTGGTAGCTGATTCACCACACATGATCTCTCAGAATCCATTATCTGTTTAACTTCGACCACAGGAAATAGATGCTTTAGCATCCGAGAGCATTTACCCAAGTTCTTTCGCCTTGACTCGTCAATCCTTTGACCAATGCAAGTAACACACTTTCTTCCCTCTGGCATTGATCCCATTGCTCTTATCACACAATTTGAACAATACTTTGCGCCACAAACAATGCAAACCTCCTTCTCAGTAAGCCTGCTTCCCTTCATGCATCGATAGCAGGTCCCTTTCTTCCCAGGCCTTACAGCTATATGCCTCCCAGGGACACTACTGTCAGTGTCATGTACATCAGATTCATTGTCCACTACGTCATTTGATTCGGGATCACGGAAAGTTACAATTGATGTCTTTCTGGCATGGCCAGGAGCTTCTTCATTATGATCCTCCTCTTGGCAAGAAAAAATCTCAGATGAATTACTGTGTGAGCTTTCAGATTCTATTGATTCATAATTAGTGGGATTCATATATTCACGAGAGTCTTGACCTGCATATTCGTTACCATCAGGCAATTCCGACACTTCCAAGCTTCCTGGTAATTCACCAGAACCAACAGAACCATTGCGAAAATCCAATCTACCAGAACTTCGTATTCCATCAGATAATTTTGGTCTACACTCATCATCATTTGCAGAATGCGAAGCACTGGAGTCATCTACCCCAGATGCTTCACATGGCATACCATTTCCGTTCATGACCGCATCTGTGTCTAAGCAAACAGTCCGATCTGAGACTAAATTTGGCTTCTTGGACAGTTTCCTGTTAGACTTTACAATAGGCTGTACAACTGGCAATGACACATCACTCGTCAAAGAGCCTGACCCAATCACGGGAGAAGCAACTGGGATCTGCTTTAAATCAACCGGCACTGCTCGAGGAACATCATGAGTGACCAGAGGACCAGAATATACCACAGCAAATGAGAATTCAAAACTGTTATGCTTGTCTTCGTCGTCCTTTTCAACCTGAATTGCAGACCCAATACGCAAAATTTTCCTCAAGGCCCCAGCCATCTTATAATATTCTACTTGTACCTCTAAAACTAAACAACAAGAAACCCAAAAAGACACCAGTTTTCTCAACACCCCATGAAGCTGAGCCACTAAAATAAAAAACCCATGAAGCAATACTAATTATACCAAATACCCATGAAGCAAAACCAATAATCCATAAACCCAATAATAAAAACCATAAAAAAGTGGGAAAAAAGAGAAGGGGGTAATAGTGATTCTAAACCGAAGTCTGCTTACTGAAAGTGGTTCAGAAACGAGAGGGAGGGAGGGAGGGAGGGAGGGAGAGGGAGGGAGAGAGTTTGAGTCTTTTTTCTCTTACCAATAGAGAAGAAGACGAAGAAGCATTTTCAGGAAGAAATGTATTGGGTGCATAATTTCCAAGTCAACGCGTTGAACAAGCAGTTTCTCGGAATTGGCGATGAGTGATACGAAATGAGAAAATTCTTCCTTGTATGTTTGGCAGTTTTATGGGATTGTTAACGTTGACTGTTTTGGCGCTCTTACCGCTCACTCTGTTTTTTCTTCTCTTCCTTTTCGCTTTCCTACATGTCGTGTGGGTTTTCCCTCCTTTACGCTGTCACTCGGTTGTTCATGTTCATAGCGTACAAAAAAAACTATCCAGCTAAATTTTATTGTTTGCCCTTGCATTTGTTTGCAGTGTCAGTCTTCCTCTCGTGTTTTCATTTCTGTTAATTGAAGCTGGTTACTAACATTTGGTTGAATTAATTTTGCATGAAGCGGGGTAAAATTATGCTATCTTATCAAAGCTGCTATTTTCCTTTTTTTTTTTTTTGTTATTTTTCACATCGGCTCGCATCGCATTTGTTATTGAATCTTATGTGTGACATGTATTGTGCGAAACTGAAGTTATTTTTTCTTGAATTTTGACTGGATCCACTTAATATCATGCCATGCAAAGCTAACGTTTGATTAGATAGACATTAGTCATTGGCTTCAACTGATTCAAACTAGATAACACAATCTTACATTAACTCGAACTGGATAATATATATATATATAAGGTCAATCTGGCGAAATTGAAAACATAAAAGCAAGATTAATGACTATAAACAAACACAAAAGCAAATGCACGCCCACGAGGTTTTTATTAATACATGTAAGTGATTAAGTATAAGATTTTGTCAACTGCGCGCGGTCACCACCTTGGATCTTCTGCAGTGAGATCTGCGGGGTTATTTAGATGTAGCTGCAGAATTTTTCTTTTTTGTAATCCAAGAACTGTCCGAAGTTGTACCGCATCCATATCAACTAGCGTTGGCTAGATTTTGTAGCCAGGCGCCGTCTGCTCATAAGAATCCAATGACAAGTCGTGATGCACGGGCAAGACCTTTAACCATGAGAAGCTGAGGCAAGCACGTATAAAAAATGTTCTTTCTAATTTGGAAATAAACTTGGCTCTGCTTCAACGAAGAATCCCTTTTTTCCATTCTAATTAATTGATGTCAAGCTACAACGTTAAAAAAAAATGATGTCAGGTTCGTGAATCATGGCAACTATTTCCATAACTATAATCCATTGACAGGCCCTCCCCAGAAGCATAGCTCTGTCATTTCACTGATTTCACCACCCCACGAGAGCATGACCACACATTGACTTGCAATTCTTTCTCTTTGCATGTAAAAAACAAATATTAAGAATTAAGAGTTCCAAATTCCAATAGAGAAGGTCCTTTTAATTGTCCCTGCTACCCAGTTCTCCTATCCATTGACGGTTCTTAAGCTAGCAGTTACTCTTGGAAACATCGGCAAAGCAAAGGCAGCTACTGAATGAGCAATGAAGGTTCCTTAAAAGGGATTAAAGAACGTGAAAATCACTTCAAATTTTGCAACAAGATATTATAATTCCTTTGTAAACGAATGTTTACATGCTCAAAAGACAAAATAGTTAGGCCTTGACTAGGTAGGCTGCACAGCATTATTCCACAGACTAATAGTCTACCCCCCACCCACATTAACGCGCTGAGAGGAAGTTGCTAGGAATTGGTCACAGCGAAGCAAAATGTGCCTCGTCTCTCTCTCTCACTCTCTCTCTCTCTCTCTCTCTCTCTATATATATACATATATATATATATATATATATATATGGAGTTTTTAATACGGAGAGAGCATCCGCATCATCGTCATTGGTAAGTGATAATGCCTTATTGACTATAAGATCACCACACGAGTTTCCAGTTCCCACAACGATTTATGGAGTCAAACATGGATTTTGAAATGCTAGCTAGCACTAGTTTTAACATTATCCTTGATTGACGTCTCCCTCTCCCTCTCCCTCTCCCTCTCATGTGCGAGGACCATTTCTTCCAGCTCCTGTCCACATCCATGACCCCTAAATTATTTTTCAAATATGGAGGTGAATTAACAGTTTAATATAAGAACAATATTCAACACACACACACACACACACACACACACATATATAACCATGCAATGTCATATGAATCTCATTCTTTATTTTTATTTTTAATTCATATAGTTTTCAAAGTTGATCATTTGACTTTCGTGAACCATTAAATGCATTCTGGGCTGGAGTATAATTCCTTCTACTTAGAAATTAACCTTGATGATATACACATATATTTAGATTAGTGTAGCACGTTCAAATCATAATGATTATCAACATTAATAATATAATAAGATGAGAGCTATATATCCTTGTGATGACCAAAGTCCTTTAAACCAGTAAATAAAAACCTCCACAGTTGCAGCTCTCATTCCTACAGTCCCATTCAAGTTGTGGTATAGGCGCTATCTTCTACCATTCTTTTCTGGGTTGCTTGAGATATTGTTTCACATCTTCAGCGCAATATTTTACAACCCTCGTATTTTTTTTCCAGTTGTCTTAAGCCAACGGCCTTGACAGCCACGAATATATAAAAATTGAAGGCAGAGGTGACCGGTGACACCAAGTTGCACGGTCACTCTCCGATCTGCAATCCAGACAGAAGAAAACTGGCATCCGAATCAGTTAAAGCCCAGTAAAGTGACGAAATCAACTTAGCTCAGTCCAAGAAACACCTATCTAATAAACCAGCCCAATGAATATTCCCCATAGATCAGTCAGCAAAGTCCATATATCATCGTTGAGCTCTGTAGATTACAATCAAGCCCGACATCCTCTGTTTTAAACAGCAAGCCTAATGCCTTTGGGTTACCCAATAAAGAAAGTACTTCACTTCCTCTTCCTTAAATCATTTTCTCCTCTTCCAGTTAGTGATGGCAAACCGAGGTTTATTTACTTGGAGGGTACACTCTCCGGGGGATACTAACTCCTTTTCATATATATACCGACCTCCATTTTCATTGGAGATAATTTTTAAACCCCTGTACTCGCCTCTATTTGAAAGCATATCCGCATTAAAGGCCTGCATCTTTTTTTATGATTAGCACTTTTTGTGTATTATTTTAAGTAAAGAAAAAAAAATAGTATAAGCTTGATAGTAATAATTTTGTTCGATCTTGACTTGGATTTAAAATTTACATAATATCTTGATTAACTAATTAGTTTTTATGGTGACAAGGGTATTGATTCATAGAGATTTAACTATATAAATATCAAGAGAATTGTGTTGAATTTATTACAAGTGGCATAAAATACTAAAATATTCTATATTTATTAAAATAAATGTGCATTTCACAACAGAAAAAGGCAAGGTCATAAATATAATTAAGAATTTAGAATATAAAAATGTGGATGTGAAAGAAATTTTTATGGTATAGAAGGAGGGATTAGTGACGTATATACTCTTAATTTGTTAATTTTTAGGATTCCCTTCGAATAAAGAAACAAAAAAAATAAAATTCATAACCCATAAAAAAAAATAAAAAAATGTCTCTAACTACAATTTCTCTATACTCTTAAGTACTGTTTTCTACCGTGAGGACTTGTTTTGGAAAGCGGGACCTCATGTATTCGAATTACAATCGACAACTGATCTGGTTAGTTTTCTTAAGTACTGTACATGTAATTGATTGTGTACGTTAATTACTCAAAACCCAGATAAATACACGGCCTCTAAGTCCTGAGTAAAAAGTGCCCCATATGTAATCTACCTTTTTCTCCCTTTTGGTTTTTTATATATATAAAAAATAAAAATATATGTAAATATAAACTAGCCATACATATATACTGCAGAAAACAACTTCACACACCCAAAAGATCTATGTATATAAAGACACCGCTGTACAGCTATTGACTTTATGATTAGAAATGAGTGATTCATAAGCAATGATTTTGATCCTTCCATGCTACGAAACAAAACATAATACCCAGTTTCATGTGGACCTCCATATTCCTCCTGGTTTTGAATTGTTCCCCGCATTTTTTACTTTCCGTCTTAGGTGTTATTTATTTTTTTTTTAATTTTTTTTTATAATTTTAATATGTTGATATTAAAAATAAAAAAAATATTTTAATATATTTTAAAACAAAAAAATAATTTGAAAAACACCATATACTAAGATTTTTTTTTAAAAAAAAAAAACATTATCTTATCTTCTTGTACAACTCCCCTGGGCCCTGGGTAGCTTCTTGTAGTTTCCCTTTTCTTCTCTTACAAGGATTGTCGTTCATTAGTTACAGTGTGGAAATTAAGAAACGTTATTAACTTCGTTAGTTAATAACCTTCTCAGTGATCTTTTGTGATTGATTGGTTCCGCTCGCCTACTCCGATCAGAAGACTGAACAAGAAAAGAAATTGCACCTCTAATTCCTTTTTCTTTTTCTTTTTTTCTTCTTTTTTTTTTTCATCATGCGACACTAAGATGTGAAAAATACCTCAATGTCCCTCCAGTTATTATTTTTTTCAATGTAAGTCACTGTGCTAACCCAACTAGTACGGATTCATGAGGAGATTTTTTTTTTTACACGTGGCACTAATTTGTGGTTGGATGAATTCGACATATATAGTAGATAGCTGAGCTTTTTAGATAATTTTTGCTATATACTCTTTTAATCAAGCTTGTAATATGATATATATCTTGTGGTTTGAGCTTCTATATGCAAGTTCCTGGAAAAAAAGGGTTAAAAATGAGTTCAATTACTATATTTAGATATGTTAAATGCATGTTAATTATTAGATATTTAGATAATTATCTAATAATATCTTCTTTTGTCATGTTCTCAATCTCCTTTTTTTTTCCTTTTAAATCACATTAATAAAAAATTATACAAAAAATCATGTCAAATGCATGCTATAAAAATAGAAATTTTCAATAAAAAATACAGTCATCCGAAGCAGCACCAGGTGTTATAATTATCCATAGCTTGACCTTTGGGTAATTATGATTTTTTTAAGTGTCGTATAGAAATGTGAAAATATCTATTCTTTTGTTAAAACCATATGAAATTTATAAGAATGTATGTTTCATTCCTTAATTTTTTAACTTTAAATTTTAAGATTTATATCCAGAAAAAAATATTAGATTTTTATGAATGCAACAAATAGTACAAAGGATACATCCCTAAATTATATGGAGAAAAAATTAATCTTAGTTAATGCGTAAATTATTTGAAAATACATACCCAAGTTGAATAAAAAAAAAAACATAATTTCACAAGTCATTCAAGTTCTATGGTTTGTAATTGATCAAAAGAACAATATTATGCTTTTTGAGCTCAAATTTCCCTTCACGTCTTTTTTTTTAAAAAAAAAACAAACGCATAAACAAGAATTTTAAAATAAGAATACTGTTAATAATTACAAATTACAGCCCTTTCAAATTAAGTTCAACAGAACACACAAAACATTTCCTGTAAACTCAAGGGGCGCCTGATTATTTGCCCTGCATGCCTGCTTAAACATCTGATAAGACATTGAACTGAAATCAAGCATCAATTTCTTTGATGGAGGCCTTCTTTAATTAATAGCTTCCCTTAACTCCGTGCATGTCTGAGCCGTCAACACCATGGATGTCCATGTCTTGAAGGCCAACCATCCAAGCAATTTGGTCTCCAGAATCTAGTGATCCATGAATCGACTAGCACCACTTTAACCCTAGCTCCATGGCATAGCTGCATGGTCCCCGGTTCGCGTGAACCTGTAGTCTCATTCAACTCGCGTCATGATCAATAATACAGTCTAACCATGATATCGTCTTTTGCTTTGGGTCGGTGAAGAGGAACTCAATCTAGGTGATTGATACCCCCTCCACTCTGGGGCGTTCTCCGACACGCGCCAGACCTTTACAGATTTGTCTAAACTCCCGCTGTACACTATCCAATGTTGATCTCCTTCATCAGATTCTCGATCTTCTTCAACGGCCAGGCATTTCACCGGTCCACCATGACCGGTTAAAACTGACAAGCAAATATGGACCCCACCAGCCTCCCTACGCCAAACACAAATACTTTTATCGGCGGACCCACTAAACACCAAATTACCAGCAGACGCCAGGCATAGGACGGCCATTTTGTGGCCCCGAAGGACCCCGCCATGTGACAAGTGCTTTTCACGTTCCCAGAAATTTACCAGCCCATCGGATGATCCGCAGTAAATTACCGCTGATTCTTGATTTACTGAGAGCGCTGTTACCGCGTTTTCCTGTTTTAACAGTGTTTGAACCAAGAAGTGCCCGGTTCTTCTCCCTTGAAGCTCCCTTCTCCACACCTTTACTGTTCCATCAGCGGAGCCGGTAAACACCAACGAATCAAACCCGGTGACGACTGAATTTATGGCGTCGTCGTGTGCGTTAATTGATTCAAGGCATTTATAGTCTGAAGTTCGCCAAACTTTTAGGGTTTTGTCCCAGGATCCTGAGTATAATAAACCCTGATCTTCGTTCAGGCTCAGGCATGAAACGGCGTCGAAATGCTTGATACGCAAAACGTTGCGATGTCTACGAACTTCTACGTAGTTCTTGGGGTTCACAGAGCTTTTGACGTAATCTTTAAGAGTTGGTACGGTTCCAACTCGTTTGTAAGCACTAGGATTTCGGGAAGATGCCCTCCATACTCTGATCTTGCCATCTTGATGACCAGTGAAAATCTTGTCACCGTGAATAACAATGGCCTTAACCAAGCCACTGTTGGATTTAAACCCAGCAAACTCCTTCAAATTATTCCATACACGTATGTTCTTGCTATCAGAGCCAGTGTATAGCAAATCACCAGAAGCAGCTAGAGAATAAACATGGCCTTCTTCACGTGCAAGGGATCCAACAAGGCCATTCTTAGAGAAGCTATGGTTGACTGGAGATGGTATTACCCATGGAGATTTAGTGTATGGAGATGGCTGGTTCCATGGCGAGAGGTAAGGAGAGCCCTCACCGCTTGGTGGGGTGCTGCCATTGTAATATCTAGGACTCATATTGCTAGATGTTGGGCTGTTTTTGCTGCTAGAATCGTCGACCTCTTCTTGATTAGAAAAAAAAGCAGGATCTGAATGCAAGAGAGAACCAAAAGTTGGTCGGTGTATTGAGAGTTCTGCAACCATGGTACCACCTCTTTCGTGTCTCATGTAAAGCAGAGGATTTTATAGCAAATGAAGGGATGAGAGAGTTTTTGGTGGAAGCAATTAGCTTGAGAGATTCTTGTAGGAAAGTTTGGGAGGCAGAAAGTTGGAACCGGTTGAGAAGGGCAAGGGTCTATATATATAGAGAAGACGGAGCAGTGGTTGGTGATCTAATGGTGTAATGGGTAGACACGTAGAGATAAACAAACGTCATTATTGCAGACCGGGAAACTGGGTGTGCGGGTAACAAGGAAGGAATGAAGAAAACAATTGCAAAATGAATGACACGATGTATTTATTTTCTTCGTGGTAGGCGTTTAGGATTTACACGCTACTGTATATTTTTTCTGGGAAAATATATTTTATGGATATTCTATTAAGAATATGTACTCACGCGTTATCAAGAAAGTGTCATTGGATACAAGCTGCTTTCACATTGTTTGACTTGATATTTCCTTAGAGGGGAAGATCTAGAACTTGGAATTTTGTTTTTACACCTGACAAGCAGACGTAAGGTTCTTTTTCACAAGTTTGATGCCATTATCGTGTTGGATGCGAGGATGTTGCTTGCAGCTTAGTTTCAGTTAAAGCTGCATGCACATGTCTTGGCCGGTTTGTAACTCCTTCTGTTTGAAGCTCTCGAGTCCCATATATTTACTGCCATATATATTTTGAGCGGTTTCGATCGGTTATAAATTTTCTATGGTCGATTGAGATTTAAGGTTTCTTTCTATGGTGAACGATATGTTCTCAAATAATCATATTATTCAAATAAAAAAAGCTATGCATCTTATTTGATAATTTAGGGGCTTTGACGACCCTTTTTTTTTTTTTTTTTGAGTTATACTTTTGCCAATTTATTTTATATGTGATGATGACATAAAAAATGATTAGCCGAATGCCAATATCGGATGGTATTTTTTACGCAAAAAAAAAGGCGAATGGATTTTAATTTTGGATAGGAATGAGATGGTTTTAGAAGAATAACATTTTGAACACGCGATGGTGTATTTGACTCTAACAAAATAATAAAAGAAAATTGGAGTTCCAATTTTTTATTGCCACGATTAATACTTGAGAGCATTTTTGAGTAGCCAAACAATTTGGAGTTATTTTCTCTATTGACCATCATGATGGACGAGACATCAACACATCATGCTTCTCATCTGTCGTGCAACCTTTACAGTGGTGGCAAACAAAAAATCATGAGAAGAGTTGCGACAACAACGTTAGAGAATGGTACTCAAACCCATGGAGTTCGCCTTATAATTTATGCTTTTGGACCGTTTCATCATTATCACTTTCCAAATACCCTTCCAATCCATGCATTCCATCTATCACTCTAGACATTTCCCATCTCATTCTAGACAACTATACATGAAGGTCACATGTCACTTGTTGATTTCTAGGGTTTCGGCTTGTAATTTTGATGGATCATATCTTGTGGCGATTCCAAGCCGACGATCAGCTATACATTAATATCTCATGTGCTATATATATATATATATATTTGTGCGTTAGAATTGAGAAATAGGGGTTTGATCTAAAACAAAGAACTTTTTTTTTCACCGTCGCTTTTATGTTGTTAAGAAAATATAAAAGGTGGGCATAGGAGACAACTGCCACTGCCTCACTGGCCCAATGCTAACCATTATAATATATTTTTTCAAAATCAATTTATGCTCACCTTAATTTATTTATTATGAACAAGAAGTGAATATGTTTTTTTGTTGAACTCTTTAGGCCCCCCAATCCCTTTCACTTTAACTCTATTCATCTGACCATTCAAGTCTCAATCCCACCACATGTTTGGTAATGGGAATATTGAAAGTTGATATACTTAATTCAAGCTTAACTTAATAATGTTTAAGATTAATAATAAGCATAAAATATGGAAATTCTCATGAAATTTAAAATGCGTATAAGTTTGAATGTGATGATGTATTTGTACATGATCATAGAGCGATCATAATTAGCTCTTATAAGTAGTTTTTAATTACTAAGAAAATTATGAACCTTCCATCATGATTTGTGAGACTATTAACAGACCTTACTAATTTAATAATTCATGTACATCTTTTTTAATTTTTTAATAATTAGTATTATTCTAGCTAGCTATATTTACTCATAATAATTTCATTTTCAAATTAAAAATAAATAATAAAAAAACCACACACTGTAGATAATTTTTCTTTTAAAAGTGACTTCTTTTTCCTCCAATTCTCTCACGTTTTTTTTCTTTTTCTAATGAACATCTCCGGTTGTCGCATGGAAGAGATAACATTAGATACAGACACGTAAGTCATAAGTTGGCGAACCATACGCTTTAAGCTTCTCAGAAAAAATAAAAAAAAGTCCTCTCATTTTAAACTCCATGGCGCCGCGCCATATAGCCGCTTTTTCGGCTAATTTCATGAGCACCAAACGTCAACCCTTCCCTTGCTGCCACCTGCATCTCACAAATTGGTAAAGGACAGTGACATCTCTCGGTTACCCCCCTCACATTTCACAAAGCTAACGGCCACGTAACCGTTTCCCTTGCAACACAATGTTATCTGCATTCTTGCCACGTAATCTAATCGTAGTTTTACAAACCAGTTACCAGCTAACATGTGTCCACTGAGATTATCCTACGTTAGCATGATGGCTTGACCCTTTGGGTGTTTGGCCCTTTCATCAAGCAAAGACTCAATGGTATCTGTGCGTTCACCTGATTTGATTGACACTTGGCAATTTTGAGAAGGTGACCAATTCCCTTGCTAATTAGTTTATACGACAAAATCAATGCACGTGTTTTTTTAAATATATTGAAATTATATATATATATATATATATATATATTTTAAAAAAACTAACTTATTAAAATAATTTAAAAATAATAAAATATTACTATGTTAAAAAATTAACATATTAAAATAATTCAAAAAACAAAAATAAAAGAACTCAAAATTAAAAAAAAAAATCTGTGAAATAACACGACTGCTATATAATTATGACAATATATTTACAGTGATAGGATATAACATCTTAGTAGTTTATTAAATATTAACAAGTCAAAGATTAATTATGTTTTTGATAGATATAAATTTGTAGAGATTCAATTTTATTTCATATTTTGCTGTATTCATTTACCATCTTGCAGCTGCATTAGCTACAATTCTCTTTTAAATTTCCGGTAATTAAGCTATAAATGATTTGTGTATATAATAAGATGGGGCCAGACTTGGCTAATTTTAATTTTCATTAAAAAAATGCAGTGGGTAGATCGATAAACATTTTACCTTCCCTGAAAATATATTTCCTGTTTGGATTACAATTTGAGGAGCATCTATGTCAACATTATTTGAAAAGGGCACTGGGCGCATTAATTAAAAGAAAGCAACTTGGTATTGATATTTGTATCTGCATCTGGCAAAAAAAAAAAAAAATAGGTTTTAAGAAGTCAATCGTTTATTAATTGAAAGCAGGAAAATATAGCTGGTCATGGCCTGTGAATTTTTTTTTTAATGGTAAATATATTTCTGAGTCAACTTTTCCACATTAAATCTAATTAAAAAGAAATCTCTGATCATTCATGACTTTGAATTTGAAAGAAAGTGATATGCATGTATTATCGAAAATGATACAGGAATTTTTCATGGAATTGAATCGCAATAATTTGTGAACTCCTTACATTAAGATATTCAAATAATGCGTCCAGCCATGAAATGGGCACTGATACAGTGATACAAGCAAAACATGCTTGCTGTGCCCTTACTATTTGTCATAATAATCTGGGGAATGCATGGATAGCTGGTGGGAAAAGAGGCCTTCTTTTGTATTATTGTTGAAGTTACGTGCACATTCAGTGTATATATAAACTAATTTGCTGCTGGGCAGGTAAGAAATTCTCAGCATTTTATCGGCTCTCTTGAATTTGAATGCATGCACAGACAACATTGTCAGAAACTCGAGTTCATTGGACGACTATAGCAAACTCCATTTATGGATTACGTGCTCATTTTCAAGGGAGCCAAATATACCAAATGTATGTGGTAGGTCTAATTCAATTATCTTTAGAGTGGGAGGGGAAAGTGAAGAAGATCATGTCCTCCTTATCATATAATAACATAAATTATATATTGAATGTTCATTTACCATTTAAGTTTATAGGTAAAGATGTTTATTTTATATAATATCAAAATTTTAATAATCAAAGAATTATAAATTTAAATTTTATTTTTTATATATAATTAAAATTAATTAATAATACGAGATAATATAAGTTTATGCAAGTTTTATATACAATAAATTATATATTTAAAGAATTTTATTAAAGAATGATATTAACCTCACCTAACAATTTAAATTTTAGTATCGTTAGTTTTTTAAAATAATAATTGATTGATTTATTAATGGAATAATCATTTAAATAATAGTTGGGAGAAACACAATAAAATTAAAAATAACTTAAAAAAGATTGGAATCAAGTGAAATTATAATATATTAGTAATATCAAAATTTAAGATTTATTTTTTACATATTTATTATTTGTATTTGTTCGGAGATAAATGTCTTTTAGCATTATAAATAAAATTAATTTTTATATATAAAAAATCAGGCTTGCTAACCTTTATTTGATAACAAAAACGATTTAAAAAAATGAATCCCAATCCACTGTTTTGACACTCACCGTGTCGATGTCTTTTCAAGAATCATGATGCCTTGAATTAGCTAATTATCAATAAATACCCAACATGTCTGAACTTTATCTTAATTTCCTTGCACTTAATTGATCTTGACACTTGAAAGCTAATAAAGTTTATCACTCTAGTCATATTTAATTAAAGTGTCTCTACAGTTCAGACTTCTTTTTTTTTTTTTTTTACGGGAGGCTTTACAACTTCTGAGCCTCAATCTTGTCTTCCATATCTCATTATATCTTTTATATATATGAAGCGTGCTTTTTCACGTTATGTCCAAGGGAGCTGGGGGGGGAAATCGTACTTTGTTCCACAATAACAGTTCAGGACGACAATAAGAAATTTTCAATTGACAAAAAAATAAAAAAAATTAAAAGAAAAGAAGATATATACAATCAAGTGTTTAAATATCAAGATAAATTATTATTTTTTAAAATTATTATTTTTATATATATTTTTAGATATTTTGATGTGCAGATATTAAAAAAATATTAAAAAATAAAAAAAATATTATTTTAATATATATATATTGCTTTTTCACGTTATGTCCACAGGAGTTGGGGGGGAAAAATTGTACTTTGTTCCACAATAACAGTTCAGTACGACAAAAAAAAATTCAATTGACCAAAAAAAAAGAGAAGAGAAGATATATACAATGACGCAACGTTTAAATATTAAGATAAAATTTTTTTATTTTAAATTAATATTTTTTTTTATTTTTAGATTATTTTAATATATTGATATTAAAAATAATTTTTTTAAAAAAATATTATATATATATATAAAGCGTGCATTTTCACGTTATGTCCACGGGACTAGGGGAAAAAAATCGTACTTTGTTCCACAGTAATAGTTCAGTATGACGATAAGAAATTTTCAACTGACAAAAAAAAAACTAAGAAGAGAAGATATATACAATGATGCAGCGTTTAAATATTAAGATAATTTTTTTAAAATTAATTTTTTATATATATTTTTAAATCATTTTAATATGTTAATTATTTTTAAAATAATTTTTAAAAAATAAAAATATATATTATTTTAATATATTTCTAAATAAAAAACACTTTAAAAAACAATCATAATCATAATCTATCACTTAACATGGTTATTTTTCCTATTAATTTATTTTAAAAAAATAAAAAATTATTTTCCTCTTCTTTCCATTACAGGAAATGATTTATGTATTATGGTTGGGCAAAAAAAAATTAACAAAGCTGATAAATACAATGACGCGGCGTAAATTAATGTAACCGTACCTAATGTGGGGTTACTACATTACGTTACACTCAGAAATAATGTCGATGGACACGTGTCTCCTTTCCAAAGTATTCACTAACGTATAGAATTAGAGTTGGAAAAAAGAGTTTCTCCCACAAAAGACTTTTAACCCATTAAAAAAAAAAGTCAAAAAGGATAACCATGAAGCTATAGAATTCAACTTCAAAAAACATATATAGCTAGTGAGGTATGTTTATCATTGCCGTACAGTTTTTTTTTGAAATTTTTTTGTTTTTTATTTTTTATTTTAATTTTTTCATAAATATTTTAAAAAAAACATTTTTAAAAAATAATTTTCTTCGTAGAACTAGACATGTCGTTATTTTTGTGTACATGGCAAAGCTGCAAGAGCAGCAGCAACGGAAAGTTTGGCAAAGGGGAGCAGAATCAAGGCAAGTGTTGACGAAGTTCATTATATTTAAATTACGATCGATGATGATGAAGATGAAGACTCAAATCTTTATTGAATTGCATTTTGGTTGTCTGTTAACCTTGAAACACTCACATTGCCACTCCACCGGGCATGATTTCTATATAATATTCTTTATTAGTAATTATCTTTTATTCACTCTAACAAGCAAGAAGATCTTCAATCAGTCTTCAAGATCTTAGTATATATATATAATTATGGTGATTCTTTATTGGAACTTTCTGTGCTTCTTTCTGGAATTGTCTGTTCGTCAACAAACAGCTCCCTTGCTGATGAACAGAAGGTTCCCAGTCACGATGTATTTAATCCTACGTTTATAATAAGAAGATTGCATAAGCAACAAGAATCGGTAATAAAGGGAAATAATTTATAGAAAAAAAAACAAAACAAGATGACTGATGACAGTTATAAATTCATTGACAAATTATTTATATTATCTGGGAGTTCTACCTCGGAACCTGTCTCTGTTATTGTTAAACACGTTTGCAGGCTGAATATAGAGAACCAAGATATCAAGCCAAAGATTTCATAAGCAAGGAGGTTAAAGAATTGGTAATTATCAGAGAGCAGGTTAAATGAACACAGGTGTTCTCCTTGTATAGCAACAAATGTTAGAGAGTATACTGAAGCTTACGTAGACTTAATTAAAAAGTGTGTGTGTGTACATATATATCAAGTCAAATACAGATAAAGTTTTTAAGGGGAGCGTCTGCTTGGTGACCGTCCAGATTAAATGACTTCTGACTTTATCTTATTACAAAAATTTTACTTTCAGTTTATATTTTAATAATCATAAGAGGTTAAACTGTTTTTTTTTAAAAAAAAAAACTAATATTCTCAACCCAAAACAAGTGTTAAAACATTACACGGACAATATTAATATATATATTTTTAACAATTAATATTTAATTGAAATTAAACAATAAAATTTTAAAAAAAATCCAAACAAAATCTAACAAAATTGTTATCATAAGAAAACAAATCTTACAATAACATCCATACAATTATTAAGAACATAAAAAATAAAAGAAAAAAAAAGTAAAATCTTTAATTTTGTTGTAAGTAAAGCTGAGAAGAAAAAAAATCATAAATTATGTTAATTAACAAAAAAAAAAAACAAAACTAGTAGGAAAAAAGAAGAAGAGAGGAGAATACATTTTTGCACATGAAGAAGAAGAGGAGTAGGAGTTGAGGAGATGAGAAAAGGAAGAGGAGCCACGTTGGTGTTTTTTACATAAGAGAAAGAGAGAAGAAGATGATGAAGAATAGAGAATATTAAAAAGAAGAGGTGTGTTTGTTATGAAATTAGCAACTCTAGTCTTTTAATTGAGCTTTTTTACTAAAATATAATTAAATATTAATATTTTTAATTATTCTGTCAGTGATTCTACTTGCAATATTTAATTTAAAATTTTAATTTAATAAATTTTTTTTAAAAAACCCCTAAATATCACCAATGACTTTTCAGTCCATCGATAATTCCGTCTGTAATATTTAATTTAATTTAAAATTTTCAGAAACTCTTTAAATATCACAAACGACTTTTAATCTGTAATATTTAATTAGTCTATAAAAGATTATGTCTGTAATATTTAATTTAAAATTTCAATGTAATTGAGAATTTTAGAAACCCCTTAAATATCACTAACGACTTTTCATTCTCTCAGAGATTCTGTTTGTAAAAGACAATAATTAACATTATAATTAAAAAGTGAACAGTTCTAGAACTCCTGTGAAAATACCGACGGACTTAATTTGTTGAAGATCTCGTATGTAATTAACAAGATGAACAGTGCAATTGAGAAGTGAACAATATCAAAACTCTCTAGAATATACTGATTGACTTAATTCATCGGTGATACTCTGTGTATTTAACACAATGATTAATATCAAGAAGAATGGAATAGTTCCAATGATCTATGGAACATACCGATAGATTTATTTTGTCGGTGTATCTGTTGATCTTTTACAATTTCAATGCTCTCTTAAATATAACAGACGGATTTTCAAATGAAGTTTATCAATTGATTAATACCATTGGTAATGTTGTTTGTATATATGATACATCAATGTACTTTTTTAGCTTTTTTTGTAAAAAATTTTTCTTTTGTAATCCCTTTGGTATATATGAAGATATTTTTATTTGTGTTTACCGATAAATATACCGAAAGAATATTTTGTCAGTAAAATTCACTGCAATCTACCGACTAAACTATTGTATTGGTAATTCCGTTTGTATTTGTTAATTTTCCTGTAGTGAAAATTAAATTTTTAATTGTTTATTTAATAAAATTTAAATATTATGTCAAACAACAATTTCAATTTTAAAAATTAAGTTCTTGTGTGGGATTCCAATATCGTGTAACAATTCATCGAAACACCATCTCTGTGGCTACATCAAAGGACGAAGTAAATTGTTGCACACAATTGAAGAGATGTTTAAGGTAGAATCCTTAATGATTGTTGCATAAAACAAGAAAATACATGCTTTCTTTGAAGCATCTTTAAATGATTGTGTGGACTTATGTTAGAGGACTGTATTGCTGCAAAGGACGCACGGGGCCAGCAACAGCATCCGCTCTTGGTGCTGTTGTCAGACCACCATAATTATTTTTCAAGTTGAAGTTAAGAATGAGAGCATCTTTTTGTCCTTTTTTCTTTTCCATTTTGTTCCTTCTTGTTGTTTTGATCTGTAAAAATGCCTTCTGCTTTTTTTGCAGAAACAAAATGTAATGAAAGATAAATTTAACAATTGAAAGAGATAGAACTTGAAGTAAAAGAGATTTGTTTCTTCGTCTTAGCATTAATGGACATTAGTATTGCAATCATGGGCATTCATGAAAGAGACAAATAACAACACGAAGTTCTGCCCCACCATCTTCTACAGATCATCAGTAGTGAAAGTGAATACAAGTCCCACTGCACCTTTATGCACCAATTGTGAAAGCCATCATTTCAGGTTGATGCAATGTTGCTGCTCATGCTTAACCCCACTTTTCTAGCTTATCTGAAAAAAAATGTGGTTTGGTACATGAGGGCCCAATATAGAGCTTCCACAATTCAATTATTGATCGAAGTAGCAAGAAAGACCTTGAAAAACATTGCAAGTTTAAAGGAAGCAACTCCAGAATTTACAGGAAACTGTAAAATGGGAGACCATCCTAGTGCTGTACAGATGGCTTTCTTTTGGAGCACAAACAGCAACTAGCATGGACCATGGTCAAGAATCTAGTGCTTCTAGACTAACACGATTGATACGGGGATCAGACAAGTGGTTTCCTTCTTAACAATCATGGACTGCTAGCCATTGTTAGTGCTTTTACACACGGCACATATTGTAGCAACACCTGGACCCTGAGTCCATGACAGAGCAACCAACATCTGAAGGCAGACAAGCTGGCTCATAGCTACAATTGTATGATGGGAAAGGAGATATTTTAGAATGCTTAATTTCCAGTGCTGTTTCAAATCATGCATTGTTTATCATTATTATAAGCTTTGGATAAACTTGTTCAACGTTTTTGGGATTGTTTGATGACTAATGTTAATCATGGATTTGACATTAATGGTAGCATTGTTTTGGAGTTTATCTGTTCACGAGTCAGCTAACTACACAAATTGCATTAAATCTCAGGCTCTAATAAGAACAACACGAGCTTATTGTTCAATGAGAAACGAACTTGGACATGTGATGATCACAAGGAGAAACCACTGTTGTTTCTGCCTTTAACTATTGTGCCTAATCATCAAGAAATACTGACCATTCGAGAGCAGTGTTGGTTTGTGATGAGATACTTGCGGGTGATGGCCCCTGTTATCACTGCCTGAGATGTCCTCATACATGCATACGAGTTGCAGAGCTTGTGACCTGTACGGATCGAGTTTAATGTAAATTAATGTTTTTGAATTTATTCGACTAATTAATTTATAAAAGTGAGTGCTATTGAAAAAAAAAAAACGAATTACCTCTATTATCCGGATCAATTTGGATAATACATATTTAAAAACTCTAAAGAACAGGGTAATTCAGGTAATAAGGAGCAAGCAAGAATTATCAATACTACTGTGATAATACATATATAGGGTTTGCAAGGTTAGGGACATGAAGATGTGTGTGTGTGTGTGTGTGTATTTAAGTAAAGTCTTAACCCGAGGAGAGTTGTTCAAGCTTTGTATACTCGAATACGTCCATGATTAGCCATGGAATAACCTTTTGTTGATGCATCTCCACCATGGCAATAGCTTCACAGTAAATTACCTACGTAAACAATGTGAGAAATCCAAAACGAGCTCACTCATCATCAGTGTAGGACACGAACCAGTTTGTAGGGATCTAGAAGACAGGAAATAAAAAATCATGAATCAACAATATCTCATGTACCAGTGACCATGACTGGTTGGAGTGCTAAACTGGAAAAAAGACTTGAATTAAGGTTATCGAGTGAATCTAAATCAACTGTTTTTATTAAAATATCATCATTTTGTTTTTTTTTTTCCTTGATGTAGACCTGGCTAAATTTGATTAAATTACTAGAAATTCAAGTGGATTCAATATCTTTTATAATTTAATTTAAAAATGGACTCGAGGTGGAAGCAAGGTGATGGGTGATGGGTGATGGGTTTGACAATAATGCAGTAAGAGCACAAGAAGCACACAACTAAAGAACCAAATAAGAATTGCAAAAAACATTCGATGCATAAAGAAAACATGTTTTTTTCTCTGCATCAGGCAATTAACAACATCAAATTTCAGGAAGAAGAGAAAATTGCAACAGCCAGGGATAAGGAGAGCATGAAATCTTTGATAGGAAAACACTGTCGACAAAGTCAGAAAGGCAGGAAATGCCAGCAGAAACTGCAGAATACTGGACGTATCCAACTATTATCTCAGAAAGAGAAGAGCCCAAACCTCTGTGTCCGGCCCATAACTATGATGGCCCACTTTTGGCTACCAGGCTCTAAAAAACCGCGTGGGTCAATGTTAAACTGTAGCCCAAAAATCTATATCTTGCTTCAAGTCGCAAGAGCCAGCAAGAACTTGAAACGTTGTTTGCAGTAAAAAGAAACCCAAATTACCTTAACTTGAAGCTTCAACTGTAATTCTTATATGTTAAAGCTTCGAACTTTCTCGTAAAGTTTAAATCTTTAAAGGGTTTTTTTTGTTAATTTTTTGATTACATGCTTAATTTTGTGTTTTGTTTTGGTATTTTTTGGCGGGTTCTTAGCCTGTATTGTCAGTATGGATTGTAGGGTAATTAGCAGTTGATTTGTTAGTATCATTAACAAGAGCGGGAAGAATTTGGTATTTGGATGATCCTTATATTTTTCCTTGTGTTGGTAATGATGCTGACGGTCCCAATCCTTGCTGCGAGCTTGCTTTTCCTCTTGAAGGTTGTTATTAATTGCTTTTTGGGAGTTTTCTTTTTGATGTTTGTCTTTGTGTGAGTTGATGTTGTTGGAAGCATTGAGGTTGTGCTTCTTTTTTTTTGCCTTATTGTTTATGCAGCTTATGATTCGAGGAATAATAGGGTGGCGCTTGTGCAACAACGATCTCCTGTTGTTAAGGTAGTGGAATTGTTGTTTTTTCTTTCTTTTTATTATTTATGTATGCGAATGAGTTTGGAAGTGGGATTATATGTTTTCTGGTTGAGAGAAAGTCTGTCAATTCATATGCCAACTTGATACCCGTATTTAATTTAATGTTAACCAGTTTCTTTTCGGAAAGCATTGACGGGATCAAATTTCTATAAACAGGGGGGTGATGGTTGAATTTGCTAAGAAGTAAGAACCTGGGTGATTTTGCTGTTGCTACTGGAATGAAGCATGTAGTGGTGCTTTCTGGCTTAGAGTTTATGACATTGCAAAAGATTGATGCATCAAGGTATTCATAACTCTAATTATGTTTTCTTGTCTTGGTGCTTAGCTTAAGCTTTGAAGCTCTATATATGGTTTGCATTGTTAACATTAACCCTGTGCTCAAAGCATTTAAACATTAGTGGATACCTGCTCAAATAAACGTTAAATCTCTTTTTTCCTTGATCAGAGACCCTTAAGTCTTGTTATTTTCAAGATTGCCCTGTTACCGAAAACTTCTCAAACTTGCCATTTTTAAAAACGGATAAAAACTGTTTTAGGATGAAAACATTAATGGGAACTTACTGATGTAATTTTAAGCGGAGAAAATATTCAAAATTGCTTACACTTAAGCTGTAAGCTGGATAGCGTGTCTGCCATTGCCTAACCATTTAGCTACCTTCAGTGGCTTGCAGATATATGACATATCTTGCACCAATACTGATGGAACAGATGATTCTTGGGAATGACTTGGGTGGAAAAAATGTGCTGGAATATAATCCTGCTCAGAGGACTAGGATTAGCACTTTAGCTGAAGGAAATTCCATGTAGGAAGATAACGTACCATTTGAAGATGAAGCAGAAGACGAGGATTACTACCCAAGTTTGCCTTTTGCTGCCCTTTTTTCTTGTTTCAAGGTAATAATAATTTCCAAGAAGCAATATGAACATGTCTCTATGTGCCAACACCCTTCCCACACACTCTGTGGCATGCTCTAACTACAAAGTTTTGAGAGTACTTTCTGCTTTGAGTAGTATTCAAGTTCTTAACTACAATGTTCAATATACACGGGTCAAAAAATAAATTTGACTTGTAAAAGCTTTTGGGTTCTTGAACCAGGGTTAAGGCATAAAAGATACATGCTTACTGTGTCACTGCTCTGAAGGGGACAGCACACCTGAAGCTTTTAGTTTGGCCAAGGCGACAAGCTAACTTTTGAGGCTAAGTCTGAAAATCCCCACGGTGAATTCTTACTATTCACACCTATCTATTAGTAACATTTTTAAATAGTTTGCTTCAGATGGGTGATGTATTTTATAGTTTCATCCAGGAAAAACATGTTGAAATGCTTTGAATTTTCATGATTGAACATTTTTTTATCTTGACATTTTTTTCCGGTAATCGATCATATGAATTCTCACTGCTATATTAGGCTATGCAACTTCATTCTTCTACATGTCATAATTCCCATTACATTTCTTCCGGCTTGAGATTAACCATACGACATGAAGTGATATCTTCAATGATCCAGCTCTGGGTTTTAGGAAATCTTAGTTTGTTTTCATTCTGTTGTGTAAAGTCCGTGAAAATCTGGTTAATATGTTCTTATCAGGAAAAATGGAGGGAAATATAGAGCGCCGGTAGGGGGGGGGGGATGGAGCACTTTGAACTCTACATTCTTCCCTTCTGTGTTCAAATGTCAACTTCGTTAAAAAAGGGTGGAATATCTTAGGGATTTCGTTCGTGTAGGTTCTTATTCAGATGAAAATTTCGGATATCAAAATTCATTTGTTTCGAAGCAATGTTTTGATAATTTTAACCAGTGATCGGTCCATTATTTGATTAACAGAGTTGTGGCATTGACAGTCGAGTCTGATTTAGTTGGTTCGCTTCTACTTTCAAAGTGATGGAATGTCCAAGCCCCACTGGCCCTCGTGAATTGCAGCAGGCTTCGACTTTCAAAGTTATGGAATGTTCAAGCCCTACTGACCCTCGTGAATTGCAGCAGAGTGGAATGCTTGTTAATATACAGTTGTTTAACTGGGAGCTACAAGAAGTAGAAAGTGAATTTCCTGGTTTCTGGTACCCACCAGTTCTTTCCTAGTTTAACAGGAAGGCCAACGGTGTTGCAGCTTTTACACTATGAAGACAGCCTTCTCTTCTTATCTTTTTTAGGGTTTGAGTCTGATATCGCTATGGTAAAAGCTGGTTAGTGAAGCGCGTTGTACCTCTAATGTACATTATTTGAACAGAAAACGAGTGGATTATCATCTTATTTTGATAAAAGAATCCTGATGAGGATGCATGTGAAATGGTTTGATCGAGTATAATCTACCTCCTTCATTTTATACATGCTTGCTTGCGGCCATGCATTTGGTTTAAATACTGAGGACAACGATGATTTTATTTTATTTGAATATCCTTTATTGCAACATGTATATATTTGGCTGTTTGAAAGGTGTGATTCTCGAGTTTTGAGTTTGGATTCTAACGTCCTTTCGCTTCGGTGGTATTTGACTGGAACTTCTGCAATATCGAGTCGTATATATGAAGTGATTGCCATTGAGAAACTGAGGAGAAAACCGACATCTCATTTCTCCCGTGAGCAATTTGCATGATTCGCATGTTTTTTTTTCTTTGTTGCAAAACTTGACACGTCAGATTTGAATCCTCCAATCTCCATATCCCAAGGGGAACAGAGGTTGGTGTCGGGGGAAAGAGCGAACAAAGTCTGTAATAGGTTAATGAAATCTCAAGATGCTGTCTATGTATCAGCTTAGGCAACAAGTGGGTTTGGTTTCTCATTATTTTCTTGGTGTCTAATCTTATTAATTAAAGGCTGTGAAAGAAAGATTTTTTTTATTTAATCCTCAAGTTGGATGGATGCATGTGAATGGTCTAGAACTTGAGAAGATCTAGTCAGATATAAAACTTGATTCAAGATCCTCTAACAGTTAAAATAAAATAAAAATACTCATTGCTCAGATTGGCAAATAGAAAATATGTTCTGAAAGGGGAAAAAATATACGTTAGCCTGCAGATTATCCAATATATATATATATATAACTAACCCCTTAATTATTTATTTTTAAATCAATGAAGAGAGGAATAGCAGACGGGGTGTTTCCAGAAATTGTTCGCTCTCTTAAAGCAACAGATAATTATTTGTTCAAGATTGATATCTACTGTATAACCTTGCTTTCCATCCAAATATAATATATAATCTCCTCCTTCTTTCCAGGAGGTCCGAAGTTGAAGCCTACTTTTTATATATATAAAAAATATTATTGCATATGAAATGCAAGCTATTTGTTGTTGATGGTGTCTAGATGAATTTATTTATTAAAAGATGAATTTATTTAATAAAAGTGTAAAATCTACCCATTACAAAGTTAAAAAGAAATAGTAGCATGTTAAAGAATAATATAAATTTTATTTTAAAATTTTATTTGACAGTTTAAGTTATTGAATTGAATTATTTTTTAATATGATATTAAAGTTTCAATGACCAAATGATCATGAGTTTGAATTATATCATCTTTATTTATAAAAATTAATCAAAAGATAGTGTGGACGTGCAAGTTTCAAACTTAAAGACCTTTCACTTAAGAAGATATGTTAAGAAATAATATAAATTATATCTTAAGACCTCATATAACAGCTTAAATTATTTAATTGAAATAGTTATTTAACACAGTATATAGAAGTGTGAGTGCGTGACCATTAATCAAGCTATTGTTTTTTCTGACGCGTAGATCCTGACTTGCATGATACTTCTTTCATTCAACAAAAAATATCTAGTTAAAAAAGTTAATTAAAAATATGCCCCCATCTTTTCTCTCTACTTTATTGATTTTTCAAATTAAAACATGATTGAATAAAAAACATGTGAATTTAAATCTAAATAAGATACAAATTAGTAATGTCAAATAATTGAATTATTTTGACAAAGAACATGCACTTAGGACCCCATCTTTTCTCTCTACTTTATTGATTTTTCAAATTAAAACATGATTGAATAAAAAACATGTGAATTTAAATCTAAATAAGATACAAATGAGTAATGTTAAATAATTGAATTATTTTGACAAAGAACATGCACTTAGAACAGCTAAAACAATCATTTTTTATTTTTGCATTTCAAAAATATTTTTTTAAAAGTTAATTCTTAATTTTTTTCATTTTAAATTATTATTTTTTAAATTTTCATATTATTTTGATATTTTAATTTTATAAATAAATTTTTAAAAATAAAAAAAAAATTATTTCAAAATCAATTGTAACCATCATTGAGCATCAACATTTGACATCACGTAACATTTTGTAATCTGTAGCCAGCTTATCAATCTTACAGTTTACCTAACTTGGATGCATCAACTTGTTATTCTAGAAAGAAGGCGTTCTGTTTCCTAGCCCAGATGAATTGACATATGATTGATTGCAAGTAATTTTGGACTAGAATTGGTATATATTTTTTTTTATGTTTTTAAAATATTTTAAAAAAATTAATTTTTTAAATTTTTTTCTATCAAATTATTTTTTAAAAAAATTTTTTGGAGGCATGGATATCTACTGTATAACCTTGCATTTAAATGAAAAGAAAAATAATGGTATCCTTCCTTATATATCATCGGTTGATATGATATTTATTTACACATGAGTGGTACATTTTTATTTACACTAATGAATTTAAACTTATATTTTTTCAAAAACAAAAGTGAATAATACTTTAATTAGAAAATTATTGAATTATTGAAAGCTTGGTTTATCTGACAAACAATACAAAATCAAATATTATATTATTAATTAGTAAATTAAATTAATTGATTAAATATATATTTTTAGCAGTTAACATAATAAAAAAAAATAAGAATGGCAAAATTTGTTAATGCAAGCTATTTATTGTTGTTGATGTTGTCTCGATATGGATTTATTTATTAGAAGTATAAAATCTACCCATTACAAAGTTAAAAAAAAATATCAGCTTGTTATAAAATAATATAAATTATGTTTTAAAATTTTATTTAATTATTTAAATTATTTCTTTGATATGATATCAAAGTCTTAATGACTAAATAATTACGAGTTTAAATATCATAATTCCTATTTATTTGATAAAAATTAACAATAAAGTAATGTGGACGTGCAAGTTTTAAACTCAAAGGGCTTTCACTTGAAGAAATTTGTTAAAGAATAATATAAATTATATCAAATTGTTTAATTAAAATAGTTATTTAAGATATTATATAGAAGCGTGAGTGCGTGACCATTAATCAAGCTATTTTTTTTTCTGATGTATAAATCCTGACTTATATGATACTTTTTTTTATTCAACAAAAATTACCTAATTAAAAAAGTTATTAAAAATATGCTCCCATCTGTTCTCTCTACTCTATTGATTATCCAAATTAAAACAGGATTGAATGGAAAACATGTGAATTTACATCTAAATAAGATACAAAGTAGTAATGTCAAATAAGTGAATTATTTTGACAAAGAACATGCACTTTGGGACAGCTAAACAACTATTTTTTTATTTTTGCATTTTAAAAATATTTTTTTAAAAGTGAATTCTTAATTATTTTTCATATTGATATTTTAATTTTAAAAAACATGAAAATATTATTTCAAAATCGATCGTAACCATCAATGAGCAAGAACATTTTACATCATGTTACATGTTGAAATTGCTTTCTTCGGCTGTAATCAATTGTAGCCAGCTTATCAATCTTACAGTTTACCTCACTTGGAAGCATCAACCTTTTATTCTAGATAGAAGGCGTTCTGTTTTACTGGCCTAGATGAATTGACGTGTGATTGATTGCAAGTAATTTTGGACCAGAACAAGTGGTAGCCTGAAAGTAAAATTAAAATAATATATATATATATATATAAAATAAAAAAAATATAAGAAAAATTATCTTATTATATTTTAAGCTAAAAAATCCTTTTATAAAAGCAATTATTAGTGGTTGAAGATTTTGTTTTGATTGGAGATTTGTTGTGCACAATGTAAGAGTAGATTGGCACTTGCTAATTAGCAAATCCTGACCATTGATCAATATATTAAGTGGAAATTAATGGTTTGATGGCACAAGGTTGATTGCTTTGACTTGGCAGATGCATGTTTATCATGATTCATTTAGATTGAATATCAAACATTAATTACATATGTGATGATGATTTTGTTTTCACATGTTTTGCCCGAGGGAAAGTGTAAAATCTGTTCGTTCGTTTTTAACAGTGGCATATTCAGAAATCTTCTAAATAGTTGATAGAATATACAATAATGTAAATTATGAGGGTTCTAAATGCAATTTTATATAACCATGCGCGTGAAGCACGGAGAATAGTTTCTCTGTCAGTCCAGCAACGTCATATCTGTCTATCAGAAGTTCAGAACCTGTCCCCAGGCCAGGCTGGATGGACCCACATGTCAGTTTTCTTGCTGTAAAGCCTGTAATCTTTAGAGATGGTCATTTACTGTTTAGCATTGAAAAGTAATTTTTTTAAAATTTAAAATTTAAATTTTTAAAATTTTAAATTAATATTTTTTTAATATTTCCAAATAATTTTAATACAGTGAAATTAAAAATAATTTTTAAAAATTAAAAGAATATTATATTAATATATTTTAAAATAAAAAATTCTTTTTGAAAAACAACAGCTTTCAAACACATGAATCATTCCAATCCCGCATAAAAAAATTCCAAAACTGAAGTGAATTAGGAACAGCTACCTCTTCCTCTGTAAGCAAATGCTTGCGGGTAGGATTTCTCTCCAGAACCATCTTTCTTATGCAATTGGAGGAGAAGCGAGTAAACTTGCCTGCACCGGTAGAGTTATCGAAGAACTCCCTCGCTTGGCACAGCAGCAAAGAGAACTACAATTCCATATCCAATGGAGAAAGGGAATTCGAACACCAACCATTAAGACTGTAACTGGCTTGCTCCTCTTTTCCCTTGCGCTTGATAGCTCTTCTGACAAGGAGTCCGCAAATGGAGGAGGGGCGCATGGAAGCACCTCACGCTGAACATTTTTTACGAAAAGGAACAGAACCCTCAGGCTTAGAGGGCTTATAAAGCGCTTATCTTATCACGCCAACTGGCACTGGTCCTTTAGAGAGAGAGAGATTCCTGGACCTGGTGTTCATATAAGGTACAGGTAGTAGATAGGGTTGATCATATCTGAACTGAAAAGGTACAGTTAACTTAACACAGATTGGATTCCTGTCTACAATAAAGAAATTGCAAGATACAGTTCAGTAATTCACAACCTTATGGCTTATGCTGTCTCCGATATGAAACACAGATTGGAAAAATAAAATAATAAAAATTATATTTTGAGATTTCATTTAATATATTAAATTTCTGAAATGATTTTTTTATATGATTTTAAAGCTTTAATGACTGCTTCAAATCTCACTATCTATGCAAATTTTAAAACTGTAGACAATAATATAGTACTAATTAATTACTAGTCAATGAACTGTGAAGATTAAAGTGTGAGCGTGAAAAAAGTAAAACCGAGAAAGCAGTAAATTTACAGATATAAATAGACATGGAGTGATGCCATTCCTTACAATTCAAAGAGCTGAAAATGAAAATGTCTCCTCCTTCTGAAGAAACATCAGAATTCTCATTAAAATCAGTCCCTGGTGACTATGGTCTCCCTTTCTTTGGCGCAATCAGAGATCGTCTAGACTATTTCTATAACCTAGGCAGAGATGAGTTCTTTAGTACGCGTGTCCAGAAATACGAATCGACAATCTTCAAAACAAACATGCCTCCTGGCCCTTTCATTGCCAAAAATCCCAAAGTCATTGCTGTTCTCGATGCTGTCTCGTTTCCAGTCCTCTTTGACACTTCTAAGGTCGAAAAATATAACGTTCTTGATGGTACTTTCTTTCCCTCGGTATCCTTCACTGGGGGATACCGTGCTTGCGCCTATCTTGACCCTTCTGATCCTAAACACACCTCTCTCAAATGCTTTTTTATGTCAACTCTAGCATCCAAGCACAATGACTTCATCCCTCTCTTTAGAGCTAGCTTGTCGAAGCTTTTCATTAACATTGAGGATGAAATAGTTTCTCAAAAGAAAGCAAATTTCAACAAGCCTAGCGAGGCCATGTCTTTCGACTTTGTGTTTCGTCTATTTGGAGATAAAGATTCGTCCGATACAAAGCTTGGATCGGAAGGACCTGCCATCGTAAATAAATGGTTGGCTTTACAACTTGCACCGCTTGCGACCCTAGGATTACCAAAGTATTTTAAATATCTTGAAGATATTTTCTTGCGTACATTTCCGTTGCCATTTATCTTTGTAAAGTCTGATTATAACAAGCTTTACGATGCGTTTTATGCGTCTTCGAGTTCGGTCTTGGACAAAGCTGAGAGTCTTGGGATCAAAAGAGATGAAGCTTGCCATAACCTAGTGTTTCTTGCTGGTTTCAATGCTTTTGGGGGCATGAAAGCTTGGTTTCCTACACTGATCAAGTGGGTCGGCATAGGAGGAGAGAAGTTACACGGCCAACTTGCCAATGAAATCAGGACTGTTGTTAAGGAGGAAGGCGGGGTAACTTTCCAAGCATTGGATAAGATGATTTTGACCAAGTCAGTTGTTTTTGAAGCTTTGAGGATTGAGCCCCCGGTTCCATTCCAATACGGCAAGGCCAGGGATAACATCGTGGTGCATAGTCATGATGCAGCCTTTGAGATCAAGAAAGGTGAAATGATCTTTGGATACCAACCGTTTGCTACAAAGGATCCTAGGATTTTTGATGATCCTGAGGAATTTGTAGGGCATAGGTTTGTCGGGGATGGAGAGAAGCTATTGAAGTATGTTTATTGGTCAAATGGGCGTGAGACTGAGGATCCAACAGCAGAGAATAAGCAGTGTCCAGGGAAAGATCTGGTGTTACTCCTATCCAGGGTTTTGCTGGTGGAGTTTTTCCTGCGTTATGACACATTTACTGTTGAAACTGCTAGTGCATTGGGTTTGGGGTCAACAGTGACTTTCACTTCTTTCATCAAGGCCAAGAGCTCTTGAACAAGACCATTTTATGTTTTTGTATTGGTATGATTAGTGGATTTTTTTAAAAAAAAATTAAAAAAAAAATATTATTTTAATACATATTCAAATAAAAAATATTAAAAATATATTTTTATTCACACCACCGATAATAATGTTTACCTATGCTTACTTTTTAAGTTAGTTGTCACGAGAATAAAGTTGTTTTATTATATAGTCAAGGTATTTATATGTGTACAGAATATGTATTTCGTGAGCAATTGGAGATCAAGTAATTTGATAAGATTGTTGAACTTGCATGATTGCTACCTCCTCCCTTTTTTTTCAATGTTATTTGCCAAAATTATTAAACAGACACTTAACTCAACTATAGTTTTACAAAACACACATGTATCATATCAAACACAAATCTCAAACCCGTAGCTGGCTAAAACTTCCATTTCCATTTCCTGTCATATCAGGGAAAATATTCGATCTCTTGCAGGGTTTTTCTCTCTCGTTTAAAGGATATGATATTTATTTTATCAAATATTATTTAGTATTGTGATAATGATTATTTTTTAATGTTTTTTTATTTAAAATATATTAAAATTTATTTTTTATTTTATTTTTTAAAATTTATCTTTTATATTAACATATCAAAACAATTCAAAAACAATATTTTTTTAAACCACAAAAACAAAAACTATCCAAACCTGATTAAACCTAATTACTAGTAATAAAGATAATACAAGTATGTCCTGGATTATTGGCAGGGTTAATTATTAAAACTCTTGACTAGGAATTCTTGAGCAATTTATAGCAACTAGGCTCTTAACAGGAACAGAAGTATAAAGAAAAACACAGTCAACCTAAACAGGCAACAGTCGGCAAACAAGACAGGGCACTTATTGGCTGAGTATCCTTTGATTCCCGCCTAACAAGGTTCGCATTTTTTCAGTTTAGATAATTTATTGAGCAGCAGTGGTGGGGGCCCATTACAGGGTTGATTAAGAAAAACGTTTTGGGATGAGTGGCCCAGAGTTGATTCAAGGTCCAGAGAAGATAAAAGATACAAACTTTTGAGTACGGTTTGGGTCCCAATTTCAGAGGACAGGCCCAGCATCGTCTTTTAAAACGGCCGTTACTAAAAGTGGAGGTAACGGTATTTCACACGGATAAGTGGATAACGGCCATGACGCAGTTATATGGCGTTAACGACCGTTACACCAGTTATGTGTGGAAAAAACGCCGTTATGTAGGTTGAAATCTTGACATGTTGTCTCCTTGATTATGGCATTAATCTTGTTAAAATAATTACAAGAAACTTGACATGTTGGCTCCTTGATCTGAACAAAGATTATCTTTGAGATTTGTTAGGGAGATGAATAAACTCACGAGTCAAACAAAATCTTCCAATCATTAGGTTCTTGCGCTTTAATCTTTCAAGTATTTAATAAGAACATGAACCAAATCGGGAAAAAACGCTCGAAAATTATATCAGGTAACTCTTTCCAACATAACAGAGAAACAATATTTTGTTTTACAAGACAACCAGGCTAGTCTTTTCATGTCATTGAGCATGATGAGTACTTGGTAATATATTTGCTAAATGTCCATCAAGATGGTAATGCAATACCAGGACAATAATTTAATTGCTCTTCAACCTAACAATATAATTAATTTCGTGTTAGAACAACTTCAATATCGCAACATGCCAGTTTCTTTTCTTATTGTATGAAAACATCAGGACCATCCATGGAAGAAGCATTCTGACGAGGACTGCAGTGATAAGTTCTGCTCAGCCATTTTTGGTGTCAACATTTAACTACGTAGATGGCAAGCATTTACTCCATTGCTGTTTTCTACTATTGTTCAGTACTGTTTCATTCTTGGGGCTCGATTTCTGCTTTTCCCATTTGATCCGGAAACACAAGTAGGCTTGGCCTCGGTTGTGTACCAGATAGCTCTCGAGTCCTGGGGCAAAAAAATAGTAGTAATAATAATAATAAATAAATAAACTCGGATCATAAAGTTTCGGTTGCTATAGGCAATGGGCTAGATGGTTTTCGATTGTAACGCCAATACAGCGGGCTTTTTCCATGCGTGTGGTTATTTTTTCTAAAGCTATGTTATGACCAAACAAGGGAAAATTCTAAACGAATGGGCATTGATAAATGAATGATGCTATTTGTCATGGAGTAGGGCCGCAAGATTTGATTTGATTTGAATGTGTGGAACAGTAGTGGACGTGGCAAAACCTAATTTGAACAATATCTTCGGTGATTCAATGATTCATTTCTGTTCAGATCCTAATATTAAAAATCCATTGTTGTCATGATCAAGATATCATTCCTCTCTCTCCTGAGGTGACAAAAGCAATAGTCAAAGTAAAGACTTGTACTTTCTACTATCTTCTGCGTATATATTAATGCATATTCATAGGAATATTAAAGCCAAAACAAAAAACAAAACCTTTGGACTAAATCATATTTTATTGTTCTGAAATGTCTCGGTGTTCTAAATTATACACCTCTTGTGATAAATAACAAAGTGTGTTTCCTCTAAAATAATTAGAGATGAGAGAGGACACGTAATGTAAGAAGGGCAATCGGCAACAATTAAGTAGTTCAACAACCAAAACATTATTGAATATCCACTTGGCACCAAAGCATGCAAGAACAGACAGCTGTCTTTATCTATCTAAACTCGCAGTAATGATGTGCCAGTTTTCACTTGGCACACTTCGCTTGTCTGTCTAGTCTCCAAAAGAGCTGTTCTGATTCTTGAATTATAACGGTGTAGGTGTGGGTTATATCGTCAAAAGAGTGAGAAAAGCTAGAGAGCAAAAGATGGGAAAGAAAAGTTACTTGGCGATGAGGAGGGATCAGGGAACGGAGAGTAGCTTGATTGCTTCTGATTTTCAAGACTTGACTAATGCTGCTAAGAAGCTAGCTAATCATGCTGTCAAGCTTGGCGGGTTAGGGTTCGGTACCACTTTTCTTGAATGGATCGCTGCTTTTGCTGCTATGTAAGCATACTTTGAAGTTTGATCTCTTTTGTTTTTAAATATACTCAGCACATATAGGGACTATCTGTTTGTTATTTTATTATGATGATGTTAATTTAATAGATGTCTGCTTGTCAGTGTAGCAGCATTAATCTACCGAATCAGTGGCAAATTAAGAATTTGGTTGTTTGAAAAGTGAACATGTTAGCCTTGAATTTGTTTGCTTATGCTGATGAATTATTGTTGATATTTTTGAATAACTGTGTGAAACCATTATCTTAAGCTTTAGCATGTAGCGATTGCATAATTGAGTAATGCTTCTTAATTCAGTATATGCGGTATAATTGTGTTTGTGTCAAAAGAATTTCTTGAGAATTGGGACTTGCAAAGATTAACTTGTTGATCTCCCATCCTTACAAATTTGTATTTCACAAATAAAATGGCTGATATATGGGATAACTTAAAGTTATTGTGCAATAGATACATGAGATTTCTTGTAAATTGCAATTGCTCTATCAAATTTTTTGAAGAACATGATTAATTCAGCAATGACTGCTATGCACATGATTAGTTTTTCTTCTTTTCCTTGCTGCAAATTAACCATCTTATATTCTGTTTCTCCAGTCCACTTCTTTTCTGTTGCTTTGGTGCTGGATTAATATAACTTGGATCACTTCGATGTCTTCTACTATATGTTTTAGCCTGATATGCCATCCTTATTGTTCTCCTTGCAGTTATCTACTGATCTTGGATCGAACGAACTGGAAAACCAACATTCTTACTGGACTATTAATCCCTTACATTTTCTTCACTCTTCCTTCAATATTGTTCACCCTGCTCAGGTTAGTTTACGTTGTTCGAGCAGCTTTCTATGGATTCCCCACCACATTTTTTTCATTATTGAGCTGTTTCTTTGTGCAGAGGAGATGTTGGAAAGTGGATCGCTTTCGTTGCTGTTATATTGCGTCTTTTCTTCCCAAAACGTTTCCCAGGTAAGGAACTGCTTGCTTCATTGTGACTCGAGATTTTCCGTATGAAACATTGATTTTCCTAGCCATTACCATTACCATTTTATATATTCTCAGACAAAAAGCTGCTCTCATGTCCATTGAGTAAATGTATATCAATTTTCTTGGCAATCTATGAATGATAATTTACTATGTCTGTTATTGCAGATTGGCTTGAAATGCCTGGTGCTTTGATTCTTCTAATAGTGGTGGCTCCTAGTTTGTTTGCAAGCACGATAAGGAATAACTGGATTGGTGTGGTCATATGTCTAGCCATTGCATGTTATTTGCTGCAAGAACACATCCGGGCATCGGGTGGGTTCAGAAACTCCTTCACCAAAGCACATGGCATATCCAACACTGTTGGCATAATACTTCTGTTTGTTTATCCTGCCTGGGCATTGCTGATTGATTTGCTTTAAGCAGTAAGCACACCTCAGCAGATGTGCATTGTAGCCTTATTAGCAGGCTTTTTAAATGTTTTTTAGTTGTTTCATCAATTTGTTGTGACATTCAAATTCGTTGTGATTGATGTGTTATCGAGACTATCATTTAGTTATCTATTGGCATTGCTGTACAAAATCAAACTGTTTGCTGAACAAACCTTGAAGCATTCTTGTATTGCTCTCACCTGTAATAAAAATAAGTAACATTTCGTGTTCCCTATAATTGGAGCTTTTTGTTAACGCACCATGGATCCTGAGTAGGACCATGGTATTGATAATCGTCAACCATCAATTTGTTTTCTTTTAAATAGCCTCTGGAAATGGTTTAATGAGAAAGCAGCCACATTCACCTACAGCTTGCATATCTTTCATTACAGAACTGGGGCAGCAAGACCTTTCCTATGAATGGAAAGCACTGAGCTGATCAGGGGGTGAATGGAAGGCATTGATGCTTGGCAACAAAATTTAATGTTGCTGATGCTGTGAGGCTTTCATTTTCATAGGAGCTCAGGCTGCTAAATGAACATTTTCTTTTAGTTAAAATCTGCAATCTTCGAAGTTCAAGCACATGCATGATGAGCTGGGTTGATTTTTTTTTCCTGGTGTTTTCTAATTAGTATTTTCCCTTGGAAAACTTAATGACCCCAAGAGAATGAAAATGAGAAAAAAAAATGTTAATCTCCAATCACATGATTGAAATTTGGAATAACCTAATAAATTTTCTACTTGGAAATCTTCAAGCAGTCTTATTTATATACGAACATTGACAATAAATTATCATAAAAGCACAGGTACTGAAAATCTTGCATAAATTTTTCCTCTTCTTAAGGTTCTCAAGCAAAAGATTGACAAGGGAACTGAAGGAATCTATATAATGAAATTCCAGAGACAGCTCTGCATAGCTGACTCTGCCTTCTAACTTTCTGAACTGCCCTCATGCCTTCATGCCCTTTGCGTCACTGTACAGTTGATCAATGCAGTCCTACACACAATGATATTGGAACATCAAATCACAGATGATGTTAGAATACCTGAATGTTTGATAAGTAAAATCTGTTTAATAATTGAATTAACAGGCTAATTTTGTACTAATTTGGCAAAAGACAGAACAAGGCAAACCTTGTAACATTTGAGTAATTGTGGCCTCTTGAGCTTGAATGTAGGAGTTACCAGGTCCCTCTCCATATCAAACGGATGTGGTTCCAAATGAACAGATTTTAACATTTCAAATCCTCTAAGCTGTGCCAATATCCTTTGTGTCAGTTGAGGAAACATAATTAAATGCAATTAGAAAGACGTGATAGAGCCAGGTATGAACATACGTTGTTTGTTTTACCAATGCTATTGAGCTCATCGAGTATATATTTCCTTGCCTTCAGATTTTTGCATAACGATTTAAAATCATCAGTCTCGTTATGGTTTGCAGCCCAATCCTCAAGTGCCTGTCTGTCAGGGACAACTACAGCAACAAGAAAGGATTCGAAACTGTTTCCATAGACCCAAATCTGTGCACCAGAAAAAGTGAGCAACTGATAGATTAGAAGAATGCAGAAACTTGTGGTATCTGTAGTGCTAGTATATAGATCATTAGCAGCCTGATTATTTGTAATATTCTATGAATATGGTTTCCATCCTTTTGGTTCTACATACCGATGTTATAAGAGGGCATCGCAGGTAGACATTTTCAAGGTTCTCTACAGCAACGTATTCACCTTGAGATAGCTTAAATATGTTCTTTTTCCTGTCAATAATCTTCATTGCTCCATTGGGTTGCCATTCTCCAATGTCACCTGCAATAGTTTGAAGATCATGCCTATTCACGGTAAAGAAAAAAAATGGTCCCAGGTAGTTGAGTATGATTCCAAGATAAGCCACACATGTCCATTGAAAGCAGCTTTCTTATCATCTTCAAATTAAAGATCAAGGGAAAAAAAGGCATCACTTATTTTTACCTGTATGAAACCATCCATCAACGACGACTTCTTTAGTTAGATCTTCTCGCTTGTGGTAACCAGAGAACAATGTACTTCCCCTCAGGCAAATCTCTCCCCTTGGAACACTGGATAATGCATCATATCCCATCTCTGGCACAGACTCGAGTCTTGATTCAATGGTTGTCATGGGCACTCCAACAGTTCCCACCATGGGATACACATTGCCTATGGATGTGAAACAGCCCCCACAACTTTCAGTGAGACCTATCAAACAGAAACATTCAAAAGTAAGTAGACGGAGAGTAGTCCAGAGAAAAATGTAAATTACTTCAATGCATTGGATGCAGCACTGCAGAATACAGGCCTTTCCTGGAGACTAGAATCAGTTTTAAAATTCATCAAAAGAAATCAAGGGAAGAGATATTAGATGAAGAGATTTATGTTAGCAACAATTTGATTTTCAATTTGAAACTAATTGCCAAAATTATTTAAGATTGCATGAATATGAGATGCATATCTTCCACTATCACAACAAACTTGAGCAGAAAAATTATTCTATCGTACCATATCCCTGTGATAAAGTAGAACAGGATGTGACCCTCAAAAACTCCTCTACATGCTTAGGCAAAGGAGCAGCACCAGATAACAAGATACGTACTCTCCCCCCTAGTGCTTGCTTTGTCTGCCAAAATCAACACATTTTAGATAGCAGAATCGAAGTTTAAGACAGGACTAAAGGGTACACTGGCCAACCTTATCGAAGACAAGCCTGTCCAGGAGGGGTGCTGCTTTCTCTTGTGGAAATCCCTTCTCTAGATAACCCAACTTGCTGCCAACAGCTTCTTAATTAGTCTTACACTAATTACACAGACGATAACATCCAAGTGATAAACATTACAAACTTACTAGTTATAGGCAAAATCAAATAACTTCTTCTTTAATCCACCTCCAGCTGAAACTTTAGCAAGTGTTCCTTCAAGAAGAAGTATTAGAGTTAAATACATGGAATAGCAAAGACCTACAATCTACATATCTAATACAATATATACGTATCCAGTTATAATTGTATACAATACCAGTATATATGCGGTCATAAACTCTAGGAACCCCACAAAATATACTTGGCTTCAGTTCTTGGACGTCCTCCATCAAGTATCTTACATCCTATAAGCAGAGTTCAAGACCAAACTCAGTACATACAATTCAAAGGTGATATGATTAAAGATAATGGGAAAACAAATAAAAACAGAAGGCATGGAGTCATTGCAAGAAAAATTGATTCTTCATCTTACCCCTCGCCAGAATCCTATTGAGGCACCTTTGTAGATGCAATAGGTCTCAATTACTTGATCATATACATGGGCCAAGGGTAGGAAAGAGAAGTATGAATCTTCTTCTGCAGCCTATAACACAAAACTCAATATTAGATCATTGCTAAACTATCAACACGCAAAATCAAGGCATTTGGCCCGTAGAGGGCAACTACTCTGTTTCGTAAGACAAAAAATCTAAGAAATATCAACTTTGTAACTTGAGGGGGTTAATCAGAAACGATTTGAAAACATAATGTGTTTAGTTGTTCACCACTCTGTCTGTCAGAAAAAGTAGCTGGTCCACAGACAATACTTCTGCCATGAGAGCCCCGTTGGTTAGGATGACACCTTTTGGTTCTCCTGTTGTTCCACTAGTGTACATTATTGTGCAGACATCAGTCTTCTGTTTTGGAGGTAATTCACAATCCAAACTCCCCTGTAAAAAGATGGGCAGTATGGCGGAACTCTTATAAATCCAAATTGAATGACTACTATGACATCAAGGATCAATTAAACGCAAAGAGTTAAATGATCAATTATGAAAGAGGAGAAGTCAAGGTCACCACCATACCAACTGAGGAAATTCTTCCCATGAAAAGCAAGATACCCCTAGTTCATCAGCTTCCTTCTTTTGCATGTCAGAAATTTTTCCAAAGCTGACAATAGCTGAACAAAGAGAATCACAGTCAATTGTTACTCCAGAGTATCCTCTCAAAACTTTCAAAAAAGAGGACCTTTTATTAGTCTTTGGACCTACTTTTTAAATTTGAAGAGCACCTTGGAAGGCAAGATAGAATCTGCAAAAAGAGCAGCAATTGTGTTAAACAAACAACACATTATATATCATTTATTAAAGTTCTGAAAAGATCAAGATGCCACTCTGAGATATAAGAACATCAGTTCCCAATTTAGATAGAATGATAACGTACAGAAGAGAGCTTGTTCTCTTGGACAAAGGCTATTGAAACTTCAGCATGATTGATGATGAACTCCACAGCATCAGGCCCTGTGATTGTTAAACCAAGTTACGCAGTGAGAATTCAACAGGTCATTCCAGAAGTGAACTGAGACTGATTGAAGAATAAAAGGAAGCAATACCAAGAGTGTCATAGAGTGGTACATATGTTATGGCCTGGCTGTCGCAAGCCTGAGAAAGACCAAACACAAATATATCAAATTTAACAAGTTATGATCCAGTTTCCTTGAGAAAAACTTCAAAAATGACCAGTACTGTTAAATGTCCGCCAAGCTCAAAGAAAAAGGTGAATTGTGTCTGGTATGACACGTAGAATTTACCTCCATAGCAGTGATCCATTCTGGGCAGTTGGAACCATATATACCGCAACGGTCTCCCTAGTAATGAAAATCCAACGTTTCCAAGTTGATTACTTACATTAATCATTAGGGAAAAAAGACAGTTATTATCACCAAATTATGAAGCGAATAGTCTAAGTTTTGAACTTACAGGATTGACACCGCGTCTCCTCATTGCGGAACCCATCCTCATGGCAGAATCATAAACCTCTTTGTATGTCAGCCACACGTAAGGACCCGCCTGCTAGTTTGTGTCAAGGACTTTTCAGTTTCTTTTATGGGAAATTCATTTATGTCTCTATGATATCTTCTAGTGATCGAATTACATGTGATCAATGAAATAGTACCTTGGAATCAATGACTTGCCGCCTACCTAGCATTTTGTTTTCAGGGTTCTTGAGAGCAGAATCACTTCAAACCACCAACAAAAAAATTCATTAAATTCAAAATGATTGAATATGTATTTCACAGGACAGAGTTATTCATAGTCCAATATTATAACAAGTAAACACGACATCGAATGGCCTATTAGCTCAGTTGGTTAGAGCGTCGTGCTAATAACGCGAAGGTCGCAGGTTCGAAACCTGCATGGGCCAATCATTTTTATTACTTTATAATTGATCAAATGGCCCCTCTACTTTTCAAAGTTAGATCTATCAAACCCTCTATTTATTTAGGTCCAAAAAAATTAACCCCTTTTCTTGCAATTAAAGGCGATTTGATATCTTCTACTCAATTCTGTCACCAAACAATCGCCCTTAGTTGACAATTTAGAATTACATGATTTGATATGATCAAATAGCCCTTAGTAGAGGGTTCATGCATGATTTTTAAGCTTTTTTTTTTTTTTTCCCCCTTCAAATTTTGTCCCCTTTACCATGGACCTGGAATTCTAACAGCAAAATTCTCAACAAGCAAAGGGGCAAATGTGAATAAAAAAAAAATTCCAATTCTTTACATGAAAAAGCTGACTTATTCAAGTTATCATCGTGTGCCTAAGAGACGTTAAAAAAAACATTCGATCTGAGTCTGGGAATGCATAACCGAAACCAAAATGCATGAAAAACGCCTCTCTTTCTTCAGTTTTCCAAAGCATATTCATTTTCAAGAACCAAAGAAGAAGAGAATCTGGCCATGTCAATCTGTATGCTTAACAGACAGCAATACCATAATCGAACATCTCTTTAACATATATGAGAAACAAAAGGGTGATGATTTATACCTAAAGAACTGCCAAGGAGACTCTAGTCCTGCAGGCAAATCCATGAGGCCGTCTTTGGCATAAATGGACCTGTAAACAGGCCCTGCTGATGGTTTTCCATCACTTGCAGGTCTTGATTCTTCAACTTTTACGATGAATTCCATTGACATTGTGCGACTGAAACGAAAGAACGGCAAGGGTTTCAAGAACTAATCAAGCCAGCTAGTTATGACAGAAGAAAAAAGAGGGGGGCAGCAGGAGATGCGAGCTATGGTGATGTTTGTGATAAGATTTCTTGTTGAATTTAAGCAACGTGTGAGATAGAGAGACAGAGAAAAGGAGAGAGAGGTGAGAAGAGGTGGTGGGTTTGTTGAGCTGCTGCAATAAATTCTTGCATTACTAGCAGCGGCAAAGATCTGACCAAATTTTATTGCTGTTTTTATTATGATTTCTCTTTGAACTGTTCGATGTAAGTTACTTGCAACCTTGTTTATTATGGTAGTGATGGGCTGGCCCCCTCCCTCCAACCCCATGAAATTAACCTGATTTCCCATTCTGATTAATACTCTTGTGATCTTGATGGCCTCCTTGACTCCTGGAAGGCTAAGTTCAGGGCTGCTAAGAGCTTGATCGAAAGGATAATAAGTTAATCGGTGCTGTAATTGTTACTCTACATGTAGCATGCTTCACGGTCTAATCACGCCTTTCAATTCTTGGCAAAAAAGACTGCTTTAAATTGAATTATATTCCATCAATCATCTCGGCCAGGTCAAGCCTTCTTTATTTATTTTAATCATGTATGTCGAAATACATGTTAAAAACACAATGATAATCCTCGACTAGTCCTCCTGAATCCTGATAGAATTGGCACAACAAAAGTCTCTTTCATTGCAGAGTTACGTGAATTTTTTTTTTTAATTTTTTTTTGGAAGGGTCATTGAGATAACATTTAGTAATGTGATATTGATTTTTTTTAATATGATAGTTATTTAAAAATATATTAAAATAATATATTTTTTATTTTTTAAAATTTATTTTTAATATAGTGTATTAATATAATCTTAAAATATTTAAATAAAAAATAAATATTTTAAAATATATTTTTTTGATAGTAAAAACAAACTTATCTTTACTTCCTGTGGATATATCACTTTTAGTAAGATGTAATTTTTATTGATTTGAAAATGTAGTTGTGATTGTTTTTTAAAGTGTTTTCGTGTTAAAATATATTTAAATAATATATATTTTTTATTTTTAAAAAATTATTTTTAAAATTATTGTATCAAAACAATTCATAATATATAAAAAATATTAAACTTTTTAAGAATATAATTTTTTTTTCCTATTAGATATTAGCCATATTTTCAATTTCACTTTGATGGTAGCCCTCAAAAGTCAAAACTACGCCTGCAAACCTAGCTAAAACCGATTGAAAAGAAAAAAAAAAAAAAAGGTGAGGAAAAACTGCCAAATTGACCATTAAAATTATCTAACAACCTTTTCGGCTACCCTTTACTCCCTGCTCCGGTTATATAATGAGCCGAACAACACCACTGGATTGTTGTCAAGTCCGAGAGATTTGTTTTTACATTGCAATTAAACCCGAAGAGATTTTATAAGGCTAAGTCTAGCATCCTGGGTATTTAACACCGATAAATGATCAAAGTTTCTCAAATTTAGTATATAAAACTAAACTATATAGAAAATCTTTTCATAAATTTTGAACAATATAAAATCTATTATAAAATAACTTGTAAAGTTGTTTAAATGGTAGTTAAATTGACCTAGGCTAAAAAGAAAAATGAATCCCAAAACACCTAAAAATCAGAAAATAACTAGGATTTTTTTTTATAAAATAGCATGTTCTAGACTGAATTTGAGCATATTCCGACTTCAATTGGTGCATAAAGAATATGGTTTGTAGAATGTCCAGGTAAGATTTTAACATAATTCAATTCAATGACTAATTAAAAAATTATAATTATTCTTGTGAAAAAAAATTATTTAGCATGCTCGAAAGGTTTCTTGGATTTCATATTTTCTATCTAGTTTTTAAATGTATCCATCAGACATCCCGTGAAAAGTTATCTTCATCTATGCAGATATATTGTAAATAAATTTAACTTATTTTGGATTAAAATTGCTGGAGCTAAAATTACATATCATTGAAATTAAGTTTAAGAAAATATTTAAATTGTTATTTAAAAATATATTAAAATAATATTTTTTATTTTTTAAATTTATTTTTAATATCAACAAATCAAAATAATTTAAAACATATAAAAAAATCAATTTAATAAAAAAATTTATTTTAAAAAAATAAAATAAAAAACAAGTATAATATAAAAAAGACTTCAGAGCTTAGAAAGCACGAAGTGAGATGAAAAGGAAAGAGATGGTTGCAACTAGATAGGAAAATAGAGGGAGATGGTTGGATTTGATAAGAGTTAGAGAGGTAGGTGTTGATCACATCATCCACTCAAGATAATTGGTGGCTTCCTTTGAAGAAAACACAGACAATAAGCACCTTCCTAGTTTGGTAGGTTGCATGCAGACAATCCTGATTAATGCAATTTAACGAAACGAGAGGCCATTCAATTCCCTTGGACTTTTATATCTTCCTCACTCACTATCTCTTCTTTTTTACTTTTTTTCTTTTTTACTTAAATATCCTCGCATGATTTTAAAAAATAAAACTAATCCCATTAAAAGTTTATGGCTATCTCTCTTAATAACACTTTCTAGAATATAATAATATTTTAATTACTAGATCAATACTTTATTGGTATTTTTTTCACTATTTAATAACTTGTTTGTTTTATTATTTTTTATTTTAAATTTTAAAAAATAAAAAAATAAAAATATTATTTTAAAATAAAAAATAACCACCACAATTATCCCATGAATTAACCCTCTCTGGTTTAAATTCGAAGCATGTGGGTGGGGTCTTTTACTTGAAGACTTCTTCTTTCAATTGTTTTTTTATTGGATTAAAAGTGATTGAAAACGGTGGCGTTACAAGCAAATTCATCTGTATAATAGCATCCCCACCGACGCCTCAGAATAGCTGAGCAACACGGATGATGATTAATTACATCATATATATCATTTATGACATAAAATCTATCCTCACGATCTTTACTATTTTGGAGTCATATCGTGTAGTACTCCTCACCTAGTTTGCTTGAGCATGGAAAATCGAGACCCGTTCACTCCTCCCTCTTTCTTCTGATAACATGCCAGTGTCTCATGAAAAGGAAAGGTAAATAATTTATGATACATTTAAGGGTGTTTGGTATGGTTGTTTTTTAAAATAATTTTTTATTTGAAAATATATTAAAATAATATTTTTTAACATTAACAAACAATAAATTTAAAAACATGAAAAAATAACTATAAATAAAAAATTAATGAAGCACGGGCTCTACGGCATCACCGAACAACCCTATGGGGCGGCATCAGAAAGTTAACAAGGGGACAAGTAGAGTCACGAATTTCTTGCTGGTGGATCGTTCGATTGTGTCGGACCTTGAAAGGGCCCAGAACGAGCCCTTACTGGGCCTAGAAACATCTGATCTGAGCTCAAATAGGGTCATTTTGGAGATGGGGTATAAAATGCAAATTCCTTGTTTTGAGTTTACTCAAAAACTAATCTGGGGTTTCTATAAAATGATCTGTCACCAATGGGTTCTTTTTTTTTTTTTTCCTGTTTTTTTTTCCTTTTTTTTTTTTTTTATAAAAAAGAAGAAGATAGGTTCTCCTTTCTTTATCTGAACCACGTAGAAAGCATCATGCAAGAGTTGACCTTTTCGATCTGGCAGCCCTGCATCCTCATTAGAGCTTGGAAGTCTGGGCTTCTGTTCAAGCCCGCGCTGAGAAGTGGGAAAAGCATAATTTTGGACCATCTTTTTACGGGGCTTGAGGGTTTATGTTTCTATCGTGGGCCTGCTCGCAGTGTATGAAAATGAGGGCTAACACCTTGGCCCTCCCAAAACAAATTGCTTCCCCTATTTTTGTTCTCTCCTCTCTGATTTCTTTTTGGGTAGAAAGGATGAACACACAAGCAAGCTAGCTTCCCAAGAAATTAACACCAGCAGCGTAGCCATACCCGGATCAAGAGTCCATGATCATCAAAACCTTGACAAGATCTCAGTTGATTTCTAACAAGACCACACTCGATCTCGTTCGAAGCTTGATATGATGTATCATAGCCAAATTAACACAGCCCTCGAATCATCTTGAAAGAGAGACAAATCGAGAGAGAAAAAGAACATGGAAGTTTCAGATCCAAGAAAAAACAACCAGGGGGGGGAGGGGGTAAGAAGGTTTAGAAACAAGATATAAACTAACAAATCAATACTGTATTCAATGGAAAAAAAAAAACCGATACATTGAAAGGGGGGAAAGGATTTTCTTTTTTGTTTTTTTTTTTATATATATAAAAAAACATAATTAATGGTATAGCAACCGGGCCGATCCATTGGACAGGAAATCGATGCTGAGACCTAACCAAAAGTCACCGGACCGAGCTGCCCGACATGACACATAATAAATAACATACGTTTTCAAATAGCCAACTTTCTAAGATGTCAGAAAAAACAGAAAGAAAGGAATCTAGTAGTAGATCTTGATCATGCGTCGTATACATCCAACATCTTATTATTATCAAGATTGTGATGCAGAGCGTCCTGGGTTGCGTCGAACCGTTTTATTATTTTTTAAATATTTTAAAATCGTTTTAATGAGTTAATAATAAAAATAAAAATATTATTTTAATATATTTTTAAATAAAACAAGGAAACACATCATCACGCACTCCCAAACCAGTCAAATGCAGCAAGTGCTCAAAAGTCAGGATTATCCAACACCTTATTAGATCGCATTCAACTCTGTAAGAACACAGTGATCCGCATTAAGCAGATTAGGCATGGTATATAACAGATCCATTCAATTAATAAGAGAAAGATTGTTTCAATCAAATAAAGTAGGAAGGATGGAGGGATGAATGATGGGTAAAATCCATTAAAATTTCCTTTTCCAAGCAACTGATTCCCATATACATATTCTCAACATTCCAAATTTGCAATGAATTTCCAGATACGCTTAAATTTTGCAGCTGTCTTCTTCTTCTGGGGATGATCCCTGCACCTGGATCTGTTTCTTGTTCTATTAACTTCCTGACCTCTAATGGATGCTACCTGCCTTGTATGAGGGTCAAATTCAACAAGTTGGAATTCTATAGTGGAGGGAGCACAAGCACCATTCAAACTCCACATGTAGTCTTGTCTGTGAGAGTGTGTCTAAATCAATGAGGAAAATCCTTCAAATTGTGGGTCCCCACATCGAACCCCCATTAAGCCAAAACCTACAGTGGATTGGTTATTTTACTTCTCAAAACACTCCATAGCCAAACACTAGAACAGCCACTCAAAAGTTTGCACGTCAAGCGCCTCACAACGAGTCTATAATGTGGCACGTTTTAAACCATTGTTAGTAGTTGTATTACAGTAGTATTATCCACACTGGATCGGAGAACTGACCCGCCTTAAATTCATGAATGTTGACGTGTCATCCAACTGCAGCACCCCCCCGACGACAAGTCATAGTCAACCATTACATTAAACCTCCAAACCCCACAAAACAAAGAAACAACACTCACACACACAAACACTCAAAGCACCAGCACCATTAACACCTCCTCCCACCACCACTACCACCATGATCAAAACCACACCATCACCTTCTCCCTCACCACACCACCACCGCACGTGGGCCCCATCCCCAACTCCCAAAATTTCCTCAACCCCTACAGCCACCGCCCCTTCTTACCAATCCTCACCACCATCACCAACCTCCAAACTCCCAGTTGACTTCAGCCCAACTTTAATAGCTATGGTGGTAGTAGTCGCTGCCGCCTTCTTAATAATCACATACTCCCGCCTAATTTCCCGTTCCCTCCTCCGTGTCATCCGCCGATGGCGTCGGTGGCGCCGTCGTAGACGCCGCCGTTACCCCCCTTCCTCAAATGGTGGCTTCGACTCCCCACCTCCACTCTTTGATTCCCCAGAAGGCTTCCATGTTTACTCTCCTTACGGGCTGGACGAGTCCGTCATCAAGACCATCCCTCTCTCACTCTACACCACGAAAAATAGCAATAGCTTTCACAAGCAAATCAAAGACTGTGCTGTTTGCTTGCTTGAATTCGAAGATGATGAATATGTCCGTACACTTCCTGTTTGCTCGCATGCATTTCATGTTGACTGTATTGATATTTGGCTAAGGTCACACGCGAACTGCCCGCTTTGTCGTGCGGGGATTTTCAGAGCCGAGTCTCCATTTATTCCAGTCATGGCCGCAAGAATTCGTCCTAGTCTTGATGAAACAATCCTACGTAGTACTCTTCTTCCGCTCGAACCAATAATTCAAAGCCCACTGCGCACTTATTCTACTGTTGCAGACACAGCTACAGCTACTGTCACGGAGATTACACCATGTCCTGAAGAACCATCACCGCGAAGACATAGTATGAACAACTTCAATACTAATTCCGAGGACAGATTCAATGGTCGTGATCATTTCTTCTTGAAAAGATCTTATTCTTTTGGGTTTGAACGGAGCTTGGCGTCCGAGAGGATGTTAGTAATGGAGCCAGCTACAGCTTCTCCGTGGAGGTTTAGAAGGGGGGGTTTTTGGAGCAAACGGCCATCACCGTTTGGATCAATATCAAAAGCTAGAGTTTTTTCGTTTAGGCATTACAGAGGGATGAAATCCCCGTTTTTTAGACGGAGAGGATCAGGGTTTTTCCCGTTATCGGAGAGGTTCTCCACCGTAGGCGGAGGAGGTGGTGGTGGGTCGTCGAGGAGGTGTAAGTCTATGGCGAGCCCACAGTTTTTGAGATCATCGGTGGGGTCGAGCATGGCCGCGTTTTCGTCTAGCCGGCTAAGGTGCGGGGACCCCGAGGCACTGCTGTCACCGGAGAGGTTTAACAGGAGGTAGAGGACACACGTGGAGGGTGAGATTGAGTGATCGTGAGAATGGACGGTCGAAAAGGAGGTGGTGATGGGGTCAAGGTGGTATTAAATGGAGAGTGGGTGTTTGCATGAAAGGTGGAGTTAATGAGGGGGCATGAGAATATACGAGCAGTCTGGCAATTTGTGGATGGGCCATTAATTGTAGGTGCCGATGGCATTTAATGAGAAAATTGAAGAGAGATTTCACCTCTCCTCTCTCTCTCTGGCTCGCATTGATTATAGAAAAGAAAAGGTATTCTTGGCCTTCCCTCTCCCTCTCCCTCATTCATCGAGCAGATCATAAATGAGAGGAAGAGGAGAGTGATGGGTTTTTAAGGCTTTGCTTGTTGAAGGAAATGGTGGGATTTTGACGTGGGGGTTGGGTTTACTTGGTGGGTTTTGCTGGGGTTGGATTTGGGCATAGACTGGTCAAATCTCTTATTGGTTTTCCACTTTCGCTAGCTATTTTGTGAAATGCACCGACAGGGGACAGAAAGGCCCAAGCCAGAAAGGGGGTGGAAGAGAACATGGCATGCTAGACGCTAGTTGCTTCTCGCCGGACCCCCGGTCAATAAGACTGGCTAATTCGATGAAATATGAACTCTTCATATCATTTGTTGAACTCCCGACACTGCCTCTCTCTTTCCCTTCAAGAACAAGATTGCTCCTCTCGTTTGGATTTAGGGTTCACACTCGTATTTGGCTTCTGCAAGATCGACGACTCTCTCCTTTTTTTTTTATTTATTATTATTACCTCCAGCTTTATTAGTTGCATAGGACCACACCAAGGTCATTTTTATTGTTAAATTAGACGACGCATAGCATGCGGCTATAAATGCAATATAACGTTTGTGAGAAATGTTGAAGTAATGGATCATTACGTTTCTTCGTTTATAGCAACAGAACTTTCCATGCAATCCTGAATCACCAATCCATGTGAGAAATTCTACAGCTAACATAGTGTGGGGACGTTGCTGATAAATCTAACTTATTAAAGAGAATTTCTAAACATCTGGTGCTTAATTCCAATTCTCTCGCACTGTAAAGCTTGGTTGATATAGAAAAAAAATAAAGAAAAAAGTCCATTATTTCAATGGAAAGGGGTTAGACATGTACAGCTCTGAATCCATTATTTCAATTCAGTTTAGTAAATACTAGTTACATGCCCAGCGCGATGCCGCGGGTCAATTATTTTTTGCATTTTAAAAGTAGTCAAGATCTAAAAGTGTTAGGTTTTTTTGTAAAGTTATACCAAAGAGTCTCAGTTTTTGTTATATCGCCTGATCCAAGAGTAATGTTTATAATATTAATAATAACATTAAACTTGGGTTAACCATTAGCATAAAAGTGTCTGAACTACAATACCAGATCCAATAGTATTGGACATGGGTCTGGCTGCAAGGTCGTATCATAAAAGTGTGATAATTAAATAGATTAGTTAAAAAAAACCAACAGGAAGAAAAAAACTAATGAGAAAAAAGAAAAAAAATATGAATTAATTGGGTTAACCCTTTAAACCAGGTTAACCCGTCATACCTTGAATTCGCATCATGAACGTTTGATAATTAAAAAAAAAACAAATTAATGGGTTAACCCAGAATTAATTGGGCTAACTCGTCAAACCAGGTTAACATGTCAAACCCGGAATCCGTGTAATGAAAGTTTGATAACCAAATAGAAAAAAATTTCACATTAATAATTTAAATTAAATGAAAAAAATTAATTTAAAAAAAAAAACAAAAGACATCAGCCTTTTCACTGTGAACTGCACTGTGCAGTCCACAGTCAAAGGCATAAAAACAAAAACAAAAAAAACTAAAGACATCAGCTGAAAACTACTTAGAAAAAAATTTAATATTAATAAACTAAATTAATTAAAAATAAAAAAAGAAAAGAAAAAAACCTCCAAGGAGAAAAAAAAACTAAATATAAAGAAATTTAACATTAACAAACTAAACTAAACAAAAAAAATAATTAAAAAAGAAAAAGCAAAAGCAAAAAAAAATTCAGGTTAACTTGTCAAACAAAGTTAACCCGTTAAACCCGGGATCCGTGTCATGAATGTCTGGTAACTAAATTAAAAAAAAAGTGAACATTAACAAACTAAACTAAACATAAATTAATTAATTAAAAAGAAAAAAAATCCTGGTTGACTCATCAAACCATGCTAACCCGTTAAACCCAGGATCTGTGTCATGAAAGTCTGATAACTAAATAAAAAAAATTTAACAATAACAAACTAAATTAAACAAAAATATTTATGAAAATAATAATAATAATAATTGACGGGTCAACCCGGAATTAACTGATTCACCCGTGAAACCAGGTTAACCCGTGAAACTCGGAATATATGTCATGAAAGTCTAATAACTAAATAGAAAGAAATTTAACATTAACAAACTAAACTAAATGAAAAAAATTAATTAAAAAGAATAGAAAGCAAAAAAAAACAAATTCTATTTTAACTTGTCAAACCAAGTTAACCCGTTAAATCCGGTAAACATGTCATAAAAATCTGACAACTAAATAAAAAAACTAAACATCAATAAAATAAATGAAACAAAAAATTTTGTTAAAAAAAAAAAACAAAGGAAGAAGCAAAAAAAAATTCCAAAAAACATTAAAAAAAATAGCTAAAAAATCTAAGACAACTTAAAAAAAAAAACGCCTAAGGAATCAGTGTTTTACTGTGAAAATAAAAAAATTAATTAAAGAGAAAAACCAGGAAAAAAAAATTTTGAGTTAGCCTGTTAAACCTGGAATGCGTGTTATAAAAGTTTGAGATAGAAAAAAAAAATTAACATTAACAAAAAAAATTTAAAAAAAATCAATTAAAAAAAATAAAAAATGAAGAAAAAGAAAAGCAAAAAGTTAAAAAAAAATTGAATTAATTAGGTTAACCCTCAAACCAAGTTAACCCGTCAAACCTTGATTCGCGTCATGAAAGTTTGATAACTGCATAGAAAAAAAAATTGACGAGTTAACCCATAATTAGTTAAACAAAAAAATTAATTAAAAAGAAAAACTATAAAAAAAAATCTGGGTTAGCTCGTTAAACCCGGAATGCGTGTTATAAAAGTTTGAGATATAAAAAAATTTAACATTAACAATTTTTTTTTTTTTAAAAATATCCATTAAAAAATAAAGAAAAAATGAAGAAAAAAAAGCAAAAAAAAAAAACATAAAACAGGTCAGTGTTTTACTGTGGACTTCACAGTGCAATTCACAGTAAAACACTGATTCGTTTAAACCCAGGATATGTGTTATAAAAGTTTGAGATATAAAAAAATTTAATATTAACAAATTTTTTTAAAAATAATATCCATTAAAAAAAATTAAAAATGAACAAAAAAAAGCAAAAAAAAAAAGAAGCAAAAAGTTAAAAAAAAAAAATGTAAAACAGGTCAGTGTTTTACTCTGGACTGCACTGATTCGTTTAAACCCAGGATATGTGTTATAAAAGTTTGAGATATAAAAAAATTTAATATTAACAAATTTTTTATAAAAAATATCCATTAAAAAAATAAATTAAAAAAGAAAAAAAAAAACAAAAAAAAAAGAAAAAAAAAGCAACAAATAAATAAATAAATAAATAACGTAAAACAGGTCAGTGTTTTACTGTGGACTGCACAGTGCAGTCCACGGTAAAACACTGATTCGTTTTAGTATATTTTACAATAGTGTTTTAACTGTGTAGTAATTACTTTTTAAAATATTTTTTTTTGTTTTAGAATATAAAAAAATAATATTTTTTTAATTATTATGTTAAAATAATAAAAAAATATAAAATAATTAATTTTAAACAAATTTTTTTGCTGAAGCAGTATTTTTAAAAAAGATAAATTTTTTTAGCAATGGGGATTTGGAAGGACTTTAACTTTTGATTTGGTAAAATTTTAAATGGACCGGCCCAGAGCCTAATAAAAATTCATCAAAAAATAGACATTTTATTTTTTCAAGAATAGTAAGTGTACCAAGAAATTTTTATATTAAAAATAAATAAATTATTTTTATAAAAACAATTAATTTATATTGACTTGATGACCTGTGAATTAAACCGATCCCCTAATAACTTATATTTACCGAGTTAATTTGACTACTATGTATTCAAGCACTAATTAATGAAAATTATTATAACTTTTTTTTCCCGGTGTTAAAGACTTTATATGAATATTCAACAGGAACGAACATTACATTCTCAAAACTTGAGGACCCAAATCGTAAAACAATTCCTGGATTGACCACACACGTGTTAAGTCAACCTCAAACTCACACGTGTCCGAGAATGATCTGAAACCCCAAATCCGCAATCCATCAATAAAAGCAAGTACAAAACTACATCTAGGGTTTTAGACAAAGCGGAAAAAGAAAAAAAAACCCAAATTAAAGAATCGGGGATTCAAAAAAATCGAAATCAAAAGCAAAAATGTTCCCAGGATTGTTTATGAAAAAACCAGACAAAGCAGAGGCTTTGAAGCAGTTAAGGTCACACGTGGCCATGTTTGGTGCCTGGGTTGTTGTGCTCCGTGTCACTCCTTATGTTCTTCATTACCTCTCCCATGAAAAGGATGAGCTCAAGCTCGAGTTCTAGATCCCACCTTTCTTTCTGAAGGTAATCAAATTCTCTAACTTTCTTCTTGTTTTTGGTTTATTAGACTGTTCTGGGAGATGTGTTTTTGCTAATTTTAGGATCGATGGGAATCGGATTTAGTTTTATTTTTTGGGTTCTTTGACAGTTTTGGGAGATGAGTATTAATTTGATTTTCTGTTTGTCTGGGCGACAGGAGTTTCAATTGTCATTCAAAGGAAACCCCTTCTGGGTTTAAAAGGTCGGATTGGGCTATTAAGTGTTTTTTTTTAATTATTTTTTTATGAACTAGTGTATTGAAATTTTACTGCTTAAATCTATGATGTGGGCCTTTTCTATTTACGATCTTAATAAATTTGTCTTTATAAATAAAAGAAATAGATCAATCACTTGAATGCTTAGAGTTGAAATCGTGACTTTGCTTGTTCAGTGAGGTGATACTGGTGCTTCGATCTTTGAGCTAGCATGCAATGCTGTGCTGCAAATGTGATTTTATGGACTGTTGGAAATAATTCTGAATTGAAGTTTGAAATATATGGTCCATAAACATTGAATTGAAGGGCTAATGTGAGTTTAGAATGATGAAGGGAAACTTATTTTTCTTCCTTGGGTTCAGTTGAAGAAGCCTGTGGCAAGCAGTGCGTGAAGTAGAGAGGAGAGGAAGATGAAGTGAGGGTATCAGTCAAATTATCCTCCAGGTATTCACAGGAAGGAACAGTTAATTTTGGCAGTTATAAATCAGGCATCGTCGATCATAAAAAATGGTGTTTAGAATGAAATGATGGGATGTTTTTAGTGAGGGGATCTGTTCCATTTGAAATTGAATATGATGGTTAAGTTCAATGTGGAGGATTTCGTTCGGTTTAATGTCAGCTGAATTCTTCAGGTGAAAAAGGAATTTATGAAGTTTACTGACATCAGTTATCTTTTTTAATTGTCAAATTAATGAACACAGCAATGCAGTGCTGTAGTCCTCCTGGACCTCCTGGGTCCTAGGTGGTTCATTCTGGTCATAAACCAAAGTCATTTAGAAATGTTTTGTTTTTTAATATTGATGTCCTGGTAGTGTTGTCTTTTGAGCATTGTTGGTTCGTTTTTTGCAATGCTTCAACTTGTATGGTGCTTACAGTCAATCTCAGATCTGGCTTGCTCGTTAGGCCTTTTTCCTTGACAAATAAGAGGAGAATTAGATGTTGGGGGCCATTTTAGGCACTGATTGCATGTTAGTTTCCATTAAGAAATTTCTCTAATGCCCAAGCTATTTATAGTAATTTGATGGGTTGCAAAATTAATGGCATACTGCCTAGTTAGTATGTAAAGCACATTGATCAATTACTTACTAATTTAGTTGTGCAGAATCCCAGGGAGCTTTAGATAGCGCCTCAACCTGCATTTGCTTGAGCTCCTTATTATTTGTTTCACCAGCTCGCTAAACAGTCCAGGGAACTTTTTTGCCTGCATTGTTGCCTTTGTCATTTTTGATTTTGTGCTGGCACATGCACACTTATAAGGTGTTTGAGTTCAATTTTTAATGTCTACTGAGCAGTGATGATATTTGCGCCATAGCATTACTTTAAGTTGATGCCTATTATTGTGCATTGAAGGTCATAGTGTGTATTTCTGTGAAGTATCGTGAGGAGCATTTTATTATTTGAAACCTTTTTTCATTTATAAGTGTCAGTTATATTCTGCTGCCCATTAAGGCCAGTAAATTGGTTCAGACTTCTGAATGGCGATGTTAGTCAAGTTCACTGGCTTGTTTAAGTTTTTACTTGTTAATTCGTTATCTTTGCTTGTTGCAAAACATTTAACATGCTTTCAGTCTCGTTATTTTTGGATTTTCTTAGAGATTTTTTTTCAATAGTTGTTAATTTGGGCACCATATTGTAAGCTTTAAATTGCTAGAAAAAACCATAGATAAACTCGATGTCTTATTTCCAGGTTCCAGTGTCACAAATTGTTTTTAATTTCATTATCCTATTTACTGATGCTATATTTATTTGATCTATTTTTCTTCTGCTGCAGTGGTCCTGGAGGAGACGAATTCTGTTGAGATGAAGATGAGTGTCCGAGCTCTATCTATTTTATTTCCTCCTTCTTCAGCTGAAAGCACGTGAAGTTATCTTGTACTTGCATTAGGTCATCTTTTCTAGCTTCTTATGATTTTGGAGTTTCAATACTTTGATATTATTTAATGGCTGGTTGATGTATTTATTCCGTGGAATATACTTAGGTCAAAGAATTTTATTTCTTAGGAGGAATGCTTTACGTGTTATTTCTGAATGGTGTTCTCTGCCCGGAGGCCACTCGGGGCATACAATAGTAAAAGCATGTTCCATCTCTGCGGTTAGATGATTTTTCTTCCATGAAAAGGGGGTGGGGACGGGAGGGCCGCCGGGAAGGCTGCGCTGTCTTGAAAGTAATAGTCATTAAGGATGGGCCACACCTCTGCTGCAAGTTGATCGTCTTTGAAATGAAAAGTTTGAAAGTAGAGGAATTGGAAGCTGCATGAGAGATCTCTCTAATGCAACTAGAAATTTTACAGGGATATTTCAATTCACCCCGACGAGACAGGCAGAAACCACTGGTCCATATAAGCAATTTAGTGAAGATAGTACCGTGTTAAATTAGACTAAGAAGGTGACTAAAATGGGTTTTACTCCCGAAAGGGAAAGGCTCAATGAAGGAGAAGGCATGCTGGCCAATGAGTGGCTGAACAGTAGAACAACATGCAAACAACCAATAACCAGTTGCCGACAGGACCAACCATGCCAGGTCAGCAGGGCAAGCTTTATCCCGCGCTGTGCTGTGTTGAGCCAGCATGATTTGAGCTGTTTTACTTTTTGCTATGGTATGCTTCAATGAAAATAGAAAATACCAGACTCTCTAGGCACGCTAACATGGTATCTCACTGTTTACTATTTTTGTGCACAAGGACGATTCACCAGCATCGCTTCCTTTTAGTCCTGCCTTTCCCACTAACAAGGGAGTCAATAAAGGCATGACAAGTGGCGGGTCCACAACCCTCCAAATAAAGCCCTGGTTCACCTTTCTCTCCTAGCCATCCATGCGTTGTTTTGACTACCAGGATTTAATTATTTCTTAATGCCTTGAAAATTTGGTGAAGTGCTTTCTGGTCCCACCCCGCCGCGGCCCACGATGCTCCTCAAAATAACAATTAAAGGGAAAAAAAATAGAAAGAAGACTGTTGTAGTGCTATAGCAAATTCCCTGAGTTGATTTTTTGTATGGATAAATTCGAGTAAAAATCAAGCTATGCTTCGAATTATATGAATAATAAAGATGAGTTTCTTGAAAGTAAATTCCACCTCTCCTGATCATGAAATTTGTGATGCCCAACTAAAATGCTAATTTAGGGGAGGTTAGGATTGTTTTTTAAAATAATTTTTTATTTAAAAATATATTAAAATTGATTTTTTTTTTAATATGAATGCATTAAAACTATCATAAAATATAAAAAAACATGAATTTAATATTTTTTTCAAGCTTAATATTTTTTTAAAAATATATAAAAACAAAAACAGAAATTATATCAAGCAACCCATAATCTTGATGTATTTATTAACAATAACAAAATTACTTTATATATCAATGCCTTGTATTCAAGTTTAAAAGGAAATACATATTTTTTTTTTTTTACATAAATATATCATTTTAAACATGAATAACGTACTTAAAACTATATTTAATCTTGATGCCCTAATCTCCATGATAATAAAAAATTGCCCTAACCTCACTCTTTAAAAAACACGAGAAACGAAAAAGAAGTAAGACCAAGTTTTCTTGAGCAATTAACTACTAAATAGTATTCAGTCACCATAAACAGCATCTCCATTACACTCATCCTTCCTTCTTCCCACCTACAAAAACTAATTGCAGCTGACCTCCAGAATTCTGTGGCGTTTCCTTGAACACCAATTCTTCCTCCTCTCCATCTCTCTGTCTTTGACAATTTCTCACTTTAAGCAAGAAAAGGCCAAGAATGTTGATCAAATCCTCGGCATAACACGCACACGTTATAGACCTTTGGGTTGATTTAGATGAAAAGTCTCTTGGGGTGGGGATGGCTATGGCTGAGAATTGAAGGGCCAGTAAGATGAGCCTTAAAAAAGAGGGCAATCAAAGAAGAAATAATAACAGAGGAAGAAGATCCCATGCAACAAGCCCATGGATGATGTACCTGGTTCAGTAGGGACTAGTGCTAGCTTCTCTTTGAGATTGGGTCAGACCATCTTCTCTTCAGCTTCTCTTCTTTTCATGTCTTTGGGTGTTGAATTCTACAGCTACACTGCTTTCTGGTAAACTCTGTTCTCTTCTTTTCATCTTATTCATGGAAGTTCATCTAGTGTCTTCGATTTTGTTGTTTCTTGTTTTGGTATTGCAAGACAGATGTTACATTTTCAATTTATTTTTCTTCGGGATAATCGAACGCAAATTTAGGAGGACACAGATTACCGTAAATCTTAAATTAACTCAATTGTTAGTTTCGATCATGAGTCAAAGCAACAACCTGTGATCGATAATGGAAATAGCCTGCCTTAAATTTCACATGATCTCTTACGTTTTGGTTACTGATTTGTTAGTAGAAATGAGGAAATCTTTTGTTTTAGTGCTGTAGAATTTTCAAAATAACCCTGGAAACAGAATTTGTCCACTCAACAAATCAAAGTTACTTAAATTTTCTGTTTTCTGCTTAATTTATGAAACCATATTGTCTAAGACTTTGTTTTTCTGAACCCAATCAAGAGCTTTGCGAAATTTACTTCAATCAAATTACTGACTCTACTCTAGCCATTATATCAAAATGGATTATTTATCCCCTCAATTTGCCATTTCTGGTCTCAGCTTTCAAGCACGAAAAGTTTTCTTCTGTTAGATGAGCTCTTGTTGATGATTTTTCTCTTTGTGGCACCCACTTCCTGGCGCTGCGTTGCTTCTGGCATCTTTGACAATATTTCACCTGAGTTTAATTTTGTTTTAAATTAGTTAATCAATGTCAGTATCTCTGTGTACTCCCCCTAATAGATCTCTTGCATTTCTCTTGTCCAAATAGTTTCAGGTTTTGTTACTCATCTACCTTCTTTCAAAAGTCCACCATCTTCTTCTACATGTCACATTTTTCTCGTCTCACATAAAACCTTAAATGAAATGTAGTATAATTTGTGTGATGACTCATAATACAGAAACGGGATTCCACTCTGTCCATCAGGTAGTTTGACTACTGTGTTGGCTCCATGCGGTATGTTCCCTACTTTCTGTTTAGTGGGAAGCATGTGCTAGTGCCTAACTTTTTGTCCAAAAGTTCCAGCGACTTTAACCATCACTTTCTCAAGAAAGTAGTGCATATTTTGATCAAACAATGGCTGATTTTACTTGCAGAATATCAATTGATCAGCATATTGTATCATCAGGGGCCCTTCATGGGTTTTTATGCTTTTATAAAATCATATTTTTGCTTTCCAGCTACTTAGTTACAATCATGGGTTTGGCTATTCCATGGAGTTTCACATTGGCAATAGTTGATGGATACTCTGTTCTGGTAAAATGCCCTATTCGACAACCGGGAATACTTCTGATTATTGTCCTTGGAGATTGGGTATGTTCCGTAGTGATTTATCCAAAATTAATTGATGCGGTGATTGGAACAAGTGACAAATTCCATCATGATACATGGCAGGTGTTATCAACTCTCATATTAGCCGCAGCATGCTCAACAGCTAGTGTTGTGGATCTCCTGCTCCACACTAATGGATCTCCTTGCCCTCCAAAGATTTGCAGCAGGTATCAAATATCGGCTGCCATGGCTTTCTTGTCTTGGTTTCTGTCTATGGCTTCATCTCTTTTCAATCTTTGGTTACTCCCTTCCTTGTGATTTTTCACTCGTAGTTCAAAGGCAAATTTTGCGATTAGTGCAAGATTGTTAATGGTTAGAAAATCCAAGTTCTGTACGTACACATGTTCAAAGTTTTGACAATTGTGGATCCAAAACCATATGGTTACAAATTTGTATATGTATTTGAGAAATTATACAAAAGCACTGTAATTAGGTTTAAATTAACTTGATAAAAAACCATCAATGTTTTGTACTTGATATACAAAAAGGTTGAAAAATTGTAGTACAAACTGTTGTGGCTTTTCTGTCCAAAGCTCTCAAACGTGGGTATCCTCCAGAATTACTCCTGTTTCCTGATTCAAAACCAAAGGGCCCCTGTAATCAATCCTAAACCTTCCACAAACTCAACACTCCACTCGAATTTCTGCTGAGGTGCTTGCTAGGAGTAACTGAAGTTACTGTGGCCTACTTGTGAGTAAAATATATCTTACTCGTAACATCGATTCCAATTAGGTGATTTGACATATTCACTTGGAATTCTATAACATCTGCTACCAGTTCTGTAAAGTTCAGCAATTAAGCATAAGTTCAATAACAGCAGATTCCTGCATCTATGCACCACGTCGGATCATAATATTTTTTTAATGCCATTTTCTATCAATGCTTTGCAGACCAGTCAAACTCAAACTACAATATGTACATCAACAGCAACTTACCGTAACTAGCACGTGCACGAGAGGCAACACCCCTCAACATCTCATTTTTATACCAAAACAACCCAGGGCAAACGGGTTTTTTTCCCCAGAAAAACTCTAGCGATTTTATTGCTGCTGGAGGCATATAACTTTAGAAAGCACAGTAATTTGTTCGGGAAGCTAACTTAAGCTTATGGCCAACAAGGTTAGCACCAATCTGAACATAAAAGCACTAAACAGTTCTGCGGCAAACATATTATCTCCAACATTATGTTCCAGGCCTGCAGAAGGATATGGATCGATAATCTTTACGGCAGCATATAACTCGTTCTATAAAATCTTAAGTGCCACTCTGGTTGTTCACATTTATCACCAATGGACAGACAACATCGCATCCACAGAGAGAAGATTAAAGTCACCAAGTTGGCAGGCAACACCTAATTCTTCACGTCTCATTACTCTGCATGTTCTTTTTTTAAGCAGTCATTGCTCTGACAAGGAGCAGAAAAAATAGATTTCCTTGGTTGCAACGCACCAGAATCTGCTTTTCTTGATGAAAACAAACTCAATACCTACACGGTGAGAAATAAATATATTAACGATGGGGGAAGACAAACATACGCGAACTCATCAATCATTATCTATCTCAACCATTGAATCCACCAAGAAAGGATGCTTTCTGAATTCATTTGTAGCATACTTGACTCTCTGTTTACCTGCTAGACACCTATATGAACATGGACATTTGCATTCATATGATGGATGGGGAGGGAGGGAGGGAGGGAGGGAGGGAGAGTATTACTGTCAAGAATCAAGACGTTCTAGAGGACCATACACCACCAGCCATCCAATTAGCAAATATCATTTACCTGGTTGTCGCGTTCTCATCAATCATTACCTATCTCAACCATTGAATCCACCAGGCAAGCCTGCTTTCTGAGTTCATTTGTCGCATACTTGACTGTCAGTTTATGAGTTACACACACCTATATATCCATGGAGCATGTGCATTTCTTTGATTGTAAAAGACACAAAAAATGTAACTGTCAAGAATCAAGATGTTCTTGATGATCACACACCACCAGCCAGCCTTTTAGCAAATATCATTTGCTAGCAAAATGCAGAGGCTGGCAGCACATCCATGGTGCTAAAAGCTTTCAAAGATCCTTACAGAACATGCCCCTGCATTGAACAGTAAAGGGCAGAAATGAGGAAAAATGATATAACAAATCAAATTTGCAGTGAAACCTGATCACAAACATGTAAGTTTAACAAAAACATACCAAATTTCTCAAACTTTTGAAGGTGAACACAAAAACCCAAGGGATAGCCTCACAACTAGTCAATTGTTAACATTCAATCCTCTTGCTGCTGCTTTTGAGCTACAGACATTTCCTTCCTCAACACGGCTGCCATGTCCTCATTTCCCAACTTCGCATATCCTTTAATAAAAGCACCATAAATTGCTAAGTTTGATTAAAATCCTTTCCCCACCATCTCTGATTGAAGTTTCAATGCTTCCTCCAATTTCCCATCCTTGCAAAATCCCTTAATCAACAACTCACAACTCTTCCCACTCGATAGCAAACTAATATCTCTCATTGCATTCCTCATAATCTTCAAAGCTTCAAAAACTCTTTTCTGCTAACAAAGCCCTCCAATCAACATCTCCATTGGCAAAGCTTCAAGCCTAAAGTCTCTCCTACACATATTCTTATACACAAGAATAGCCGAATCAACACCCCCAATTCTACAATACCCCTTAATAAGAAGCTCAAAGGTAACACAAGTACTCTCAATTCCACTCAACCCCATTTCTCTAAAAAGACCCTCAGCTTTCTCAACCTCTCCAACCTTGCAAAACCCCCCGACGATAGTATTATAAGCAACAATGTCAGGCACTATTCCTTTCACTCTCATTCCCCCCCATAACTTCTCTGCTTCACTCAACCTCCCTCCCTCACAAAAAAAAGCCATTAAAACATCAAAGCTAAACCCATTTGCAACACAGCCAAATCTGCCCATTTCACCATCTGCACTTCACCATCTTTATAGAAACCCACCATTGATTCATTAAAACCATGTACATTAGGCGTAACTCTAAAACCCCTTCTCACTTTCCCCTCAAGTTCACAACTTTCCAATCCAAAAACCTCCTTAAAAACCCCATAACCAGCAAATGAACCTTTACCCCTCGAAACCTCACATATCAAAGTATTACAAGTACGAATTGATGGGCTGATCCCTTTAGACCTTAACATCCTCTCAATCTCAAGAGACCCATCAATCCTTTCCAATTCTAAACAAGATTTTATCAACAAATAAAAAACAAAAGGAGCTGAACACTCTCTATGAGTTTTCACAAAAACTTTATTAAAAAATCACTTGTTTTAGCGTTGGGTACCTGCGACAACCTTTTTCCTGTACAATTCAGTTCCATCCTGTCTAGTCATGTCTGCCCCACAAAGGCACTCTCAACCGTACCGTAGGCTGTGTTGATTCTGTTGAAAGCCAGCTGTTTTTTTTTTTTTTTCCAATGTTTTTCTTATTATTTTGAATTTAAAGGGCCGTAAATCCAACAAATTTTTAATTTTGAAGGTAAAATTTATGTTCCTTAATATAAGATTGACAAGTTACATCATAAAGTTATTAAATATATATTTCGAGTTTCAGTTTATTTTTTATTTAAAAAATTATTTTTAGATAATTTAAAATATTAATGTTCAAAATATAAAATTATTTTAATATATTTTAAAATAAAAAAATATTTTAAAAAATAATCCAAACACTATGAATTCAGATAATCACATTTTAGCATGACATGTTTCAATGTAAATTATAGCTTAAGTGAATTAATATGAATTTATCTATTTTGATCTAAAATAATATTAATTTAATATTTTAAAAATTAAAAATTAAAGTTACAATGTTTTAATTTATTTATGAATTCAAGTCGAATTTTTTTAAGATTAGTTAAGTTATAAATAAAATGAATCGGGTTATATCAAATTAATTCTAACTCAATTTAATTTAAATATAATTTAAATTAGTGATTGAATCAGCGGGTTGTTGGATTAATTTATTAGATATTTTTTTTATTAATATAAGTATTTGAACAAGTTTATATACAATTTAATTAATTTTATGAGTTTTAAAATTAATAATTATGTAAGTATCTAATCATCTTGTTAACATTTGTGTATGAGATTCCAAACCAATTTGAAATGGGAATGAGAATATGTTCCGGAAATGTGAAGAAATGCCAAATGGGGTTGCATTTCCTATCTCAAATTGTGGATAAATTGATTTATTTCTCAATTCATGATCTTAGGTTACAGTTTTTGGAAAATAGATTTTATATAATGAAATTGATTTAAATATGAATAATTAATTTATTTAAGATTCGAATAAAAGAATTAATTTTGCTATATAAAAACAGACCTAGAATTACATTATCACTTAAAAAGTCTTTTTTTTTCCTTTCTAATTATCATCAAACAATCTAAGTCGAGATGAGAAGAAATGAGCGCTAGTGGTTGAATCCGTTGATGAATTTACACTTCATTAACCTTCGAAAATCTCGAACTATAAGAATAATAGAAACTGGATAATTAATAAATTCAGTTGACACTGTTTCAAGTAACATGAGGTCATTTTCTCAAACAGAAAATTAAGATTAAAAGCTGTAGAAATTATGATCACTAATGGGATCTTAAGGGGGGATGCAAGAATGACAACAAGGGCCTCTCCAAACAAGGACATACGAATTCTTTACCCTCAGAAATACCGATTTAATTACTTAAGACAATGACCAACACAAAGCATCCTACAGAAAGGAGTCCAAAACAATCTAAAAATTGAAGTAGAACCTCTGGAAAAGAAGATTTTGGAGCAATTTTGAATATCAGAAGGGGATTAATGTATACAGGTAAGTGTGTGTGCAGCGCGCGCGCGCACACACACCAGAATCACTTGCATTAATGCTCTTATTTTCCATTTGCTAATGGAAGAATCAAAAGACTAAAAGAAGGCAACTGAGAGAGTCATGACATCATCAGACATCACAGTTATTTCGTTCTTGTAGTGGTTCTGATCATCTAACATTGATCAGTCACTGTTGAGTGTTGTGATCCTTTAGTTGTATCTTCGATGATGATGCTTTACCAAGTTTATTGAACTACAAAAACTCAACAATTTATATTCATTCTTAGCCGCAAAGTCTTGTCACTTCCCTTTGAAGCTGCACAATACTATGCGTAATCAAATAACTAGGAATAAATTCCCTTAAAAGAAAGATATATATGATCACAAAGTATAGCCGAAGAGAAAGTCATAATATTTATGGATAAAATATATTATCAATATTATGCATGCATGTTGCAAAAGCTGCTGTCAAATAACATGGACAATTTGAAGGTTAGACCATAACATTACTAGAACAGGAATTTGTTCTCCTATGTCAACATTTCTATCGAAAGAGTGATAAATATTGTAGATAGAATTCAAGATCTTAATCATCTCCTAAATGATGGATACATCTTAAGGCCACATGCTTTCACTCTTCCATATATTTGATTAGCATTAATGAACATATTTAAATATTGTCATTCGAACCATTCTGTCTTTAGTCTTTAGAAAATAAGGTCATATATAATTTAATTAATGCTATGTATACGTGCTTTGGATGCTCTACTAGTGATGAAAGTTAAATTATTGCAGAATCTTTGCTGAGTTATTTTGGTAATATCGTCTAATCAACTTTTTAAGATGCTAAATTCTTATTCTCGTGGAATTTCCCAGGTTTCTTAGTATGTGCGTGATCCCTCTCTAGTTATGTGGAGTACCGGCCCTAATCCCTTCTTTCTATACCTAATTTACCTGCATCAGAATCAAAGTTCCAAGTTGTTTGATGTTATAACAAAGATTTATCCGTTGGAACACGTTATTCAATGTTTTCTCAAATTACTATATTTTTGGATTTCTAATCTTTGATAAGCTTCAGTATTGGTGGATTGGAACAAAATAGACGTGGAAAGTGAAAATTCGTATATATTCTTCAGTGGGACATCATCCAAATATATGCCTAAATGCTCTAATAGGTGCCTTGTCCGCCCTTGCCCTTCTTGAAATGGTGATTCTTATGCACACTCATGTGCCACCATCACCATTTCACTAAGCATAAATATTCCTTGCGTCAATTATAAGCCAAAAAACACACAATTCAAATTTGAAACCCTCAAGCACAGTCTCCATATAGATATTTGATCTCTAATAATCTCTCTATTAGAAACCCAGAATTTTTAGCCCTATATAATGCCTGCTTAGGTATATTGTTAGACGCCGCAAAAAAAACAAATAAAAAAAAAACCATGAAATACAGTGAGATAGCTCACTCTAGCCACCCTCAACACAAGCTGAGATTTGAGTGCTCAGAATTTCCATTCAAGTGTGATGGCTGCAAGGAAGTTGGGATTGGATCGCGTTACAAATGCACCGCGTGTGATTTTGATCTCCATATGCAATGTGCCATCCCCTCTCCCGCAATCTCCCACTCTTTCTACACCAAATGTTCCTTCCAATTCTTCTCGAGACCTCCTGGTGACAAGCCTCGCATTTGTGACGCGTGCGAAAGGGAGGTCACGGGCTTCCTTTACCATTGCAAAGACTGTGGATTTGATCTTCATCCTTGCTGTGCAAAGCTGCCTATGGTTCTTGACGATGGAGAAAGTAAGCTATATCTGTACAGGAAGGTGAGTGCACCATGTCAGAAATGTGGACGTAAGGGCAGGAGTTGGAGCTATAGATCTTCATGCAAGAAATACAATTTGCATGTGGCATGTGTTAAGGACATGCTCGTGGAGAATTGGCAAGGGTACTTGGGTGAAAAGAGTGTAAGGAAATTTGATACGAGGATTCCTAGCCTGAAAAATACACTCCCGACTCAAAACAAGAGCAAGAGCAAGACCAAGAAAGGTTTGCAGATGGCTGGATTGGCCCTTCAGTTTGTTATATCGGCGGTGCTAGGCGACCCAACAACTCTTATAGCAGGGGTGATTGGTACCATGATTTCAAGAGCTTGATGAAAGCATATGTTATGCTTAGATTATTATGTTTTTCCTCTAGATCCTGCCGTAGAAAATGTACAAGTCCGGTAATATGGATAAAGGATCCATGAGCCTCTTATGTGAATAAATACCATCTCATCTGTGTTTTCTCGCGGGCTATTTCTTCAGATGATTTTTATAGATTTAATGTCGAGAAATTGGAGGGAACAAGACTAAAATGTTTAGTAATCGAGCTGTTCGGCATTTTTTTCCCCCTTCAGTCCTCTACAGGCCCAGACAAGAGCAAGCTGGGCTTAAAAAAGGGATGCTTCCATATGGGTTGTGATTCCAACTTGCGATGTAAAGACAGAGGGTGGCTCGGTGTAAAAGAGTCAAGACTGGAGTCCATTATCGTGAATTGCAACTCGAAGAGTGAACCCAACTTTTTTTAATTTAATTAATTAATCCATCCTAAATATTAGTATCATCTATGAATTTTCACTATTCAGTGAAATTTCTTTTTAGTTCCTTAATTTTTCATATTTAGTCTCCCGTAGTTTTAAATATTTGTGTTTCAATCTTAAATTTCATTTTTCTCACTTTTAATTTCTATAAGTTAAAGAAGAAGGTAGAAAATCACTGGAAATAAGATGAGAAAAAAGTTTTACATTAATCTAATTTCACAAAAAAAAAATTGATTTTGTTGTTAATAAGTTCATTTTAGCCGGGAGAGTTCAATATAAGTGATTTTGACTTTTAATCATGCCAAGAAAAATAGATCAAGATCTAAAAAGGTTTTTATTTGAATTTGAATTTGAATTTTTAGACTAATTGGAGGTGTTTATTAGTTAAAAATAGGGTTATTGAGGTTGATATAATTTTTTTTTATGTTTTTAAATAATAACATATTAAAAATTGAGTTTTAAGGTAAAAAAACTTTGGATGAATTTTTCGGCCACTAAAGGTGATCAAAACTCGTTGCAATGAAAGACGTATTGTTTGTTCTATTTTAAAAAAAGAACTTGAGCGAATGATGTATTGTTTACTTAATTATTTTTAAAAAATTAAAGGTGAAATTGATTGAAAAATTAATTAGTTCCCTTTCACGTCTTACACACATGCTTGGTGATTGTAGCAAGTAATTAATTAGTAGGAAATATTCGAATGGAAAGCAACCAAAGATAATAATAAAGAAAGGATATCAAGTGATATCTGCTTAAAATATTTGGATAGTGATATTCTCATTCCACGACTTGTTATTTTCACTGTACTATTCTATATATATAAATAATATGACTATATTAAATATACGTCTTAATTCCTCTATAATTTTAAATTCTAAAATAACCTTTTTTGTGCTACTTTGAATGTGTTAATAAGAAGAAATGACTACAAAAATATCAAAGAACCATCTGAATTCAATAACTTAAGTTTTTAGATGAAGTTTAAGAATATGATTTATATTATTTTATAACACACATTCTCAAGTAAAAACTCTTTAGACTTGAAACTTGCACAGACTCACATTACCTTGTGCTTAATTTTTATCAAATAAATGGAAGATTGTGAGATTCGAATTCGTGACCGCTTAGTCATTAAGGCTCTGATATCATGTTAAAGAACTATCTCAACCCAATAACTTAAACTTTTAAGTGAGGTTCCATGATATAATTTATATTATTTTCTAACAAAGAAAACATAAATTTCAAGTATTTTGTTTTGTATATTTTATTTAATAATATGTTATTTTTATATGTAATTAATGACGTCTTTCTAATTCCTAATATATATCTTTAGCGAAGTCATTACATCATAAAACAATACTAAATTATTATTAATAATAATATTTTATGATCTACAGCATATGATCATTAGAACCCAAAAAAATCCAGGATCACGATTGATTCATTAAGAGATTATTCATAAGATTCACAATATCTACCAACCCAGTTTTAAGTTTGTAAGAAAAATAATTTATGTAATTACTTGTACTTTTAGAAAATAAAATCATAAAAAATTAGATATGCATTACCTTTTTTTTTTTTTAATAGAGAAGGACTATTTTAAAATTTGTTACTTCAAAAAATTTAATTAAATAAAAAAATTAATATATTAAATTCAGTTATTCCAGTCTTTGCTATAAATGATGGAGCAGGAATAACGAAAATTGCAGTGAAAATAACACCGTCCAATAATTAACCAATGGATTCATAAGTAGTCACTATAATTACGATTTATTTATTAAATAATCCCCAGATAAACACGGCAGTATCCTAATCAAACACCCCTAAATCTTGACCCCCACGAGCACAGCAACCATAAATTGAAAGTCCAAACTAGGAAAAACAACCTATGGGCAACACCTGCAGTTCATGTGAATCCACCTCAGTGGTCACAGCAAACCTGATCTATGAAGATGGCAAACTCGAAGAATTTTCATACTCAATTAGGGTTTCACAGATACTACAAAGAAACCCTGCTTGTTTTGTATGCAAAGCAGATGATATGGGCTTCGATGAATATGTTTCAGCCATCAATCAAAATGAATATCTTCAGTTAGGTCATCTTTACTTTGTGTTGCCATCAAGTTGGTTAAACAATCCTCTTAGAACTGAACAGATGGCTGCCTTGGCGGTGAAGGCAAGTTTGGCTCTAAAGATGGGTAATGGGGGTGGAGATTGTTGTTGGTGTAGGATAAAGAGGTTGGATCCTGTGATCGAGTGGACCAGCAAGAGCACTAGTGACGAGACTAGTCCGACAGTGGCGACAGGCACGCACCATGATGGTGGAGTCGTCTCTGTGAAAAGAAGAGGGAGGGCTGGTGGCGGAGAAAGGAAATCAACTACAAAACTGGGTGCTATCTTGGAGGAATAAGGTGAGGGGTGCATTTTAGTCTTGTGAAGTGTCTTGAATTAATTTGATGATTTTCTCTCCCCTTTGAAAATGGGAGCAGCAAGAATATTTGCCAGTGATTTCAATCAAGTTATCTATCCCTTTTATTATTACACACACCTCAATATTGGCAACGAGTTTTGTTGATTATGTATAGAATCAAGCCAGTCCGCCGCAGATTATAATATTTATTTTCACATAATTTTGTTTTAATTACCTGAAGTATTTTGTGCTGCTACTATATTTCGTTTAAATCGCCACGTTAATTTTCACCCCTCTTGATAACTAAATTTGATCACTAGGAAAAAAAACAGTGTTTTACGTTGTTGTTGTATACCAATTAACAAAACATATCAAGTTAATGAACGGTAGCTCAACCATGCCCCCCCCCCCCCCCATCTCTTTTTATTAACGTAGATATTGATGATTTTTAAAAAACAAATCTAAAACTTGACTAATTAAATTATACATCCCAGCATCACAACTATTCCCCTTTTCTTTTGAAAGTTCTTGATCTTCTCTTTTGTAAAAATAAAATTTGATTAATCGCTTTTTAATGTCACATGATATTTCCTGCTAATCCTGACTCTTATCTAGCTTGTTGCCTTGTTACATAAAGTAACGAGGCGCGTAATAAATTTTCTGGGGGGGTTTTATGACTTGTATTCCGTGTGAAAGTCCAGGGAATGTTGATTAATAATTAGGATTAATAAACAAGGTATCCAGGGAGGCCTGATCTGTTCCTTTCGAAACAAATTAATTCCCACCTCCTCAAACAACAAGAAAAAACGAGGCAAATGCTTGGGTGGAAAGTTCTAAGATAGCTTCGTACGTTGGAGAAATTAAGGGTGTACATTCAATGTTAATCCCCATTTGAGACAGCCAAATTAATTAAATTTTATCTGCAAAATTAAAGATCCCACAATGCACATGCCGTTGTTTTTATCCTTAGGGAATTGAATTGATAGAGGAGAAATTAAATTAGTGATTTAAAAGATCCAAGATTCTTAAGATTACAACTTATTTATGCATTTAATATAGAAAAATTACACTATCCCGTTGAAATATTATCCTATAATAGGCGCGCAAAGACTTTGAAAACAAGGAGTGACTGAGGAATCTTGGCTTCTGCCGCTCCCATGTCTGTTTCTTTCTTCTTCTTTTTTCTTTTCTGGTTTCCTTTTCTGCAGTTCATGTACCCTCTGCAAGCCACTCTCTTGTTGGCTTAGCTTTTCCTTTTCTCTCTCATTAATGAAACCAAGGATTACAATAAAAAAGAGAGGCAAAGACTTGGATACCAAGGAATTGTAAGAAAAAGCAAACAAGATGTGACGAGTGCAGAAAATGATCAAATAGACTAATACGCTGGGGAAAGTAAAATACACTACATTTGAACCTGAGATTGATCCTGCACGTTACTCATACAGTTAGCCAGAAACGAGAATCACGAGGTGTGATTTTAATATTCTACAAAGCAACACCATAACATAATAAAGTAAATAGATATTGTGCATTTATAATTAAAAAAAGAGTAAGAATTAAATAAACCTCGATGCTGGGACGACTTTGTGACTTTTAACCACTTAATAGGGCTACTTTGGTAATGGCATAAAATTTTTAATTTTTTTATTTTAAATTCATTTTTTTATATATTTTTAGATTATTTTGATATTTTGATATCAAAAATATTTTTTAAAAAAATAAAAAAATATTATTTTGATATATTTTAAATAAAAAATATTTTAAAAAACAATCATTATCACATCACAAACACCCAATTCATCTAAAGTTTCTTCCTAGACAAATAAATACAACTAACTGGGATAGAATATGTACTCTAGATACATGAAAGTTGAAACTATTGGGTTAGTTAGGGAAAACAAGGTTCTTAGTTTTTGTTATCAATTTTTATTTTTTAGTAGATTTGACTATTTCAACTAGATCTTAGGAAGATTTTAGCATATATATGTTTATAGACTAATTATACATGTTAAAATCTATATAAAAAAATCTAAACATGTCAAACAAATAGTTTAACAAAAACATTTATAACTTTAAATTTGATTATTACATTAAACTAATTAAAATTCAAGGAGGAGGTTTTAAATACTATTTTTTATGTTTTTATTTTTCTATTCTTTTAATTTTAATTATTTTTCATAGCTGTTTTTTGCTTATATATATATATATATTAGTATTTCAAGATAATTTTATAAATTATTAACTTTTCAAAATATATGAGATTTTTTTCAATAATTCAAGGATATAATCTTAGGATTTAAGAAACTCTAGTTATATCTTTTGAATGCGCTACATGAATATCACCGCCCAATTTCCCAAATAATTAACGCGGCAACAATTGTGGTCGTTGACGAGGTCTTTTCCTGGAAGAAGCGCACTTATCTTTAACTCACTTTCCTCGGTCGGTTTAGTGCTTTCTTAGATGTTAATAGACAACGCCATTGATTCCATTGGAGAGCACTGTTTTTTTAAGGTGTGTTTACAAATGTGGTGTAAATTATATTTTTTAAAATTTTAAATGTATTTTGTTTGAAATAATTTTTTTTTTATGTTTTTAAATTGTTTTGATAATAAAAATAATTTTTTTTAAAAAAATAATATTAATACATTTTTAAGTAAAAAATATTTTATACCATCATTATTATCACAATTTCAAGTCTAGAAATTTATAGGAAAGTTTTCTTTTGAAGTGTGGACACCCAAATCTTGAAATTCCATGTCAAAAGAGGAGATGGGGTTGAAAAACAATCGAAGATTACACACTACACTTAATTTCTTCTTTATGCGAATGATGCTTCCTCTAGCGAGCAGCAAGGCAAGGCATTTCCGTGTGGCTAGATGCAAAAGCATAATGAAGTGAAAGACAAAGGAATGTGGTTAGCTACTTAGCTTGATCGTGGCTATGGAGCAATCCAAATTAAGTGAGATACACGAGACTCACATCAAGTCACATCTACCTCAAAGTGCACCCGTGAACTAAATTTAGAAACAAGAAAGTGCGATGGCCCGATGGGTGCAGGAGGAAAAGCTAGGGTTAAGGATCGGCCATAGTTATGGCGACGAATCAAGTAATTACGCCCATAACAAAGAACGATTAGTCAAATCATTGACGGGTACCTCGAAGTCCTCCGTTACTTTTAGCCACCGATTAAAAAACAGGTAGACTCCTTTTTTCTGTACTGCCTACCTTGATGTTTAATAAAGGGTTGTTTGTTTTTTAGGTAATTTTTGGAGGTTTAAAAAAAAATATGATTAATTGTAGTTAGTTGAATTTAAATAAATATTTGATAAAAATTATAGTTAAAATTTATAAATAATAAAAAATATATATAAGATGTTTGGTAGTTACGTGGTTGTAGTTACTTTTCAAAATATTTTTTAATTAAAAATGTATTAAAATAATATATTTTTTTAAAAAATTATTTTTAATATTAGTGTATCAAAATAATTTAAAAACACCAAAAAAATATTAATTTTAAGCAAAACAATAAAAAATAATAATTTATTTAAAAGCGTTTTTAAAATACAAAAACAAACATGATTTTCCAAAACTCAATTATAAAAGTATGTAAAAACTGTATTTAAATTTTAAATTTTTATTAAGCCTCACAATATAAAATATAGTTTGATGTGTGACCACCTTACCCTATTTTTTTGTACTGCAAACACAAAAACTAAAAATAAACAAAGCGTACCCTAACTGGCTATGTTGATAGGAGGTAGAGAATAGAAAACAACATTCTTAGACATGGCTAAACTATTACACTTGAATCATACTTGTTATATATTAACTACAGGGAAAAGACTTATATACATTAGATGAAGACTCACTCCTTGGCCTCATGTCCTCCAACGATTGGTTTTATTGTTGCCATTCACAATTCATAAAAAACCCAAAACATTGACATTATTTATTGTACCTTTGTATCTTTGTCTTCAAATAGTTTAAAATCATAGGTGTTAAAAAAACATATTGATGATTCTACTCGTTCTCATGTATGGATACACCCACATAAATTCAAAGATATATAAAAAGTCTTGAACCTAATAACATAAGGTATAGCATGCTTAAAAATTAAAGTTTTCTTGTTGGATTAGTCAAGATACATACAAACTAATTCGAATACCCATGTTAATAATAATAATAAAAAATTTCAAGTCCTAAGATTAAAAACCTAGTATTTTATTAAAAAATTTAATAATAGTAGTAATAATAATAATCTTTTTCTCAAAATAAAGTAAATATTCATATTTATATTAGTCTTAAAATCTTTTATGAAAAATGATTCCTAATTAAAAATAAATCCTTGATTCCTAATTAAAACTTACTTAATTAATAGAATATATCTAACATTAGGATTCATAAATAATAAAGCACTAAATAAATTAAAATTTATAATCTAAATAGAAAAAAAAAATCCAAATACAATAAGGCAATCTCACACAGTAACTTTCAAGTTTTATTTAAATGTCTTCTTGATCTTCGATCATCATGAAATTTTAATATAATAAGAAACATGTCATTTATAATCTTTTATCAAGATTTTAGTTCGATCTAATGGTTATATTAAAATTTTGTTATACATAATTGGCACATTCTATCACAATTACTCCTAAGAAAAATACAAACTGTCTTCTACTAATAAATATACTAATTGTAAGCATTAGCAAGCATTCACGATTAATTATTTCAAATAATATTTTTTAGATTAATATTTTTAGACTAGTTTGTGTACATGCATCTTAATTAATTTTATAAATTTTAAAATTAATAATTATATAAATTTCTAATAATTTTAAAAAAACTCAAACTCATAATTATTATAAATCAAACTAAAAACTTGATAAATTTAACTATTATAGTGCGGACGGTAATTGAGGAAACTATCTCATCCGTCAGTCACTAGCAAGCGCTTAAAATGTACTGTATAAAAAGGCACAGATAGAGTGCAGACAAACGGAGAATGGTCCAGCATGTATGTTAAAGAATGAAAGTGACATTTATATATAGATGTGAAATTAATGGACATTTTGCCTTAGATGGCTAATAATTGAGACAGAAAACGCCAAGGCTATGGTCCCAATAACAGTAAAGAAATGTGAAAAGGATGACAAGTCAGTCAAAGCACCACAGAGTCTAGAGATAAGAAATTGCTCTTTCAACCATCTAGGTGGTGGCCCAGCGGTAAAAGCTTGGGACCAAGAGGTTTGCTCCCTCTGTGGTCTCAGGTTCAATCCCTAGGTTGCTCATATGATGGCCACTGGAGGCTTACATGGTCGTTAACTTCAGGGCCCGTGGGATTAGTCGAGGTGCGCGCAAGCTGGCCCGGACACCCACGTTAATCAAAAAAAAAAAAAAAAAAAAAAAAAAAAAAGAAATTGCTCTTTCTAGTTCCTATAAATTAGCGTTCCTTTCCCACTTGACCTCGAGGCTTCCTAGAAGGAAACCTTCCATACCCTTATGATCATCTCGGCCGAGTAACCGCGTTGAGAGTAATGTGAACTGCCACTGTGAAAGCTCGATTGAAGGTCCATGAACGAATCATATTAATCTCTTAGATGTTGGCTCTGATGATGAAGGGATATATTCTCTTTTAGAGTGATTATTATTTTTGGCTCAATTTAATTTTTAAATATAAAAATAATTAAATTAAAATTTTATAAAATATAAAAAATAAAATCAAAACTGAATCAAAATTAGTTCTAACTGATTAGTTTCGGTTTGGTTAATTATTTTATGTTAAAAACCAAAATCTAACCTATTATTTTTTGTCCGGTTCGGTTCTATTATTTTATATTAAAAACTAAAAATTATATTGTTTTTTTGAGTTTCTTTGGACTTTCTAATAGATTTTATGATGAGTTTGGTTTCGGTTCGGTTATTTTATATTTTTTAACTAAATCAGTTCGATTTGATTGAGGTTTTTTGGTTTCAGACTTGTAAAACCAAAATCAAATCAAATCAAACCAAATTAAATATTTTTTTAAATATTTTAATCAATTTAATTGATTTTTTTATGGTTCAGTTTTTATGATTATTTTTTTATATTTTCTCAATTTAATCAAAATTTTTTATTTTTTTACTTCTGATTCTCGGTATTATCATTGTACTATCTTGCAATATCAAGAATGAATTATACACAATATTTTAAATAAATTATCCTTTGGTAGATACTAGCTTTTAGCCCTTCGCTTTGCAGCGGGCAATATTAATATGTTAACGGTTATAAGTTGTTTTGTTCATCATATTTACACTAATTTGCAATATTTTAATAAGAAAAATAAAAGTAGCATAGAAAGTATTCCTAATACTTCAAGATCCTAACGATGAAAAATTACAAGAACTGGGTGGAAAAGTTATATATATGTGTGTGTGTGTGTGTAACTTTTCCACCAAGTTGATCTTGCATATATTTATAACTCTGCATTCGTGGGTAGATCTCTTCTTAGCAGCCACACAACGCCGTGTCCTAATTGTTGCTTATGCTAATTAACCATATCGAAATATAGTGGCACAAATTTTATTCATTACTAGCTATTTCACCGCTGTTTTGTAACGAGTCAGATTTTGTTTTCTTTAATAAATATATAGGTTTTTTTTTTCAACATCTTTTTTATATAAAAAATCAAAAGAAAAAAGAAAAAAAACTTATATAAATATCTAATAAAATCAATTAATTGAGAACTATAGGTGTTAATAAATAAATAAAAATAAAAATAAATAAATAAAAATAATAAATAAATAAAAATTAAGAGCCAAATATTAACTAAGATGTTCGTCATTGCAACTCAGATTTTTGACACAGTTGTGTTTAACAACTTTGCTCGCAAAAAAATATTTTTTATTTAATTAAATAATAATAAAAATAGACACATGTAACATTGATTAAATAAAACAAAATACAAAAAAAGCATTAGACAAGGTTACATATATTAAAAATATTATTCAAAAATAAATATTTTTAATTTTTTAAAATAAATTTCATTTATACAAAACATAAAAAAGATTATAGATGAATTTAAACAATTTTTTAAAGGATTAAATACATATAAAATAACAAAAAATAACTGCTATTCAAAAGATTCTAGATAAACAAAATAAAACAAAGAATGAGTATTAATTTACATATAAATTTAAAAATTATTTAAAAATATATATATATATATATATATATATATATATATATAAAGAATTAATTAAAAAAGCATTTTTTTAGAAAAGAAAAAAAAACCAAGTCTATTGGGCTTGGCAAGTTAGGCTAGCATGCTTACCCTATCTAGTAAAGGCCCGTGTGTAGGCCTGCACTTGTAGGTCCACGTGCTTGGGCCCTTAATTTTTTTATAGGATAGATGACATGTTGTTTGACCTAATTTTTTTTTTAAAAAAAATAGACGACTTGTCATTGGATATTGCCTGGTTTCTAGCCACTACGGTGGCTAAAAAAATAGAGCAAAATTTTTTCAATCTAAAAAATAAATTTTCAACCTATTTTTTTTACCCAAAATACCTAGAAAACATCCTGGACAACTTGATAAACTCATTCATGCCCTAAAAAAACCATCACAAAACCTAAAATCAACTCAAAATAAAAAATCTTACCAAGTTTAGATTTGTTTTTCTAGGCAATTTCAAGGAAAAAACACCTAATATGAACTTCAATCATCAAATGAAACAATTTAACATCAATTTCAATTGTTTTTGTAGTTCGAATCTATGCTAACAAGAATTTTCTCTCTCTAGTATTGGATTTCAGTGAGTTTATCTCACCTCTCTCAAATCAAGGGCCCATAAATAATAAAAATAAAGTTTGGGATTAAAATTGATTTTGCCCTTAGATTTTGAAAATTGAAGGGATCCAATATTTATAATTTAAAAAATATGAGGACTATAATAAACATTTCACCTAAACCATTTTAAAATCACTCATTCATTTCATGTTTTTTATACTCTATTTCTTTGTCTTTTAATCTCACATTTCCTCAAGAAATTAGTTTACAATTTAATCCAATAAGGAACAAATTAAAAAAAAAAAAAATTGTGAACAAATTGTTTATAGTTCCATGTGAGAGTTTTGCACAGTAAATTTTCCACGCGTTAAAGATTTTTTTTAATTATTATGGATGTTTAAGCTAATTTGTGTGTATATTAATTAATCTTACGGCTCCTAAAATTAAAAATTATATAAATTTTTAATAATTTTAAAAAAATTTCAATTTATAATTATTAAAAAATAAATCCAAATCCTATAATTGAGAATTCGAACGCGTTAAAAATTTTTAGTGAATACTTTTCCAGTGTAAATCACTTTTCTTTGGGGTCAATATTCTTGACCGTATAATATTCTCGCCCGTTCCTTTTCTCGCCCTGTATAAATCACCAGTTGATTCCTTCCATGGACAACCCAATTCATCATTCTAATCTCTCTTCAGTTCAAAAAAAAAAAAATCTCTCTCTCTCTCTCTCTCTCTCTCTAGAAATGGGCAATTGTGCATCACCTCAATACACAAAAAAGGTTGGTGGTGGTGGTCCAAACTGGACATCCACAGCCAAAATCATTCACGTAGATGGAAGGCTACAAGAATTCAGGCAACCAATCAAAGCCAGCCATATACTCTCCCTGAACCCCAAAAGCTTTCTCTGCTGTTCAGAATCCATGTACATTGATTGTCACCTACCTCAGGTGCCAGATGACGAGGAACTACAATTGGGTCAGCTTTATTTCCTCGTGCCACTATCCAAGTCAAATGCCCCGTTATCCTTACAAGAATTAGGTGCACTTGCTAGCAAAGCTATTGCTTCTCTTGCTCAGTCGGACAACATGGGTTTTACGCCGAACAAAACATTGCCGTGCTCGGATAGAAGTGACCCAAGAATCCTGGCCACTGATGAATGGTGTTGTAAGATTCCGGTTGGATTGACCCAATCCGCGAATTGGTTACCAAAATCACAGAATTAATGAAAATGAACTTTTTTTTTTTCTTTCATCGATTCTAGAGTGTAGAAAAGAGTGATTAATGGCGTACGATAGGGTTTCCTCCACCTTCTATAGCTGGATTGTAATGCTAGATCAGCCCTACTTTAGATGCATCTAAAGCAATGGAATAGTTGTTGCAGCTTTGGAGGGATAAATTACCGCAGGAGCCTTGTCTTTTGCCCTTCTTGCGCTTTATTTATAAGATTGTATATGCTTTTTAATACAAAGATCTAATGCTTTTGCTTTCCAGATTAATTCATGGGATTTGTGGAGGTAGGGGCGGAGCAAGGAAAAAAAAATTAAGGGGAGCTAAATTATAATTTAGAGGGCCAAGAAAAAAATTCAATTACTTTTATTAAATTTATAAATATTTATAAAAGGAGAGGCATTTCCTTGCAAGGACCGGTACCCCTGCCAACCCCCTTCCTCCGCCACTATATGGAGGTGATGTTTATATTAATTTTGAGGCCCATCAATTGAGCTATCTCCTGTCATCTTCAGCCGAACTTTCGTTTCTGTTACAATTTTGTATTTGAGAATATAATAGTGATAGTTTTTTAAAATATTTTTTAATAAAAAGTATATTTAAATAATTTTTGATATTATTACATTAAAACGATATAAAAATATCAAAAATAATTAATTTGAAGTAAAAAATAAAATTATTTTTAAACACTTTTAAAAAGCAAAATAGTCTAAGAAAAAAGAAGCAGACCTTTTGTACTTTAATTCATTACCAAACATTATAAATCATTGTCATGGAGGATAATGTTTAAAAATAGTGATAACAACTCGTGTAGAAAGATTATTAGGTGCCTCCTAGAAGCTGCCAAGAAATAGCATGGCACTGCTTCTTTGAATCTAAAACTTCGTAATAAGCGGACATAATCTCTTAATAAGTAAAAATGGATTGTTTTAAGAGCCATGTAGATGAGCAACTTATAAATAATTAAGTCCAATAATTAGCTGATTTAACACTGAAACAGATTAACAAAATATATATATAACATTCTTTTTATATAATTCATGTAGAGTACTTGAGCTCTAGAAATTAACGACGAAAGATACTGAGATAAAATTGAAGTACAATGAAATTACTAAAAACCATTGGAAATCTTGGAGGCCAGAATATTGATCAAGGAACAAAAAAAAAATGAAGCTAAGCTTTATTAAAATAATATTTTTTAAGTTAAGGATTGGATTGACTAGATTTAACAAATAATTTGGGTCCACTCTTGATTTTTTGTTTTGAAATATCTTTGTAAAAATTATCACATCGAAGAGAAAGATCAGAGGAAATTTTGGCATTAGCTAGCAACTTGCAGGTTATTAAACCTCCATAGTAATTTGGATTTAGAAGCAGACGAAAACATGATTTTCTTATAATAAGCTTTTAGCTGTTTTTTTTTTTTTATTATTCAAGATATTATATCTGCTTTTTTTATAGGAAGTTTTTTTTTTATCAAACACTTGTAGGGAATTCCAATCGATAATATTCTGATAATTACTCATTAAAGACTTAGCATACTGGAACACAATATTTAACGTAGTTCGGCAAATTACCTGTATTCACGTAGAGTTTCATTTTATTAAAAATAAAAAAAGGATACAATATAATTCATGAAAGAGAATAAGGATCACATCCATTCTATTTAACAACTACCTCTCATTGCTACACTTTAAATTGCGGTCATTGCAGCCCTTCTCTCCTTTTCTTTTCTCTCTCTCACACCCACACACTTTGCCCTTTAACGCTTTGCCTTTTAAATAATATCTTTATTTATAGACAATAATTACAAAACCAATTCATAAAACATAGCACCATGCCACAACATGTCCTTCTACTTTGTACCAAGTGGGTGATGAATTTGCTACAGTAATTGCAATTTTCTAACAACATTTATATTTTTTAAAATTATATTAAAATTTGTTTAAATTACAATCACAATGAGGTAAAAAAAAAAAAAAAAGAGTCTTATGTGACAGAAATTGGGTTTCACTTTTTTATTTTTGAGGAGGCGTTTTATATTTTTTTAAAAATCACAACATCTGTATAATTGGATTGATATATAGCTTCATGGATTCTAAATACGATTATGAAAATATGATAAGTTTTATTCAAACATACCCGCTGCCAAGCACGGGCAAAAATCTAGTAAATACATGATGAGAAAACATTCCCAGACACCCGGATTAGTAAACAAAGATTAGCATAACACTCATGCTTAATTGCAAAGTTTAATTCATTGAAGAAACCTAGGAAGGGGGCTTCATTTCTGTCTTGATAGCAGCAACTAGCTGATCATAAGCATCTCCCCATGCTTTCTTCATTTCTGGCGACCACATTTCAGGTACAGCTTCCTTAATTGTCTCCAATAAGGCAAACTTTGTTACCTGTGCAAGCATTTACATAGGCAAAGTTGAATAAAACAGGGTTTACGCACTCTAGTTTAGTTCTTAAAGTGGGCAGATTTGTTCCCATAACAAAAATAAAGTGTTTTTTGTTTTATTTCATAGCTCTAGATCAATGAATTATATTGCTAATTAGTTTTAATTTGAGCACTGGTTGATTGTTAACAGCTATACCTCATAATGTTCATCAACTACACCATTTTTGAAGTGGACAGCTCCTAATTTTTTCAAGCTGGACTCTCTTACTGTTACTTTCCCAGCTTTCCTTAGCTGCACAGCAGATTCACAAGTCTGCAACATCACACGGTACAAGATATTTTAGTGTAAGATTTTGGAGGCAATGAACCCATGGAACTTGGTGATGGACAAAGTATCAACATAATATAAAAGGTGGGTTACTACCATGATAAAGACAGACATGGCATGGGGCTTGAGTTTTGGATTCTGCTCGAGCGGAACGCTTGAGTCTCTCAAGAATGGGAACAATTTCTGTGCTGATGGAGCAATTTCAAATATCCTGCAAACATCAATTAATGCAACAACTTGTACTATAAAATATGGAAAATGCAGTGTTGAACCTGAACTTGCTGGTGCATATGAGGATATTAAAAGGACAAGACTGGCTTACTTCAAGAAGAATTTAAGACCCAATTCTGAAGCATTCTTCTTCATTGCACTCCATGACTTCACAACAAGAGCTTCTTGTTCTTCTGTGAAACCCTTGAACTCCGAGGTACTCATAGTGGCCCGGTGTTTTAGAATTTGACAAGTTGGTGATTTTATAAAAATGGGATTGGTGTTCTGAGCCCATCTCGGATAACTTTCATTTATATAGCCAAATTCAGAGAATATGAGATTAACTCTTCGTGGCTTTGAAAAGCCATTTTGTTGGGAATATAATAATAATTTACAAAAGTTGTCACTTGCCAGCAACCAAATGTCCGAAAACCAGGGGCCAGGTTGTTTGTGGCGTCAAGAACGTGGTTTTAATTATTCAATTTGGATTGGCATTGTAATGGGATTTGACCAATGGCTAGTATATCTTCGACAGGCTACAACTATTCAATTTGAAATTTTCTTCAATTGTTAATGGAGATCCTAGAAGTAAATTCTCCACAGACACTCGTTCAACAGCTTTCCCACTTGATTTTTCAGTTTTTTCCCCTCTTTTTTCTTCAGTTTTGAAGGCTGATTTTAATAAACAGGGTTATGATTCTATGTAAATACAGTGCACAAAACTACTGAACCTGGTTCTTCAGTATTTGCTACCCTCATAGATTTGTGAAGGGTGTTGATGGTGAAAGTTGACTTTCAAATTATAATAATTTTTATATCAATCTCTCTTTAGGATTTGAACCATCTGTAAATTCCGTTCAAATTTGGGGAGTAATATTGATGTGAAATCCAATGGTTGCATTTTCTCACACTTTCTTTTTTGGATTTTGGTTACAAGGTAGAGGGGACATGGATGCCGGACGGTTGAGCTACATGCTCATTGGCAACATTTTCAAATACTGTAACAGTGTAGTCCGCATTACTTCTATGACAGTGTCATCAGCAACTATGGCATTTGGAAGAAGAACAAGCTACAACGGGGTTTGAGACAGGAAAAACATCACGATAAAATGACCTATTCTGATAGCTTCTTCGTTCATCATGTTATTCAAAGAAAACAGTACAGCAGAATTAGATATGCAGAGTGAAAAATGACCTCTTCTGATAGCTAAAACATTAACAGAAAAGAATGACCAATTCTGAAACATTCCTGGTTCACCGTTTTATTCATCAACTAATACAGGATGATCAAAGAACCCTACTTGAACATTTTTATTTCAAGCTTAATTCATCAGGTATAATGTCTCCCTCCCAAGGTCTTGCTTAAGGAGTCTGTGAAGGGGGCTTCATTTCATTTTTTATACCAGCAACCAGCAGGTCATAAGCTTCTCCCCATGAATTCTATGGATAATTAGTTAAACAAATCATGTTCTGCTGCTTAAGTAAAAAAGATGTTACTGAATTTATAAGGGTTGGTTAATGAATAGATTGATAACTTAATTTAAACATAAGAGTTAATTAGTAATTGCATTGTTACTCAAAATGTTCATCGACAACCCCGTATTTCAAATGAGTAGCTCCTAAATCTTTCAGACTGGACTCTTTGACAGTGACTTTGCCAGCCTTCCTGAGTTGCACTGCTGATTCACAGGTCTGCAAGGGGCATGCTTAAATCTTAGTTATTCTAACACTTGCAATAAAAAAATCCATCCATTCGCTATTTCAAAGATAGCTCGAGAAGAAATAAGCACTTAAATGCAGCTTGTTTCCTATTTCATACTGCATTTGACTTAGCCTTGGGATTCTCCTTTCATGAATAGTGACTTGTCTACAAGATCAAACTGCCATTGTTCAAGTCCCAGACCCAATACGGAATTTCTTTATTCCTTCTAGCATTTAGGTCTTCTAATTTATGTTCCAAGGAATTATCTAAAGACATTGTTAACAAGCAGGATAGCACATGGTTTAAGTCAGAGTACTTAAACAGGACACAGTAAGAGAATGATCACACTTGCACAAGACATGGTTTATATCCGCGATTGATTGCTTTCAAGTTATTTCTAGCAATGTTCATTCTGTTTTGAAATAATTTTTGAGAAGTTAGCACTCTTTCTTTAGGCAGGTTTGAGAAAATGAAAAACCCAACTCACATAATTGTCATGCCTCAATAGCCTGCCTAGTTCTCTTTGTCAGAATCTTCATCATCCAAGTTATCTATATGAGTTATTTCAAACTATCTATCCAGATCCTAATCAAGCCAGGTGTTGTGTTTCTCTACCTTCAACTTTAGCTTAATCCAACGGAAATTTTATTTTAACTTTTTTTCCTTTTGTGATATATCCCATAGTCTGTTAAGACATCAAATCTGAGCTCTTCACAAGCTGTGGTTCCTTTAAAAACCTAGCAGTGCCTTTTTTGCTTACCCGACTTCTATATTTCTAGTAAGTATATAGTACGGAAGTAATTGAAATAGTTATGTAGATAGGAGAAACAAATAGACTGACCATAACAAAGACAGTCACGGCATGAGGTTTAAGCTTTGGATTCTGCTCCAGAGGAACTTCTGAATCTTTCAAAAATGAGAACAGCTTCTTTGCAGTGGTGCAATCTCAAAGATTCTGCAAATAAAAACTATCACGTTCAATGTATACTCAAGATTAAATCCCAAACCCACTTGGTATTAAAGTAAGTTAGCAGAAGAACTTCAGGCCCAATTCTCCAGCATTCTTCTTCATGGAATTCCATGATTTGACCATCAGAGCTTCTTGCTCTTCACTAGATGCACTAACTTCTAATCTTACACTCCTTTCCAAATCTTTGTATATAGCCAGATCATACAATGAATACCAAAAACCAAGAAAATATAACAAGGGAAAAGGAAAAAAGAAAAAGGAAGCTACTTCTGGAATATTTTGGAGTCTGCATACAAGCCCATGTACTGCTGCCTCTCTCCTGACCCATGATAACTCCCATGGATTGCTGATGCAAGAATCTTGGACCAGATTTTTGTATTACATAATGCTTAAGAGACATCTCTTATGTCACATTTCTTGATGCCTGTATCTGTAAGTTATAGTTTCAGTTTTTCCCAAAATAAATTAGGTAAAGAAGTCAAAAGAGAGAGAGAGATGGAAAGCAAAAGATACTAACCATTAGAGAGGATCGTAGTAGCCCTTGTAGTAGGAGTGCTGATAGTGAGACTCATCATCTGGTGAACACTTGGTAACAGAGACAAAGAAGAACTTGGGAGGAAATGATAAAAAGCTGAAATCGGTTAGCTTTGGAGCACTCATATAGATCAATAGAAAGCAGCTTCATCAGTTAGGTTCTGTTATTAAAAAAAAAAAAAACCCTGGCTTTGGCTGAAACCAAAGAATTTTAAATATTAACCTTTCAGGTTGTGGTGGAGCCAAGATTATTTTTCTAATCTGGTGGCGTCATTCTAGTACAGTGCATGACCTGGGACAGTGTATTTCTTGAAAGATGGCGTCCACGATTTGGACTTGTGACTGCAGAAGCGACTCTTACATAGTTACATGCTTTATTTTGGACATGTCCCATGCCGGCACAGGAATCTGGATTCAGAGAAAAGGCCTGGACGTGTATAATATGGGGGTTAAAATTTGTTGCATCTGCAACTGCTCAACAAGAGCTTCAACCCCTCAGGAAGATGGTTGAAAAAGTTTGGGCTGACATTAATCTTAGTATCTCACCAGATGCGCAGAACCAATTCAAGTCTGGCCCCTGTGAAAGGCCTTCAAAGAGAAACCATAGTTAATACAGTGGCCAAAACTTTCCGCTGTTCACGTTTCCAGGGCTCAGTCGAAGAGACACTGGCATTCAAATAGAAACCATAATCGATACACTGTCAACTGACGCCAGAAAGCCCTCCTGATAATCACAATTAATTTCAACACGAAGAAAAAGCCAATGACTGCAACGAATGGAGTTTTTGTATAATTTGTGAAGCAACCAATTTTATTTAGGATCTAACGTGGCTTCTCAGATTTGGAAAACATGATTTCCAATTATCAAGTGCATTAAAGATCATGCATATGCACCACTTGCGAGTATCGTGAATACTACAGGTCATTGAAGCAAACTCTTCATTCACTATAATGAAGAATGGAAGTGTAAAAAAGATAGACAATAAATCTACCAAAACTTTCAAAAAGAGAGAGTCAAGATAAGACACCAATTATGAAACTATCCACTCCCATAATTTATATCAGGCTTCCCAACCACTGAATTAAAAGGAACTGCCACCCTTTCTTTCACGACGCAGCGAACTTCCCCATCTTCCCGTACCAGGATTCTCCCAGGTGGGCATTGAACACTTTGTTTCCTCTCATCAGCTGCTGGTTGCCGACACAGGCCCAAAACCTTGAGAGGAACATTTTTCTTTCCAATGCCAGGTCCAAAACCAGCCAAGCTTAACACTGATATTACACCAACGAGGGTAATCACAGTCTTGGTTGCTGCACTGATGATGTGTCCCAACCCTTTTCTTGAATTGGATGCAGTTTGCACCTGATTGCTTTCTGACTCGTCCTGATACCTCTTTGCTTCACCAGTTATTATCCCATTGGACTTGTGTGTGGAATGAAAGTGGGAAAGATGGCGATTGTTTAAAATCAAGGACTGTGGAAGGCGGCTAGGATATGGAGGAAGCAAGAGATCATTGTTATGCTCCACAGTTTCCCCAGCAAATGCAGAGGCTTCCTTTATTACTTCCAAGTCTTCCCCTTTGTACTCCTTAAGCTTATCCAATAATATCTTGCGGCTATGTTCAATCTCACCAAGGGCAACTTCTTTTTCATAACGTTGCTGCTGCTGCAAAGCCTGGCCACCAGAGGGAAACAATTAAAGAGCTCCTAACCATTATGTATTGCATCTCAAAGAAGTTTGTCTCTATACATGTCCTTTCATTGGATAAAGAAAGGTATTAACTATTGATTTTGGATAATTCCCATATGCATAAATCACACAAATAAACTTTGGACTGAAAAAGTTTACTACCTCATTCTCTCCATTGTCAAACACAAGTTATTTATACTACCAATATTCTCCATGCCACCACAATATCTCCACCCGCACTAGCACACAAGTGCATGCACACATGACGAAGGAAATTACATTAAAGAAACAAAAAGAAGAGAATGTATGTAAGCTGAAAAGTTAAAGAGTGCAAAAAATGATTGGAATATCCCACTTCAAAGCAAGATGAAGAGAACATTCATAGGATGTCAAGTGAGACCGGTTCATGAAAAAAAAGATTTTCTTAGGCTTACAGAACAGAAATGAAAAAAACTGATTTATCAGATCATACAAGTATTCTACAACATCATTGTTCGTGTGAGCCTGAACCCCCTTCAAAATTTTATAACCTGTCCTTTTATTAGTTCGTAACATGCGCAGCAAAAACCCTGTGAAGATAGAGCACATTCTAGTGAAGGACTAACACCCACACATAATTCACACCCCTGTCCATGTTTACGAGTCACTACATCAAATTAGACGCAAGGCATCCATGACTGAGTAGATTTGAAATCGAATACTCATCAAGACCTGGCAGAAATTATTCAAGTAGTAACTAAAGTTTTCTTTACTGCCAACAAAATCAGTTTTAAAACAAATCCATCTCCTTGTCATTGGTAAGGAAATCCACTACAAACATACAGGAACAATGAAATCATTGTGGTTAGTGTGTGATATGTCACAGTCTGTGTCATTGGCAAGGAAATCCACCACAAACATACAGGAACAATGAAATCATTGTGGTTAGTGTATGATATTTCAGAGCTGTAGCAACTTGTAAACACTAGTAAGAATTCAGTAAGTAATCTTTAGCATTTTACAATCTTGAATAGTAGGTACTGGTCAAATGATTTACATCAGGAATATAGTAAAGACAAACTCAACTACTTTCAACATAGTTTCAAGAGAACTAGGGCATTCAAACAATTAGTTACATGGCATGGAATAGCTGTTTTCAGTCTCAGTAAATCATAATTTGTGTGATAAAGTTAGAAAAAAATGAAAATGTTGACATCAATCCAAGATGATAAAAATAATTCTATCTCTGCTTTCATGTGCACAAAATTTCCCAGCTTCCAATTGATGAGTAGCAATCACATGATAAGTTCGTTACAGCAATTTTGCAAGAAAAGCTGATTCCGAAGCCAAAAGTTATGAAAAATACAATAAATCAACCCAAACCTTAGAAACCAATCCTCTCACTCACTCCTATTCATGCTCAAGCTTTTGCCTTTGGGCACAAAACATAAACTTCAAAACATGGTCTCCACAATGAGCCTAAAACCCATTTATACGTCTCATCCATTATTCATCAAAAACAAACAAATGGGTATTGTATATTCTTCTTAAAAACACTCTTATTGTCAACAAAGTTGTTGTTTTGGCGTAAAAAGCCAAAACCCTAACTTTAACAAGAACAGAGAAATTGGAATCATAGAAAATGAAAAGAAACCTGCAAGTTAGAGAGCTGGCTCTCAAGGGACTCAAGAGCATCACGGATATGCAAAAGCCTCACAGTCTCATCATCATCTCCTTCCTCTGCTTCACTCAATAAAACCCCATCAAGAAACTCCGAATTCTTAGGACTCTTTCTCTTCTCTCCTTTCTCTTCAAGACCGTCACTCTCTTGCTTCTCTTCTTCAAAAGATTGATTCTTTATGTTGTTGGTGGTTGCTTTATGGATGCAATTACTGATTTTTAATCTCAAGTCTGTAGCTTTAGCCAACACTGCTTCAATTCCCTCATCTTCCATTTTTGTTTTTCTCTACGCGGGTTTTGTTGGCACTGAAAAGAGTAAAGAACCTCGGGGTTTGTAGGTGATATTTTATTTTTCAAGGGTTTTGTTATATGTGGCAGAAGCGCCAAAAAGGGGTGCTGGGTTTGGGCCATTCTGCGTTGCGCAAGTGATCCTGGTGCTTTCTGAATAGATAGATCTCTGTTTCCCTTTCTTTTCTTTTGCTTTCCACCGGTGCAAGACAAGACCTAAGTAAACAAATTTCATGTTATGAAAATCTTTATATATATATATATATATATATATATATATATATATATATATATATATAATTTTATTCAGAAACAATTTTTATATATGGTTCATTCAGCTTATATTTTACATTCATAAATTAACACTTCAATTTGTATAAGAATTTAACGTGAAGAATTTGTTTTCTCAAAATCCATATATATATATATATATATGACCATGCATTTCATTCACGAAAAAAAAAATCTTCGACTTTATAATAGTAATAAAAAGTCTTAGAAAGTTTTTAACATGATTTGTGAGATTCAAATCTTACCATAGATCTATGTATTGACTTTTCTTTTAACTAGCTATTTTTGCCCAACTCCCCCGTATGAAAATTGAGTTTTCTTAGGTTTTAAATAAATTATTTATATATAAATTGGTATATTTATATAAAAAATTATAATAAATTTTTTTATAAAACGAATCTATTTTTTGCCATCTCTTCCTTATGAAAACTAAGTTTTTTTGTTCAGGTTTTAAATAAATTGTTTACATTTAAATCGATATATTTATTAAAAAAAAATAACAAATTTTTATTTGGAGAGGAAAGGAAAGGATATGTAGAGAGCATTTAGCATCAAAGAAAAGGGAGCAAGAAAAGATGCTTTGTGTGGCTGAGGGAAAAGGTGTCACTGCCATGGACGTGTGGTGCACCGTGCACATGTGACACGGGAGCAAGGTTTTTGTGCCCTTTTTGTTTTTTCAATTTATTTAACTCGCAAAAAAAATAAAATAAAATCTTATAGTTCTGTTTGCATCATGTTTGATTCTATTGATATCCTAGGGCAAGTACTGGAAGCAGTGCATTCGTCGTTTTGAGCATGAATTTGGAAAATGCCACCCACCCATATTTTCTCACTTTCGAAACCTTTCCTTCATATTTCTCTCTCAGATTAGGCTAGCAAGAAAGGTCAGATTGTGTTTAATTCTTCTCCCCTCTTTTTGTTTCTTTTCCACTTGGTCAAAAAGAGGAGAGACACTGGTTGCTGGGTTTCTGCCACCGTTTGAAGCAGAGATTGATCCACTATCGAAAATAAAATTTTAAAACATATAATAAAAATATTATTTTAAATCATTTTCAAATATAAAAATATTAAACAAAGTAGTAACAACCAATTCTATCAACTTTTGCTTCTCTTGCATCATCATGGATTTTGTAGACAAGAGAAGTGGAATGACAGCCAAATCACAACAATGCTGATCTAAGAAGATTGCTGATCATATAAGCTCAAGCAGTTGGAGTATTTTCTGATCATAAAGCCATTTGATCACCATTCTTCTAAGATAGACACTTCAATATGGTGTCTAAATCAACTTGGTACTGCCTAGTTGACCATGAATTTCAGTTATGATTCTTCTGTCGTTTCCACATTATATTGCAGACACAAGTTGAAAAATAAAACTGCTGCTTAGCTCCAGCACATGTAATCCCACCCATGCTAATGGAAATGAGGTCGCTAGGCTAATTCCTTGGAAAGCAGATAGCGAAACGCGAAGTTGTGAGGAATCCACTCGATGTTCTTGCCAAATTTTCTGTACCGACACTCCTGAATTCTTTTCCGCAAACAATTAGGCAGTAAATGCTCTATCATTTCCATCAAACCGGCAGGGCAAAGTTCCAAATCCTTGGCAAAAGACTCCACAATCTTTGGTATATGGAGTTTCTTTTCTTTATGTACAATGAAAGTTGATTGGATGTATTCTTCCTTTGCAGCTTCCAGATCCTCAAAAACTCGCTTAGGAGTATATACTCGAACCTGAACAATCGCACTTCATTGCATCAATGAGGAGCATAAGCAGGCATACAAATCATGAATAATGGAACATACCGCAGGATCAGAATAGCTTCCTGCACAAAGTGCAAAATATAAGCGAGGTTCAGGATGATCAATAGAATATCCTTTCCTTCCATCTCCAGCCTTGAATTTTGTCTTAGAAGAAAATAGCTGCCACAGCCACTGCATCCAGATATATGCCATCATTATTAGGAAACCTTTGTTAAAACTGAAACTAAACCATACTATAGCAGGCAATGTTGTTAAATAGAAGTCTCAGAGAAGCATATTTACCTGTCCTGGACGGAGAAGCCGACATCCCAGAATAGAACTCTGTATCATGTCTACATTAACTGTATGACCCCCAACATTGTATGCTGCCTGAAACATACAACAGCTTTTAAATGGTGTTATACATGCTTTCTTCTTGAAGATGAGCACTGAAGTTATTCTCACCTTGAGTATTAAGGACATCCTTTTCATATTATTTTGTGGAATTCCATATACTAAATATGCCTGTTGGGAAACATAATGCAATGGAATGCATTAGTTCAGAGACTAGAAGTAAAACTGCAAAAAGGAACAAAACAAAGTAGAATCTTGAGGATATATAATGAGCTTTAGAACCTCACATGCATCACAAGTGCATTGTGCACATTGATCCAAAACGCTAGTTTTTCCTCGTGTTTCATCTTCCTGGGATTAATCCCTTCTAGCTGAGAGACAAGTGACCTGAAACAGCATTAACCAATAGTAGTATTAGACCATATGGTGCAAAGTGCATTTTTGTCAGCTATGGTCACTGAACTCACCTAAAATCTTGCAGCTTATGTTGAATATCTCTCAGCTTGTGACTATCTCTACAAATGCGTTGGACCATGGCCATTGAGCAGTATGGTCCACTGAATTCCTTGGAGGCTCCAATGTGGAAAGGATTGTCAATTGATGAGTTGAAGGATGAAAAGTTCCCATACCGGGGGCTCCATATGTCACCATGGCCTTGAGATGGAAACTCGTTTGGTGATGAAGAGACTGAAATAGGTGAGGAAGCATAATCAGGATTGATCAAAGGTGGGTCTGCAAGTTCACAATATATGGCTGAGATCCTCCTGATCATCTCCTCAGAAAGCCAGTTTGGCGACTCTACTACACCATAGCGAACAGAGTTTCCAAGATGATCTGCTAGACTGATTGCATTTGAAGTATCATTCCAAGCTTGCTGAAAAGAAAACGAAAGAGAACCGAATTTACAAAAAGTTACTAATTTTAACCGAAGTTTAGTTGTTTAAGGAACCTTGCAGGAGTGATTGCTAAGAACACTTCAAATCAATCAAGTTACCTCCAGCATTGACAGTGGGAGAGAATGGTACGAGTCTATGGCTCTGGCTATAGATCGCATTGGAGGAGAAGTTCCAATAGACCGCTGAGATATTGAGGAATGACATCGATGGATACTGGAATCTAACAGTTTTTCCAGTCCCCAAGTGCCATTGCATTCCTTGGTTAGTGAAGTACGATGACTTGCATTATCAGTGGAATTGTCCTTAACTGACACAATATCATTTCTAGGAACTGCTGGAAACATTCCTCTATGTGCGTCTGAACTCTTTTTGAATCTCTCATCCTCCCTTTCATCCTTGGTTGACAGAGATGATGCTTGTTGGTCAAATGTTCTTCTATACAGTGAGAGAAGATACCGTTCCATATACACTACTTCCAGTTCCAATACTGCAATTTCCTTCAACAGATCCTTAGCGGGCTGCAATTTCGGTAAAAGGAATGTCGCGTTGCTGTTAGAAGCAGTTTCACTCAGCCTATTGCTAAGGTCAGAAAGGGAAACAGCTAGGCAAAGCATTTAAATCAACAATTAGTAAATTACAGTGCATAGCAGCAGATATGTATGCATTGGCAAAATGTAACTTACTATGTGATTTACAACAAGAAACTTACCTTGGGGATTGACTTATCAGTCATGATATCATGGGAAAAAGACCTACTACTTAATGCCTTCTCCAAGGCACGGCGTACCAAAACCTGGTCCTGCAATCGGTCTTGAAGATCTAAAATCTGCATGAGGAAACAACTTGCAGTAAGTGAAAAGATTGTTGCATTCTAGAATATAAAGAATAACAAAGACTCTTCTCTGCTTGTCCTTTTTCTTCTCATCTGTGGACCGTTGGACAGTTTTTCTCACGCACTGGTCAATTATATAAATTACAAGTGTTCATAGCTTCCTCTGTAGATTGACCAAATTTCTGGTCTAAACTTGCAATGGGTAGCAAAAAGCTAAGAGCAAAGCATCTAGAGAGACTTCCTTGAAAGGAACTAACTTTTACAGAGGAGAAATAAACAGGGTTCTTGAGCAAGTACTGATATGAGCAATCTTAATGAATTTCTTAAAGCTTTTACACAGTTAGCACAGAAATAAGTCAAGAAATATATCCACCTCCTGCTTTAATGAATTCTGAACCTCTGTGTTAGGGAATTGCCTCTTCTTGACTTGAACACAGTCCTCAAGCTGTCCCATTTTCTTCTGTGAAACAAAATTAACAAGCAAGCAAAGTTAACCTTAACGGAAGCAGATATACTTGTAAACTGACTACAGATAGTTTATTGATAAATATCAACCAGTAAAGGCTTACCGATGTAAGGTGAACAAAATCTTCAAAGATGCTGTCTGGTTCTTGTTTAGCAACATCAAATTTTCTTTGAAATGGATCACTGTCAGTGAAAAGAACAGAACTGATCATGATAGATAGCAAAAGACATCGAAGAAGCATAAGTTCTGTTTTTTACCCTAAAACATGGTCCATCAGCAGCTAAACATGAACAACCAGAACAAGTGTGTGAGACTTTGATGATTATTCACTGACTAGAAAGAAAAATGGAGGCAAAAGAAAAAATGAGTTCATGGTTTCTATTAGTAGAGATCTATTTCTAAGATCACTTGCAGAAGAGCCATATATCTAACAGCTGCTAGTATCTGCTGGGCCAAAAAAAGTATAAAGTATGGGCATGAAGCTACACCAATAGTATTATAAAGTTACAACAAGTAAAGGCTGCCAACTGATAGCCATAACCAGAAACCATCATATACTATAACTTCTACTTCTAGGCTTCTACCATAGCAGCAATTTAAAACTGAAAATTAATTGCAAAACATAGACTCAGCAAGAAAAGTGTTCGTAGTCGTACCTAAGAAAGAAAGCTACTTATTTGTTAGCCTAAAAATGTTAAAAGGTATGGACATGGAGCTGCACCCATATTAATGTTTAGATACAGAATATGTCAGCTCTATCTCTTCCCAGAAACCATCTTTTTTATGATTTCCAGTCCTAGCATGCCTTCAGAAGGATAAAATAAGATTAGCAGCAATAATGATTACTTTACTACTAAAGAAAACTGTGAAGCTACCTGTTAGAATGCTTGTGCCTTGAAACTCTTACTTCCATGGACTTGAACTGTTTAAAAGTTGAACCAGCCCGACACTTCACTACATGCATTGAGGCAAATAAGCTGTCTTTGGGCCCCACAGCTGAGGATTTTCTGAGATAGCATTAAATGGATGGCAAATACTACCAGAAAGTATTGACATGCACTAAGCAAAGAAAAATACACTTCATGAAGGAAACATCCAAAAAACATTAAATGATAACAGAATAAACTCTGTTTATAAACAAAAGAACCACCTTGTATGGAGAGAGACTAGTCATGCAAATGGGCTCCTTTTCTTTCTTTTTTTCTTTTCAAAAGCTGAGCAGAAACTAGTGGTTCAAGAAACCAAAGTCGGGTTTTAGCTATATCTATGCGAGCCCCCAAAAATCCAGTTGTTTTATTGATATGTAGCATAAAACTATAGCAAGTATGATGCAAATATAACATGCCTGTGGATAAGTGCTATATATATAGTGTCATAAATAGATAGTGCTTAAAGGGTTGTCATTTTTTGACTAGTCCCTTTGTCTTGGAAAGCAATGCCACCTTTGAAGCTTTTGCCATGGTGGGCTTTTAGCATTGCATGAAAAGAAGCAAATGATCAGTTCATGGCTTTACCTTGTAATAAGATCTTAGAGGTTATGCTTAAAAGTGATTCAAAAGGAAGAAACGGACAAGAAACAAAGAGGTTACTGACTTGTGCTGTATATATAGCAATTAGATTTCATGGGATTTGAGCTTCAACGAAATTTAAACTTCGCACTTCATTCGGCTTTTTATGTCGTTTAACTTTGAAAGCATGAATATAATAACAATATATATAGAGATCGAGATACTAACCTAACCAAAGGATTATCAAATATTCAAATTATTTATTATGTCATGTCTGCCATGCAACAGGACCATGTTTATCGACTAATTATAGTGATTTAATGATTTTGATACTGAAAATAATTGAAGTATAATGTTTATTTCAATCATAACAGTTGGGTTTTCAATCTCATGATTCTCCTGTTCAAGTACTTGCAACACGTGCAAAGAATATACTTTTTGAAAAGCTGGGAATTGTATCAAATATGGATGCAAAGTGATCCCCCTTCGATACTCATTAAAGGGCTCGTAGCCAGCGCTAGCTAGCACATTCTGCACTGGAGAAGACATTAACGGAGGCGTTGGTGGTCTGTTAGAACTAAAAAGAGAGAAGCATTTAGAAAAGGTGAAGGGACCTTAAAAGGGCTGAAAGGTGGAGGTCAAAGGAAAGGCAAAATACGATAAGATTGTTTTGATATGAAATGACTGGTTTGGTGGGCTAACCACTGCCTAACCATGCAATGCTCCTTTTTTCTAGTAAAAAAAACGATACTTGCTGGGGAAAGCCTCTAGCCTTTATTTTGGGTAGAGTGCCATATACATGGTAAAATAAAAATTAATTAAAAAATAACAGCATTGAAGGCCATACCCCCCCCAAAGAAGAAGAAGAAGAAAAAAATTCTAACGGTTGCTCTAGTGGGAATTGTTTTGAAGTGGCACGTTTAACTAGCGTTCCAGGATTTTTTTTTTATTATTGTTAATTGAATATTTATGATAGTTTGTATGTATTTTGATTAATTTTATAAGTTTTAAAAATAATAATTATATAAATTTTCAGTAATTATTATATTAATAATTATAGAGCTTAAACTTGAAATCATAAAAAAAAAATACTTTTTAATTCTAAATTTTTATTATTTATCTACCTACAACCTAGCTTAGACAAGTGATGGAGTGAAAAACACAAAAATAAACAAAGGCCTCGGGTAAAAAATTGACAGTCCTATAGGATACAGTGTTAAAAGAAATTTGATAGTGTTTAAAAATTTTAATTTTTTATTTTAAATTAATTTTTTAATTTTTTAAATTATTTTTGTATATTAATATCAAAAATAAATTTTTAAATAAAAAATATTATTATAATAATATATTTTTAAATAAATAATAATTTAAAAAATAATTATTACCTGCCATCTCAATCATTTTAAAAAATCCCTTTGCTGCCCAGAAAAATAAGGGAATTACTGATGATTTCAAGAATTTTTTTTCTTTTATTTATTTTTGGACCAAAGTATATACACACCGACTGGGTTCTATGAGAAGATAAATGGCACTGATCCAATAATGCTGGGATAGGGAATTTTATTTATTTATTTATTTATTTTTCTGGCTTTTCCTTTGCCTTTGGCTTACCAGATCCAATCCAGCGACTGAAAATATGGAGTCGTCGACAGAACGAGTAGGAGCAATACACCTGTCAAACTGTTAACCCTACGCTGCTACACAAGCCTAACCACATGGGATGGTGTCCCTGCTCTTCTGGTCTTTGACGACCCCCAGGTCCTCTGTAAGTATATGTCTGAAATGCCCTTAACTCTTTTAAACTTGGGATACATGTCGTCTGATGCAAAGGAGAAAACCTCTGACCACAGACGACAAACCACCATAGGCTGACAGGCTACATGCCGTTGATGCATTCGCATCTCCCATAGTTTTTTTTTTTTTTTAATCACGTCCCTTCATATTAATTAATTTTATTTTTGAATGGACTGTAGATAAGTTTTGACCACAGATCGTATCTCAAGAAGTTTCTAATTTGTATCGAGGTGATGGGTCAACTTGGAAAATCCAATCATATGATCATAGATTATAAAGATGTTTAACTTTTTAAACAGGCCATCGATTTCATAAACTTATATAAAACCAATAACAAACAAAAATCCAATCCAAAATCCAAGAGCAACTTGACTTGATGGAGAGCAAGATACTCGAGATTTGCAGAGCAACGTGACACAGAGAAGTTTCCGATTTGGTGGTATGAGGTGCGGCAACTCTGGCAGAAACATAGTAAGATTGAATCAAATTATAGTTTTTAGTTTCTATCTACCGATAAAACTTGATATAGACAAAATGACAGACAAGAGTCTCGTTCTTGAACAAGACAAGCATCAGTTTTCAAAGGAAACTGACAGACATGCTCCCTGGTGTTTATTTAAAATGTTGGCACTTGCATTTATTGTTTTTGTTTAACCCAAAAACAAACAAAAATCTCTACGAACTACGAACCCCATTTGATTGAGTGCAAAATGTTGACATTAATTAGCATCTCTAAAAGATGGTGTTGGAAGGCAAGTCCACATCTCTATAATTTATTTCAAACCATCTGTTGGCATTTTCGGACCTGTTTCATTCACTGTTCATGTTAAAAACCAGGAGAATCGAGAGAGAGAGACTCTCTGTAACTTGTAGTCTTGAATTTAAACCCTAACGACAAGAGAAGAATTATACCTCGAAGCCATTCAAACCCCTCATGCCAAATCTCTATAACTATGGGATGGAAAGAATAGGATCTGATTAAAGGAAAATGTTCTCATTGGGTTCAATTAAGTAAACATCAGGTTCCGTTTCCGCTTTTTAACATCGAATCTTCATGTCAAGACTAATGCGTTCTTGACTCCCGTCATACAGGAAGAGCCTTGTGGAATGGTATTATAGAGACCCAGGGTAGAGACACATGAAGAAAGTGAAGTTTCCAATAGCAGCTTCGTCAATGCCAATGATGAAAGATTGAACAAACCAAAGGCATCTTCTGTTGGTTTTTGAGCTCTCATTTCCTGTTGCCTGCGAGTCTGATGACAGATTAAAAAATTTCCTTTCTTCAAAAATAGAGGAGAGAAGCTTAAATTGTTGTTCATTTCATGTACAGATGTCAGGCTGTGCAATCACTAACACCTAAGTGAAAAAATATGAGCTTCACAGACAAAACCTAGAATCAAAGATCCTAGGGTTTGTCTAACCCCATCAAACACAAAAGTTGTTGCTCTGATGGATATGGCAAACCCGCAGCCAAAGGGGCGATTGTGGGACAAAAACCAGGCTGTTTTAGGTATCTAATTAAAAGTTTATTTATTTATTTATTTTATATAATAACTATTTTGATTTCTGCATCTGCATGTTTAATTGCACAAAGGAAGGTGAAAAAGAATACGAGGAGCTAACCTGCCACCAGTAAGACTATCATCATCTGTAAAATTACGACAAAGATATGTTTAAAGGCTACCTCAAATCTCTCAGGGAGACAGTATTACCAATCTATCACCAGCCAGTGTCCTGATAAAAGGCTATGTACAATAAAAAAACAATAGGTAGACATGGAAAATCAGATTTGACTTCCAGAATATCCTAGGGTAACAGGCAAGCACTTGATGCTTAATCCACCAATTATCAATTCCATAGCAAAAGAAGAGGGTCCTGAGTTAGAGCTGTACAGCAGTATATATGGAGTCTGCAGTCTCTGGGTTCAGTTCCTGTCTACAATCTCTGCTGGCAAGTTCAGATCAAAAAACCCACCACCCTCTTTTTTAGCACGCTTCCGATAAGAGCATCCACTATCATCTGAACTCCCAGAACCAGAAGGTCTGTCATGTTCTGATGTCCCACCTACAATGCAAATCTGTCAGTGTGGCTTTCAAAAAATACACGAGCCTCAATTAGCTTCCTAACCTTGCATTGTCTTATTGGCACACACGCTATAACCCAAGATCTAATACATAAAAAGAGAGCATACTCTATTAGAACCGCAATGGCTCCCTACTCCACATTGTAGACAAAGTATAGCAATAACAATACAAGACCTCATTCTGCATGTCACAAGATATGGTTGAATGAATAAAAGGTTTGAGATGAAGAAGATTGCTTATAAATAACTTCTGGCAGCATTATAGTAGCATTATGTGATTCACAAAATTGGACATTCATTTAGAATGGATAATGCTTTTCTTTTCAAAGGTATGAACAGTCTTTCCATCCTCCAAACAGAGAGCCCTTGCAGTTGAAAATCTGACAAACAAAAATCAACTGAAAGATTTTACAAAACAATAAAGGGCCCAACTCAAAAAAAAAAAAATTGCTGACAAAAATGAGCACCACAGATGCAAAATCACATGACAATTTACATATAGTAGAATATAGACATGCAATAATTACCTAAAACTTCCACATGATTCTAAAGAAGAAATAGATAGTTAAAATTGTTTTTGATGCAACACTACTGTATGGCTATTAAATGGCGGGCAGAAAAAAAAGTAGTGTTTCTCCTCTACTAAAATGAAGCTTCATTGTTAGAACAGATTCAAACTCAAATTACCACTTGGTAGATATTCATCTGTAGAACCAAGTTTGGTGTTCCAACAAGAGGAAAGTTCCGATGCCCTTTCAATGCCCTTTGACTTGTAAGGAGCTATATGATGGGTGCCTAGATGAAGAGAACCCAACAAATCACTCTCAATGCATTCATACCTGCAAATCCCTTTGTTAGTTTATGAGTTACAGTTTTTTAAAGATATTCAAAGCCATTGTAATCAGACTCACATTTTCTGACAGAGGGTATCAATGGTCACAGACAGATTGATGACGCGCATCCTTATATCCATAACTTTATCCTGGCTGAACTGCTGAAAGGGCTCCTCCAGAAACATGGAGAGTTTCTCAACATTCGACTCAAGCTGCTGTTGCTGATCCTCAAATAGATTCTTTTTTATTTCCCTTTCCTCGTCTGTCATCTCATCCTTAAAAAACTCTTCACCAAACATGTAAAATGCAAATGGGTACGAATAAGAAAGAACCCGTCTTGATCTGAAAAGTCTGTTGAGTCCATTAGTTACCCAGCTGAAATCTTTGAGTCTCAATTCCCTCTCTTCTGCAACAGACACCTTGTCTAGGATTGATTCCTTCAGTTTACTTTCAAGCTTAAAGGAATCTGTATGAGCCTTGAAGCGGTTATGATAATGCATATATCGATAGAGATCCCGTTTCGCCCTTTCAGTTTGTTTCTCTCTGTCTTCTTTGTAGCGACCACAACTGTGACCTGCTATTCTTGACCAAGTGTGGTCTCTACCAGTAGCTCCACCACACACCCAACTGTGACAAGTGAAAAGGAAAAGGACAAAGTTTTAATGTCAGCCAACTTCACTGAAAGATATTATCAAAAGAATAAATATGTTGCAGCAATGCAGTAAATCAGTAAAATGAATCCACAAGAGATTGGTAGTGATGTAGGAAGAAAAAGGCAAAAAATAGCTAACACGGCCTTTGGCTGGTTGTCTGGGCTGAACAACCAGAAAAAAGACATTATTTTTTATAGTAGCAGCACTTTAAATGCTAGCAAAATCACAAGTAAAATCTTTGCCCTTAAAATAACTAAATCTTATCCGTCCAAACTAACACCATGTATATTATATAAATAAGCTATTCAAAGAAAAACCCTAATTATAAGAAAGCTGCTGCAGTTCTAGCTCCTGCTTCAGGTAGTCAGCCACACTAAGTCAAACCCAACAATCCCAGCAGAAAAGGGGGCAGTCAAGTCATGCTAGACCATTCTGACAGGGCTGTATGAGTATGGAGGCATATTACCATGACTAATATTCAAGAAATGGAGAACAAATTTTTTAAATCCACAAACCTATGTTACAACCATAGGTATCTAATTCCTTTTCTTTTGGTCAAACAAGCATCAAGTTGAAAATTTACACATCAATGAGAGAGAGACAGGAAAGTATGCTGACCAAAATGACTGTCCACAGATGCAGCTAACAAGGTTGCAGCCACCATTTTTCTCGACAGGTTTGTAGCACTTTGGACAAGGCTTTGTATGAACCGTGATCCAGTTAACAGTTTCAGATTCATCGTGGCACTTCTTGCTCCAGCGCTCCCACATTAAGCATGAACAAGGCGAGTGTGCTTCTGATAAGCAACTGAAACAAAACTGCAGACCACATGAACATTCTACCTCGCAAAATTCATCCTCCTCAACTCGTATAGCTTTCCCACAATGAGGAATGCTCGGACACCATTTGACCATTTTATTGTCCTCGATATACGACTCAAGAAGAAAGCGATCAAATTTCTCTGCCAAATTAGGATGCCTTCTACTAACTAAATTCCTGACAATAGCTTCATCACAAATAGCACTACATCTGTGTGCCATGCACTGGATGCGCCTGCTCTGGCCCTCATTTATTTTTATAATGAAGTGTTCTGTCCAGCCTTCAAACAGCAAAATCAGCAAAAGAGATATAGTTAGAAACAAGGTGTTTAAAAGAAAAGGAAGCTATGAAGAGGTTAATCATGATTGAAACATCAGCATTAGGTATATCCCCATATAGCATATCAATATACCACCAATACATTCATATATCATCATCAGCTGCTAAAGCTCCAAATATCAGTTCAAAATGTCTTCACAACTGGCAAGCACAATTCAAGGATCTTGAACTGGAATTCAACAGACTTAGGTACAAGTATCTAAAATAAAACTGTAGACAACCACACTAACTTTGACCAACAGATAAAGTCAAAATTAACCATATTTATAGAATTATGCATATCAGAAAAGATATAACCATGGCTGTAAGAAGAAATTCAATCATTAAGAATGGGTGAAGTGCTTACAATTGTTGCAGAAACAATGGCCACATTCCATTCTTGTGGCGTTATCACCAGATGTATCCTCTATGCATATATCACAAGTTATTGTAGAAGATGAACTCAGTGGCACATCATCATCAACATTTTCAACCACAGTAACACCTGCTTCAGTAAACAAACAAGATTTCCCTTTCTCCACAAGCACTGCAAGTAGCTTTTCAACATCCCATCGATAATGGATCAATAAAGTCCGTGCATGGTGTTCTTTTAGTGATAGCAACTCCATGACTCTCCGCAAATCTTCCCTCTAAATCAACAAATCCCAAATCAAAATATCAATAACTGGAACTATAAAGTACATATACAAGAAGACAGTTCAAAAGGTTTGATTTTTTTTTTCTCGCTTTTAGAAGTATACCTGTGCAGCCAAGAGGGACTCTTTAGTGATCACCTGCAAGAAATCCAAAAAGGGTCACCAAATACAGAAACCACACTAAGAACCCAGCAACTATCCGCACATAATCTTCGATTTAACCAACGATTCAAGCTCCATAAAGCTACCAATCACCATATTTTACTTCTAACAGATATAACTGCCAACACACAATCTTCAATTTACAGCTTGATTAAGCTACTAATCACCAAAGTTTGCTTCTTTTAGGGCTTTTTCTCACAATAGAGATTAAAAAAAAAACTACTAAACCAAAAAGCTCAACAACTTACGCACAAAACACCCATTAACTCAAAACAATCACCAGCTACACACACAACATTAACAAATTCCTCATTCAAATACCTCAAATCGCCCCAATTAAATAAATCACAGCCAAATTAAACACAGAAAACCTCGTACATAAAACACATAAAAGTTCAATCTTTTTCACGCTGAGAATCAAACAAACACAACAACCACAGAAAACAAGCATACCTTAGTAGTTGAGCCCTTAGGTGGAGCCCACTGTAAAGCAGAATCGTCATTGTCGGCAAGGCCGTCATGCGAGTCACCATCATCGGTGTAATAGTACTCCTCCTCTTCACTAAACCCATAATCCTCCTCACCCTCCATCTCTAATCAATTACAACTAAAATTATTCAAAATTGAATCCAAAATAATATGATTATCTTTTATGTGTCTCTCGTATATGTAACAAAAGCTGCTGAAATTGTGTTAGTTTGACGGTGGAGACTCAATTGTTGAGTCGAAATCGGTGATCGACGGTATTTTCCGGCGAGATCGAGGTGGCCGGCGATGGAGATGTGTGTGTGGGTGTGTGTGTTGAGAGAGAGAGAAAGCGAGCCAGATGTATAGAGAGAAGAGGCTTACAGCTGAAGCATTTTGTAGAGAGAGAAAGCTCATAAGGACGCGCTTGTAATAGACATGAAATTTAATTATTTACTTTTTTTTTAGTAATTTAATTTAATTTAATTTCTTGCCATGTAAATATGTCGGTTTTTTTAGATATACATTTTAGGTGGGAAATAGTGGTTGTAACGGTGCCGTTATTGGAGTTTTTGAGAAAAAAAGCAGTGCCGTTTTTTTTGTTATTGAAAAAGTCTTGGTTGTGGTTTGTTGTGAAGGTTTTATATATATAGAATTATTTAATTCCAAGTACAGCTAAATTTTTTTCTTGGATTTTTTGGCTTAATGATGTTGCCTTTTATGACCATATTTATTGGATACTTTAGTCTTGACGTGAACACTCTTTTTTAATTGGGTAAGAAAAATGATTTTAGTTAATAGGTTGAGGTTTTGTTCTCGTTGTAATTCAATGGTGTTTTTTAAATAATTTAATTTTTTTATATTTAAATTATTTTTTAAAAATATTTTTATTATTATTTTGATATATTGATGTTTAAAATAATTTTTAATAGATAAAAAAATATTTTAATATATTTTTAAATAAAAATATTTTAAAAAATAATATATATCCTACTGGGGACATGAGTTGAATAATATTAATAAATTATAATATGAAAAATTATTTATGAGATAGTTAATTATATTTGAAAATTTTGTTCTATGATAGTGGTTTTGTACTAAGATTGTGAAAATTAATAAAATAATAATTTATTGGTAAGTTAAGATATTGGAGAAAATAATCATCTGACTTAGTAATACAAGTTTGAAATCAAGAGGTTTGTTCTCCTGTAATTTTAGGTTTGAGTCTTGTGATAGCTAGTATAATGATCACTAAAAACTTATATAATTATTAATTTTAAAATATATAGGATTAGTCAAGATATATATAAATTGACTCGGATATTTATATTAATAAGAGAGAGAAAAAGAGATAGAGATGGAGGAAACACACCAAGCATAAGTGATTTTGCGTTTTTGTTTAATGTCATTGAATAAAAAAAGTTTTTTCTCTCTTGAACTAGTTCCCCCCCCCCCCCTCTTCTTGCTATTTATTCATTAGAATTTAGAGTTGCATTGAATTTGACGCAAATATAACTCGAGTTCTTAAGAATCTTATCTTAGCTAATAATAATAATAAAGAGGTCGCATCTTATATGGTGACTAGTCAATTTGGCACGAACCAGCAGGTTTTGATTTTCAAAACTCTTCAATTTTTTTAAAAACAAAAAAAAAACAAAACAAAAGTTTATATCCTGTATGATACGTGATAATCTATTGATTTAAATAATATTTAATGTGATTGTAGGGATTGTTTATTAATGTATTTTTATTTAAAAATATATTAAAATAATATATTTAAAAAAATACTTTTGATATCAATACTTTAAAACAATAAAAAAAAAACACAAAAAAATATTTATATACAGTAAAACAAATTCAAAATAATATTCTCGTCCAGCATGATTATAATAAATCCACTCCATTTATTTATTTATTTATTTATTATTTTCTAGTATAGTAAATATGTCACTTGAGCTGAGTGAACTCAATGATAAAACTAATGGAATCGGAATACGGTAAAAATGATGTAAGAAAAATCTCTCTGAAAATCTTTCAATAAAGCAAAGCCATGTCCTTAAAATGATCTTCTATTCTCGTCGTAGTTCCCTTAAAACCTCTCCATTCCGGAGATTTAATCTCTTTATTTTAATATATTAAAATATGACACCTAGTTTACCTTGACTCTAAAATGAACGTCGCCGAGATATATCAACGGTACGTTTTGAATTGCGTAGTTTTAATTTAAAATATTTTTTTTTAGAAATATATTAAATAAATTATTTATTTTTGTATTTTGAAAATGTTTTTGAAAAAAAAATTAAAATTTTTTATTTTTTTAAATTAATATATTTTTTTGTATTTTTATATCATTTTGATATATTAAAATAAAAAATATATTTTTAAAAAATAAAAAATATAATTTTAATATTTCTTTTAATATAAAACAATTAAAACCACACTTACAAACAACCATATTAATTCAAATAATATTTTATAGAACATGAAAATGTCACGTCTACGTGGTTGCTGATTTGGGATGACGGACCGTTAATCAAAATATTTTAACTTCAACAGGTGGCACCATTCACCGATGGTTTTGCCTTTCAACTTGTTATTATATTTTTTTTCATTGTTTTTTATTTACTATAATCATAACCTGTTACGGGATTATTATTAATTTGGCGCGAACTTGCATGGATTTATTTTTAAAAAAACTGTCTACTACTGTAAGAATCACACATGGTATGTAATAATCTATCAAGTCTACATTAAATAACAACTCAAATTATAATTTTAAGAGTTATTTTATTTTTATGTTTTAAAAATATATATATTTTTAAAAATAAAAAATATATTTTTCTTTACTTCAAATTAATTTTTTAATATTTTCAAATCATTTTGATATACTGATATAAAAAATAATTATATATATATATATATTAAAATAATATATTTCTAAATAAAAACTTATAAAAACAATTATTACAGAGTTTTTAGTGCCCGTGGTTACTTTTTAAAATATTTTTTATTCTGAAATGTATTAAAATAATAATTTTTTATTTTTTTAAAATTATTTTTAAAATTAATATATTAAAACGATTTAAAATATAAAATAAAAATTAATTTTTTAAAAAGCATGAGATGATTTATAATTTCAAACATGCTTTTAAACTAGTAAGTAAAACACACATGATATCAAACAATTTGACACGAACCAATATGATTTTTATTTTAAGAAACTATTGATTTATAGACAAAACAAGAGATCGTGTCTTGTATTATATGTGATAATCTATCGATACAAGACAATTGATAATAATGTCTGCAATATGATCTTCTCGCCCCATCACAATTCCAGTAAACTCACTACGTTTATTTTTTTCATATGTTACAAGTTACGGCACTCATGTGAACCCAATGATAAAATGGATGGCTTCAAAATATATTAAATTCAAGTTAAAAATATTATTATGAAAAATATCATCTCTGCGCCGTAAACACTGCTTCTCAATTTAGCAAGCCAAGAGTTTTTTTTTGGCTGCTTATTTTTATTTTTATAGTGAGTGTGTATATATATATATATAAAATGATTTTAACGAAGATATGATATTTCATGTGTTAGTTAATATAATATCGATTGTGTTTTAAAATATTTTTTATTTTTTTAAATTTATTTTTAATATTAGGATATTAAAATAACATAAAAACATTAAATAAAAAATAATTTTTATCAAATAATATCCTGATCCTAATGCAAAACACGCTATAAATTTGATACTCTTGGTGGGGTCACTCTCCATCAAAATGAAGTCAATGGTGCTCCCTTTATCGCATGCTATGATCCAATTTCAAAGAATCCAAGCATTTTCCTTCCGCTTCTCTTACCACCAAAAGGTTAGAATTATCTCTCAATAATAGTAGATTATGATTCTTCAAATTTTCATCATCTGCTGGAATAGCTCAGATGGTTAGAGCGTGTGGCTGTTAACCACAAGGTCGAAGGTTCAAGCCCTTCTTCTAGCGTTTTTTATTTTAATACTTTGCATTTGTGAAAGGGCCGGCCCAACTTATTCGCAACCCAACATGTTAATAAAGCCCATTGGGTATGGATCCAGATCCAGATCCAGTCAGTAACCCGAATGTACTGTGGGACCTGGGAGGCAAAAACACAATTTGTTGCCATCACTGCCCGTAATGGCTTCAGAAAGAGAGATGTAAAGCCTTCTCTAATCCCTCTTCTATCAAATTCTCTTCCACTTCAATCAGTTGCTTTAACTTCGTTAATGGAGGCATTTGCTACTAAGAGGGTGTATTTTAAGGTATTTTTGGTTAGAAATATATTAAAATAATATATTTTTTTTATTTTTAAAAATTGTTTTTAATAATAATACATCAAAACAATTTAAACAAAAAATAATGCGAAGCAAATTTTTTTAAAAAACCAACAAAACGGTGATTTAACTGATACGCCAGACAAGGTCTAAGTATAACCAAGACACCATGCCGCAGCGGTAGGAGGTAACGGTTAATGGAGGCATTTGCCACTACGTTGCCACCAAGATTCAAGATTACTACGTTCAACAGGAGCCTGTTTTCGCTAGCGAATCCCTTAGCTTTCAGAAACATAATCCAATTTATATCCCTAAGCTTCCGACCGTTTCTGCATCTTCTCGACCGCAATAGCAGACAAGTCATTGCAAGTAATCTCAGTAGTCCCATCTCTATAAATCTCTTCACAAAACGGTGAATTCCCACAGCCAAGCTCCAACACCTCCAATAAACCATTCAAATTTTATTGTTGCTAAAACAAGCACAGTAAAATGAGTCCTCGAGACGAACGATTCTTGAAAGTCAAAATAAATAAAAGAACCCAACAGCAGGAAACAAGCGAGGGAGAGAGTGCATGCAGAGGAGCTCGGAGGGACGTGGGCTTGAATTAGATGGCGAAAATGAGAGTAATCTTTGAACCATTCGTAATGTTCCTCCTTAGAGAATCTCTCGTTCCATTAGTGAGGATCCCGGTAAGCCAGAACAAAAATGACAGCATCTATTAACGATGCTAGAAGCCGACCAATAATACACTTGAACCGATAAACCACATTTTGGAGCATATATTGCGGAATTTGCCACTGAAACTGACCATTTAATAGAAGCAAACATTAGAGCCAGATGACTTAACCAGTTAAACCACAAAGCAAATTCTCTATGAAGCTGTTCATGGATGAATAGGGCTCCTATCCATGAAACAATATTGGAAGAAAAAATAGGTAAAACTGTCGAATTGATTTTGCTGAGTTTACATCAAATTGGTCAAAAGAATAATAAAGATAGAGTCGATAAGAAAAATATTACAACGTAAGCTTTATTATAAAAAACATAGAAAGAATTCCGCAATTTCTGCTGCTAGCCTCTTCATAGGTTGCAAGTAAAAATGCTGCACGAATTCCCAAGTGTAATGTCATGATTGATACTTAGCTCTGTATTAGATCAGCCTATAGCTTCAGTGACGGCGTTGGAGAAGCTGGAGGTTTAAGTCTTCATACCTTGATATGGAAAGAAAAGAGAAACTCAGTGGCATAAAAGAAAAACACTTGGTGGCATTATAAAATGAGTAATCTTTCTTGCAAATCTTCATCACAGGAAGCTTGAAGGAAAATAAATTGAGTCCGAGACATCAAGCTTACATGGGATAAGGTGAAAGTGGCCTTGGGTTTGGTTCTTTATGATGCTGATTGTCGATTGCGGCTGTTGGAGGTGCGTTGTTTCCTGTCTTAGGCACTGCATTTATGGAGGAGGTTGTTGCGACTAATCCCACTGGTGCAGTTGGAGATGGTGATGTGGGGGGTTTGAGATCATCATATCTAAAAACATAATGAGATATAAATCACAAGGGAGAACGAAAACCATCAATATGATACCTAACATAAGATTTTGAGCAGAGTGAGAAACTTTCACAGTTCAAGATAACCCGAGAGTAACTAAAACTAGAGTACACAAGTCTCATTCTATTTCAAAAATATGTTTTATGTGCCAAAAGCAATGGTTATTCGATCAATGAAGTGGTAGGAGCCTTAAAAGTGCAAAGTGGTAAAAGAAGGCTCACGCAACATAAGGAGAAAGAGGCCTTGCTGTCTTTGTTTCTACTGGGGCTGGTTTTGTCTCAGCTATTCCGGATGCTGACGCAGGAGAAGGATCCGGAGTATCAAGCATTGATACCGCTTCAACCGAATTGACATTTTCTTTCTTACCGCTAGGTTGGGTCGGAATGGGAGAAGTAGGCGGTTTCAAATCTTCATAACTGTCAAGAACAGTAAGATGATAACAAAGAAGACCATATAACAGTACTATAACTGGATAACTTAGCAGCAAATTAAAAATAAGAGCATTTTGTTCAATGTTGTATTCCACAAGGAGCGCTTTTTTTTGTTTTTCATCAAATCACAGACACTTGATGAAAATTGCTGGATATTAGACCTTCAATTGCGGATTTTATGCCTTTTTGTAGAAGGTCTGCATGTGGCCCTGTAAGGCCAGGAAAGAGCTTCACGCAACTGGTTGTGTGCGTGACTTTACAAGAACCTAACATGGAAGTCCATTGCAGCTACAGAAAATAACACTCTTAACAACTCTAGCCTGATACAAATGATACAGTAACAGAAAGGCTATCATGTTATGATCTTGCATTTGTTAGTCAAGATTTTGTACAATCAATCTAAAATAACAGTTCTTTAGGTAGCTGCTGAAACAAAGTGGGAATGTGTTAAAGTGGGCTTACGCAGTATAAGGAGAGAGTGGCCTGGTAACCACAGCTTTTGCCTGGGCAGGTTCTCTCTGAGAGGGAGAGCTTGGAGCCTCAGGTTCGACAATCTTAGGAGGCACAGACTTAGGCAGTTCTGCTGCGTCTGATTTCTGAGAACACAATATCACCAGTCACTAGTCACCTTTTCATATGATGCAGAGAAGGAAGAAGAAAGAGAAAAATAGCTAGAGTTGGTAAATAGAGTGGCGATATGCTTCCCACATTCAAATTATTCTGTTACAATCCCAAAGAAAATGAACTTGTCATTTCATTTTTCTAGAGTGAATGGAGTATACCTTTGGTTCAACACGTTGAGATGGTATTTTTGCGAGCAGTTCATCCATAGGAGTCAAAGGTGCAGTTGTCTCTGCAATTACTTCCACCACTTTACAATATGAAAGCCCACGGTTTTTGGCCATAAACGCCATAAATTCCGCAACCTGCAATTTGGGACTGTCTTCTGTGAGTCTTCACTTTCTAGCATGCACCATAATTCTGGCCAGTAACTCGTAAGTTTTACATGAGATCATACCCACCATGCTACCACGAATGAGTAAAATTAAACAGAAATATTGCTAGCAGTCCAGAGATATAAGCGACTTGAAAAAAAAAATTGGACAGAAGAGTTCGGCCTAGAGCGGAAAAGGCAGCTAATTCCTTTACAACCTCCCCCAAAATTTTGAATATTTTTTAACAGGATTCTTACATATATTACAGGCACATTGAAACGAGCCAAGAATCAGCATCGACGAAATACATCATCATCCTATGTTCTTCAGAAAGAGAAGTGGAAATGCACTAATGCAGACCAGAAGTGAGGGCTGTTCATTATTTCATTCTCTGTTCTAAAGCCTGAAGTTTAGTTCATTTTCCTTGCAATCAGGTGACAAATATGTCCAAAAAGAAATTTAAAGAATCTCAAATTTGAAAGTAAAAATTGAAATGAATCGCACCTGAAGATTTGACACCTGGCCACCAAATAGAGTATCTTCCTCTGAAACAGTAAGGTTATGGGTTTCCTTGTAAGCATCAGTAGGCCTTTCCATTCCACCAGGTCTCACTATCTGAAGAGAGCTATAAATAATCAAGCTCAAGCTAATATAAACTGGTATACTCATATAACCTGTGTGTCAGATGAATGTATCTGCAGGTTCTTACAGTGTAAGGAACACCACTTGCTATGAGTGCTTCTTCTGCTTTCCTCTTCCAAATTAGGACACCCCAAAACAAACTTTTACAGAAAAAGTAAAGGAAAATCAGTAATTGTCACCAACTAACAATTCATATGCTAACTCTCCTTCCAAATTACAAAATTTACTTTAGAATAGCTGCAGGAAATCCGAATTTGTTCGTTCCCAATGATGAAACCATAATAAAATGGTCGACCTTTGCAACAGTTGCTGCAAACAAAACAGTACTCAATTATCTAAAACAAAAGACTTTAAGCGGTCACACTGGCATTACACAATGCAATGTCTTTCTTACCTGCATCGACTAGGTTTTTAGTAGCCCGGTAGTCAATCCGACAAGGTCCTGTAACATCAAACACCTCCTTCTCACTGGCACCAATGCAGCATAGAACCACGGATGCATTGCCTAATGCTGGTCCAATCTGATTCGGTTTTTCCAAATCACATTCCACAGTTTCAAGCCTTTCCACAGCTGGGCTAAAGACCAAAGAATACCTGTTATAATGCATACATTGGAGGCCCTGTTGTCTATATCTAAATAATTTGTATCTTTAATTCATCACTATCTTAGTTTCTTTCAATTTTCAAATAAATTAGAAATGCTTTATTTTCTTACGCTGAGATCCTTCAACATCAAGCTTCATTTCCTTAACACTCTGCAAATAGATTACTCTTTTAGTAAAACATGCTTTGAAAGAAAAACAAATGCAGTAAAATTCTCATCTGAAATGTGAAATTTATACCTGCGCAAGAGCTTCTGCTTTCTGGGCACTCCTGACACCAGCTCTAACTCGAAATCCAAGCTTGAGAAGCTCCCTGAAGCAAATTCAATTGTCAAAGAATACTTGTAAACCAACCACCAAGCTGGAAAAAGTAGAGCACTAGAAAACTACCTCACTGCTCTTGAGCCAACTTTGCCGGTAGCACCAGCGACAAATGCAAGATTCTCATCTTTTGTTTCCATTTCTTTTGAAATTGCCTCAACTGCCCCAGAGCTGAATTTTACAGCAACTTTAAAAAACAAAAAAAATTAAAATTGAATATCAGTCACTCAATGGCAATGGAACCCATCTTTCCGTTTATGACATTGAAGTTCCAAGATCATAACAGAGAGCTATCAAAACAATCAAGCAGGAAATCTCAAAACAACCCATTTCATGAAACTAAAAACATAACAAATGAAGTTAGACTTGTTATCGTTATGTACCTGAAGCTTGAGCTTTGATGTCTAGAATCTTGAGCTTTCTTGAATGTGCAAACTTACTTAAATTAGGAAACTTGAGGAACTGACCATGAATAGAAGGTTTCTCAATGAACCCACATTTGGTTAATGAGGTTGGTATGGTGGTTATAGCTGATGATTGCAGAGAACAACTCTCCATTTTCAGGGAATAGTACTAATGTTGTTTCAATCCTGCCTACGTTGCTGAACTGAAAACTCAAGAGACAGACAAGTGGTTTTATTATCTCTTGCTACTCCTTTCCAGTTTGGCAGTTGTGGCGATCTCCACTCCATGTGGATATGATGGGTCCCAGAGGAATGTTCCATGGTTAGATTGTGGCCATTGCCTTATATGGTTCTTTTTTTTTTTTCCTGTTAATTTCTTGCTTATATAATTGCAATAAAGAGAATTCATATCAAAGAAGCAATTTATGCTCTCCTCTCGATGTAACCAAAGGATAAAAACCATATTTTCAAGCTAAAAATTGAACATGTAAAGAAATGTAATTCCCTTTTTAATTTGGGATTTTGCAAGAGTTACCAGTGGTCAAAAGCTTTTAGGCTGAAAATGAAAAAAAAAAAGAAAAGAAGAAGAAGAAGAAGAAAGAGGATAATTGATTAGAAAACACTACATAGCCTCTAAACTTCTTTAATGACTTTTTTTTGGCAAGATAAAGAATAGGCCTTGCAATTTGTTTGTTGAACCAGGTATAAAAAACAAAATGATAAAAAAGATCTAAACCTTTTACAAAAACATCAAGACCTTCCACTTCTGTCCTAGAGTAACCCGTAGGATAGGAATATAGCAGCAATCTGAGTAAGAATAAAATAAAGACTTAAATCAGAATAAAAATAGGTCGGGGATGGATTTACTGTTAACAAAAACAAATTCAGGGTAGTTTTTAATTAATTAGAAAATTGCTCATTGTCTTATCGTTTTTGTGTACCACTTTTAGGCCCGAACTCATCTTGGATTGTGAGGGCTGCGCAACAATCATAAGCCATAACCCAAATAAGTACGCAATCAATCAAGAGAATAAATATATAAGGTTTAAGGTAGATTTTGATATCTGCCAGCTACAAGACTTGAATTCCTTGATACCATCAGATCCTCCCACAGAATTTGTAGAGAATAATCTATATAATTTAAAACTCAGTATCATTAGATCAATCTTAGCACACCAGAGCTAAGTCCCTTTTATTAGGTTGAGCTTTTGTGATCTATATTTGAAGCAGAAGATAATCTTATTAAATACTTAAGCACGTAAAACACCGTTAAGTAATTTACATTCCCATCACGCTTTCTATAAGCACAATTAATACATTAGAGTAAATCTAGGATCTCGACAATAATTTGGGTGGTTAATACTAACATGTTTTACATTAACCAGAACACTCCATTCCACCTTAACAAAATTCTGACTACCAAATGATATACCTTCCTTTGCGTACTTTTGATCTGCATCCCTGTCTTCGCTAATAAGAGATGGTAAGAACTCCAAGTCTCTTTTCATGGTTAAAATGTTTTCTTTTTTATATATATATAAAAAAAATGCTATTAGAACCAACATATTGTTCAGATGCTATGTATCGGAAACTATCCACCGAGTTCTTAACAGATGCCCAGGCATCTAAATCCCACGATCGTGATTGAATAGTTGAAACAACAAAGAGAACACAGAAGATATTAACATCACATGATCCAACAAAATCGGCATGGATTATATATATTGAAGATGAAAGCATGGTTTCATTCAAACTAAGGTTCACAAAGATCAACAAACAGAACTCCATATATATGAAGACACGACGGCAAGTGTCAATTGCTACCACCACCAAAGAGGTATCCCAAAGAAGATCCACCACCAGGAGCAGCATGGACCTTGGTTGAAGCTCGATCCGTGATGAAGTTGATAGTCAGTAGATCTATATCCATAATTATGTTGACTTGCTAATGACCATATCAGCAAATATACAGACAAGACTACATGTGTTTTATGACACTACATAATTTACTTGTGAATGATACGTCATCTCAACGAAGAGTTTTATTAATTACTTGAAGTAGTTCACACCAAGCAATCTGTTTTCTGAGCAGATCCGAGGCCCGCACCTGAAACGTGAGTTCTGGAACCAAGTTTATTGTTATGATCACACGAGGGATGGCACTCATATATGCTGCTCCTGCAGGCGATTCGAGGTTTGTGTTAAAGAAGACTTATTTTTTTGTCAAAAAAAAAAGGAACCATTTTAATACGATTGCCAACGGAGCTTTTTTTTTTTTTGAATTACGTATGTAATATTTTATCTTAGCTTATGCATGCATTCCATCAAAAGGCACATTTCTTGTAAACATAACTCTCTGACGACTAATTGAATGAGCACGTAGGATACGGTCAAAACTTCTAGACAAGGTTATATATACGGTCAAAACTTCTACGTATGAATAATATTGTCCAGGGGAAATATTCCTGCAAATAAAATACAGGAGCGTCTCAGATTCGATTTCTTATATTGAGTGATTGAAATGCATCTAAAACCCGAATCTAGACAAGGTTATATATAATTCAATTTCCTGTCCATGTTTCGTACTTGATCAATTCTCTTCATAATTGAGAATTAAAATATGCATGGGGGCATTTATTATTGTATCCGCATACAGATCTTATAAGTTTCATTTTTTAATTAACCATATATATATATATATATATATATATTTATTACTTTCATGCAGCCAAGAAATGAAAAATTCGTTAGCCTTGGTGATAATCGAAGGGATGGTAGAAGAATATGCAACAACTGTTTTTCCACGGCTATCTTGGAGACACAAGGAATCGAACCTCTGGTACGCTATGTGCTAAGATTCTTCGATCATTTGAATATGAAAATAAAGGCACCTATTCCTGTCTTCTCTGTTGATCGAGGGGAGATGAGGAGACAAACAGCAGGAGGAACTGCTGTGGGAGTTAAGTCAAATCCCTTCCTTTTAATTTTTACACAAGCCTTTGTTTAAGATTGCGGTACAAATCGAGGTTTATGTGTTTAAATCCTAATTCATAACAATACTCGGAAGTCCATGGACGAAACTAAAAAACTAGTGAATATTCTTGGAATTTATGTGTTTTTTGTCGAGAAAATTATGTCATTTTCGGGATAGTACTTTTTGTGTTTTGAGAGTAAGTTCTTCTTTGAGAATTAGTTTTATACAGGACGTTTACACTTGGACATGTGTATTTAAAAATATTCTTCTTATTAACCTTTTCTTAATCACATTCCAAACCTATGGGAGGATCTTGAATTAATTGTCGCTAATTAACAAGTAACAGCGTTTTAATTAGTAGAGTAAAGTATAAACTTCCAGTGTTTTGGAAATTAACTTCGGTTAATTAGTTGTTTGTGCATGTTACTTTCATTTTTAACATTTTTTTTTCTTTTGACGTCGACGATCTTTGATATGTGTTGTGCAAACAGCCTGTTCATCCAGACACCACGGTAATTGGACTCACTATGTGCTCACACAGGGACATCACTAGCGTAAGGATTGATTAATAATTAATTGTCAAAGTTGAAATTCCCGTCGATTTATTTTATTGACAAATTAAAAAGAGAAGCTCAATATCAAAACAATGCTCTCAAGAATTAAAAAGAAATTTCCACCTTAAATTCATGACTTTTCTTCCTTTTTTTTGGAAATGATAGGTTGACAAGTCCCGTTTACAAGGGAGAAAAATTGTTACAGAAATGGAGACTTCCCGTTTCGGCCATGAACACAGAATAAAGATACTAGTTTTGTTTGGCCTGCCCCTGTAACACTCTCCATCATATCTATGAGATCATCAATCAGCCAAAGATAGATTAGGTTGATTTCCTGTTCTGAAGATTTACTAATTTATTGATTTACAGGGTAATGACCGGAGGAATCTTAGCTCATGAGTTCATGCACGCATGGCTGAGGCTTCAAGGTGACCTTGATTTAATTGTTTTGAGAAGAAGAAGAGAAATATCTGATCAAGATTTGTGGCGGGATGCTAAAGACTCATGAATTACGCTTGACCCTTGTTTGTTTCTTGATTGAAAGGCGTGTCAAACTTGAACCCAGAAATCGAAGAAGGTATATGCCAGGTGATGGGTTACCAATGGCTGGATTGGTTCGAAGCAGTAGATCCAGAGGCATCGTCAAGCAGAAGTGAGAAGGCTCAGTTCATGAGGAACTTGAAGAGGACTTTCAAGGGTGAAGTAGAAAACATGTTGGATGGAGCTTATGGTGATGGATTCAGAGATGCTCAATGGGCGGTCTCGAGATATGGCCTCGACCATGTCATCAGGCTCATTATCCGCCATAAAACTCTTCCTAGAGAGTGATGTTAAATACCACAAAAAAAAAAAAAATTAAAAATAAATAACGGAACGGTCTAGAAACTATGAAAGAAATACACAAGTGAATCAATAGAGCATGCTTACTATACACAATAATTAGGTCAATATAAGCAAGGAAAGAAAGAATACCTGATATAGGTAGGAAGTTAACTAGTATTTTAGTTTGTGTTTTTTTAACTGTAATGGATTAATATCATGTTTTTAATATTTAAAAAATTTTAAACTTTTTTAATTTCACAGCTAAACTAGATTATAAAGACTTGGATATATATATATATATATATATATATATATATATATATATATATATATATATATATATATATATATATATGGATGTTTAGGTCAGCTTGCATGTATTTCGATTAATTTCATAAACCCTGAAATTAATAAATATATAAATTTTTAGTGATTATCATATTAGTAATCACATGATTTAAATTTAAAATTATAAAAAAAATAATTTTTTTGATTTTAAACTCTTATAATTGAACTTAGATTCTTAGATATGAATTGTGATTGTGATTTCAGTTGATGGTGATGGTGGTGGTCACGAGGAATAATTCTTATTAGAAATAAATAGAGGTGTCTGGGTGTAAGACACACATGACACACCCACAATTTATGTATTTACGTGTTGGACTAAAATGCTGCATTTAATATGGTCAATTTAAAATCAATCATATTTCTTTTTGTATAATGAAAATAATAAAATATATACGCTTGAATATACAGTTTCACTAACTCTATTTGAGTGTATTGTTTTTAAATCATTCAATGCATTTGTACAAAATTCACTAATGAATACAAATAATGAATCTCAAATTATGGATTTATACATTGAACCTGCTAAATACAATGGTTCAACCATATTCTTGATTGTATAGTTAACATTTAGATTATCATTTACTATGTTACTAAAAAAAATACAAATTCATATATATATATATATATATATATAATTGATTCAAGAATATTTTACTTAAAAAAAAAAAAAAAAAACAGAATCGCTGTGCATTTCATTTTCTTCAGAATAATTAAACCTCCATTAACAACCACGTGATTTGGCATCCAAAAAATGACCATAAACGCCCATCCTTGTCAACAAAACGACAAATCAACCCTCCGTCCACAATTAAAATTAAAAAGAAAAAAACCCGAAAAAAACATGGATCACGAGATCCTCTCATTATTAGAAACCCCCTCTATTAAAAATGCGCACCATTGGTGCACACTCCACATTTATTTCTGCCCTCTTAACTAACGTACGCCATGGCTATCTCTCTCCAACTCTGCCGCGTATCACTCCGCTCCGACTTCTCCTCCGACAATCGGGTACCTATCCGCCGCCGTAGAACCACTTTCTCCGTCCGCTGCGCTGGCGGTGATGACTCTACTTCTTCAGTCTCTTTGGAATCGGAATTTGACGCCAAAGTCTTCAGACATAACCTGACAAGAAGCAAGAATTATAATCGTAGAGGTTTTGGTCACAAAGAAGAGACACTTGAGCTCATGAATCGCGAGTACACCAGTAAGTTATCTCTTATTATTATATTTTTTAATTTTTTTTAAAAAAAACTAGTTAAGAAGACGTGAGAGACTTGAATTGCGAGTGAGTTTTGTTTGAATTTGTAGGTGATATAATAAAGAAATTGAAGGAGAATGGTTATGAGTATACATGGGGAAATGTTACAGTCAAATTAGCCGAAGCTTATGGATTTTGCTGGGGAGTAGAGCGAGCTGTTCAGATTGCTTACGAAGCCAGAAAACAGTTTCCTGATGACAAGATTTGGATTACTAACGAGATTATCCACAATCCGACTGTTAATAAGGTGCTATTAATTTTCTTTTTTCTTTTTTTAATTTGGCGAATCGGAGTGGAATAGAGCTGAATTGTGGCAGTGGTGATAAAAATTTCGTTGTAGTGATTCTATATTTAAGGAATAAATTGTTTCTGGTTAGTGATGGTACTGTGTTTTATTGTTGTTGCAGAGGTTAGAGGAGATGGAAGTTGAAAACGTTCCTGTTGAGGAAGGGAAGAAACAGTTTGAAGTTGTAAATGGTGGTGATGTTGTGATTTTGCCTGCATTTGGAGCGGCAGTGGATGAGATGTTGACTTTGAGTAGCAAAAATGTACAAATTGTTGATACAACTTGCCCTTGGGTATCCAAGGTATGTTTTGGATGGAGTTTTAGCTGTATGATATTAGCTTATTGTTTGTAATTATTGGGATTTATATGTTCAATATGCATGTTTTTTTAATGACATATATAAATATGCTTTGAAATTATGTGAAGGTTTGGACTACTGTTGAGAAGCACAAGAAGGGAGATTATACCTCAATTATTCATGGAAAATATGCTCACGAGGAAACTGTAGCAACCGCTTCTTTTGCAGGAAAGTACATTATTGTGAAGGATATGAAAGAGGTATGCTCCAAATACCAGTGGTGGTTAATATCCTTTCTTCTTTCGGTATATAAGAAAATCCTGGAATGTTTTTTTAACATGTCAGTCACGGCTCACAAAGATAAAGGAAGAGTTGTGCATGATCTCTCTCTCTGTTTTTTTTTTAATGCAAAAATTCTGAGAAGTTTGTATTTAATTCAGGCAATGTATGTGTGTGATTACATTCTTGGGGGTGAACTTAATGGATCTAGCTCAACCAGAGAGGAGTTTCTAGAGGTAAAGCTTTTTTTTCTTGTAACTTTGATTTGGTATTTTGGATACTAAACAAAATCCTAATGTAATTGATGGCTTGGTTGTAGAAATTTAAAAATGCAATTTCTAAGGGGTTTGATCCTGATAATGACCTGGTGAAAGTTGGTATTGCAAATCAAACTACAATGCTCAAGGGAGAAACAGAAGACATTGGTAAGTTTTAGTTACATTAAGCTACTGTATCTTGTTCTTAGAAATTGCCACTAGTGATCTCCGATTCATTGATTTTTCTTTTCTTGACAGGAAAATTGGTGGAGAGGATCATGATGCGCAAGTATGGAGTGGAAAATGTAAATGATCACTTTGTAAGCTTCAACACCATTTGTGATGCTACTCAGGTGATCCTCTCTTCTAGTCTCGCGATTCTACTTGTTCAGCTTTTCATTAGAGTTTGGTGAAACTCTTAGCATTAGAGTCTTACCTAGTGTTCTTTCTTCTTACAATTTATAGAATTCAAATTCCATAGGGTGCTTTTCTTCTCCCTTCACCACGCATCTCTAATCATAATTTCAAAATTTATCAACCTTAAAACTCCTTGAACCTTGAACTTCCCTTTTTCAAAGGAGAAGAGGATAGAGACAAGGAATGAATATCATGTATTAGAATTTCAAGTCTCCCAGTCCCACATCAATTGTATAAATTTATGAAGCCAGGTTATGAATTAACTAAAAGCAAGATTCTCTTATGATAATTGTTTGGGTTCATGTTTTTTTTATCTTATATTTGCAAGCTTTTTCTGCTTAATCTGCAGGAGCGACAAGATGCAATGTATAAACTGGTGGAGGAAAAGTTGGATCTTATGTTAGTTGTTGGCGGGTGGAACTCAAGTAACACCTCCCACCTCCAAGAAATTGCTGAGCACCGTGGAATTCCTTCATACTGGATTGACAGTGAACAGAGGATAGGCCCAGGAAACAAAATAGCTTATAAGTTGAACGTAAGCGAAATTGCTCATGCTCCCTTTCTGTGACCAATTTTTTTTATTTCATTTATAGATTTCTCATTTATTCATCTCTTACTAGCATGGGGAGTTGGTTGAGAAAGAGAACTGGCTTCCACAAGGCCCCATTACAATTGGTGTGACATCAGGCGCCTCTACACCAGACAAGGTAATTTTACTGCAATAATCCCTTGTCCATTTTTTGCTGTCTATAATTTTTTCTGCCCTAGACATGCATTTTCTGAACTTTGAGATGATGGTATTGTAGGATTGCCATTCCTGCAAACCACGCGAATCTTCAAGTTTCCAGTTGTGCTAAATGTTATTAATATTATACACCTGGTGTTGAATGTTTGTAAAAAACTGATACTATTTACCTTTAAATCAATTTCAATCAGGTTGTCGAAGATGCCCTTATCAAGGTGTTCGACATCAAACGTGAGGAAGCTTTACAAGTAGCTTAAAGTTTAATGTGTTATATATACAGAGCAGTAGAGAGTGCCAGTCAGATACTGTACCATTAAACACAAGATCAATGTATCATGAACAAGAGGTTCTAAAATATCCATGTAATATCCTTTCGAGCACTTGAGTTCTTGAGTTGAGCTCACAATATCAATACAGAGGTTGCAGTAGTAAAACAATGCCGAGGGGGGTCTTTTAAACGACAATGATCTTGTTTCACGAGAAGATCCTCACGAAATATCGGGCAAAAACACGAGTCATATTTTGTTTATTTGCATTTTGTTGATAAATACTTGATTGGTGCTAGCTATCAAGAAAATCAATGGCACTTTCAACTTCACAGTGTCAAACCAGGAAGAGGTTGCGACGAGGTAAATAAGTGGAAATATAGGAAACAATATAATCCAAGTGAGTGAAAAAAATTACCGCATGTATTCGATTAAATGCCCCTGAAGTTTAAATTTATGTTTCATTAGTACAAAAAATGGTCGATAGGCAGCTGGGTGATCAAGGACAATCTCTAGGGCCTCGAGTTCAGGCCCCAGCAGCCACACGCTGTAGTGTCGTCTATAATAATGCCTGTAGCTATACATTTACAAGAATAATCCATGGCTCTGCAAAGCGCTAAACTCCATGGAACAAGCTCGGGCTTACAGATAGAGTGCATGCTGGATTTCAAGGATTGGTATCTTGGTTTGACCTCAAAATTCAGAATCACATGTAAATCCCATTGTAAGTGTTCATCTCATTTCGAGCTGCGAAAACTAGCCACTTGCAACATCAGATTCCTTTGAGAGAGACGATTCAACTATCTCTGGAACCTTATCGAGCAAAAGATTTATCTCATATTGAAATTCAGCTTTTGCTCGGTTAGTCTTTCCTCCAACAATCACTGCTGTCCCGTCTTGTAAAGCCCATATCTTCGATTTGCCGGAATAAGAAACGAAATGAACACACAAGTTTGCAATTAACTTCCATCATGGCATAAATGTTGCCATCAGGCATAAGCAATCTCAGAAACAACTTTCAAAGTTTAAACAGAAATCACCTATATAATTCATCAGAAAACATGGTGCATGTGAACATAGTTCTCACCTGTGAATGAGATAAGTAACTCAGGCAAGTTGTGAGCATTAGAGCACCAAATCCAGCATACACAACGGGCACGCCTGGATCAGTCTGTGCAAAGAAAAGATTTAGCTCCATGTACCTATCACGCAACTGAAAGAAATTCATGATGTAGCGAGTCTTTTGAGTCTAGACCTTTAATTCAAGACCGCTGCTTCCAATTGCATCTTCAATAATAATTTGCATGCCATCTATGTCAATCGGAAGCTTAGAGTTGGGTCTTCGCACTCCAACAAATTTCCCTTCTTGATCATAAAGGACGATGGACTGTAGATCACGAGCAAGCATTGATCTGAAAATCAACATCAAAAGGGCTGAATGGAAAAACTAAAACACTATCATAATCACAGCAAAGTGCTACTTTGACTAAAAAACTAAATTCTTGTGTAAGAAGTATGTGAAGAAGAAGAAGAAGAAGAAAATCGGTTAAAGAAACACATACATTCCCTTGACATTAGGAGAGTTAACATCCCCTACTGGTAAGAAGGTTCCATAGAGTTTATTGTCTCCACTGATTTTTAATGGTGCCATAGCCAAATTGAAAGGCCCTTCATCATCCTTGCGTACCTGCAAGGCGGAAATGCTCCAGTCTGTCTGGTACATAGTGATCCCACCATAACGTAACGGATCATTTACACTAATTGTTTTCCTCATAACCTCCTTCCCATTAAGGTCAAATAGTGACAGGTCAGTGTGAAATTGTTTGATCTACAAGAAGAAACAACATATAAGAGAAAATATGTAAAACATATATAAATTCAAGTAAGCACAGCTGAGAAGGCATGTATAGGCACTGATGTGAAAGAAAATCAACACCTACATCACCACCATCATAGTAGTCCATGTAGAATCTGTTGACATGAACCTCGGTATTGAAAGCTTCAGTGGGAGTTGAGAGAAACCCACTTGGTCCCAGTACATCTCCTACAACAAAATTCAGTCCTTGTGGAACTGTAACTGAGCCTCTAAAGCTCCCAGTGGCACTAAGTGTTGCTCCTGCCATTATCAGCAGCATAGCTAAATGTACTCCAATGGGGGAAAACCGACCGGCCAGCCCCTTAAATGCATATAGAGAGGGTCCTTTCAAGAATACCTACATTAATTAAACTGTGGATAGTGAGCACAAAAACATACATATATCAGGTACTAATGCTTGAGGAGCTGATACTAATGTAACATGAAGGTTGCTATTGTTAGCAACTCAGGATAAAGTATCTGCAGGCAATATAACTGTTCAATTTGTTGAAAGCAGAAATTGAAATGAGTGTATGCATGCTTAATAGCTTTTGAAGTGAGCTAATTAAGTAACTCGTTATACTTCTGTGCACAATCTCGAATGTGTGTTTCTTGCACTGGATAACTAAAAATCATCACAAGCATGAACAGCCCAATAGGGAGGTAATGTTTGGCATTATGTTCGATAAACTAATTCCAACTAGAACAGAAGGGAAAAAAAGACAAAATCAGTGTTGTGAAAAATGCGACTATAACGAGAAGAACAAACATCCAGCTCATGATTCTCAATCATGCAGGCCAATGGTTCAAGCTTATAAGCAATACACATAGTTTAAGAAAATAAAAGAGATTTCACAAATGCAACAGAATTGAAGCTACTCCATAACCTCATATCCAGCTCCCATCAGAATAACACCCAAATCTTGAACTGATGCCCTGGGCAAATTGTCCGAAAATTCCTGTTTACGAATAGCATCAGCAGAATGTAAGTAATTCCACCTGCATTTAACAACAAAGCTGTGTTAACAGGAAACTTCCTCTTTCCTAGTTTAATAGAGCAAGATGCCAAAAATCAAACCTTCTCGCAACCTTAGCCAGGGGGATCTGTGTGGTGTAAGTGCAGGCCATAAGAGATACTCCTAAGAGAGCCAACATTCCCAGGAAAACAGGGGATGAATACATGTGATCGAACCCGAGGGTGAGAACCCACTTCCAAGTGAAGAATCCTAACAAAGGATTCTCTTCTGGGAACTTTTGGAAATAGAATTCTGGAGCCTCCCCTTGATCAATAAGAGTACCTGCATAAACATTGCATACACCTGATGAACAAATTCAAGACAACCAATGATGCTCTAATTCTAGCACTTAAATTTCATTTCTGACACTAACACTTCAGTTAACCTTCTGAAGACAGCAAGACTAAACACCAAAAGAGGTTTTAACATACCTAGAGCCATTAGCACAGCAATAGAGAACATCTCTCCAATAGCCAAAGGCAAATTAGACAAAACAGCCAAAACCTTTCTAGGCAACCTCTTCAAGAACCCCAATGCTCCAGTTCCTGTCTTCACTGGAACTTTCTCTCCATTACCACCACCACCACTCTCCTCTGACAAAACAGGTGGAGCTGAATTCGATAGAAGAATCTTCCCGGACGCGTTCTTGTCCTTGTCCTTGATCTCTTTAGATGTTTTGAGCTTGCTACAAGTTACAATGGTTACAGAAAGTCTACTTCTCTTGTTGTTGTTGTTGTAAAGAGTGTGAATTTGGGGTTTGAGCTTAAGAATTTTGGAGTTAAGGAGAAGAGTGGGTTTGCGAAAATGGGTGTTGAATAGAGATGAGCTAAGGGGTTTTGCGGGGTTCAGAATATCCATTAATGGAAAACTTGAAGCTCTGCTTGTGGGTTTCAGTTGAAGATAAGAGAAGTAGCAGTTAAGACTTAGTTTATCCTGTTAGGAGATATTATGTATGTTATTGGCGTGCCTTTTTACACACCTTTATATAACCTTGCCAAAATGCACTTGCCATGTCAATACCTTCAATTTGGTTTTTGGGAGTGCTTACTTTCCTTCAATTTTGACAAAACTATTATTATTATTATTATTATTTTCCTGATTTTAACATTTAGGATGTTTTGAATGATATCCTATCTATTGAATTTTATCCATTAAGTTGCATTTATTTTCTTATAAAATATCATAAAAACCTGGTCAAAAAAATAACTCCTGCCAACACTAGATAAAACATCATGTACAACCATGGAAAGATTACCATCAAGAAATTAACTTTCAAGAGTTTTATAATTTTTCATGATTTTTTAGTATTTTTTAAAGAAAAAAACATATGATTTTCATGTGATATCTAAATGCTAATTTGGAAGAAATTTAACACCAAGGTCAGGTCAGTTATAATAACCATAATTTGAATGTTGAAATAATAATAAAAAAATATTCGGGCAACCAAAATGTATATTTCAATCAAGCTCCTAGGTTTATTTATTTTGCGAGCCGCTTGTTAAAGATCAAAGAGGCATGGGATACAGGCTTCTTGTTTTTCTTGGGCTTTAGGCCTTTAGCCCCCTCAAGTATCCAAAAAAAAAAAAAAGGCTTCATAGCATATCAACTCAAAACAAGTATAAATTTGAAAGGTGTACAATGCCCATCCTTGCTCATATTATTGTGGACAAGATTTTTTGTTTTTTAAATTTGTTTTTTATTTTTTTTATAATTTAATTTGAATTAAAAATAAATAAATTTTGATTTTTTATAAAATGATAAAATTAAAAAAAAACTAAAATAAAAAAGATAATGAAGTGTTATAAGTTTTGAAAACAATACATTTTAGACCTCAAACTTTACGAATTATATAAATTATTTGAAGAGTTTTTAATTTTTTTATAATTTTTTTATTTTTGGTATGGATAAATTTTATTTTTTAAAATAGAAAAAATATATTCAAAGTGTTGTGTTGTATTGTGTTGTGTTTGTGACAGGCTTTGCAGCTGCTCCCTTTATGTGGAGAATCAGGACTCCAATTTTAATCAATTTACAGGTTGTTTAGAACTTAAATTTGAATCAAATTAATAGATAAATTTAGAGAAAGATCTCGATTTATACCTACTCTGTTACTCGTATTATCACTAAGATCTCGAAAGAATCCTCGAATATGCACTAGAGGATAGGAGATGATACTGGTTTCAACTATCTTTTCAGGACAAAAGAATACTAACACGAAATTTCAAAGAAAAGGATGAAGGGACACCATTTTCAGTTAAAAAATATATGGGTTAATAAATTTCAGGAGAAGGTTTGCTTTCTAATGTGAGCAGATATGAAGAAGATTCTGATTTCCTCACTGGGATACACCTTTCCTTAGAATTGTTTTCCCACCACCAATCATTCAATTCTCAAACATCTATGATTCTTTCGACATTATATACATGAATCAATCATTAAACATCGTGGGTTCTAAATAAGTTGCTGGGCCTCAGGCTGCCTTTCCCCAGGTTCTTCTGCGCTCCTCAGCTCGCAAAACCTGCAATGTTTAGCAAATCTGTTAATCCTGCAAGAGATGATTGACAATTATACCAAAAGGAAAGGAAATGGTAGAAGATGAAGCACGTTTCTTAGGTTGCTTAATTTATCATCCCTGCATTTCAATCTTGTGCTTCTGCAGGCTGCAGCTTCTAACGGAGCAAACAAATTCAGGTTCTGGGATATGTGTTATGCATGCTTTAAATTCTCATAAACTGCCTTAAATATTCGTAGGGCACCAAGTTTCTTCATACCTGTCACCCTTGCCAGTCACCGAGTGCTGGCTAGTCATGTCATCATTTTTATATATTGAAAAATCTGTGATGTCTATATATTATCTGCGATTGAAATATAAACCTACTTCGTTTTTCCAGTTAATTTGGAGATGAATAAAGAGAAGAACGGATATTATTTGTAAGACAAAATCCCTTGAACACCAAGCTTAAATTGGTAACCAAGCAAGGCACCAGCAGAAAGTCCAGAGATGCAGTAACATGTAGTAGCGATCAAGGCAAAAGGTGTAATGTTAAATAATAGGTCGTTAATAGTAAACGTCATGTATATTGAGAAAACCTTTTCAATTTCTAGGTATAAAAAGTGAAATATTGATAAATTTATGTGAATAAGAAAATTATATATGGATGATATTGAAAAATTCTAATTATAAGGATTAAAATATATCATTTATAAATCTATGCGTACAGGAATGATTATTTTTTTTTGAAAAAAAGGTATAAAGTCATTGTTAAAGGAACAATGGAGATGCGGTTAGTTATTCAAAATATAGGCTATTTAATAGCATGCTATTGAAACCTTTTAAAACTATAAGGTTTGTTATTGAAAATATTTCAATTATAGATATATAAGTGAATTATTGATGAAGTTATATGGTTGAGAAAACTATAAGGGTGATATTTAAAAACCGTTAAGCGTTCGGGACAAAGATGAAATTCGAAAGTGATTACACATATCCATATGTATTATTTTTATTCTTTTATATTGTATGTTTTCTGAATAATTGATTTTTTGAAATATTTATTGTTGGATTTATATTTTGATTACTTATATTTAACTATGTAAGAGAGTTGTGATAAGATTCAACATTTAAATGAACTTAATATTAATTATTTCATGTATTTTAAAATAAAAATCTATTTTAAAAATCACATTACACCACAGTTTTAAACTTTTAAATGCACTTAGTTAGAGTCGAATTGTACAATTTATTATTATTTTTAACCGTACAATTTAATTGAAATTGTCCGTAAAAAAATTGCGTTGATAGATACTAGTATATTGTTCACATATCTCTCTATCAAAACAAAAATCTGAACAAGAACACACCACCACAGGAACATAGAAAAGAATCTGAAGCCAAAACTTTTACATTAATCAGCTGCAGTCAAAACAGAGGATCTCCAACACAACAATGAGAATTTCGTACTATTCTTTTCTAATCCCTAACCTCTTCTGTACAATACAACGATGAGATTTTCTATATAGGATAACACATGTTGTTTTGATAAGGGTCTGTCAATCATTTTTATCATTTTTTTGTCAGTTTTTATGAATATGAACTTTTAAGTTCTATTGTTAATTAATTGAATTAGTTTGAACATGTAAATGGAAAAGCTTTCGTGTTCATGCGATCCTCAAAGCTGTTTATGAGGCAAAATTGGTGTTTTGTTTTTCTGGCAAAAAACAATCTTATTTCAAGAAATAAGCATAGAACAGCCCTATTTCAAGAATTAAGATTTCAAACTACCCTAATCTTTATTAGCCACTCACTCTATGGCTAACATTTTGCAATCATACACTTCGGTTATCACAACAAAATAATAATAATAAAACAACACACGTGCTATATATGTTTTGCTTAGAAATTACCTTCTTGATGAAAAATGGGTCGTCGTCCACATGCAAAGTCGACCATCTAGTCTTGGGCTTCATTCTTCACTATATATATATATATATATATATATTTAACAACTTGTTGCTATTATAAATGCACTTATACTTTTCAAAGCTGGCTTATTCAATAATACAAAGGAGTGGAGACGGTGATCAATACAATCTTGTCTTGTGCCCATGTGAACTTTCAAGGTCAGTTCCCTTCCAAAGCTGCTAATATCATGCATGGCGCCTATAAATAAGAGTGGCAGCGAAGAGGCAATGATAAACACAAATATTTCAAACATGAAAGCCTTTCTTGTGATCATATGCATTCTCTTAGCAACCATCGTCTTCTCCCCCTCATCCACTTGCACTGCGCGACAGTTAGGGAGCGGGAAAGGTGAAAAACCTGTTTCTGTTTCCTTTTATTTAATTTAAGATAATTAAGCAGCTCATATGTGTGTTCTGTGTTTGTGTATAATCTTGCATGCATATATTTTGGGACCATGACTTAATAAATGCTATAAATTAATTAAGATGCTGTTTGTTATAGCAGAGCATTTATTTATTTCTTTTTCGTCGAACAATATAAATGTTTGCAGATCCAAGAACGGGATTTGGCCCCGCCACTCCAGGACCCCCATGCGGTAGTAACAAACGAGAGTGCAACCCCAGTTCAAAGCCAGGACCGACTAAACCAAAAAAACGTTGTGATCAATCGTCTGTGAAGCAAACTGACTGTCCCCCAAATTGAAGATTGAAGGCGAGCAAAGTTGTATGCGCTATTAAGAGGGACAACAACTAGTCATGTTATATGTGTGTGTGTGTGTGTGTGTGTGTGTGTGTGTTACATATTTTGATTCCAGAACTATATATTTATGTAAGAAAAATAAATTAACTTCCCAGTACATGGTGACAGCAACTTGCATCATGATCAGGTTTTGATTTTTCTTGGTCTTGATTCCATGAAGTTGTGTAATCTTTGTTGAGGTTTATGCAAAATAAATAAAGAGCTTGATTGGTCCAGCTATCTCTTCTCTTCTATGATGCTCATATGCCTTTGCTTTTGATTAACTTTATATCAACAAATAAAAAGCTGGCCTTTAATGCTATCTCATCATAAACCCACAAGAACAAATATTTACATATAGGCTCGCGTGAAGAAGCACAGTGCTAGAGAGAGTATGGGATTTTTTTTTAATTAGAAACTGGCCACTAAAATCAACAGCGCAGAAACCATGAACTGATTTTACTCCGGCTGCTCTTGTCATAGCAGCTTGTTCTTGTTTTTGGTGTTAATAATACGATCCCTGATCACTTAACAAAGAAAACTGCGAGCTAATAAATTCCGTTTCTAATATATTTCCAATAAATCAGGGACAGATCTAAATTTCAGAAACTAAAAGGCATATGGAACTATTCTTTGAGTATTGGAGAGATTTTCTATATGGCCCAATAACTACAAATTAAATTAAAAACTTAAAAAAGCAAAGAGAAGCTTGTGACAAGGAAGATTTATGTTAACGATCAATACAACATACTTCGGAGAATATTCTGTCTGTGCAATTCTAGCATTCATGAGATGTTAATAATAAAAAAGGGGAAAATATACTGAAAAATTGTTCATTCCCGCAGGTTCGTTTCTTGAAGTCAAAAAAATGAAAGGGGGGGTAATTTCGAATGTTGTAGGAGATTGAATCAGGAAATGTAAAACAAAATGATAAAATAAAGAAAAAAGATAATTCTATGATATGCATTACAAGAGAAAAACACAAGGAATTACTAATTTTGTATCTTAAGCAGTATGTGTATCAGTTTATTTATACGTAATTAAGCTATACATACACCTAAATAGGAAATAGAATATTCATAGTTTCTAAATTAATAGTGTAGGAATAATTAGAACCATGTACCCAAACACAAACACTGGTTAAATGAGTTTGTATTGCTGGTGTGGTAGGTTTGATGATAAAATAAGGGTCATGAACAAAATAACAGCTGGTGGACTTCAATTTCAAGGTATACGCTACATGTCCAGTTCTTTCTTTACCTTATTACATGCGGTACTGTGGCATCATACCAGCAAAGAGATGGGTTTTAAGAGCGAATCTGCTTTGCAATATTGAGAGTATTCTTTTGGAATCCATCTAACTATGTATCTCATCAGAATTAGTCTAGTCGTGATTTTATTCATTCAATAATATTATTCTATCCTTAATAAATAAAACAAAATAAATATATTATGTAACAGTAATGTCCACACCTTCTACTTCTGGCTTAACAAAGGTTCAATTTTCGACGGACCCTTCCCCTTCTTTAATAAAGACATGACTTGGGGCCACCGCTGCCAGGAAGGATCCAGCGAGTGTCCGAAGAAAGAATGTCTTAAAATAAACCATTTGAGACCAAGTTGTCCAGTTTCAAGTCAAAAAGGGTCCAGAAGAGCAATGCCAAGACTTTAAATACAAGACAGAATTGTATTGTTGGCTGTCGGCTGGAGGAGCCCCGATTTTCAAGTCAAGTAAGGAGGCTTTTTTTATCTATTTATTTATTTTTTAAGCTCAAATACTTCTTGGAGGAGTTGATCCCGTTTTGCAGGTGCAAGGAACTTATTACCACTGAACCAAAGGCCCATTGGTTTTATAAATTATTGACTTGTTTTCTTTTTAGTTACTTAGGCTTACTAGTTTTTTAATCGGAAGTTTAGTGGTTTTATAATGATTTTCACCAAGAAAATTCCCTTCTTTACTTACAGAAAAAGCATGTTTTATTTCCTTTTCTTGAGTTCTTTTATAATAATTTGTTTTGAGGAGAAATTCATCTTATATTTTCAAAAAATAAAATAAGTAGACAAATAAAGAAAACCTAAAAAAAAAAAAGGAAAGTTGGAAGGACTGGACAAGCTAGACGCAGGGGCCTTCGCTTTTAATGGTTACTTGAACTTAAAAAATGAAAACCTTTAAGGCAAATTGGCAATTACCGAGAAGCTGGATAGACATTTTCTAGATTCCTTCCCACTGGCTTACAAGCGTACAAGAAAGAAAAAGGTCCATTCGAAAACGAACATATCTGCACATTCAAATTACAACATTTCTCTTTTCCTGACTTTAGAGAGACGACTTGCCACTACTGATTAATATGCAGCCTTGGTGTTTTTTTTATATTATTATTATGTTATTTAATCAATTCAATTAATTCTCTCTTTCTTCTTCTTTTTCTACTACTACTATTATCATTATTATTTATTTAAATAAAAAATTATTTTAATAAATAAATTTTTCAAATATAATTAGATAAATGTCCTGCCTTTTGGATTTATTTTTGATTACTTATATTTAACCATGTATGGGCTTTATACTTCGCTGAATATATATATATATATATATATATATATATATATAGAACAACTTGTTACTATTATAAATGCACTTGTACTTTTCAAAGTTGTCTTATTCAATAATACAAAGGAGCGGACGCGGTGATCAATAATCTCGTCTTGGGCACATGCATGTGAACTTTCAAGGTCAGTTCCTTTCCAAAGCCGCTAATTAAGATCATGCATGCATGACGGCTATAAATAAGAGTGGCAGCGAAGAGGCAATGATAAACACAAATATTTCAAACATGAAAGCCTTTCTTGTGATCATATGCATTCTCTTAGCAACCATCGTCTTCTCTCCCTCATCCACTTGCACTGCGCGACAATTAGTGCGCGGGAAAGGTGAAAAACCTGTTTCTGTTTCCTTTTATTTAATTTAAGATAATTAAGCAGCTCATATGTGTGCTCTGTGTTTGTGTATGATCTTGCATGCAACTATTTTAGGACCATAACTTAATTAATGCTATGAATTAATTAAGATGCTAGCAGTTTGTTATCGCAGAGCATTTAATATTTATTTCTTTTTCGTCGAACAATATTTTCACCATGAAACTATTATTTTGTTAGATACCACACTTTACTTTGAGTCTATGATCATAAAACATATTATTGATTAATATATATATATATATATATAATTTTGCAGATCCATACAGGGGATCTGGCCCCGTCAATTCAGAACCTCCATGCGGTAGTAGCAAACGGAATTGCCGCCCCAGTCCAAATCCAGGACCAAATAAACCAAATAAACGCTGTCAATCTTCTGCTAGGCAATCTGATTGTGACCCGCATTGAAGATTGAAGGCAAGCAAGGTTGTATACGTGCTTAAGAGTGACAACAGCCAGTCATGTCATGTGTGTGTATGCTATTTTCATTCGAGTCGAACTATATACATTTATGTAAGAAAAATAAATTAACTTCCATGAAATTGTGTAATCTTTGTTGAAGTTTATGCAAAATAAATAAAGAGCTTGCCATCTTCTCTTCTACGATGCTCATATGCCTTTGCTTTTATATATATGTATTATGTTAGGACTAATAAAATTAATATTATGAACTGAATATTAATTTTTGTCTGGAGTGTCGCGACTAACTTTATATCAACAAATAAAAAGCTGGCCTCTAATGCTATCTCATCATAAACCCGTAAGTACAAATATTTACATATAGGCTCGATCGCGTGAAAAACCACAGTGCTAGAGAGAGTATGGGATTTTTATTTTTTTTAAAATTAGAACCTGGCCACTAAAATCAACAGCGCAGAAACCATGAACTGATTTTACTCCTGCTGCTCTTATCATAGCAGCTTGTTCTTGTTTTTGGTGTTAATACTACGATCCCTGATCACTTACCAAAGAAAACTGTGACCTAATTAATAAATCCCGTTTCTAACTTTAGTTGACACATATAAATCCAATAAATCAGGGACAGATCTAAATTTCATATCAACTACTCTTGCAGTATTGGAGAGATTTTCGATATGTTCCAATAACTACAAATTAAATTAAAAACTAAAAAAAGCAAAGAGAAGCTTGTGACGAGGAAGATTTATGTTAACGATCAATATAACATACTTAGGAGAATATTCTGTCTGTGCAATTCTAGCGTTAGAAAAAAAAAGATGATAAATAAAGAAAAAAGATAATGCTATGATTTAATTACAAGAGAAAAACACAAGGAATTATTAAATTTGTATCCTGAGCAGTATATGTATCAGCTTATTTATACGTCATTAAGCTATACACCTAAATAGAAGATAGAATATTCATAGTTTCTAAATTAATGGTGTAGGAATAATTAGAACTACGTACCCAAACACAAACACTGGTTAAATTAGTTTGTATTGCTGGTGTAGTAGGTTGGATGTTAAGGATTATTTTTTTTAATGTAGATATTCTGGTTAGTTTACATGTAACTTGATTAATTTTATAAATTTTAAAATTAATAATTATATAATTATCCAAAAAATTAGTAATTCTTAAAAAAATAAATATAAAACCTGACAGTTTAGCAATGTAAAGTTCTTTCTTTATCTTAATGCATGCGGTGTGGCATCGCAACAGCAAAGAGATGGCTTTTAAGAGCCGAATTTGCTTTGCAATATGTGATGATATATGGTAAGGTCCACACCTTCTACTTCTGGCTTAACAAAGGTTCAATGTTCGATGGATCCTTCCCCTTCTTTAATAAGGAATTGACTTGGAGCCAACGCAGCCAGGAGGAGCCACCGAGTGTCCGAAGAAAGAATGTCTTAAAATAAACCATTTTAGACCAAGATGTCCAGTTTCAAGTCAAAAAGGGTCCAGAAGAGCAATGCCAAGACTTTAAATACAAGACAGAATTGTATTGTTGGCTGTCGGCTGGAGGAGCCCCGATTTTCAAGTCAAGGATGAGGGGCTACACTGGCTCCTTTCGTAAGGAACTTATTACGACTGAACCAAAGGCCCATTGGTTTTATAAATTATTGATTGACTTGTTTCTTTCTAGGTACTAAGGCTTACTAGTTTAAATACGACTTTTTTTTTATCGGAAGTTTAGTAGTTTTATAATGATTTTCACCAAGAAAATTCCCTTTTTTACTTACAGAAAAAGCATGTTTTATTTCCTATTCTTGATTTCTTTTATAGTAATTTGTTTTGAGGAGAAATGCATCTTATATTTTCAAACAAATAAAAAAATAAAGAAAACCTAAAAAAAAAAAGGGAAAGTTGGAATGACTGGACAGGCTAGACGCAGGGGCCTTTGCTTTTAATGGTTACTTGAACTTATGTGAAAAAAATCCCAGTTGGCAAAAGGAAGCTTTTAAGAAATTCCAGTTTTAATCCATTTACACGTTGTTTGGAAGTTCAATTTGAACAAATGAAAATTTTACAATGCAAGAAATTTATTTAATGGTTATTTATTTACTTTCTTAAGGCAGATTGAAGTTGCCTCCTGGAAACGCGGCTGTCTCCGCCGAATCCATGTGCGCATTACTGGTTTGGTTTGTTCGGGCATAAATGTAGAAACTTGGTCAAGCACTCGTTTTTTACTTCTTTCAATCATTTAAAAAAATATCATCAAATTTAAATCTCAATCAACTCGATATTAAAAAATAAAATTAAAAAATTAAATTAATTAAAAAAAATAAAAAACAAATAATTTGAATCAGTTTGAATTTACCTACTAAACTCACAATTCAATTTATATAAATATTATAACTCTACATAAATTAAATCAAAATAAATTATAAAGTTTAATTCTTAATCAATCTATTATTGAAGGATAAAATTTAAAAAAATAATTAAATAAAAGACACAAAAAATAACTCCAGTGAATCCATCAAACTCGTAACTTAGATAATAAGACCATGATAATTTTATACAAAGCAAACAAAAAAAATTACAAAACTTAATTTCAAATCAATAAAATATTAAAGGATAAAATTGAAAAAAAATAAAAAAATTAGTGTTAACCCGTTAAATTCACATCCTAAGCTATAAAATCTAGATTAAAAAACCCATTAAAAGATTAAATTAAAAAAAATAAACCTTAAAAAAGCAAAAAGCAAAATAAATAAATTAAGCACTATTGAACAGTGCTCTTTGAGGAGGGGAACCTCAATTAGTTTCTGTTAATAATAAAGAGGTCTTTTTATAAAAAATTCTAATTTTAATTTAACGAGGAAATCAAAGATAGATTTGGGAGTGTATTTCCTCTTCTCCCTCTCCGTGTCGTTGTCCCCAAATCAATTTTTTGCATCCAAACTTCATAAATACTCCATGTCTATTCTATCTAGGTGGATAAAGCCGGAAAATACTGGGGAAAATTAACCTTCACATCAATTTGGCATACATGTTCTTTAATTTGCAGCGGTGCATACCTTCTTCATCGTCAATTAGCTTATATGACGTAATAAAAAGATACAACCATTGCCTAGCAATCTAAAACTTCACATTAGTTTTTTTTCGGTTTACTAACAAGATGATCGGTGAACAGGATCACAATTTTTGTTAATAATAGTGAGTCAAAGTTTTAGGTTTACTAACAAGATGATCGGTGAACAGGATCACAATTTTTTTTTAATAATAGTGAATCAAAGTTTTAGGTTTACTAACAAGATGATGGTAAAACCCCTAATCTGTCTCCAAGTAAAAACGACTCGAGCCCCCTTTCTACCTCAGCGATCTGCAACGGCGAAGGCAAAAGGGACTTGACGTCCAGTGGCCATCAGTACATGGTATATCCTTAACAAGAACACACCACCACAGGAACATAGAAAAGAATCTGAAGCCAAAACTTTTACATTAATCAGCTGCAGTCAAAACAGAGGATCTCCAACACAACAATGAGAATTTCGTACTATTCTTTTCTAATCCCTAACCTCTTCTGTACAATACAACGATGAGATTTTCTATATAGGATAACACATGTTGTTTTGATAAGGGTCTGTCAATCATTTTTATCATTTTTTTGTCAGTTTTTATGAATATGAACTTTTAAGTTCTATTGTTAATTAATTGAATTAGTTTGAACATGTAAATGAAAAAGCTTTCGTGTTCATGCGATCCTCAAAGCTGTTTATGAGGCAAAATTGGTGTTTTGTTTTTCTGGCAAAAAACAATCTTATTTCAAGAAATAAGCATAGAACAGCCCTATTTCAAGAATTAAGATTTCCAACTACCCTAATCTTTAGTAGCCACTCACTCTATGGCTAACATTTTGCAATAATACACTTCGGTTATCACAACAACAAAAAAATTAATAATAAAAAACAACACACGTGCTATATATGTTTTGCTTAGAAATTACCTTCTTGATGAAAAATGGAGTCGTCGTCCACATGCAAAGTCGACCAGCTAGTCTTGGGCTTCATTCTTCACTGAATATATATATATATATATAACAACTTGTTGCTATTATAAATGCACTTATACTTTTCAAAGTTGTCTTATTCAATAATACAAAGGAGTGGAGACGGTGATCAATTAACAATCTCGTCTTGTGCCCATGTGAACTTTCAAGGTCAGTTCCCTTCCAAAGCTGCTAATATCATGCATGGCGCCTATAAATAAGAGTGGCAGCGAAGAGGCAATGATAAACACAAATATTTCCAACATGAAAGCCTTTCTTGTGATCATATGCATTCTCTTAGCAACCATCGTCTTCTCTCCCTCATCCACTTGCACTGCGCGAGAATTGCTGGGCGGGAAAGGTGAAAAACCTGTTTCTGTTTCCTTTTATTTAATTTAAGATAATTAAGCAGCTCATATGTGTGTTCTGTGTTTGTGTATAATCTTGCATGTATATATTTTGGGACCATGACTTAATTATGCTATAAATTAATTAAGATGCTGTTTGTTATAGCAGAGCATTTATTTATTTCTTTTTCGTCGAACAATATAAATGTTTGCAGATCCAAGCACGGGATTTGGCCCCGCCACTTCAGGACCCCCATGCGGTAGTAGCAAACGAGGTTGCAACCCCAGTTCAAAACCAGGACCGACTAAACCAAAAAAACGTTGTGATCAATCGTCTGTGGAGCAAATTGACTGTCCCCCAAATTGAAGATTGAAGGCGAGCAAAGTTGTATGCGCTATTAAGAGACAACAACTAGTCATGTTATATGTGTGTGTGTGTGTGTTTGTGTGTGTGTGTTACATATTTTGATTCCAGAACTATATATTTATGTAAGAAAAATAAATTAACTTCCCAGTACATGGTGACAGCAACTTGCATCATGATCAGGTTTTGATTTTTCTTGGTCTTGATTCCATGAAGTTATGTAATCTTTGTTGAGGTTTATGCAAAATAAATAAAGAGCTTGATTGGTCTAGCTATCTCTTCTCTTCTATGATGCTCATATGCCTTTGCTTTTTATTAACTTTATATCAACACATAAAAAGCTGGCCTTTAATGCTATCTCATCATAAACCCACAAGAACAAATATTTACATATAGGCTCGCGTGAAGAAGAGGAGTGCTAGAGAGAGTATGGGATTTTTTTTTAATTAGAAACTGGCCACAAAAATCAACAGCGCAGAAACCATGAACTGATTTTACTCCGGCTGGTCTTGTCATAGCAGCTTGTTCTTGTTTTTGGTGTTAATAATACGATCCCTGATCACTTAACAAAGAAAACTGTGAGCTAATAAATCCCGTTTCTAATATATTTCCAATAAATCAGGGACAGATCTAAATTTCAGAAACTAAAAGGCATATGCAGCTATTCGTGGAGTATTGGAGAGATTTTCTGTATGGCCCAATAACTACAAATTAAATTAAAAACTTAAAAAAGCAAAGAGAAGCTTGTGACAAGGAAGATTTATGTTAACGATCAATACAACATACTTCGGAGAATATTCTGTCTGTGCAATTCTAGCATTCATGAGATGTTAATAATAAAAAAGGGGAAAATATACTGAAAAATTGTTCATTCCCGCAGGTTCGTTTCTTGAAGTCAAAAAAATGAAAGGGGGGGGTAATTTCGAATGTTGTAGGAGATTGAATCAGGAAATGTAAAAAAAAATGATAAAATAAAGAAAAAAGATAATTCTATGATATGCATTACAAGAGAAAAACACAAGAAATTACTAATTTTGTATCTTAAGCAGTATGTGTATCAGTTTATTTATACGTAATTAAGCTATACGTACACCTAAATAGGAAATAGAATATTCATAGTTTCTAAATTAATAATGTAGGAATAATGAGAACCATGTACCCAAACACGAACACTGGTTAAATGAGTTTGTATAGCTGGTGTGGTAGGTTTGATGATAAAATAAGGGTCATGAACAAAATAACAGCTGGTGGACTTCAATTTCAAGGTATACGCAACATGTCCAGTTCTTTCTTTACCTTATTACATGCGGTACTGTGGCATCACACCCGCAAAGAGATGGGTTTTAAGAGCCGAATCTGCTTTGCAATATTGAGAGTATTCTTTTGGAATCCATCTAACTATGTATCTCATCAGAATTAGTCTAGTCGTGATTTTATTCATTCAATAATGTTATTCTATCCTTAATAAATAAAACAAAATAAATATATTATGTAACAGTAAGGTCCACACCTTCTACTTCTGGCTTAACAAAGGTTCAATTTTCGACGGACCCTTCCCCTTCTTTAATAAAGACATGACTTGGAGCCACCGCAGCCAGGAAGGATCCAGCGAGTGTCCGAAGAAAGAATGTCTTAAAATAAACCATTTGAGACCAAGTGGTCCAGAAGAGCAATGCCAAGACTTTAAATACAAGACAGAACTGTATTGTTGGCTGTCGGCTTGAGGAGCCCCGATTTTCAAGTCAAGGATGAGGGGCTACGCTGGCTCCTTTCGTAAGGAGGGAGGCTTTTTTTTGTTTTATCTATTTATTTATTTATTTTATAAGCTCAAATACTTCTAGGAGGATTTGAACCGGTTTTGCAGGTGCAAGGAACTTATTACCACTAAGGCCCATTGGTTTTATAAACTATTAATTAACTTGTATTCTTTTTAGGTACTTAGGCTTACTAGTTTAAATACGACTTTTTTTTCATCGGAAGTTTAGTAGTTTTATAATGATTTTCACCAAGAAAATTCCCTTTTTTACTTACAGAAAAAGCATGTTTTATTTCCTTTTCTTGATTTCTTTTATAATAATTGGTTTTGAGGAGAAATTCATCTTATATTTTCAAAAAAAAAAAAAAAAAAAACCTTAAAAAAAAAAAGGAAAGTTGGAAAGGATTGGACAAGCTAGACGCAGGGGCCTTTGCTTTAAATGGTTACTTGAATTTATGTGAAAAAAATCTCAGTTGGCAAAAGGAAGCTTTTAAGAAATTCCATTGGTGAATTATACTTCAGGAAAACCCGTCTGATCATTTCAAAACTGTGACCACAATTTTGTCTTCCTCTAGATGTTTTTATAAATTTCAGTAAAACATTTAGCAGAGCAGCCCCAGTAATCAGCCCGCCAGGAGCTAGTTTGACACTCTTGCTTTTTTTCAAGAACCGAGCAAGTTGCAAGAACACTGTTGTCTTGCAGAATAATGGGCCAAAAAAGGAAAGCTGGCAGGAATATTACTGTTTGCAATTAGTGATTTTATAATTACTGCAAAAATTTGAGTCGCACAATCAAGCTATCTATAAGTAGTACAAAACACAAATTTGATTTCCGTCTCACCCGAGTGCTATAGCACCTTAATTTCATTCAGCGTCCACTGTTTTGAATCCTGAAAGAGAAAATGGGATGTTTACTACGGTTCACTCAGTCTGTGTCTTTAATTTTGTTTCTCTTGCATTTTAATCCAACAGTTTCGTCATCCTTGTCTTCAAACTTCTCCTCTTCATCAGCTCAATTGTGTGCTCGTGACCAAAGTATTCATCTGCTCCAGTTCAAAGATTCTTTCTCCATTAATCCTTCTGCTTCTTTTGAGTATTGTGAAAATCCCAAGACAGAGTCATGGAAAGAGGGCACAGATTGCTGCTTGTGGGATGGGGTGACTTGCGACATCAAGAGTGGGCAAGTCATTGGGCTTGACCTTGCTTGCAGCATGCTTTATGGCACTCTCCATTCCAATAGCACTCTCTTCTCCCTTCATCATCTTCAAAAGCTTGACCTCTCTTACAATGATTTCAATCTCTCTCATATTTCATCTCAGTTTGGCCACTTTTCCAGTTTGACACATCTTAACCTAAACTATTCGGGTTTTACTGGCCTAGTTCCATCACAAATCTCTCATCTGTCCAAACTGGTTTCGCTTGATCTCTCTTATAATAACAAACTGGCACTAGAACCAATTCCTTTTAACAAGCTTGTTCAAAACCTAACCAAGCTAAGAGAACTTCATTTGAGCGAGGTAGACATGTCAATGGTTGTACCCAGTTCCTTGATGAATCTTTCTTCTCCTTTGTCATCACTCCAGCTCATTAGATGTGGATTGCAAGGGAAATTACCAAGTAACGTTCATGGGCTATCAAACTTGCAGCTGCTTGATTTATCGGAGAACGTAGACCTTACTGGCTCTTTTCCACCATTCAATGTGAGTAATGCTCTTTCATACTTGGATCTATCAATGACAGGGATTTCAATACATCTACCACGGCTTGGCAACCTCACACAACTCACTGTGTTGGACATTTCATATAACAGCTTGAGTGGTCACATCCCTTCCTCTATAGGAAAACTTAAGCACCTCCAGACCTTGAATCTCGGATTCAACAATTTTACAGGTTCGGTTCCATCTGATTTTGAGCAGCTCACTGAGTTGGTTTCACTTGATCTCTCTGAGAACTCTTACCTGACACTAGATTCATCTTCTTTTAACAAGCTTGTTCAAAACCTAACCAAGTTAAGAATACTCCTTTTGCGGCGGGTAAATATGTCTTTAGTTGTACCCAATTCCTTGAAGAATTTGCCGTCTTCTTTGGCAATTCTTTCTTTCGGGAATTGTGGGCTGCGAGGGGAATTCCCAGCCAACATCTTTCTCTTACCAAACCTTGAATTTCTCAATTTGGGGGGTAACGTAGGCCTCACAGGTTCTTTTCCTTCCTCCAATGTGAGCAGTTCCCTCGAGGAGTTGGCTCTTTTTGATACGAAAATCTCAATTTCTATCGAGAATGACTTTATCAATAATCTAAAGTCCTTGAAAAAGCTGTATCTCAGTAACTGTAACATTAGCAAAAGATCAAATGTAGCCCTACTTGGTAACCTCACACAGCTTATTGCATTAGATCTCGCATTTAATAATTTGAGTGGCCGCATCCCGTCATCTCTTGCAAACCTTGTGAATCTCAATTTGTTGGATCTTAGTTCCAATAATTTCAAGGGTCAGATTCCAGATTTTTTGGGTAGCCTGACACAACTTGAACGTTTATTTTTATCAGATAATCAATTGCTAGGCCCTATCTCTCCTCAAATAACTAGCCTTCCAAATCTAATAACTCTCATGTTATCTGATAACTTGTTGACGGGCACAATACCGTCCTTTTTGTTTTCTCATCCCTCTCTGCAGTATTTGGACCTCCATAGTAACTTATTCACTGGGAATTTAAGTGAATTCCAGTACAATTCATTAATATTGCTTGATTTGAGCAATAACCACTTGCATGGCCCAATTCCAAGTTCAGTTTTCAATCAAGAGAACTTGATAGTCCTTAAACTTGCATCCAACAAGTTAACAGGAGATATTTCTTCTTATGCTTGTAAGCTGACAGCCCTACAAGTCCTTGACTTGTCCAACAACAGCTTGAGTGGTTTTATGCCACAATGTCTGGGGAACTTGAGCGACAGTCTCTCAGTGTTGCATCTTGGCATGAATGATCTCCGAGGCACAATCCTTTCAAGGTTTTTGGTGGGGAATAACTTGAGATATCTCAATCTCAATGGCAACGAATTGGAAGGGGAAATACCACCATCTATGATCAACTGTACACAATTGGAGGTTCTTGATCTTGGATTCAATAAGATAAAAGGCAAGTTCCCCTACTTTCTGGATACGCTTCAAGAGCTACAGGTTCTTGTTCTAAAATCCAACGAACTCCATGGGTTTGTGAAAGGTCCGACGACCAACTACGCCTTTTCAAAACTAAGGATTTTTGACATCTCCAGCAATAATTTTAGTGGACCATTGCCAACTGGGTATTTCAATGGTCTGGAAGCAATGAAGACCTTGGATCAAGATATGATTTACATGAAGGTTAGAAACATCAGTTATGATTATTCTGTAAAACTGACGTGGAAAGGGCTGGAAATTGAGTTTGTGAAAATTAGAAGTACCCTCGCATTCATTGATTTGTCGCACAACAGTTTTATTGGAGAGATACCAGAGTTGATTGGAAAGCTTAATGCACTTCAACAGCTAAACTTCTCTCACAACTCCCTTACAGGATATATTCAACCTTCATTGGGGAATTTGGCCAATCTGGAATCGTTAGATCTCTCTTCAAATTTGCTTACGGGAAGGATTCCGATGCAGTTGGCAGATCTAACATTTCTTAGTGTCCTAAACCTTTCACATAACCAGCTAGAGGGACCCATACCTACAGGAAAGCAGTTCAACACGTTCAATAAGGGCTCATTCGAAGGAAACTCGGGCTTGTGTGGATTTCAAATCTCAAAGGAATGCAATAGTGGTGAGACACAACAACCACCACCATCAAACTCCGAAGAAGGAGATGATTCATCACTGTTTGGAGATGGATTTGGATGGAAAGCAGTTGTGATGGGGTATGGATGTGGATTTGTGCTTGGAGCTACAGTGGGATACATAGTGTTTAGAACAAGAAAACCGGCATGGTTTGTGAGGATGGTCGAAGTTCAATGGAATCTGAAAACAAAAGGAAGGAAGAAGAAAGCTCACAGAAACGGTGCAAGAAGAAACTAACTGTTGAAGCAGGTATTTTCAGGTAATTTATTCAAGCGTCTGATGTATTTTCAAGATGTCAGATATATATATAGTGAAGTTTCTGTAATGTTTTTTTTCTCTTGCATTGAACTTTTTTTTTTAACAGCAGAACAGGCTATTCATTCAACCACTAGGGAAATCTTTTACAAGAATACAACGAAGTTCATCTGGGTGGTTGTAAACCCAGTCAAGTAGACATTTGAAACATCTAGTCGCCCTGGCTTTCCACTCTGCGGCAACATTTGCACTTCTACCCACCCAAGCTACTGTCACAAGTTGATAGCGTGGAGCACTTGTTTCTCATTATCAGTTTCTACAATCACTTGGCAAGCTGAAGACTGACTACCCAACGCAATATTCTACCTTATGTGATGCGTCGCCAATAATTGTAGATGTGATTTTCTACCATGCGAATAACATTAGAATGGAAGATTCATAGTGTTGGACCCATCTTCCACTCTACATCTGTTTTACTCTTCTGGTGTTAGGTTTTTTCTCTCTTTCCCTCCTTTTTCAATGGTTTTCTTGCAATGATGGGTGTTGATAAGGTGAAAACAGAGTCAATGTATGCTTAAAACCGTTCTGTAACATATAGTTAATTTCAAGCAGACTGAGTTTGGCATGGTGCGAGATTTATATTATTGACAAAACATCCGGTTTTCGACAGCTGAAAATGATTCATTCTATTCAATATTGGCTAATAAAGTTTGTAGCTTTCGATAGAATGAAGTTTTAAGAATACAATTTTTCTTTACAAAATAACGCTATAAACTGGATATTCTGTACAGAATATATAAACGCGTAGAAATCCTTCTTTTACCAGTGCTCAATCGAAGCATGCGAATTGTTAAGAGCAACTAATTTTTCATGTAATAGAGTGAACAACTCAGTGATTGTTCCACGCACCAGTTTATAGTGGGATTAAATGACAGTAAATAAATAAATTAATATGGCAGCGTGGGGTAAGTTACATACAGCCTCTCCAATACTGAGAAATGATCTTGAAGCAATTTTTTATGCATCTTGATCTACCGGCCTTGTACTGGACTGCTCAAATATTCAAGGCCAAGAGAAAGGCTTAATCCAGAGATCATGGTGAAGAGTGCAATAATCTGCTCCTAGTCGCCTAATTGGACACTGAATTGTACGCTATGATCCACATAATTTGACATTCGTTCGGCCTCTCGCCATCGTTATTTATATTCGGCTTATTTAGCAGATTCAATGGTCTGGGTCATGAATGTGTAGATTTCATGATTAAACTTCCTACTCCGATCAACAAGTTCTTCATGAAGTCTACACATTCATGATATCAGTTTGTAGTTCAAAACTTACGCATGTTTTGTCTGCAGGTGTATAAATTATATTATTCGTTATTTTATGAAATTATTATTGAGAATTTGTTCTGTTCATAATAGTTCTCTTAGATTTTCAGCAGCCTTTGTTGTAGTGTAGGAATGGTACTTCCAGCAATTTTTCCTGGCTAATCTCTCAATCAAGATACTGTTGTTCCATGATGTTCAAACAAGAAGCTACCACTGCCATCCAGGATATTATCACGACAATGCTGGATGGTAGTGGTCGTTTCTTGTCTGAACATCATGACTCGTTAGGATCACACCTCTCGTGAAAAGTAAAAATTAAAAGACAATCAAGGCTTGCCTTGTATTTTCATGTTCCTGGATTCTTTATAGCGTGCGGATTACTTGTTACTGCGGTGAACGCATCTGTTAACATCGTCCTGCGTCCTCATTTATGTTAGAACCCACTGCGCCAGTAATGTTAAATGAGAATTTTTAAAAATACCAGTCTCCATTTTTTTACTCGTCCTCGGCATTTCTTTCAATCTAGTGACTTGTTGTACTTGCCAATTCTGTTTTCTCTTGGCCTTGAAGATGTTGCCTGTGATGGTTCAGTTCATGTGCGCCAGGTACCCCTTCTTCTGATGGCTCGATTGACGTTCTGCAAGTGACAAAAATAGAATCAGTACAGGCCATTTTAAGTAACAGATGAATGGCTTGTTTTCTGGGTCTTTCATTCTTCATGCATCCTTCAATTCTCATTCCATGCATGTACTTTGATAATTAATTACTGAAACGTGAAGGCTCCCTGTTTGTATTATCTTCTAGCATTGCTCTTTTCCTCCAGGAAGTTCTAAAGGCCTTGTGGAATATTGCTTTCCTGGAGAAGGAGCCTCAGTTTTATTTTTAGTTAAAAAATTGTCGATTATGCATATTTACCTTGTTATCTACTTCGAAATTTCGAGCATTACCGATTCACATTCTCAACTTTCTATCCTAATATTATAATTTATATTTGGCCAAACTTGCATTTATTTTGTTATATATTACTCATGATATGAATAATTTAAATTTAAATTTTTATAAGATTTTAAATTGATATGAAGGAAGAATATAATTGTATGATATTTTAATTTTATAGTATTACGATAAATGTATGCACTCCGGGACAAATATATGCACCTTGTGTCAAGTTGCCTGCATTGCCCGTACTGGATATCTGCATAAAACTCTTGCTTCTTCTTCTTTATAATAATCGTTATTTGTAGCTGGATGCATGGACTAAAGCCCCCTAACAAAAAATATGGGACAAACTTGAAGAATTAGTTTTGTTCTTTCACAGATGTTCTTCAGGTAATGCTCGGATGTTATTCAGGAATTGATTAATTTCTTTTTCAATATATTTCACTTATAAATGTGTTAAGAAATATTTTTTTTATGTTTTTAAATTTATTTTTTAGATAAACACGTCAAAAAATATCCAAAAATATCAAAACAAAATATAATCACCTCTTCGTATAGATAAAAAACAATAACCATCTTAGTTATTATTTGTTTCATATATATAAAAAGCAGGTGCAGACAACTACTCCCTTTTTCTTGATTTTTTTTTTATTTAAATTCCTGGATTTTCTTGGTTTCATCTTCTTAATCAAGTTATATCCAAATAAATAACCATCTCTGTACTGAGTATTCACCAAAATTATATTTTTTGAGACTTTTTTTATTTATAAGAAGGGATGGGGTGTCTCGGGTGTAGCCAAATTAAATTTTGCATAAAATCCCCAAAGACCTCGTTGCATGCATGAGGACAGCATATTCTTCAAACAATGGAGACCCAGTCGCTGAGTCGATCTTCTCATCGCATGACCCGGGCGTCATCCAAACTAGAGGTCAATTCCTAACTGTCGATCCCTTTTATGAGCTTGTAGCTTTTGGTTTTTCCCAACAGTACTGCAAACGGGAAAAAGATGCGAGTCCTGGGTGAATATCATTATTGAGATTTCTATCAGATATGTGCCCTGCCATGCAACTATTCTGCTACGCTAGTTAAGTACCCTCTGTTGTGGTTTATCTTACGCATTTAAACTAATCCGTCTGTGCTAGTTATGCTATGCAGAAAGTGAAACTGGCTTATAGGTTTATGCATGCATTTTAAAGGCACACAAGTTTGCTCCATCGTCTGAATTAAAAGTCTATTTTAATACAGGTTTTAAAAAAAAGCACTTACCACAGACCAACATTCACTTCTGTTTTGTTAGCAGTTCAATGTCAGCTCCAACTTCAGCAATCTTCGTTTCTTTAGAAGCTTTGGCTGTTTTCGCAACATTCTCAACATCAAAGTCCAATGCAATTCTTTTCACCAGACCATCAAGCATCTGTGCAGGGAAGACATCAAGATGTTCCTCAATAAAACAATCGGTAGGACACAAGTATTCTGATATATAAAACAATAGGCATCCCACAAGAAACAATCCAAGTGTACAGCTCTCCCTCTTAAAATTCCATTAACAACTTGTCTTGACTAACCGTGTTCTTTAAAATCTTTATAGATTTCAGTCGCTTCTCTTAATATGTTCTTTTACTCGAAATTCAAAAGGTTGTGATTCATATTAATTCCCTCCTGGGATGCGTAAGGTAAAATGTAGCATACAAGCAATAAACATTAACACTATGAAATTCATTTAGTACACATTGAGATCAAAACGTTACCACGGTCTACAAGTAAAATTGTATTCCATCATGATCTACAAGAAAAAATGAAAGATTTATATGAAAAATCCCTTCTCGATCAATTTCCTATATATTCGAGAAGGGGAGAAAATGCCCACTAAAAGAAAACCAAAACTGCTCGTTAGAAAAGTAAAATCACTGGGTATATGTAGAGAGAGTAAGATATACCAGTGATCCAACAGCAACTAAAGCCCGGAATTTTGAATCAACTTCAATATTTTCCCCTTCTGCAATCTGTAGGGAAAAAGAGGGACGCATTTTCAAGATAGGTAAGGATTCCCTTCTCTGGAAATCTCAGCAGAATACTATATAGGCATTCATCGTATTGCAGTCTGGAATAAAATCATGATAGAACATGCAAAGCATGACCATTTCCAAAAGGTTGCAAGTAAATGATAAAGCATACCTCAAGAGCTGCTGTAAGAACTTGAGATTGGCCTTCAAGATCTTTCTTTTCAATCAACAGCACGGCATAACTGTGAAAAAAAATCATAGAATTGATGGAGGAAGGGAAAATATATGTGCATCAATACTAGGAAAATATCATAAATCCATGCACTGATGTGGTAATTTAACAAGACTGCAAGAGGGGGGAAATTGTGCGAATGTATGGAGATGAGAAAATGCTCACTTGAGTATCATGGTAGCATAAGACAACTGCAAGTTCTTATTGGAAGATGAACAACAGCTTGAAAAAGCATCAAGAATCTGCATATCAGTTAAAAGGCATTATCACTATACATGCCATTGAAAAACAATCATGTGTGCAGAGTTTGCTAAGTATGCCGAAGCTGTGACAGGTTTATGAACATGCTCAAACCTATACAGCCAATGATCAAAGTCAGATTTGGACAAAGGCCACAAAAGCATAAATGTTTACAACTCCTAATGACCCCAGTAGACCACTATAATGCCAGATGAAACATTAAGGCAAAGAACCTCTTAAGAAATAACAATTCAGCATCTTTAATGACAAGGATTATATCCCCTGGATAGCAAAGTCAGGGTGACTTGTCACTGGTTATTCATATCAACTTCCTATATGTAACTTTGATCTGAGAAAACATAGTGAAAGTTACCTCACTCTGGTGCTTTTGAAGCCAGGTATGGTAGGGTAAATTCTTGAATAGATTGGTCACAGCACGGATGCCCGTTAAAAGGTTTGGAGGAAGTGGAGGATTTGTTGCAACTCTCTTGATCATTTCCATCAGGATATCTGATAGCAAATAAGGTCTACACTAAACATCAAATTTACACATAAAATTCTATAATAATCATAACTAAAACTTGTTCTGCAGTAAAAAAACTAGCATGTTTGCAGAGAAATTTCTCGTCAGGACACCCTACACCTCAATCCCTCGTCATCTGGTCTCATCAACCACTCCATTCTATGTTTAGTGAAAAAAAGTGAGATAATTTGAAAAGGAACATGCAGAGATAATAGATAATATTTTTTGCAATCAAGTCTCTCAACTAGAACTAAAACAAAGTTGCATCTCCAGGTACCATTTTCATCTTCAACATGCTTGAGAAGTACAATCGCCCCATCTGGGTGTAGAACAAGCATCCTCAGAATATCAATAACTGAAACAAAACAGTGCACCAAGTGAGCAAAGATTATGTACTCATCTATATGAAGGGGGAAAACTGCACTGATGAATTTGCATGAAGTGAGAACCAGTGTCATGCATAGCATTTTACACATGTGGGATGCATGTATTACCGCAGGTTTTGAACAATTTTCTAAGCAGGTAACAGTATCTTTAAGTTTAGGTAATTTGAATTGGTAGTCCATGGTTCATCAAATGGAAGAGGGTCCCACTACATTGTAGAGAGGCATCAGCTATGTGCAATGGAAGCATTCAAGTTAAAAATAAGGCCAGTTCACTTCAATGTGGTTATTCCTATCCACAGAGAAATCCTGGCCGCTGAAATATCAGGGGATTCAAGAAAAGGTCCAGCAGGCAAAAAAGCAACCTGTTTGATATCATCAATTTGAAAACCCTGAAAAAACCAATGAGTTTGGGATCATCAATTAAAATTCTGATAGTAATTAAAATTAGGCTTCTTGTAGGCTAATATTTATCAAAGCTAGCTTTGGGCTTTCCAGTGAAATGCAGTCCGTTGCCAAGAAAAATAGAGCTGAATTGGGTAATCTTTGAACAAACCCAAAGCATCAGTGATATCAGCTTAGTTCATTCTTTATTGAACTTCAAGCTGGTAAAATAAATATCTCAAATAGTGCTCAAAGTTAAAAGTGTTTGGGCAGGTTCTCAATGACTCTGCAAAAGCATTATCCAAATGGCACCAGTTGCCATATATAGAGAAAATCACAAAATATTAAGGATGAACATGCAGAGAGGTTCACAATCAACGGCATGTATAATGTAAAATACTGACCTGGAAATATCATTGCCAGTGGCCAAGATTTTAGCAATTTCAGCAGCAAAGCAATGTCAGCATCTGCAAATCTACTTGTATGGTAATGTGATGTGTCCTTTAAAATTTTAATAACTGCACCCAATCTTGATATCTCAAGCTCTGACAAAGACAGGTCCTTTTTTACCTTTGCAAAATTGACAATATATATTCAAGAAATAAATATAAGAAACTTAAAACCACATTGATGAAACAGAAAACTAATAATTGTAAAACAACCTACAGGATCAGATAAAAGAGAATTGTGGAACTCTGTGATCTTTTTCAGAATCCCATCAAACTGAGCCACGTCAAAAACAAGCATTCCTTTCTGGAAATGAAATGGAAAAGGATATTAAAGATTAAAAAGACCACTAGCAGAATTTGAGTTCATCAATCTTAGCATCACAAAAAACTCAAGACCGTCAATACAAAAACATATAAAGAGTATTTTATCAAAAGAGAGTTGAACAGTAATGTGCTAAAAACAGTTTAATATAGCATCATCATATTTAGTTGGAAGATCGATTTAGCTATTTTGCACCACGTCAAGTTCATATCTGGCTGGCCTAGTTCTGCCTATTCATTTCTAAAAGGACCCAAAATGATAACTTTCAACTTATGAAAATGAAATATAGCTCATTTATCATCAAGAACTAAACTACCAAAGGCTTCCTAAGTTCTAACCCAACTATACGGAGCTACAAACTATTTGGGTGAGTAATTCAAGAAACACTACTATCAGGAAAAAAATGTAAGTCTAGCATCGTGCCAAAGTTCGCATAGCTGAAAAGGAGTTCTAGATGCATTATAAACCTTTCAAACAAAGGTTTAAGAGCATACCTTGGGAATATGTTTGAAAGTAGGTTTCGCTGAAACAGCTGTTGTATAAAAAAGAAGACAAACATCTTAGATTCATGCCATGATTTATGACATTGGCTAAATCCCAAGGCAGAAGCTAAGATAAATATAAAGTTCTTTTTTCTGGTCAATGGATACATACCAGACATGCTAGAAGATCCTCCAGGTATATAAGCATTTGCTGATATATATTGAAAAAAAAAATTACATCACAAGAAAACAGGAATGACTACACATCTTTCCAGTTAAAGATAGCTTCATGTATCATACCAAAATGAAATTATACTTACCGCCAGTGAACGGGTCACGGAATGATGAATCAAGTGCAACTCCCCCCTGTCCAGAATTTTGGAGTATAAACTCTACAATCTGTTGACGATAGGCAAGAGGAAGATTCTCCTTGAGAAGCCACTTGTCAGCAGTGTCATATGGATTATCTGGAAATATACCAGTCATTATAAATATTTGCATGCCAACACATTTTATGTAAGAAACTAATGAAGTCCACATTCTACATTATTCTTTGAAAAGCGACAGAAATACACTTCGAATTTGAAGTCAAAAACCACTGAATCAAACAGTTGAATTATTATTTTTGAGGCAAAAGGAAAGGGGAAACTCAAGCTCCATATGGTGTTGGACAAAAGAAGAAAACTGTTAAGAGCATTTTGAGTCAATTCCTTAATTAAGCATTTTTTTTCCAGTTATTCCCTCCAAGAACCACGAGCAAGGAATACAAAAACTCTCAGAGAACACATGGCCATGAACACCATCATAAACATTCAAAAGGTAGGAGAAGAAATTCACCTGATCGATTGTATGGCAACTTGCGAATCGGCTCACCATCACCAATATCAACATCAAATACTGATAAAAGGATTAGAAGACCATCAATATAAACAGTAGGGTGAATGAGGTTCAAGGAATAAGAAAACACGACAAAGCCAAGGCAAATGAGGTTCAAAGTAGCCAATATATAGACACTGACCATAATCATATTCAAATCCATCAAGAACGGGACGCTTCATGCCATCTTCTGGTCCATCAACAACTTCTCCAATCTGAAAATGGAAGAGAAATAACAAAACAAGAGCAATCAAACAATAAAAAGAAATAAATTTCCAGAAGTAACAAGAGAACAGAATCACAATCTGTCAACCATGGCATCACCTAATTTGTAATTCCTTTTCATCACAATAACATCAAATCCACAAACTTCACTTGTGTGCATATGTAATTGGAGAAACTAAAGCCACCAATTAATTCTAATTCTCTTTGGAGATAACACATGAATATGATCATATGCGGTTGCTTAAAACCCACAGTACTGAAAACTCAATTGTATATAGAAACTTCATTTCCTAGTACTTGTTCTCATCTTCAGAAGATGACAACACCTAGAAGCACTAATGCCATTTAGTCCTTCATCACATAATGAAAGGCATTGTTCAATTTGTAAGTCAATGACCACCATATGCATTGCACACGTCTAACGCAATGTCCTGAAAATAAGAATACGTGGATATATCTTGTGAAAACAAATGAGATAAGCAAAGGGGTTGAGCACATAACATGAAACAAAAGATATTTATGATTCAAAGAATTTTTTTTCTTGTATAGTAGGAGGAAAACACAACAAAAAAAGAAAATTCATCAGTATGTATAAGCATGTATTCATTTTTAAATCAAGAATATATGGCACCAACTCAAACTTTCTTTTCCTTTGAGGTTCAAGTAAACTATTGAAAACCCATCTTTCACCTCTTACAAGCCAAAGGGATGATGGATAATTATCAGACAGAGAAAAGGCAGCAAATACGATGCCACAAGTCAATTTAGCGATTACTTTGGGTAGCATGTAGAGGGACAATGCTCTCTGTGCAAAAAAGAACGCATTGCAATGAACTACGTGCATAGACTCGTGAATAAGCCTTGAAGAACAAAATGAACATGAAGAAAATTGCTGAGAAATATGGTTAAGATGAAACTAAATGTTACTTTATCCCACTTCTGCTCTCTCAGATTCCAAGCATATGCTACACCATTGTCCCCTTCTCTAATGACTTTGGTCTGCCCATCAGTGGTTCCTGATCATAAAATAATTACAATGCGTTACTTGGCTAGCAATCTACAATAGAAATCAGGCAACATTTCCACCATCACCTCCACAAGAAACACTGAATATAATACACTTATGTAAAAACATAGTCAGCATCTAGAAGAATTCCGTTTCCTCCTCACTGATACAATTACCCAGGCGATGCTATTGAATTATGCATTTATTTTATACTAGTAAAGGTCATTGCTCTACAACTTTACGGCAGAATTGTCTGCTTCTCACAATTGATTTTCAAGACAACTAGCAATAGCTTCATCTAAAAGTAGGATTTCCAAGGTAATTAAGGATATATCTGGAACCACACCTGGAATCTGCAAAGCCTCAAGGCCTGGTAAATCTTCCAATTTCAATCCCCCAACCCTCTTCCTGACAGAAATAATTCACATCAAGCATCAGCACTGACAAGCACTATAAAGAAACCAACATTATAATGATCCAGCAGGGGAATCAACTTCCACACATCATAAAACTCAGAAAAGAAGTCTAGAAATACAGATACTTCAAGAATAAATGAACTTGGAATTGCAATAAATCACAAAATAAACTGAGATTTACTAGGATTAGATACATTTCTCAGTTTGGGTGCTTCACAATCAGCAAATTCAAATTCAGCTATAAGTGGATACCTTTTTTCTTAATATTTCTGGAGCTTCACAGTTAATAAATTCAAACTAAGGGTATATGTGAGTAGATATTTTATTGTAGTTCACAGTTCACAATTACCCAAAAGTAACTAACATATCATACAGAAAACAGCAAAAGCTCTCTTAACATTTTAACAATAAAAGGTGCAGAGGTATGCATCATATGCTGGCAAGTAATGCGTGATTGTACCTGCTTAACTTGTATTGAGAAAGTTGGGAGACATAAGAGTCGAGGTCTGCTGGTTCTGCAATTCTCTCCTGATATGAAGTCCAAATACGTACTGCTCCATCTGAGCATGCTGTCACAATATCACCATTTTCCAAGAATTTGACATCCCACACACAACCAGGATGCTCTATGCTCTGAACACAGGCTCCATCTGAAACACAACAGTGATTTCACAAGAAAATAAAATTTCAAAGACATGATCAATTCTGTTGCAATGCCCAAATATCAAGCCCTTGAGGTTACATCTAAGAAGACAGACAAATAATAGAAGCAATCACCTTTCCAAATCTTTGCTGAACAATCTTCACTACCACTAACAATAAGTCCAGATACATGCGAATCAACTGAATAGACAATTGAAGCATGACCAACCATCTCCATTAATACTTCGCCAGTTAAAGCCCATAATCTGATGGAGCTGTAACCACAAAAGAACGATAACAACAGTTAATACCCATTTATGCAAGACAATAAGGGTATTTATTTAAAAATGAAGTTAAGGGAATTGTATTTATAAACTGCAATAACTTTGGCACCATTCATCGTCTACTAAAGCAAACACAAAATAGAATCATCCAAATAATAAACCAGAAAATAAATGAAACAGACAACTCACCCATCATGTGATGCAGAAAGAATTCCCAATCCATGCATCTCTGCTAAGCCTCGAACCGTATCTACAAAGTTTACCAGTAAAAGAAAAGGATTAAACCTAAATGAGAATGTTAGCAAATAATCCATCCCATTTCTTGTAGTAGGAACAGAATTAAACAAAGCAGAGCAGCAAATTTCTCTGAGACCATTTAATTATTTAAAGGAAAACTTAGATGTACATCAGATGAACAACAAAACATGTAGGCAAGAAAAATAAAGGGGGGTAACCAACCTGAATGCCCTGCAAAAGTGTGTAAACACGTCTTCCCTTTCCAAAGTTTTAAAGTTGTGTCGGTTGAACCTACATTGTGATAGAAAGCAAAGATAAAACTGTTGGTTTGCTGGTTGGCACACATAACTATTAAATCTATGTAATTGAACATGAAAAGGATAACAATGAAGTGTTCCAATTGATTATGTAAAGGTTAAGAAAAAACCTTCCAGTACATAGATACAGGTTAGCACAGATCAGACAACTAAAATTTTATTCCTGGAAGGATAAGTGAGGGAACCCGAGTATATGCATCTTCAAACCAGCAGTTCAGTGGAACATACAATTAAAAGTTCCATTCAATTTTCCAAATGCGAGCCTCAATTTTTTTACTTAATGAGAATGGAGATTCATAGGACTAATCCAACAGCAAATTATCATAAACAGGCAGGTAATGAAACTAAGATTCGACAAAAGTTAAGCAAAAAATATACCTGTAACAAGCTCGCCCGATGGCAGCTTAATAATTGCTTGAATTGCAGACTTATGAGCCTCCCAATTCTCAACAAGTTCACCCTTCCTCCACCTCCTCAAGGTACTACAACAAACAAGTCCAATAACAATCACAATATATATATATAAGAAAAAAATCCAAAGAACATTCATCTCAGTGAAAACACTGCAGATAATGAGCCTACCAGTCAACGGAGCAAGACACAATATCTTCGCCATCCAAAACAACACCGGTGACTTGCAAATGATGACCTTTCAAGCTCTGAACTTTCTCTCCGTTACTCAAATTCCAAACAAGCACCATCGTGTCCATTCCACCAGACACGATCGCGCCTTCTACAAAGTCCTGGTTTGGCGGAATCCATGCCAATGGTCCCACAAAACTCGAATGCCCTAACAGAATTTTCGATGATTCGTACTTGCGTTTGTCGGTCGGGTCTGGTACCCAATACCTCACCGTTTTATCCCTCGACGACGTCGCTATTCCCGCATTTCCGCAAACACAAATACCGCGAACCTGAGAAATTGGTGAATTAAATTAAACGGGTTAGGTTTAATAGAAGATAAAAAAAAAGATTGAGAGGGAAAGAGAAAGGTTGTTACGTCGTCTTCGTGGCCGCGGAGTTCGAGGCTTAGTTGATAATTTTTGAAGTCGATTTCCATGTCCATGATTTTGAGAGACCTTTGAGTGAGAGGGGAGAGTGATTGTTTTTTGTTTACAAGTAGGGGTAGAAGCGATTTGCTGTGTTTGGCAATGAAGGGATCGTAAGTGAATTTTGGTTTAGGAATGTGTTGTTTTGATTATTTTTTAAAGTCCTTGGGGTTTTGATATCTTTTTGCTTTAGTTACTAAACTTCGTTTATGTTTTGCTTTCGAATGCAAGGAAACCACCAATCAAGTTTTAATGCAGCTTGAAGCCATCAATATTCTACAACGTGGGTTACTAGGTTAATACTGTTTACGCTTATAACGGCTGAAATTTTAATGCACGCAAGCCTCGGTTGCCTGACGTGTTAGGGCTTGAAAAGAATCTCGGTTCATACGACTAGGCCATTTTTTTCTTCCTATTGGGCGTGAATGACATGGCATCCACCTTTTATTTTAAAAAAAATATAAAAGGTAGATGACGTATCATTCGGTGCTGTCTAACTAAAATTTAGCCACCACTACTATGCCCGAAAAATCAACAGTGGTGTTTTTTGAATTGAAAATCTATTTTTCAAGATATTTTAATTATAAAATATCTAATAAGTATCGCGAGAAATTTTCTAAACTATTTATTAACCTTAAAACATCCTGAAAAAATAAAAATAAAATTTGATTTTTTTATTAAAACATATTTGTAAAAAAAATCAAATATCATTAAACTATTCTTATTTAATGAAACTTGTTCACGCCAAGTTTAGTCATCTTGGTTGCTGAAATCGTGACAACCAACCCTTCCTTTTTTTTTCACTTCTTTCCCCCGAAAATTTATCTCTATTTTCCCATATCCAATAATGAGAAATAAATAAGATAAATCTTTAGACCAAATTAAAATATAATCATGAATTTGGAGTGAGTTGTGTATTTTCTGTATTTTACTTCTCAATCTTTTATTTTTATATTTTTTTTCTCTATGAGTCTAAGTGTAATTCTATCTAATTAGGGCATGAAAAGGTTCAACTGTCAAAAAAATAGTTTGAAAATGAAAGAAGAAGAAAACCATGTATCTTTTAGTATACACTAACAATTTAACCAGGCTTTATAGTGAGCTGAATATTTTTTCTACTGGTGAAAAAATTGAACATGTTGAATTTTTCAAATAAATAAAAAAATTTATAAATATAAATCATAAAAACTTGTGGATGTATTTAATCAAATAAATCGAGAACCGATTATGCAAATAAATGAAAATTTTTCATTAATAATGAATGAAAAAATAGACAAATTGAGAGATAAATTCATATCAAAATATTTAATATCACAGTTATTTATCTGATTGTGTTTGAATAATTTAATTATTAAAATCAATTATTTATTGAATCAAATGATAATAAAAACGACACATGTATAGAATTGATTAAATAATAAAAAGGAAAGCAATACTGTGAAGGGTTGCATGTAATATAAATATTATCCATAAATAAAATTAATACATATGGAATAAAAAAGAAAGATAAACTACGCCACCATCTTCAATAATTAAATACATGCAACACAATAAAAAAAGTATTAACTAGAAACAAAGAAATCAAAAAAATCAAAACAAATGATGTGTCATTTGGAATTCCCAGGATTCCAACTATTATGGTGATCGAAAAATCAAGTCTTTTTGTTTAAAAAACCTATTTTCAATCTATTTTGACTTAAAGTACCATAAAAAAAAAAAAAAACCCAAATACCTTATTAAACTCATTAATAACCATAAAAAAACAATAAAAAAAAACTAAAATCAACCAAAACAAAAACTCTTTTCAAGTTTATAAATGGTTGTCTAGGTGATTTCAATTATTAAAAACACTTAAGTGGAACTCCTCTCGCTAGATTCAACTAATTAGTACTATGATCAAAAAGTTTGGTGATCAGAATCATTGTAGATGCTGATTTTATCTCTCTAGTGTTGGAACTCGACATGTCCCTTTATTTCCTCTAACCATGGACTAAAATATATATAAAAAATAAGTTTAGAACTAAAATGGAATATTAGACATTTAAATGGACCTATTTTATTTTATTTGTAAAGGTTAAGGATCAAAGTGTATTTTTTGTTCGAACCCCCGAATCATCACTTATAGGAAATTGACCTCCAAATTAGGGTCAATTGCTAAAAAAAAAAAAAAAAACTTGGTGACTGAAGTACGAACAGAAAAATACATCGTAAAAGAATAATAATATGTGAGTGTGTGAGTAGTGCAACACAATATTATATCTACGGTTAAAACATCACACATTTTAGAGTTTTCCATTATATAATGTTTATGTTAACATTAGTGTTAATCTTAAGAGGTATTTGAAAGTGTGATAGTGATTATTTTTAAAAAATATTTTTGGCTTAGAAATACATTTAAATAATTTTTATTTTTATTTTTAACATCAGCATATTAAAATAATTTAGAAACATGAATAAAAATTAATCTTAAATAAAAAAATATTTTAAATTTTGGCGAATTTATACTTGAACTACAATTCTAAATGGGAACTTAAATGTTTAATTAGGGTGCATTTATTTATTGGAAAACTACTTTCCAAACTTTCTCGTATTTGTTTGCTATTAGAAAAGTTAGTTAACAGAAAACATTTTTATGTCAAAGAAAAATTTAGCTTGATTTTCAAAAAAGTATTTTCCTTTTATTTTGGGTGAAAAACACTTTTTAGAAGTTGTGAAAATTTTAAAAATATCATATTATTTGCTGATTATGTCAAATTTGATCCTCAAACTTTTGATTGCAATGTATTTTGTTTTAATCTCTTTTTTTTCTTCAATTTCACCTCTTAAAATTTGATTTAATTTAATTTTTATATTAACCCTGGTCCTTGTTTTTATGATTGTTATTTACTTTTCTCTTGTCATTTTTTTAATTTAAATTTTTTATGTATCAAATTTGATCATCATTCTTTTGATTGTTATTTATTTTATTTAAAATAATTTATGAAATTATAATTATAATTATTTTAATTTCATCATCTTTTATTTTTTTTATCTGTTAGATTTTATCTTTTTTGTTTTGATTATTATTTATTTTATTTGAAATAATTTATGAAATTAGATTTTTTTTTCAATTCCTTTCTCATTTATAAGACTTGTTTCTTATTATTTTAATAAACTTGGAAATAAAATAAAAAGTTAATAAATTATTTTTCAGCTTATTTTTCATAACATAACTAAATACTGAAAAATATTTTTCAACTTATTTTTTATAATACTATCAAACTTTAAAAAATAATCTATTTTTTTAAAATTTACCTTTCAAGATTAAATAATAAAAAAAAATCTGCAATTACTAGAGCGAATTGTCAGACGAATCGTCAAAACTTTAAAATAGATATGGGTTTTTCAATGCTTGATGGGCCTACATGAATGAGTTCGGGCCTGGGTCATTTCACAATCTTTGCGAAATAAATCTCCTGTATAAAATGAGAAAGGAAGCACGGGGAGATAATAAAAAATGCACGAGTGTTTGCAGAGAGTTTTTTTTTTTTTTTTAAAAAAAATAATCTCAGCATGGAACGACATGGGACGTTATTGAGTTATGCTTACAATTGCATGTTTAACATTTGGTTGAGGGAGTTTTAGGTTTAATTGCCTTGATGCACTTGTAAATACAGACGAGTTTACAGATTTAAGACACTGGATATAATATTCCTTATCTTTTCCTCAGAAAATTCTGTAAAATCAAACGTCGTTAACCTGACGACGCAGCTGAGTTGTAAACAAATACGAGCTGTCTTTATGATCATATACACCATCGATGAAATCATTAACATGATAGAAGCTAAATCACATGAAGTTCAAATCATAAAAATAAATATGTATACTTAACTCTCATCGATAAAACAAGAATTTTTAATGAACAATAACACAATAGCCGTGTAACATTTGAATCTATTTGTTTATAGAATTTATATTTTATAATTTTTTATAATTATTTTGATTTGATGATTTTAAAAATAATTTTTAGAATTTATATTACACATATATATATTTTTTATTTTTTTAATTGTTTTAATGTGCTGATTTTAAAAATAAAAAAATATTATTTTAATATATTTTTAAATTAAAAAACTTTAAAACTATCCAACACTATAAACCAACCTCTCATTTCTTTCCTCCAATGAAAAAGAAAAAAAGAAAAGGTTTTCATTTCATTTTCGTTCGAGGCGAGACATCAACTTCTCGACTTCGGGTCGAGTTGTCGAAACTGAAAAAATTATCGGTACCAAATTAGATGCAAAGGGAGTTGCACGTGGACGCTGGGTTGGACCAATGTCTTTCGCGGCTCTCCACCCCCTCGGTACTGGGCTGTTTCCTTTCGAGCTATCGAGACAGCTCACTTGCGTACGGCCTTAAACCAAGGGTGCAGGGCCACTCACTTGCGTGCTGCCTGGAACTTGGAGCCTCTATTGATGAATTCCATCTTCTTTTTATTTTTATTTTTTTTATATTAAAAAAATGGTATGAAAATGCTTTCCAACAAGTACGCAACCTGAGGATTCTCGAAAAATACAAAATAGCTATTTGTGCTCGTCCTGTAATTTAAATTCGGTTTTTCTTAGCTGAATTTTTTTAGTTTTTAAGAAAATTATATTATTTCACCCGTGGTTCATGACAACCGAATTCTATTTCACCATATTTAAACAGTCTGAATTAAATTTAATTAAAAAATATTAATACAATCTTATATTTTAAGCCATATTAATTATTAAAAATTAAATTTTAAACATAACTCAATTTCTAAAAATATTATAAAAATAAATCAGATATTAAATCTCATCTAAATAGAAAAAATTTAGTATTAAAACTATTTTTTTTCAAAATACTTATTTAGTTTTTAAAACAAAAACAGTTGACTGATGATGCAACTTCAAAGGTAAAACAAATATTTTTTCTATTTATATTCAAAATAAATAATAATTTTATTTTTAAAATTTATTTAGAACTATATATTTTTTTAAAGCTTTTTAATTTATTTAGATTGATTTTTTTAATTTATTTAAATAGCTGTTCTAAAACGTTAAATAATTGGAGAAAATATTTAGTACTAAAATGTGCATTAAAATCTTTCTATGCTTTTTATTTTAAAAATCTTATGTTATTGTATTTGCTTTTCTCTACATAAGAGATTTTGTTGTTTTTACAAAAATAATAATCGAAGCTTCACCACGTGTACACGGGGCCCGAACCTTCCAGCACAAAAGGCAAAAGGCAGTGGCAAGATTGGTAATTTATATACTCAACAAAGCCTCATTTTCTCACCGTCACCACCTCTCACTCCATTTCACGCACTCGTTATCATTACACGAAGAAACCACTGCAGAAGAACGCAACATCCCAACAGAAACCTCTAACTCTCTCGCCCTCCCCCCCCCCCGTCTCTCCGGCATCGGTTTTTTTCGACCGTTTTAAATTTTCTTCACCAGGTAACCGTTACTACTTTCCTTTCTTGTTCTTACAACATTTGTTTGGTTCTCCAGAAAATTAATTAAAGAAAATGCTGTACAGTTTCTTGATCATATTCAATGCTCGAAGCTCCAAAATAAACAAAGATTGTTATTCTTTTTTCTTTTTCTTTAATTTCAAGTTTGAAGAACAAGTTATTGATGCTAAGCTGAGTTTGATATAAACTATAAAGCTTGCGTTTTTTTTTTTTTTAGTTCACATTTTGTTTTCTCTAGATTTTTCCGAGGAACCAAACAGGATTTTGTGTGGCATTTTACATTTTTACCCTCGCTCCATTCTTCTCAACCTAAAAACTTCCAATTTTCATCAACAGTGAGTTCCATGGCTAGTTTTTAAGTAATGATGGGATCATTGTAATTATTTTAAGAGTTTTTCTTCTTCTTTTCTTATCTATCTATCAAAAAAAAAAAAAACTTTTTGTTTGCAACCAGGGAGGGACTTTGTATATTTGCAAGGAAGAAGGAAATAAAGAAAATGGCTGCTGCCCCATTCATGCGTTTCTTAAATTTTCTCGATCGATCATAAATTTGATGATGTTATTATTAATTAACTTGACCAGAAACTAGGAGAGAAAAAAGTTATTAAACAAACAAGTCTATAACAGGATCTTAGTTAATATGTAAGAGGTTTAATTAATTGTTGTTTGGAAACAATGGTGTTTGTTAACTCATCTATGCCGTCTCCATTTATGTAAGAGGTTTAATCAATTTTTGTTAATAGATTTATTATTATTATTTTTTGATTGTGGTGGGATACTGGGATGATTGTAGGAAAGAACATTGTGATCTAGTTTGTTTTAAGAAACGGATGTTGGATGTAACTAAAGGGATTTTACGGTTAATAACATCAATGTTATGAAAAATATTATGTGAGTTACATTTCATCTCTTAGCTGTTATAGCACGAGCATTTTTTCTTGTCTAGCTTACCATGATTCTGTTATTCAATGTGTTATATTTGGCATTGCAACTCGCCGACTTTTCTGGGGAGTTATCGCAGCAAGATTTATTTTCACTCATTTATGGGTAAATTTAGGGCTAATTTGCTCCAAAATATATCAGTACTTACTTCTTCTATGGATTTTTCTTCTTCTTTTTTTCCCCTCTCTCTCTTTTCCTTCTTTCCATTCATTCTCTGATTGGTACTTCATAGCTTTAATATCACCGACTAGGGCAAGAATACACCCTATCTTATACCATCCTCAAATTTTGAACTTGGAGATTTGGCAAGTTAAGATCTTCTTGGACTTAAACTTCCCCTCAGTGGTGCATTTAGCAGGTGAATATCTTAGGTGGCACTACAACCTTTGAAAGGGAGGCTACAATCAGGTTTATCAGCATATGGAAGTTCGAGGAGCTTTTAGTTCAGATGGTGGAAAAAGCCATCGTGAATTGACCCCTCTAAGGCTGATCAGGGGAGTTGTATGTTTATTGGTGCTACTTTTGACAGCATTTATGACATTGGTTTATTGCGGCTTTGTGAGTGCTGTTCTGTTGCGACTCTTCAGCATGCATCGCAGCAGGAAAGTAACATCCTTTTTCTTTGGCTCTTGGTTAGCTCTGTGGCCTTTTCTCTTTGAAAAGATTAATAAAACCAAAGTAATTTTTTCTGGCGAGATTGTTCCTGCTAGGGAACGAGTTTTGCTTATTGCAAACCACAGAACTGAGGTTGATTGGATGTACTTGTGGGACCTTGCATTGCGGAAGGGATGTTTGGGATGCATTAGATATGTCCTTAAGAGCAGTTTGATGAAATTACCTGTATTTGGCTGGGCATTCCACATTTTGGAGTTTATCTCAGTGGAGAGGAAGTGGGAGGTTGACGAATCAAACATACATCAAATGCTTTCAAGTTTTAAGGATCCCAGGGATCCCCTCTGGCTTGCTCTTTTCCCAGAAGGAACAGATTTCACGTAATTTCTTCCCTCCTTTTCCTTTTTTGAATGTTTTGACAAGGCTCTGTGTTCCCCCTCTGGTCAAAGTTATCAGCACAGTGCATTAAATGTTTTCAAGACTAGGTGTCCTGCCTTTTATAGGATTTCTTATTTAGCATACTACGGTGCCATCACTAACGTTCTTGTGCAACTCTTGTCATATTGTTTACATCTTTGAGTTCTTTGATGCAGTGAGCAGAAGTGTACAAGGAGTAAAAAATATGCAGCTGAACATGGGTTGCCTATCCTGAACAATGTGCTGCTACCAAAGACAAAGGGGTTTTATGCTTGCATGGAAGATTTGAGGGGTTCATTGGATGCAGGTTACTATTTTTTCTTCTATGCTTTACTGCTAATATTGGTCTCTGCAGCTCTTTTATGCTTCTTAAAACTTGAAAGTACTCCTTCGATTAAGGTATATATAGAAAAATTAACAGAGAGAAAAATTAGAAAACAATCTTTAGGAGGAGAATGAAAGGCATTTGAATCCAAAATGTACTTGGATATTTTTTTTCCTTCCCGCAAGGATAAGATGATGTTGTCTCATTTATATTTGTTGTTTATAGAAGAAATAAATGTATCTGAGCTCCCATAGTATAAAACTTGAAGGCTGAGCTTGTTCAGGTACTGGTAATTCCCTGGTTGGCTGAATAGCTAGTCACTCACAGGGATGTGATATTACACCTCTTGATTTTACTTCGAAACTCCAAGATCACTATAGATCTTTTCTCTCTGTTTATAGCCTAATTGTTTGTCTTGTACTCATTGCAGTTTATGACGTGACCATTGGCTACAAACCTCGATGCCCATCTTTGTTGGACAATGTCTTCGGGGTGAACCCTTCAGAAGTTCATATTCATGTCAGGCGAATAGCCCTTGGTGAAATCCCAACATCCGAGAAGGAGGTTTCTGCATGGTTGACGAATACATTCCAACTGAAGGACCAATTACTTTCTGATTTTTATTTGCAAGGCCATTTTCCTCATCAAGGAACTGAAGGGGATCTTTCAACAGTGAAGTGTCTTGTAAATTGTGTGGCCTTAATGATGTTGATTAGCACATTTACATTTTTCACTATCTTTTCATCAGTTTGGTTCAAAGTTTATGTATCTTTAGTGTGTTGTTACCTGTCATCCGCAACCTACTTCAATGTTCGTCCGAAGCCACTTCTATAAGGTGGCATAGAACATCAATTGCAGGTTAATTCAATTTCATACATTCGTCTTCTAAGTCTTGGTTGCTAGAGCTTCACTTATGACCCTTCAAATTATTAAGTGCCTCGTGAAGTTTCAGGTTTAGAAAAGACATCCGAAGTTTAATGGGCGTTTATTTTCCTATTTCAAGTGATTGGTGTAGGAAGGCTTCAAAAGCCAGTTGCATTTTGGATAGATCTTCAAAATTGAAGCTGTAAGCCTCTGCTCATATGGGGTTGCTTAATCTCATGTTATGCCTAGAAATATTTATTGGTACAGGCTTTCAAGTTCACATGTCACATCTTGCAGAATGCCACCTTTGTGTGGAGTCTGTTCTCCACTTTCGTGCGGTGATGCATCTTGATTTGCCACCTCAAAAACTTCCAGTGCGCCAGCCACCATGACATGAGAGCTGGGGTGATGTAGGATGGGTTTATGCAGTCAAAATGAGTTGGTGGTGATTGAAACTCACCCGGGAAAGAAAACAAAATTTTACGCTGACCAGTTCATTCGCCATTTAAGAATCCTTACCTACTTCTGATTGACTTGAATTTCCTCTTAAGATGACCTATTCACACATTGGAGGAAGTCTGATTGATCATATGAAGAATTTTCATCGCTCCCTAATTTTATTCCTTCCCTTCCGTTCAAATCACAACGCATGCCTTTTTCCATTTCTTAAGATAGAAGTATCTTTGCCTTGTTATTTTACTCTTATATGAATCTTCTAATGTGAGATGACTTTCCGAGTTAGAAGTGAATTTCACCAGAACTTTCCAGTCAATTACACAAGTCCCTCCTTTGTTAACGATGGGAGAGTTGGACGCCAAGAGTTGCAAAGGTGCATGAATTTTTGGTTACATACGGACTCCGTGTGGTCTTAATCTGATAGTATCTAGAAAGAAATATCACCCCAACACAGAAATTTCAGAATTGTCAGGTGCTAGAGAGTTGCGTGAGCATACTTTCTGCAGGGGAATTGCGAGGAAAAGCCGAAAAAAGAGAGGGGAGACTAAACTCAATGGGTAGCCCAAGAATGTCTCGACTCTTGTGTATTGAAGTTATTGAAACCTTCAAAGCAGAAAGAGAGGTTCTGAACTGGACAACAGCTACCAGTCAAACATTTTGAATAAGCTTGGCTCATTGCCATCGTCTCTGTTCAATGTATACCTGTTTCTTGCTCGAAGTGGAACGACAAGTTGGTCCCCTGAACATATTTACCAAACTCCTGGAGCAAGAAACAGGTATACATTGAACGTAGAAATTAATGGTCTCAACGAAAATAATTAATGAACATGAACTAATATTTGCCAGAATGGAAACTAATAAAATGTTGCTGCCTAAACATCAGTGGCAGTCAAGTTATTACTTAAAAACATTAATGAAATCGCAATAATCAATCATACAAACTAGAAAATGGGTATTTTATAATTATCAGAGAACACAATTAAGAATCAGATATATCTCAGAATATCAACAAGTATCCAGTTGAAAGTATCAAGAATCATTATCCTTCTAGTTTTGGGGATTTTTAATGATCCGTTGCAGGACCACAGTCCGAGCCCTCCTGATATCACGGCTGCATGTATCAGCCTGTACTCCCAAATCCTCAACATTCTTCATGAACACCCCCAGCTTCTTCTTGATCTCCTCTATTGCAAGCTTCACAGCATCATGCTCAATTGCAAAGTCAGTTGTTTGCATTAGTGCTTCAATCTCAATCTCCAGGCGATTAATTAGAACCCGAATGGTGTCAAGGTCCTTTATGGCCACATAAGTACCAACTTGCATTGTGCTAATCACCTCCTTCTGTCCCTTCAATGCATTTTCATAATTCTTCCACGTAGAATCAATCCACTTCCCCATTGAGCCTAATGGGATTGATGATGCTGCAGCAAGAGCAGCAGCAACAGGAGGGGCAGCCATGGCTGCAGCAACAACTGAGCAAATCAATACAGTAGCAAAAGTAGCTACAAATATTATACTTGAAACCTTCCTCCAAGCATGAATGCACTTGAGCTTCTTGTCAAGCTTATTCTTCCTAAGTTGTAGCTTCTCGAGCATCGTTATCTGCTGCCTGTACACAGATTGAAAGATTTGAAAGAATTCCTCCGTGAAAGGATCACCTGCTGCCTTGAAACTCTTCAGTTCCTCCAAGGTCTTCACATACTTACTCCCTCCTGATTCACTTTCCTCTTCGAATTGTTGAAGCGCGACAAGAATCAGCAATTGGCTATCGCGGGCACGCTTTAGGCACTTCTCCAGTGCAGCGCAGAAATCTAGAGTTAGCAAGCTATTCTCAAAATACTCCTCAACAAGCTCAAACAATTCTTGATTCTTCCATATGTCTCTCTTGCACTCCAAGATAACCTTAACAACCTCTTGGTTCATCTCCAACAAGCATTCTGTGACTTCCTTCAAGGAATCAAAAGAAAGTGCACGGACCTCAACACCGACAGCAAGAGTATTGATGACATGATTGGTCCGAGCTTGGAGGGTGGTGTCAAAGGACTGCAAGTCCTTGTCAAGCAGGCAAGCAGCCTCGTAAGAGCTCAATCCAGTCGTGTATTGTAAATTGTTGTTGAGATTGATAGAAGAAGATGATGCTTCAGCTGGCCTCTTGCTCACATGACCTCCCATAGCCTCAATTCAAATCAAGACAAAGCAAGAATTCAACACAGACCTGATTCAATTTAGTCCCTTCTTGCAACTTCCCTTTCTCCTAACAATAATGAAAACTACTATACCTCTCTGAAAAGAGAAGATCCTACCCCAGCAAAGTTATTATATATAAAGAAACAAAGACTTGCCACCAAATTACCAACAAAGAGTTGCAAGCTTTATACAACCATAGATAATCAAAGTCGACTAAAAAGTATCGTAGACCACTACAAACTTCTTAAAGAGAGCTAGATTCTTAAGGCTCTAAAACTGACCAAGTAAAACAAAAACCAGATGAGAAAGAATATCTTTGAATCAACAGGGGCCAGTTATTAATTTGACAAAAAGGTGATGGGTTTTTCTTTTTAAGCAAGTAAACTAATAACATAAAGCAAAAGAGAAGAAAACTAAATTAGCTTAAAGAGAAGTAGAGGTGATTGAAGAATGAAGAGGCTTAAAGAGAATTAAAACCATCAAGGACCAAGAAATAAGGAAGAGGGGTGGCTAAGCTAGTGGTGTATATTGTGGTGGATTATAGCTCTGAAAGATTTTAGCATAGCTTGCACGCATGGCATTATAAGAAATTGGGTCATGGAAAACGCGGGAAGCAATGTTCTCTCCAGCTCTATCTCTTCTTGTTAAGCTCTTTACAGTTTTCACGCGCAAAGCAACGGTTACCGAAGAAAAGAGAGACCTGTTGTTGACTCAAGAGTTATTTCATATCTACCAAAAGTTTTTTTTTTTAAAAAAAAATAATACGTCATGGAGAATGATATAATTATGTATATAAAAAATTCTGAAAAATATTAAATAGTAAAAAAAATTCCAAGAATAATATAGTTTGCGAGAGGGGAGGTGGGGATGTTAGGATATAGCTAATTTTTTAATTGAAAAGGTTCCAAAGGTAATCAATGCCACTCATGTGAATTAAGTTAGGCCGTGACAAAGGATACAAGTCAAGAGTTAGATGCTCCAATTTTGCAAAATGACCAAATTGCCTATTTTGTTGGCTTCTGTGTTTTAGATTTCGAGGTGTTTAGAAATTCTTTTAAAATGATATTTTATTAATTTTTGAAACTTATTTAGTTTTAAATGCAGTCCTAAACTAATTATTTCTATTTTCTTTGTGAAGCTAGCCACCAAACCAGTCACCTAAGTTAATAATAATGGAAGTCAATAATGATGGTGAAGCCATCCTTTTTTAGTTACAAATTGTAGACACCAAACTTGTGCCACTTGCCTTACCCCTTGTATTTGCATGGATGTTTGCCTATAAATAGGCAATGCATCCAAGCATTAAAAACACACCACAAGAGAGAAACAAGAGAGGAAGAGAAGAGTGAGAGAGAGAAAGTAATCCCATAAAATTATGAGGTATTTGTGAGAGAGTAAGTGAGATGTTTTCTCCTATTAATAGAGAGATTTCAATTGTTCTCCTATTAGTAGAGAGATGTTGTATTTTCTACATTACTTAGTAAAATCCTTCTATACTTGCCCGTGGACGTAGCTAAATTGGGTGAACCACGTAAATTCTTGTGTGTCTAATTTCTTATTTTATCCTATTATTTATCTTTTATCTTGTCAGGTTTGCATGACAGTATCTTAATATTCTTATTCATTTTATTTAAAAAGTAAAAATAAAACCAGAAGTGTGTGTTCATGATTTGACACCATCCTTGACCTTTAAGTTTCGAGGCATTAAAATCACATGCTTTATTTATGATTTAACTCTATAAGTTCTCTGTCGTTGATTTAACGCTCCAAGTACTTGTCTCTAAAATTACAAGAATATTGATCACTAAGAATTTTGCTTTCAAAATAATTTTATGTTTTTATATATTTGTGACACATGAGATAACAAGAGAATTAAACAGTTTGTGTACGAATTTTGATCAAATGGGAGCCAGAACCTAGTTGATTAAGGAAAAAGTCTATTTCATAATTAAAAAAATTTTAATTAGTTAAATTTACTTTATAAAATTTATTAATTTAAATTTCATAAATTTTTAAGCTATTAAAAATTTATATGATTATTAATTTTAGAATCCATGAAATTAATTAAGATATATACAAGCTAGCTTGGATATCCATATTAATAAAAATAATATTATTTTAATATATTTTAAAATAAAAAATATTTTAAAAATTAACTATACTAAACAAACTCTAATAAATATCTTATGGTGTTAATTGCAGAATGAAGATGAGATTAATGACCGACAAGAAATTTAAACTAATACCTGATTTTTGCTCTTGAAAACACAAGCAACCTCTGTAAAGTGGTGCTTCGATGTTGGACTAGAAGGAAAAGAGCTGCTCTAGCTAGCTAGTTGAATTAATGCCTGGCAGCTCTATCAGACCACCTATTTATACTGAACCCTAAGCCTCGTCAGATCTTAGCTCGTGACCTGTGAGCCAAGAAATTCATTATTTCTAGAAATGCATAGAAGATAATTCAAGAAATATATACAACAAGACAAGCAGTTATTGGTTTCATTTTTGCCCTTTAATTTATTTTAAAAACAACGTTGTTTTCTAACCGCTTGATGTTCTCCTGTTGTCTACAGTGGGTGGTGCGTGTGAACAGTATTGCTTAGAAACAAAATCTGTTTCCATTCATAAACATTATGTTTCTTTGAAAACCAAATTGAATAAAATAAATAATTAATTAATATCATATCGAACTTTGTAATTTAATTTTTTTTCTGACGAAAAGAAATTACAGATTCTTATTTTCCTAATCGGACTCGTTTTTTTTCCAGGTAAAAAAGGAAGGGAATAAACTCACCTGGTAATGGCTTAGACCGTAAATTACGCCAAAACCAGGGAAGTTATTAATGTAGAGGATCGTCGCAAGAGCCGAATTAAAAGAGAAATGGTTTTCTGGTGACAGCTCTCGAGAAGACGCGTCACACGGTGACAAGTGTATGTTAATCACTGGTTACCGCCTTTTTGAAACTTTGAAAATGGTTTCACGCCACGTCTCCGCAGATTCTTGAAGTCACGTGCTTAGCGACTCCTTGTTGCTTTTCTTGACAAGACACCTGACATTATTGTTTTTTCATTTTTGTTTTTTTTTTTTATCACGCTAATATTACATCCTCGGCATGTCTATCATATATAACTAATAGTTGTTGATAAGGAAGCCGGACATGAATTCCCCATTCATAAGTAAGCAATTGATTGTTTGACTTACTATGGGGTTTGTAAATGTTGATTCTTTTGTAAAGTATTTTTATTTCAAAAAAATATTTTTTATATCTACATATTAAAATAATATAAAAATAAAAATAAAAATAAATTTTTTTTAATAAAAAACAGGTTGAACCACCCTATTAAGTAGTCCCTAAATCATTACAGCTTCCTTAACTATATTTGATTTTGAATTCTATAACATATATATAAAGCCTGTTGAGGAGTACCTTTTATAAATTATCAAATAGTTAGCATATAAATGAACTTGAAAATAAAATTATCATTAAAAAAATAATTGGAAAAAAAGTTCAAGATCATTAAAAATTTAATAATAGAAATCATTAAAAACTCATCTCAAATTAAAAATCTCACTCGCTTTATTTTGGAAAAATATTGATTACAATTAATAAGCTACAAGTCTGGAGTTTTACATTGTAAATAACAAGCACCAAAAGCAATCTAATTTATATGACCAAGTGTCATCTTCTCACCTTGCAATTTTCATTTTTTATTTTTTCATCTAGGAAAACATACTCATGCAAGTGATGGGTCACGGGTGTATATATGGAGATGATGAAACAGAAATATCGAATACTATTTGTTCGATCTCAATGAGCTTAATTTCCTCTACTTTTTCGAGCATAATTACTATTAATCATTGTTTTCTTTAGATTTCAAAACAGTGGAAATTTGGTGCTAAATTGTAGGGGTAAGAAAAAAAAATAAAAAACCAATTAAACTGAAAAAAAAAAAAAATCAAACCGTAAAAAAAATTAATTAAAATTTTAAAAAAAACTGACTAGTTCAAATAATATTTAATATTTATATTGGCTCAAATAGTATTTGATATTTTATGTTGGTTCAAAGCTAACTTAACAAAATTAAAAAAATTCATTCAAACTGAAAAATCAACGGATTGAGTTTTAGAAGATTTACCATCTACACTCGAAATGAAAAATTTACCAATTTCAATTCTTCTTTCATGGAAATCTCCCTTTGATTATTAGATTCGAATAAGATGACTATTATCAAATTAAATTCATTTAATATTTTAAGCACCATCTTTCAAAAAAATCTAATTGTCATTGTTGTTAACTTCTTTTCTTTTTAAATGATTTACGGCTTAATTAATTGATATTAATGTTGCTTTCTTTCTCTGGGAGAGGTTTCAGTTCAAATCTCTTATTTATAACAATTTTTTTTAAAAAAAACTTGCTTTTATTAACTTGCTTTTAAAAATCGAATATAAACACAAAAATATATACATACCTAGCCACTATCCCAGCCCTTGAAGTTTTTGTTATTATTATTGTTACCTTCATTAATTAAAAGAGGACTTATAAAAAAAAAGATTGTAGCTAGCTAATGACCAAGGAGTGGTAAAAAATTATAAAGCACTGCTTGGTGATAAAAAATTAACACTTTAATACGAATTATTAGTATTGTGTTTGAAATCCTCTTAGTCAGATTCAATTAGGATGTTTCAATAAAATATAACCATTATTCAATAATTCAATTTTAAATATTTAAAAATAATATAAAAATAAATATAGTCATGCTAAAAAAATAATTTAATATTAAAACTAATTTTTCTAAAATAATCGTATCGCATTTGGAGAAATATTTAAAAGAATAAAATGAGGGTGATCATGATATATTAGAAAACAAAAAAAAAAAAAAATTCAAACATATGAACTAAATTTATTTACCATTAAATTTGAATTCGATCGCGTAGAATTAGTTTCGAACATATATACTCGAACAAGACCAATTAAGTACCCCAGAAAAAGGATTATAGGTGGGCATCAAATGCAAAAGTTTCACCTTTTTAAATACAAAATATTTATAATCTCTGGATTCCATTAAAACACAGTACTGATGTGCACTTCTAGGATGTTTAGGAGTGTGATAGTGATTGCTTTTCAAATAATTTTTTGTATCGAAAAGCATGTTAATAATATTTTTTTTATTTTTAAAAAATTATTTTTGATATTAGTACATCAAAACGATCTAAAAAATACAAACCGCACTTAATTTTAATAAAAAAAATTAAAATTTTTTAAAAAATAAATTTAACCACGGTACCAAACAGCCACTTCAAAAAATACCGTGCCAAGCACAGGCCAGATAACGTCACACATTAGCATACGAGAATTGCTGATGGACGGAGAATCAATCAATCTCTTCCACTGGTTAATTTCTATTATATTAGTATTTTATTTGTTTTTGTATTTTAAAAATATTTTAAAAAATTTATTTTTTTATTTTTTATTTCAAATTAATATTTTTTTATATATTTTTAGAATATTTTGATGTATGAATATCAAAATAATTTTTAAAAAATAAAAAATTATTATTTAAATATATTTTTAAATAAAAAACATTTTAAAATACAATATAAACACCCCCACACACAGTACATTTTTCTAGGCATTTTGCAAAGGTCGAGAAGTACTGCCCACCAAATCAACATTTGCGCATGTTTATTCATGATCTTTGACCATCACTAAGCTGTCATTAATAATAGATGGCAGTGTACGTGAAAATGAAACATGCTTTGGACGCAATAATGGAAGTTTACAGCCAAATTGTACAAATTACAATATAAATCTAATGTTTCAACAGTACTCTCTCTCTCTCTCTCTATATATATATATATATATATATATATCAAGCATTGCAACACCGACAGTGCAAAATGATAACTAACAACCTACTATAAGAGCAGGGCGAATTCATAGACCGAAAGAGTAAAAAGCGTGGTGCCTTATGGAGCGGCTCAATATATATATGATGCCTGTGTCACAGAATGCTACAGGCGCGCTATGTGGGGCGGTTACGTTGCTTCAACTTGGGGGCTAGGGCTGTAAGTGTTGAGAGCAGGGGATTGCTCAGTTGTGAACTACTGCTATCATTTTCTTGTAAAGCACAACTAACGGTGACATCATCAATATCACGATTAATGGGAGTTTGAATTAAAAGTTACCCAAAATACTCGATGACTTGACTACCAAGAAACATGTGGACCATCACAAACATGCCTGCTGTTCATTGCCAATCAACTTTTAGTACCCTCGTGGATAAATGCTTCTGAGTCTTTGCACCTTGTTTTTCTTCCTCCACGTTGACAATTTAATCACAAATATTGATAAGATATAATTCCAATAGTTAAGTATTTTTCGAGCAATTATAATATTTGATAAATAATAATGATAATGATAGGATATAAATATTATCAAATTCAATTTAATTTTTTTCCAAACGTAACTTGAAAAATATATATTTATATTATATAAATATATTTGTAAAATATTTATATTTTTTAATACAATATAATATATACATATTTTAATATTAACATAAAACAAACACACGTTGAATACTATTTTAATATAAATATAATATATATATAATATTTATAATTTAAAATATATATTAACTAGTTTATTTTTTATTGAATAATAAATAACAATAAAGTAATGAATACACATAAAGATATCCAAAACTGATAATTAATGGATATTTATTTTTTTTTACATGATATGTAATAAATAGGATATAATACCAAGATCAATCTAATCCATAAAAACTGATTGTCTGCACCTCTCAGAGAAAGTAAATAGAGATAAGATAGAAAGAAAAACCGGAAAGCATATTCAATGGATTCTTATTGCCTTGCTTTATCTTATCTCCAAGTACACGTATGCAAAATCTAGTCACGAGAATGTTGAGGGGAAGATGTGACCATCTGAATTATGGAATAATTTGATGAACTTGTCCAAACACTACTTATGTCTTGTATTTTTTAAAATATATACGGGCAATGCTAAATTTATTAATAATTTATTTTCTAGATATATACGGGCAATGATAAATTTATTAATAATTTTGTTGTTCACACTACTTAGTTTTTTTTTTAAATAACTAATTTATTTTTTATTAATGTTTATTATATTTTAGTTTAATGTGCTGTCTATTTTAATGATGACATAAAGAGATTAATTAACAATGGTCATTTTAAAAGAAGCTGGAACTAAAACCCACCCTGTACATGTGCGCGCACGCAATAAAAACATCAAAACATGCATTTCTTATAGTTTAATCTGTGAAGTGCTTGAAAAATGTTTTTCTTTCTTTCTTTCCTCTGCGCATGGTACTGATCTTCAGGCCATTTTTTGTTAGGATGTTCTTAATTATGTACACTAATCACGGCCTTCTTTGCTTGTCTGTGATCCCTGACACCATTGCTGTCTATTTTGGGATGATATTAGAATGAATAATCAGATTAATAGTTCACATGATCGAAACCTATATCTAAATGGACACGAGAGTCGTGTCCAATATTATAGAAGGCTGGTCCTGGCTGTTTTCTGTATTCATATAGATGGTGAGCAATGGCTACGCATCATCGTCACATGCATGCATGTTTGCACAAAGCCATTTCATAAACTACAAGAAGAACTCAGCTAGATGTGCAAAATTTCCACTAAAATCCAATGAGCCTTCTAGCCACCGAATACCAATGAGCGCCCGTGACCCAGATGGACCATAGTATTGCGCAATCCGCCAGCTCCATGGTTTTAAGGTCCTAGCCTTGTTAAATCTGTGCCCAATGACCCCACCCGGTGCCATTTACTTTCGTATCTTCATTGCTATATAAGTCCTCACGTACCATTGGCTCTCTTCACAGCTCCACAAAACAAGAGACAAGAAAGAGATCAGTAGCTAGCTTGTCGACACTTTGAGAGTTATGGAGGCACTCACAAAGAAGCTTGTCGTTGTGGCATTGGTCATGGCCTTCGCCCTGGTGTCCAATCCCATTGCGGCAAAAGGACAGGTCACCTTATGCGGCATGACCAAAGAGGGTCTTGCTTCATGTAAGCCATCAGTTCAGACAGGTGTTAACCCTCTTCCACCATCAAATTCATGTTGCTCGGCTTTGGAGAAAGCTGACTTGAGCTGCCTTTGCTTTTTCAAGAAAAACTACCCTAAAATGCTATCTGACAATAATATAGATCCCAACTTGGCAATGCAGCTTCCGGCGAAGTGCAACATGGCGGGGTCTTTCAGTTGCAAATAAAATGCGGCTGAGCAGTACTGTAACTGGTGCCGCGTGCTTGGTTAATATGTTTTGTTGTGTTTCCTGATCAATCTGCTTTTCTTTGTTTGTGTTGTTTTGGGTTTGACCAGCCAGATTATGTTTAGTTGATGTTGTCATGTTATCTCTGATTTTTTTCAAGTTAATTGATGTATGCGTGTGATGGGAAAAATAATCATGTCCTTATTATCGAGTTGGTTGTATTTTCTTTTCAAAAAGTTTGGTCTTCGCAACATTAATATGTTATGGTTTGTGAGGCAGTTCTCCATGCATCTAAGAACCAGAATTCCAAAACTAGGGCTTTTTTTCAAGATGAGAGGTCACAATGAATTATCTTGCAGCACATAAAATAGGATAGTACTCTTATTTTTTAAATTACATGGATGTTAACTTTAAAACTTATAGAATTAATTAAGATATGTGTGAGCTAAATTAAATATCCATGTTAATTAAAAAAGAAATTACATGCATCCCACCTTTCTAGTGACAATATTGTTGGATAAAGTAAGTTTCAATTTATCTCTTAAGATTTGTTACTATTAACGATACATTTTTTATTAATTATAGTTTCAGTTGAATCAATGCTCCTTATAAAGTTTCATTATGATCATCTATTTATTCCTTCCTTTTTTTATATAATATTCCTTCTGTCGATCCATTTAATGGAACGGAGGTTTTTCAATCCCCAAGCTTTAGGAAATTTAATCACATATAACCATTTCAATACAATTGTTTTTTATTAAAAGGTGTAGATGATGCCACGGATGTTAATAAGGTACAAAATTGAAAATTACCCACCTTTTTTTGTATATTTAATTCAGAATAAAAATAAATAAAAACATAAAACAATTTGAAACTTAATTAAAACTAAATCGGTATTAAAAAGTCAACTAAATTGGATAAATATTTTTTTCAAGAATTTGGGAATTTGTGAACGTTTAAATTTTTTTACTATTTCTCTTTGGCCTTCCTCTGGTTTGGTTGTTTGGAGGCGTGAGAATTGGTGAATTGTAGCCTCGTTTATGTTATTATGAAGTGCTTAGAGATTGTTTTTTTAAATATTTTTTATTTAAAATATATAAAAATAATTTTTTAAATATATATATATATATATATATATATATATATATTTGGTATTATCATATCAAAATAATTTAAATATAAAAAAAATAATTTAAAATATAAAAACAAACAGTTGGAAAACAATAGCTGGACTTCTATCCTTGTATTTGGGTTAGGTGTAATTATTGTTGGACCTGGCCCAGGGCAGCTCTCTCTTACTTACCCCACGCTAAACAATACTATCCACCATCTATATTTTTGCCTTTTACAATTTCTACGGCAGTGTGGAAATTCTACATTGACGGGCACGACAATATGGAATTCTGCCTTTCTCTGTCCACACCCCTTATTTTCTAGTTTTTATTTTGTTTTTTATTTTTTCTAGAAATATTATGTATAAAAAATTAAGCAGACATGTCTTTTAGTCTATTTTTTTAATGGAAATAAAGGTCTTGCTTTATTTATTTAGAAAAATAAAATAAATGAGCATAGTTAAATCAGGTGAATCAAACAAGATTATTAAAGAATTTTAAAAACAATATTTTAATGTTTTCCAGTTTTGTAGAGAATTATAGGATTAGTAATTATGTTTTCTGTTTCTTTAATTTTTTCCTGTAAAACTATAATATTTTCCACAAGTGAACATTAGATGTTCTTGCATGTTATCACTAATTTTGGATTTTGTTTGATATTCAATGGATGTTGTAATTCTTTCATGTTTGAAATCTAATCTAGTTTTATGAATAATTTGCAACGGCTACTGAAGTCCTTCAAGCAGATTAGAACAAACTAGGTTTATTAGATTATATATTTTTTTTAACATAAAAAATAATTAAAATAAAAAGGAGTTAAGGTGCAAGAGCTATGATTTTTTTTTTTTAAAAAAAAAGAATATATTGAATTGACCGTCATCATCAACTCGCCAAACCCATCATAGATTATGGATTCAATAACATTTTTTTTATTTAATATACAAAAATCAATTAAAAAACAAATATGTTATTGTTTCACGCTATACAATAGATGGGGGGAGTAAACAGGAAAAAGGAATATCGATGTTACAGTAAATATTTTGATATTGTCATTAAACTCACTTCATAAGATAAACTTTTAAGACTCCCGACCTGATTTTATGTATTTCCAAACAATTTTTTATTTAATAATATAATAGAAAAGCATATAATTGCAAAAATATTGCATATTTTGTTTCAAAAACAAATCCAATATGGTTTTTAAAGAAATTTTAAATTACAAAATAAATAAAAAATCCAACAATTTGTATATCATTGAAGACAAAAATATCTATAAATGTGATAAAATGATATAAAAAATATATTAGAAAACTTGAAAAATCACAATTTTTATATTAATTGAATATCCATGGTTTTTTTAGTATATCAAGCACAAGTTTTTTTAAAAAAAATATAAAAATTATAATATTATCTAAGAAACGTTATAAAATTGAATATTTTTTTATAACATGTTTACATGTATATGAAAAAAGAACTAAAAACTAAAAATGCAAGTGCACACGAGCCCAGGGCACTAAAAAAAACTGAAGGGCCCAGTCATTGTTTTTTATTATTTTTCTTAAGGGGTGGTCTGCTACCACCTCAGAGGTGACCAGGACATTAGAGGAAATAGATTTTTAACCTGAAAAATTATTTTTTAATTATTTATTTACTTGTAAATACCTATAAAAACATCAGAGACCTAGATTAACCCACTAGTAACATCAATTAACCCAAAAATGGGTTAAGAAGCCAAAAAAATAAATAAAGAGTTGGAAGAAATTCTTGGGCTCAAATCTGCCTTCTCAATAATGTTTCCAAGAAAAAACAACCATCATTGAACTTTATTATTAAATAAAATTGTTAACACAAAAATTAACCTTTTTTCATTGTCAAGTATCAATTGATGATTTTCTCTCTTTTCTATTAAAATTTAATGACTTTCTTTATTTTCTCTTGTCTCAAGAACTGGATTGGTAAAAAATAAATTGTAAGACCAGAATATAAAATACCAAAACTACAGGGACTGTAAAAAAGGAAAATGGAAAGTATGGGGTTTGGATAGAACTTTCCCACCAATTTAGGCATTAACGGGTCAATAAAAAAAAAAGCAAAGAAATGAAAAATAAATAAATTGTGGTGCTATTGTTCACCGCTACATAGCATATTCGTAATGGTGAAGCTAGGGTGTGTAATAAAATAAACTGATTGGACTTGAAAAAACACTAGAGTTTCAGGCTTATCTGCACTGTTAAATGGAATGCTGTAATAATGATTTTGCTTTTCTATCCGGAAAAATTAACATTAGCTTTCAAAGCGTGTTTAGTACTGAAATAAAAAAATATTTTTTAAAAAAATTAATTTTTTATTTGATTTAAATTAATATATTTTTAATATTTTTAAATTATTTTAATGTACTGATCTTAAAAATAATTTTTAAAAAATAAAAAAATATTATTAACATATTTTTTTTAAATGAAAAGCACTTTAAAAAGCAACTATAACCACATTCTAAAATTATTAGAGTATTTTCATAGGATTGCCAAACTGTTCAAGAATAAGTTTTTTTTTCATCAATTACACGTAGAATGATCAAAATATTATCAAAAACAAAAAATTTAAAATAAGTATAGGGGGTATTTTAATATTTTTACAATATTTTTTTTGTTATTATAACATCAACTAAGAGGAAATTTGGTATTCAACCAAATATTAAAAACAATAAATAATTAAAAAGATGGTAAGATGACCAAAACAACCTTGAAAACAAAAAAATTTAAAATTAGAGTTAATAGGCTTTTTTGCCATTTTCACAATAGTTCTTTTATGTTATTATTAAATTAGCCTAGGGCAACTTGGTATATGAGTGAAAATAATAAAAAAAAAAAAATGAAAAAGGATGGCCCGCTTGAATGCACTCCTCAACAAGTCCACCGTCTTTGATGTCTAAAAATTTTCTATCATCGTATTATTTGAATTGCCATTGAGTCCTTTATCTTTTATATGTTAGCATTGGTGACTTGTTTTGTCACCGATGAGTCATTTTTTATTACTCCCTCTCTTTCTTTTAAAATTACAATTTAATTATTTTTGTTGTTGGTATTCTAACTTTAATTTCTATTCCTTTGATTTATAATCTTTATTATTTTTCATTTTATAAAAGTTTTATTTATTAATTCCTATTCCTTTAATTTATAATCTTTATTATTTTTTATTTTATAAAAGTTTTATTTATTTTCAACTTCATCATTCTACCGTGATTTATTATATATTTTTTTTCAATCCAGTTCTTATTCTTCTAAATTTTATTTTTTCTCTTATGTTTTTGTTAAAGTTTTATTAGTTTTTAATTTTATCAATCATTATAGATTGATGATATTATATTTTCTAATTTGGTTAATATCTTAAAATTTAAAATCGACAAACAAATTTTTTTTAAACAATCACAACAAAAATTCATAAGCAAAACATTGTGCATTACTATTGTGATTAACGCTGTAATAGGTATGGGTGAATAATAATGATCCTATACCCTTTAATTTTTTTTACTTTATAAAGTTTAATAACATGGTTTTTCTATAAAATTATTTTTTAAAAATTTTATAAGAAAAAATAAACAATAAAAAAAGTTAAGTTCAATTAAAAATAATAAAAAAAAACACCACATTAAATTTATAAACCAGAATAACCCGAGTTATTTGACAAATTAGCAAATCAAGCTAGCTTAATAGAAAAAAAAATTACAAATTTAACTTTCCAACTATCTTAATATTAAAAATTAAAAAAGATAAAAATATTTTTAAAAAAAACCTTCTTTTCCAAGTAAAAACAAAAAACTCAACGTGGAAAGTAGCGATCCATGTGAGAAGAAAGAACCACGGTTACCAAGTCAAGAAGAAAGAGCGCAGAAAGTTCATTCAAGGTAAAAAGGAAAACTAATATAAAGGACAACGAACCTGGCTTTCCCAGAAATTATTTCTTTTCCATTAAAAAGGTTAGCCTTTACGTGGCTTTATTCAAGCCTGCCACGCAAGGAAAGCAGGAAAAAAAGCGTGATTAAGAAAAATTATTTATAGAATTTTTTTTTAAAAAAAGTATCTAGTTGCATGTATGGCTGTACAAAAATTACCTACAGGATGTTTGGAAAATGACTTAAAAGGACAAATTAATTTTTTTTAATGTTATTTTGATAATTTCTCACAAGCAATAATAAGAAATTTCCTTTCTTTCTCTTAAAAGCATCAAAATCATGTGTTTGTTATTTTGCAAAACTTATAATTTAATCATAATTTTTAATAAATCTCATGTTATAAAAAATATTTATAAATGTGGTGGGAGCAAAAATTACTTCAATCATGAAAATAAATAAGCTTTCATGTTTCAAATCAAAAACCTTAGCTCACCTTTAAATGAATAATAATGTCTCTATTTATCTTTTTTACTCCACGCTTGACATTAATTTGTTCACTGATACATATTCCACAGTTAGAGTGTATTTGATTTGAAAATCTATAAATTTTAGGCTGGAGAAAAAAAAAACAAGGTAGAATATATAAATAAATCAATTTCTTAAATTGCTTTAACAAATTTTAATATTTATCTTCATGATTTCTTTGTTGATTTTTCTTAAAAAATATAATATGAAAACTTGCATTCTGTCCAGAAAAAAAAACTAAATTTATGTTTTTTAATAATATTTAAGTAGTGCTTTTTAGGATGAACTATTTAGGAAATCAACATTAGTTAATGCATGCGGCTGAAGTTGCATCTCTCCATAAATAATATAGGAAATAGTCTGTAGGGAGTGATATATTTTGTCTTTTAGCTATTTACAGCGTTTGTCGTTTCTACTGATTTATTGAATTTCAATTTTTTAAATATATTATACTATATTTTTAAATCCGTGGCCAAAACACTGTATATTTATTATGAATATAGCCTCATTATTCTATAAACAACACTATATATATAAATTGTTTGCATCGTGGATAGCACTGTAGCACCCATAAGGGGTGTTATTTGTTATGTGCTTAGTAAAAAATTACTGCTAGTCTTGGCTCGCAACCAAATCAAAGGCTATTAGGTTCGGTGTCTAACAAAACCAAATACAGTTGGATTGTGTTGCCCAACAAACCCAAAATACATCAAATATTTTTAAATTTTTGTAGTTAAGCCCCACTACTAATAGGATATAATAATGTTGGTCGGGTTTGTTTCATTTAAAATCTAGACTTGCAATTGATCTGGAATAAACCGGTTATCATGCCGGGTCCACCTTGGAACTTGAGTGACAATCCAACAACCTGATAAAGATTTTTTTTTTACCCGGAGACCTTATATTTTTCAATTGGTTGGTAATTTATTTCAAAATTCACGATATAAATAATAGAAGAGTGTCTTATTTTTTGTAAATTAAGATTTGAAACCCTTTAATATATATATTTTGTTGTCGTATAAACAAAATTATGTTTTTTCAATATAGAATAAAAAATCTTCCTGATTTAAATACTTTAACTTAGAAGGATAAAATAATGTATTTCTAATGTGGGATAACAAATATTTTCAAATAATCTTTAAGCTTAATTGTTTACAGCAGGTATAGCTTATATCCACGTGAATTGTTTATTAAAATTTTCATATAAAATATTAAAACCTTATATATTTTTTATTTTATTTTTTCGAGTTGACATAAGTTAACTTATGTAACCTGAGATTTGACCTCTTGGCCAGGTCGACCCCTGGGCTAAGTTTCATAACCATGACTATCATTAAAATATAATTTTAAAGAATGCAGTTGAAGATAAATAAAATGACATGACCGGTTAAAAAATCAAAAACAAAAAAAATAGACAAACCTCTCTTTTATTTTTATTCAAGGGCCTCTTTTAAAAGTATTGATTTTTTTATGTGTTTAATTTATGGAGTGGTTTTTTTAGTTCATTTATGGTTTTGTTTTTTTTCTTTTTTCTTTTACATGGATAGATTGTGTTCTTAAAAATAAAAAAATATATTTATTTTTAAATAATATTCGTAATATGTATAGTATTACATGTTTTTTTTTTTAAAAAAAAATCATCCGATTAATTTAATGTTTTATTTTTTAAGATCTAGTATCTTGATGTATATCCGTCTCTTGATTTTTTTAAATTTTATTTTAGGTGTTGTTGGTGATTTTTTTTATTGATTTATTAACACGAATAATTCTTAGCTTATTTGATTACATGTGTGTATAAACTTTTTGATTTGTTATATTTTTTTAACTTCCAAAATACATCGAAAAAACCTATATAAATATTTTTTCATGAAAAATAAAAATATTTAACTTAAAATGAGACACAAATTATATATATAAATATTTAACTTGCGATGAAGCACCGGTAAAATAGTTAGTATTGTATAAAAGATGTACATTGAGGCATCGTTTGTTTAAGGGAAAATAAATCCTTAAAAGCTATTTTTTAAACTTTCATGTGTTTGTATGTCACTAAAAAAATTGATTAACATAAAATGCTTTTCAGTAAAAAAAAAATTAGTTTGTTTTCAGGAAAGTGTTTCTTTTTACTTTTGTGGAAAATACTTTTTAGAAGTTGTGGAAAATTTAAAAATATGATCTTATTTGTTGATTATATCAAATTTGGTTCTTGCTATATATTTTGTTTTTGAGTTATTATTTTTTCTTGAATTTCATCCATTGAAATTTATTTTAATTTGATTTTTATATCAACTTTAGTCCTTATTTTTATGATTGTTATTTGCTTTTCTCTTGTTATTTTTTAATTGAAAATTTTTATTTATTATATTTGGTTTTTATTCTTTTGATTATTATTTATTTTATTTAAAATAATTTATGAAATTATATTTTTTAAAATTTCATCATCTTTTAACTTTTTTATTTGTTAGATTTGATTTATATTAATTTAATTGTTATTTATTTTATTTGAGATAATTTATGAAATTAGTTTTTGTTTTAATTTTATTCTCAAAAAATTGTAATTTATAATTTTTTTTATTTCAATAAACTTAAAAAAAATATTAATAATTTATTTTTTAACTTATTTTTTATGACATAGTGAAACACTAAAAAATATTTTTTAATTTATTTTTTATGATATTACTTAATATTAAAAAATAATTTATTTTTTAATATTTATATTTTTTTAAAATTATTTTTCTCTCTAGAGACTAGACTATAAACTTATTTGGGAGTGTAGTTACGATTGTTTTTTAAACTGTTTTTTTTTTAGAAATATATTAAAATAATAATTATTTATTTTTTAAAAAATTATTTTAGATATGAGTATATAAAAAAATATAAAAATCTTAAATTAAAATTAAATTAAATATAAAAAACTTTCAATTTTTTGTTTAAATACTTGCAAAATCAACACCCTCTATATAGCTATGCACTAGCTTTCTTAGCTCAGAGCCAGACCAAGGCTGTCCACTGTCACCTCCCTTCTCCCATGTCTAATCAGAAAAGAAAGCTCCCTGAAAAGAAAGTTCCCTCCAGTCAGTGTCATCAAAATAAAAGAAGCAAACTCGGTCCCCTCCGTCTCCCCTCCGAACCCTTCTCGTCGAAGAAAACCAGAGAGTCAGTGGAAGTGATGGCGTCTGAGAGCCACGTGTGTCATCATAAAGATCCATTTTCCTCAACTCCACCACAAGCTTCCCCATCTCCTCAAAGGAACCCTAAAGAACATGATCAATGCTTTCTGTGCAAATGGCTTGGCCACTGGTCCAAAGATTGCCCCAACAAACCCCCCCAAAATCACTGGCCTTAAGCCCTGGATCATCCTCCTCGCCTTCAGTGCAGGTTCTTGATCTTCCGGTGGTTCGACGCCCTTGTGGTCGGGGCACTTGTAAAGTTTCAACTTCGAACACCGTTAAAAATCCTGGCAGAAAGTTAGTACAGTACTATTGTCCAGTCTACACCTCATTTCCCTTATTTCTTCTGTATTGCTTTTTTGTTGTTAATTTTTAGGATAGTTGCGGATTCTTCAAATGGAGTGACGACATTGTTGCTAGATTTAAACCTCCCATGTGTCCATGACTCCATGTGGTGCCGGGTCATGCAGTTTAAAATATGTTTTTAGCATTACTAAACATGCAACATATACGGTTTGCTTTAAAAGAACGCAGAAAGTTCATTCAAGGTAAAAAGGAAAACTAATATAAAGGACAACAAACCTGGCTTTTCCAGAAATTATTTCTTTTCCATTCAAAGTTAGCCTTTACGTGGCTTTATTCAAGCCTGCCACGCAAGGAAAGCAGGAAATAAAGCATGATTAAGAAAAATTATCTATAGAGAAAAAAATAAATTTAAAAAGTATTTAGTTGCATGCATGGTTGTACAAAAATTACCTACAGGATGTTTGGAAAATGACTTAAAAGGACAAATTAATTTTTTTTAATGTTATTTTGATAATTTCTCACAAGCAATAATAAGAAATTTTCTTTCTTTCTCTTAAAAGCATCAAAATCATGTGTTTGTTATTTTGTAAAATTTATAATTTAATCATAATTTTTAATAAATCTCATGTTATAAAAAATATTTATAAATGCGGGGGGACCAAAAATTGCTTCAATCATGAAACTAAACAAGCTTTCTCATGTTTCAAATCTAAAACCTTAGCTCACCTTTAAATGAATAATAATGTCTCTATTTTTTTTTCCCTCCACGCTTGACATTAATTTGTTCACTGATACATATTCCACAGTTAAGAGTGTATTTGATTTGAAAATCTATAAATTTTAGGCTGGAGAAAATAAAAAAAGAAATAAATTTATATTTTTTAATGATATTTATTTAGTGCTTTTTACGAGGAACTAATGTACGGGGCGGAGTTGCATCTCCCATAAATAATATAGGAAATCGTTTGGAGGGAGTGATATTTTGTCTTCTAGCTATCAAGAGGGTTTGTTTTTTCTACTGATTTATTGAATTTTAATTTTTAAAATCAATTTTTAGACAAATTAATTTTTTAAATATTTCATATAAAAGATGCACTTTTGAATTATTATTTTTATATATAAAAAACTTAATCTTGGTCTGAAATACCCTGATCTAGTCATCTTCTCATGATGATCGGAAAGGAAAGAGAAAAAAAATCATAGAAAGGTGGAGTGGAGAGCAGATTCCACCTCATGCGCCTCTTTCTAGACTATAAGCGTGTTTTGTATCATGATAATTGTTATAATTTTAAAAAAATATTTTATAAAAAATATTTTTAATTAAAATGGGTTTGAAAAAATAGATATTTGGTTAAAATTGTGGTTGAAATTGAGATCGAAGAAAAAATAATTTAATGTATTTGGTTAAAAATATTTTTGAAATTGAGGTTATAAAATAATTTTAAAAAATAAATATTAATATTGATGGTTTTAAATTTAAATATTGTAGAATTAATTACTCATATTATATCATAAAATAAAAAATACTTTATATAAAATATTTTTTATTATTTTATTAAACTATTTATAATTTCATTACGTATAAACTTCATCTCATAAGAATTACAGTTTTTATAATTTTTTTAGCGTAGATAAAATATTATCAGGTATAAAATTGATATTACAATGCGAGTAAATTTAATTCACTTTATATTAGTTTTTTGAAAAAAAAATATTGTTCATGTTACAGTACGAAGTGAATTTAATTCATTCTAAACTAGTATTTTTTTATTTTTTTAAAAAATATAAAATATACTTTTCATTATCTGCTGTCCAAACATAAAAACTATAAATAATAATTTATTTTTTTTCATTATCAAATAGTTACCGACTACGTTTTAATTAAAACGCAGCCGCAATTACAGCCGCGCAGCCAAACACCATCTATATAGCAATGCACTAGCTTTCTGAGCTCATACGCAAACTTCTCTCATATGTAATCACCAAAGAAAGTTCCCTCCAGTCAGTGTGAACCAAAATAAAAGAAGCAAACTCGGTCCCCTCCGTCTCCCCTCCCTCCTGTTCTCCTCGAAGAAAACCAGAGAGTCAGTGGAAGTGATGGCGTGTGAGAGCCACGAGTGTCATGATAGCGATCCATCGTCCTCAACTCTACCACAAGCATCATCCTCTGCTTCCCCATCTCCTCAGAGGAACCCTAAAGAACATGATCAATGCTTCATGTGCAAAGGGCTTGGCCACTGGTCCAAAGATTGCCCCAGCAAACCCCCCCCAAAATCACTGGCCTTAAGCCCTGGATCATCCTCCTCGCCTTCAGTGCAGGTTCCTGATCTTCCAGTGGTTCGATGCCCTTGTGGTCGGGGCACTTGTAAAGTTTCAACTTCGAACACCGTTAAAAATCCTGGCAGAAAGTTCTATGCTTGCCCTGTTGATTTTAGAACATCGGTTAGTACAGTACTATTGTCCAGTCTACACCTCATTTCCCACCTTTCCCTTATTTCTTCTGCATTGCTCTTTTGTTGTTAATTTTTAGGATCGTTGCCGATTCTTCAAATGGAGTGACGACATTGTTGCTAGATTTAAACCTCCTATGTGTCCATGTGGTGCCGGGTCATGCAGTTTAAATTTCATATCAACTGGTCCAGATAGAGGCCGATGGTATTTTGCTTGCCGGATTAAGAAGGTGTGCTCTTTGACTTTTGCTTCGTTTTCCTTTTCAACAAATTTCTAACCTGTTTTGAGTTCGGGGTCTTCATTTTTTCCCTCAATAATATGCCATCTGTTCATAATCATTGTGACGGGCTGGTGCTGTTCTTCGTTGATCTTACTGGACTCGACGCTTCCATGTTCTCCAGATCATGCTCTATCGTGTTCGTAAAGTCCACATCACATTTTAATCAACCGTTGAGATTTTTACTCATTAATAGCTGGTCGTTGTTTCATATTTTATGTGAAGATTAAACACAAGCCTTACTGTTGATCTGTATTCAACAATTTAGATTTAAAGAACTTTCTATGTCGTATTTTCAAAGACAAGAACTTGAAACTGACTTCATAACAGCAGTCCCACTCTAAATTTTCTCAAGAAAACCTAAGAAAGTTCCTGGCCACAGCCGGGCATCACCTCTGGAGAATAAAGCTGTTTTTCCAATGCTTTCCAATAATTGACTGTAGCTGTAAACTCTTGGTCCTTGGGCGAGATGGTGAAAGTTAAAACACAGTTATTAGTTTTTACTTGTGTGTTTCTCCTTCCTTTTTCCTGTGTTTGTAATGCTTGTCTTGATCTAAGTAAAGTGGTTTGATTTCGATACAGAACCATGGAGCTTGTAAATTTTTCCAGTGGGCAGATTCTGAAGGGAATAACATGCAGAATATGCAAGGAGATGAAAGCAAGGGATACCCTGCCCGTCGGTCCTTGTTTACTGGAAACAATAAACTGTCCACGGAAGGCAATAGGAGTTCTGATATTGAGTTGGAGTCAACAATGGTGGAGAGTGTTGAAAATTATCCTAATTCATCCATGGATTCAGCTCTCAGAAAAGATGAGGTCCTTGTTAGGGACCTGGTCATGCAGGACTCCGAGTCTCGGGATCTTGTGTCAGGGACAGAACTTCAAGGCCCCCCACTAAATCCCAAGCCTGAGATTCCTTGCCAAGAACCAGAGTTCTCTTTGCCAATACCCAGCTCGATTATGTCTAGTTGTTGTTGTTGTTCTCTCTGATTTTTTTCAAGCTAATTATGATGTATGCGTGTGATGGGAAAAATAAACATGTCCTTTTTTATCGAGTTGGCTGTATTTTCTTTTCAAAAAATTTGTGCTTCACAACATTAATATGTTATGGCTTGTGAAGCAGTTCTCCATGAATCTAAGAACCAGAAATTCCAAAACTAGGGCTTCTTTTCAAGATGAGAGGTCACAATGAATTATCTTGCACCACATGGAATCGGATAATGCTCTTTTATCTTTAAAATTACATGGATGTTAATTTTTAAACCTATAAAATTAGTTAAGGTGTGTATAAAAATTAATTTAAATATTTATATTAATAATAAAAAAAACAAATTGCAGGTGACCATTAACGATCCATTTTTTATTAATTATAGTTTCAGTTGAATCAATGCTCCTTGTAAAGTTTCATTATGATCATCAATTTATTCCTTTTTTTTTTATATGTGTATACTAATCAGTTTTTTTATTCTGTGATCTATTTAGGCTGTGTTTTTTTACACAGTTGCCACTATGTTTTAAACAAAACACAGCTACCAGGTTAAAAAAAAAATAGATTTTACTATTCATAGGTTTCATATTTTTCAGCATTCCAACCACAGCTTTCATGAGTGAGCTAGTTTGGAGGCGTGTTACTGTGATAATAATAGTTTTGTAAAGTAAAAATACATTGCATTGTAATAATTTTTTTTTAATTTTTTAAAATTTATTTTAAATATCAACATATCAAAATAATTTTAAAAATATATATAAAAATAATTTTTTAAAATCACTTTTAAAATATAGTAAAAAACCCATAGCTTTCTCTTACTCGCTCCTAGAGAGTGTTGTTTTAGAAAATAGTTTTCTAGTTTTTATTTTGTTTTTTTATTTAAAAAAAATATTATGTATACAAAATTAAGGAAACATGTCTTTTACTCTAGTATTTTTTTTATTGGGAATAAAGGTCTTGCTTGATTTATTTAGAAAAATAAAATAAATGAACATGATCAAATAGGTGAATCAAACAAGATTATTACAGAATTTTAAAATAAATATTTTAATGCTTTCCAATTTTGTAGAGAATTGTAGAGTTAGTACGTATGTTTTATGTGTCTTTAAAATTTTCCCTGTAAAACTATAAAATTTGCAATTCCTATTGAAGTCCTTCAAGCGGATTAGATCAAACTAGGTTTACAAGATTAGATTTTTTTAGCATAAAAAATAAACAAAAAAAAAAATCAAGGTGCAAGAGCTTTGATTTTTTTAAAAAAAAATAAATAAACATCAATATATTAGTTTGATTCGGATCATCATCACCAAACCTAATTACCTAGATTATGAATTTAATAACATTTTTTTTATTTAATAAAAACAATACAAGGATTAATTAAAAAACAGTCATGTTATTGTTCTGCACTATACTACAGATCGGACAAAAAATTCAACATTTTAAAGGAATGTCCGGGTTGCAATAAATGCTTTTGCATTGTTATTAAACTCGTCTTAGAGGGTAAAATTTTATAACTTCCGACCCGACTTTATGTATTTTCAAATAATTTTTTATTTGACAATATAATAAAAAAACATACAATTGTAAGAACTCCTACCCGACTTCATGTATTTTCAAACAATTTTTTATTTAATAATACAATAAAAAAACTTACAATTGTAAAAATATTGCATATATTGTTTAACAGAAAATCCAATCTGGTTTTTTTATAGAAAAATTTAAATTACAAACCCAACAAAAATTCCAGTATTTTGTATATCATTGGAGACAAAAATATTTATAAATGTGATAAAATTATATAAAAATATATTAAAAAACTTGAAAACTCACAAATTTTATATTAATTAAATATCCATGCTTTAGTAGTATTTGTTATGATAATATAATACTTTTTAAACACCTTTGTATTACTTGAATATAATTGAAAAAAAATAGAGACAAAGTCCGGCATCTCTATGAACCACGATTACCAAGGTGTGTTTAATATTGTGGTGATTTTTGCGGTTATAATTTAAAAAAATTATTTTACAAAAAATATTTTTAGTTAAGATTGGTTTGATATTTATACATGTTTGGTTAAAACTGTCGTTGAAATTAGTATTAAACAAAAAGTAGTTTAATGTGTTTGGTTAAAAAAAATACTTTTCAAATTAATGTTATTAAATAATATATATATATATATATTGATATTTTTAATTTAAATATTGTAGATTTAACTATTGCTATTATATAATAAAAAAAACAATATTTATATTAAATATTTTTTATTATTTTATTAAAATATCTACAATTTCATCACCTATAAAATTCATCCGATAAGGACTATAGTTTTTTTGATTTTTCAAGTGCGTAACAATATCAAGTAAAATATAACCAATAATAAAATTATAATTATAATTAAATTTTATAAATGTTATGTCATTAAATGATTTCCATTTAATTTTTCAAATAAATTATAATTAAAAATTATTAATTTTTAATTAAATTAAACTCGATTTAATATATTTTTTAAACGGACCTTTCAAACAAAAACAGTGAAAAAATTGCTCTATTATTCACATAAACAGTAAAATTTCACTCTCCACTTTCTGGAAACACGTGGTTCACATAAATTTTGTTTGGGTATCAGGTGAACAGTAAAATATGTTTTTAGCATTACTAAACATTCAACATATACGGTTTGCTTTAAAAGTAAAAACTATCGGCGTAACTATACGGGCACTCAAGTCAAGAAGAAAGAACGCAGAAAGTTCATTCAAGGTAAAAAGGAAAACTAATATAAAGGACAACAAACCTGGCTTTTCCATAAATTATTTCTTTTCCATTCAAAGTTAGCCTTTACGTGGCTTTATTCAAGCCTGCCACGCAAGGAAAGCAGGAAAAAAAGCATGATTAAGAAAAATTATCTATAGAAAAAAAATAAATTTAAAAAGTATCTAGTTGCATGGATGGTTGTACAAAAATTACCTACAGGATGTTTGGAAAATGACTTAAAAGGACAAATTAATTTTTTTAATGTTATTTTGATAATTTCTCACAAGCAATAATAAGAAATTTTCTTTCTTTCTCTTAAAAGCATCAAAATCATGTGTTTGTTATTTTGCAAAACTTATAATTTAATCATAATTTTTAATAAATCTCATGTTATAAAAAATATTTATAAAAGCGTTGGGTCCAAAAATTGTTTGAATCATAAAAATAAATAAGCTTTCTCATGTTTCAAATAAAAAACCTTAGCTCACCTTTAAATTAATAATAATGTCTCTATTTATTTTTCTTTCCTCCACGCTTAACATTAACTTGTTCACTGATACATATTCCACAGTTAGAGTGTATTTGATTTGAAAATCTATAAATTTTAGGCTGGAGAAAATAAAAAAAAGAAATAAATTTATGTTTTTTAATGATATTTATTTAGTGCTTTTTACGAGGAACTAATGTACGGGGTGGAGTTGCATCTCCCATAAATAATATAGGAAATCGTTTGGAGGGAGTGATATTTTGTCTTCTAGCTATCAAGAGGGTTTGTTTTTTCTACTGATTTATTGAATTTTAATTTTTAAAATCAATTTTTAGACAAATTGATTTTTTAAATATATCATATAAAAGATGCACTTTTGAATTATTATTTTTATATATAAAAAACTTAATCTTGGTCTGAAATACCCTGATCTAGTCATCTTCTCATGATGATCGGAAAGGAAAGAGAGAGAAGAAAACATAGAGAGGTGGAGTGGAGAGCAGATTCCGCCTCATGCGCCGCTCTCTAGACTACATAGCAATGCACTAGCTTTCTGAGCTCATACGCAAACTTCTCTCATGTCTAATCACAAAAGAAAGTTCCCTCCAGTCAGTGGGAACCAAAATAAAAGAAGCAAACTCGGTCCCATCCGTCTCCCCTCCCTCCTGTTCTCCTCGAAGAAAACCAGAGAGTCAGTGGAAGTGATGGCGTGTGAGAGCCACGAGTGTCACGACAGCGATCCATTTTCCTCAACTCCACCACAAGCATCATCCTCTGCTTCCCCATCTCCTCAGAGGAACCCTAAAGAACATGATCAATGCTTCATGTGCAAAAGGCTTGGCCACTGGTCCAAAGATTGCCCCAGCAAAACCCCCCCAAAATCACTGGCCTTAAGCCCTGGATCATCCTCCTCGCCTTCAGTGCAGGTTCCTGATCTTCCAGTGGTTCGATGCCCTTGTGGTCGGGGCACTTGTAAAGTTTCAACTTCGAACACCGTTACAAATCCTGGCAGAAAGTTCTATGCTTGCCCTGTTGATCATAGAACATCGGTTAGTACAGTACTATTGTCCAGTCTACACCTCATGTCCCACCTTTCCCTTATTTCTTCTGCATTGCTCTTTTGTTGTTAATTTTTAGGATCGTTGCCGATTCTTCAAATGGAGTGACGACATTGTTGCTAGATTTAAACCTCCTATGTGTCCATGTGGTGCCGGGTCATGCAGTTTAAATATCGTATCAAGTGGTCCAGATAGAGGCCGATGGTATTTTGCTTGCCGGATTAAGAAGGTGTGCTCTTTGACTTTTGCTTCGTTTTCCTTTTCAACAATTTTCTAACCTGTTTTGAGTTCTGGGTCTTGATTTTTTTCCTCGATAATATGCCATCTGTTCATAATCATTGTGACGGGCTGGTGCTGTTCTTCGTTGATCTTACTGGACTCGACGCTTCCATGTTCTCCAGATCATGCTCTATCGTGTTCGTAAAGTCCACATCACATTTTAATCAACCGTTGAGATTTTTAATAATTAATAGCGGGTCGTTGTTTCATATTTGATGTGAAGATTAAACACAAGCCTTACTGTTGATCTGTATTCAACAATTTAGATTTAAAGAACTTTCTATGTCGTATTTTCAAAGACAAGAACTTGAAACTGACTTCATAACAGCAGTCCCACTCTAAATTTTCTCAAGAAAACCTAAGAAAGTTCCTGGCCACAGCCGGGCATCACCTCTGGAGAATAAAGCTGTTTTTCCAATGCTTTCCAATAATTGACTGTAGCTGTAAACTCTTGGTCCTTGGGCGAGATGGTGAAAGTTAAAACACAGTTATTAGTTTTTACTTGTGTGTTTCTCCTTCCTTTTTCCTGTGTTTGTAATGCTTGTCTTGATCTAAGTAAAGTGGTTTGATTTCGATACAGAACCATGGAGCTTGTAAATTTTTCCAGTGGGCAGATTCTGAAGGGAATAACATGCAGAATATGCAAGGAGATGAAAGCAAGGGATACCCTGCCCGTCGGTCCTTGTTTACTGGAAACAATGAACTGTGCACGGAAGACAATAGGAGTTCTGATATTGAGTTTGAGTCAACAATGGTGGAGAGTGTTGAAAATTATCCTAATTCATCCATGGATTCAGCTCTCAGAAAAGATGAGGTCCTTGTTAGGGACCTGGTCATGCAGGACTCCGAGTCTTGGGATCTTGTGTCAGGGACAGAACTTCAAGTCCCCCCACTAATACCCAAGCCTGAGATTCCTTGCCAAGAACCAGAGTTCTCTTTGCAAATTTCTAATATAATCCACACAAAAAGTGAAGGTGTATATTTTTTGGGTACTTGATTTCTTTGTTTATTGCTGTCAGTTTGTTTTGATAATTTGCATGATCCCCACTATCATTTCACAACATTGAGTTCATTTTTCATTTTGGTGGTTGACTGGTGTTTATCAGTTTTTACAATTTCATGTCTATGTTTGATTGGGTAGGGTTGCTTTGACCTCACTTATTGGTTCCTAAAAGAGCCTCATGGTGAACCCTTCTTTTGCCGTAAATATTGTCCATTAATTTGTTCAGCTGTTTTCCTTCCTCAAATCTTCAGTTCTAACACCCCTATTCTGCAACAGGCACTTCTCCTTTTGATCCTGTTATAGAAGATGTGGGTGATATTGAAGGCCTGGCTCTCTTAGCAGGCAGTTCATCAAATGATAATGAAAGTGATATACAGCAAGGTCCATTTCTACAATCTCCTAGAGAGGATGCTGAGCATCCAAATGGTATTTTTCAGGAGCCTTCAAGGATGCAAACTGTGGTTGAGAACAGTGATACATCAAAGTTAGCCTTGAAAACGTTTGGGCAGGGTTTGCTCGACATTCTGCAGTCTATGGATGTGACTCAGCATGAAATAATGTCGAAGGTGGCAGAAAACACTTTTGATACTTTGCGCCATCTCTCAATCGACTATGCATCTTTTTCCAAGGCTGTGAGGGAATACATTCAATGCAAATCAAAACTGGCTGGAATTGAGGAGTCCATGGGCAAAGACTTTTCTCCAGAAGAATTCCTTGGCCATTACAATGATAAGAAAACCCAGTTTGATAACATCTCTCAGCGCCATGTGGAGGCAGTGTCTGCTTATGAAGCTTCCGAAAACCACCTCCAATCACTTTGCGTAGAAGTTTCACGTGTCAAAAACATGCTTCTTCAACTGGAGAAACAATTGTCTTTCTGTGAGGCTGAGACTTCGAGGTGCAAGTCTTGTGTTAGTGAAATTTCTAACCATAAGTCAGAATCAGAGAGAAGCTTGGATGCTGCATGTGAGAAAATGGAACAAGCTTTGGAACTTGAAGACGAGAGGGATTCATTGGTATATGCAGCAAATGCAGCATTAGAGAATGCAAGGGCTCAGCTTCTTCCGTGACACCACGAAACTTTAGATTTGTTTCTGAATTATCAAACAATCCAAGTTACAATGTCTGTATGTGTGTGTATGTACATACTTGTAAGCGAATCTAGCAACTTAAGGCATGCTCATCGCACTTGTAAACACTTAAGACCTGTATGGTATGTATAATGTTACGATACGTCATCCTAAGTAGTCGAATGTAGATTATGCTGCTTGTCTCTTGCAACTGACAGCTAATGTTTTCGTTGTTTGAAAGAAGGAACAAAGTGCTGACTTGGCTAAAATGGGTGAAGGTTAAAAACTGAAGGAGCTAGCCAAGGCAACCCCGGTTGTTTTTTTGGCAGGACAACGGGGGTTTCTGGCGACATGGTTTATGGCAACCTGGTGATTTTTGGGCTGCTTTTCTCGGTTTGCAATTAGCTTGGCAGCAAAGGGTGTTGAAAGACCGAATCACAGCTTGAATCGGTTAATTATTGTTGGGACTATCGCTGAGGCCAATGCCGCTATTATGTGTGGTCCTTTCGTTCCACCGAATTATGGATATGGTAAATTGGGATTGGAAAATTCAGGTCAACCATTCATTCAGGTGAGAAGGTAATGGCCTAATAGCTGGATTGTTCACGTCCTTGAAGTTTTAAGTTTTTTCATATTTGGTCTTTGTAGTGTTAGGTTTGTTTGATTGAGTCATCACAATGTATTTTTATAATATTTCAGTATGGGGACAGTAAAGAGTTTTTTTTTTTTTTTTGGGTTTTGATAATAGTTTTGCATTTAAAATTGGACTTATTGAAGTTCTAGGATGTATTTGGGGTGTTTTCAAGTGAATAATCGGTTTGTGGTTCTGAAAACTTGGATCTTGATTTTGTTTTTGTTTTTCTATTGGAAATTGTTTTATATATCATACAAAGATTTTATTCGAAGAACAAAGTTTTTGATAAAAACCGTGTTGCTCAAAAAATTAAAAAAATGAATATAGAAAACAGAGCTTTATTGTAAAAAATATATTTTTTTCTCTTAAATGTAAATCATTTGAATTCCTATAAGTTTCTAGATTACATGCTTTAAATTTGTATTGAAAAAACCATCTTAATGATAAATTAGTCATGGTTATGTCAAATAAACAAGAAATGAATAAATAAAAACAGAAGATTTTGACAGAATATATATTTTTTATTTATGAATTTAAATAGTTAATTTTCTTTTTGAACTATTTATTTTAATATTTATAAAGTTAAATAAAATTAGGTTTTGAGTATAGACTCGTTCATTGTGTGAGAAAAAAGATGAAATAGGGAATCACGTGTTTTTTATTATAGCTCGAACTTGAGTCCTGACTCAAGGCTGTTAGATTGATCAAAAGGATTATGAAAAAAAAAAAAAAAAAAAATCAAGCTCGGAGGGCATGAAAAATATTAGACATCATTTCAAAATAACAAGGTGGTGGGTGGCCAAACTTGATTCCGGCGGTGCCAGTTTGACAATGTTTTATTTTTTAATTTGTCTTGTAAAAATCATTATGATGGTATGGCGAAAGCCACCAATGAAGATTTCTGATTGAAATTATGGTGATTGAGATTTTTGTTTGAAATCATGATAATGGTAATGATTTATAATTTTTTTTATTTGAAAATATATTAAAATATATATTTTTTAAATTAATATATCAAAATTAAAATAAAATAAAAATATATAATTTTTTTTTATTTTAAATAAAAATAAATTTAAAATTTTTTTAAAACGCGTTCATACCCCGCATTCCCAAAGCCATCCAGTGTTTTTTTGGTTAATATGCAGATGATTATTTGTTAGATTATAGACGACCTGTCGTTCCCTATCAAGGAGATGAATAAATGACATGTGGCTTCTGGTGGCATCGGCGTATATCTCTAATGGGATGGACTTCCTCGATCGCTGTCAGATTTTAGAGACCGGGTTAAGCTGCTGTCTGAAGCAATACAATCAAAGGCTGTAGCATGTTAGTTAGGAGCCTCGTCTTGTTTTTTTTTTTTTTTTTTTATTATTATTATCTCTGCCTTCTTCTCCTTGTTAAAAAAATTATCACTCGTCATAATTTCTCAAGTCTTAATCATTTAAAAAACCAGAAAAGTTAGAGACACAAAATAGGATTAAAAAATCATGAACCATTTATTGAAGAGATACATGGATGTGATGCATGCCTTTTGCAAAGTTCAAAACAGCTGAACTGTGCAAGACATTAACTTAGTTTTGCAGCTTTTTTGCTAGAATCCACTTGATTCTGACGATTCACATCTGGACCATCGCCACATTTAATTTCACATCCTCTTATACATTCTCCTGAGTGAAGGTGAAGCTTGCATTCTTGAACACAGGGAGTAAAGCAGTCTGAAGCAGCCATTCTCGCATTACACAGAATCATCAACACCAGCATCAAGGCCAGGAGAATGCTTGCCCGAATACCCTTACCCTCCATGTCGATCTCAATCAAAATTTCTTTCCCTCAGCCTTTAAATCTTTGTGGTTAGGGCCCTTGAATCCCTTCTACACTACATGTATATATAGCGGATCGAGTGATTATATTTCAACGAATATAGACATAAATCTCACAAATCTCGATGCAAATGGAAGGAAAAGGATTGAGTAATTATTATAGGTTGAATGAAATCGTTAGGTATATTCGATATAAATGGAAGTCAATCTCACAGATTTTAAATCTCGATGTAAATGGAAGGAAATGAGAATTTAATTTGTTTCCTGTATGATTAGCGAGACAGTTAATATAATAGCAAACATGAGAACAAACGGAGAAGGGAGCAGCCATTGACACTCCCCGATATACTATCGGCAGTCGCCCCCCACGCCTTCCTTTGCAAAGGATGAAATTGTTATTTTTAAATATTTCAAAGTTTGATGCTTGAAAGACTTAACTATTGATGTTATTGGTGCACTAATTGTGATTTAAATATTTTTTATTTAAAAATATATTAAAACAGTATATTTTTTTAAAATTTTAATTTTAAAATCAATATATTATAAAACATAAAAAAATAAATTTTAATATATATTTTTAAAATTTGACGAAATACAGTTTCAACCGCGTTCAATAATTATTGTATGGTGCTAATAAATATATAGTTAAATCTTTTATTATACCAATGGAAAATAAATATTATGATGTATTAAAAATATTCTAAAAAATATATTTTATTTACCTATTAAGTGGCTTATGATTATTTAGTATATATTTCAACTAATAACTATTTTCGAGTTAGTTGTGAAAAATAAATCAACTAGTAATTTCTTTCAAGTGTTTCAAGTGAAGTCACGTGTTGCATAGTATACTCTGGTAAAAGAAAATCAAGGAGATTATAAAGATATTGTTCTAATATAGTACTGTTCAAGAGAAATCTTGAAATTTTTGAAAGGTGATTTCGAGAAAAATCTTTCCATAAATTGCTCTATACAAAACAATAGGCATGGAAGTTAATTAAAAAGATCTGTCATATTTGATTTTTTATATGAATTGAAAACGTCAATTATTGATATGCCATATCACTATTGCTTATTCGTGCGCACGCGCGTGTATATATATATATTTTAAATTACCCCTTTCCAATTATGAGTATTTTATCAAATGAACTTTAATTAAAAATATTGTAGAAAAATACATGACTTAATAATTTTACTATACTAGACAATTATTTTATAAATTTTATTAGAAAATCATTCTGTAACAAACAAAAATGGAAACAATTTTATTAGAAAATCATTCTGTAACAAACAAAAATGGAAAAACAGAATTTTTTTCAGAATTAAGAGGTATACTAATTAAGTTGTCGTCTGTCATAAACCCATAACACGAGAGACCCCAAGTGATTCTTTGACCATTCAATCAATGACGCATCAAGATTGTAAATATCTATCAATGCCATTGCTTATAAACAATTCCAACTCAAAATGTTCGTTCTTTTCAATTTCTCCCCCTCCCCCTCCCCCTCCCCCTCTTCTCTACCTCTCTCTGTTTTTTTTCTTCCTTGGGGGGGTTGTCACGGAAGGCCCGCAGGCAGTTTCTTCAACATCAAATGTTATTTCAGCTACTTGCTGTGCAAGTGGGCTATGGTGAAAATGAAGAATCCTGCAATCTGGACACCATATATAAATAAGGCATAAAAAAGACAGTAAACTGGAACCACAAATCTGAAAGAGAGTTTCAAAACCTTTCATACAAGAAAAAAGAAGCCCCAGTTCAGGCAGCAACCCCAGAAAACACAACTAATGTTTCTGGTTTGAGCCACGATTTAGCATATTTGTGCAGTTGATAGAAGCAGGTATCAGTGATCTACACGCATAGATTATTGCTAGTTGAAAAACCCTGACATAAGACACTCCAATCCCCCGGAAGTCATGTAGCATTCTCAAGAGGATAACCGGTCTAATAAGCAAAAAAACTACATACGAACAACTCAAAAGTTTGGGTTGTAAACTAGTTAATTGACTTCATTCAACTTGTTTAAACCACAACAAGCTAACAAGTCAAGCAACAACATAAATATTAACAAGAAAGTATATTTAGGAGCCCAGCAGACCCAGGATCTTTTAAACTAATGCAGAGATAAATCCCTTGCTCCCTCCAAGCAAGACAGGTTGCATTTTCAATATGATGCCCATACCTTTGCATGGAGGAAACCAATAGTCCCTGGGTATTGTGGTTCCAAACCTTAGCAACTAGGGTTCAAGCAATGACACCAGCACAGCAACAGAAATCTTTCCATGGAGGAAATTATAGATTCTATATTAAGAACAAGCTTAACTAGGTTTGATAAAGAGCTATTCTTGGTCAAATCAATAAGCAAGTCTGAAGAGAATTATTGAATAACGATCCAGCTTAGGCCCAGTCCACGTTAAACCAAGCCAGGGGTGAATACCAAAATGCTCATCATATCAACTTCCATTGCCCAACCAAGAAGGAGCTATATGAGAAGCTCAAAGACTAATATCCCAGATTCTAAAAAGACGAGTACTGGCAGACGACCTGAAGGGGTCTATAACCTAAACTCCAGTGATGTGATAGATAAAATGACTTTGATGGCAGGGTTTTAAAAATGAAAATGGCTAAGGGTGGTTTAGAGAGGAGCAATACCATAGAAAATGCAGCTCCATAGTAGGGGTAAGCTGATGGCATAAATCTCTCATATTCATTATGTCTACAGGGCCGGACTGGAATCTGCAATTCAATTTTCAAAAACCCACGGCATCAACAATAGCAGCTATAGCAGAAAGACACTGTACTTATTCAATACTCAACAAACTATAACACTGAATATAAATGAAATACAAACTGTCAGTATTGTTGAACTTAAGAGGTTTGTAATGAATTTGATTAAGTTGGCAAGATTTCAAGCTACTGTGCCATTTATTTTCCCCTTTTTAACTATAACTTCAACCGGTAGCTAGGCAACATGTGGAAAAGATGCATGAAGAAAAGCATAAGCAAAGGTACACGTTACTTTGTTCATCCTGCTTTGTTATAACTTAACAAGATCCCAAGCAACCACCTATTATGCAATGAAAGTCAAAAAATACAGCAGAGATCAAAGGGATGCAGGTTTCACATGAACAAGACCAGATGATTATGAAAAAGGCATCACACACCACCGCAGAAGCCTTTAGTCCAATCAATTGGAAATTCCCTTTTGAAGAATCTGGAATTTAAAATGCTAGCTTTAAAAATCAAGTTTTTGGTACTCCATCTTGAACTGGAAAACCCTTTACACATCTGGAACCTTGAAAGATGTGAAATACAGACCCTGCAGTACATACAATTATGAAGCAAAAACCTCAACAATGGAGGAAACCAAAATTCATATGCATATACATGCTCAATAATCAACTAGCTTACTTTTGTATCTGCTGACAAGGTTTTCAAAACATAGGGGCTCATCATGTAAAACTGCACTTGAACATCATCTGCCACATATGGTTCACAGCTTGCTCCAGACCACACATATGTTCAACAGAGTATACCTGCAACCAAAGCTAATCCACAATTTATTTCTCCAGTTCTACAACAAAAAGAGAAAAACAACAAGAGAGAAATATTACCAATTCATCTTTGATCCTGGAAATTGCAGGTTCATCAGCTTCCCCAACTTTGTGGTGTCTTACATCTACAGCCTGTAAATCATGAACTGTCTTAAACAAATGCATTAATAAGGACATAAGGTGATCACAAGTAACCAACAAGAAAATAGCAGTTTTCATTTCCTAGTGTTCAGAATGAGTTCATGTTCGGCAATATTAAGAGATCATACCAAAATACAAATGAAAACATCCTCACCTTAAGATCTCTATCATGGAAAATCCATTTGTTGAGTTCAGTCAAGAACTGCTCATTTCCGGATTTCACATGTCTGGCATCAAAAAATAAAATTAACTTGTGTCAATACCATCTGCAAGATTTGTTCAGCATGATAATAACATTCATTTGAAGTTCACGTTCATAACTAAGTCAACCGCATGTGCTGAAAACCAAGTAAGAAGAAGTCCCAAATTGTAGTTTTAATAGACACCAATAACTACATTGTCATTACTGCCCTTGACAGATAATCACAAAAAGGAAAAAAATAATTGTAAGCCATGTTTTTCTTCTAGTCCAGAAAAAACCACCTGAATTCTGCAAAAAGCAACAGAATTCCACAACCTTCCTGTAACCTCACTTCAGTAAGTTAATGCTTTCTTGTATTCATTTTTTAGTCAGGTTTTCTAGTGTCCACATCCATCTTCGCACTCTTTTAATGAACATAGTTACAGTTTCATATGGATCACAGAACATATTTAAATGATAAAAAAAAGGGAAGTTAAGGCTTCACTGACTTGGTTGAGCTCCCTGCCTTCTGCACCCCAGAGATCTAAAGAATCTGAAAATGGAGCCAGGCCAATCTGAAAATGGGTGCACAAAGAGAAAATTTGTTCACCTAAGAACTGCCACATACTGTTGCTGAACATGCTTAATGAGCCAGCAATCAAAATTCGTGCATTATTCCTTGCCTGAAAGGAAAGGAAAGGAAAGCACGGGCATTTTTTTTCTTTGAGATGTTACATGCAGGCATACCGATTCATTTTATTCTTTGAGTTTACATGTGAATCTTGCTTTCTCTTTGCTTCTTTGTTGCATTAGGAAGTTTTCTTGTATCCTTCCATAATTGATAACAATCTCTTAAAATGTTGCCTGATATGTGTTAACCCAGCCATAGATTGATATTTAACAAAAGATTAGCAGAGCATAGATAATAGCATAGCATGGAAGCAAATATACTTCCACAATCCACATTTTCAATAAAATAAAACAAGAAAAAATCATAAAAATATCAAGATAGCAATTATAAAAACATTATGGCAGTTAATGAGACAAAATCCAGAAGACAACAGAGAACAAAAGGTTGCACATGAACAACCGATACTAAAGAGATTGCAGAACCAGTGAGTTCTGGAGGACTTGACATCGCAGACTTGGGGTTAGCAGAACATGCAGCTTGAGAAGCCGAAAGAACTTTTAATACCTAAAAACTCCACACATTTTGATGAACAACTTAAGGTAAAACAGTCGTTTAAGCTTCAATTCTGCCAACAGTTACAGAGTGGACAAGATAAATCCAGATTACCAAGCTATTTGCAGCATTTACCGTATGTGCAACCCCTTCAAAAAGCACAGGAGCCTATACCAGATTCGTAAAAGAACTACTGATAAGAAATTAAAACAAAACCATCACTAGCATAGCAACACGACATCAAAACTTCTGTAATTGTTTTACTTCAATATTGTCACTTCCCAAAATCACCTTAGAATTAATAAAACAAGCAATTAATGTATGATCTAAATCACCTTAGAATTAATAAAACAAGCAATTAATGTATAATCTCCTTCAAAATCCAACACCGCATTGCTAATATGATCTATAACCAAAGCTGCTGGATCCTACACCAATTAGACTACATTACACTCCTACGTTTAACACTTAAAACAAATGATAAAAAAATCTCACAATTAATTAATTAAAACCAATGTCCGTGGCTATTTCGCGAATTAAATCAGACAGGTTAGCATCCGCTCCAATAATCAAATCATGACCATAATCAATAAAATGAGCAATCGCAGCGATATCAATCGATCCTCCAGAACCTAACCGGAAAACTAGAAGGGATCAGTGTGACTGGCGGTCGATGGAGGGGCAAAAGATGATTAGAGCTTCGTATATTGGCCTTAGCGTTGGAGTGAGAGTTTGGGATAGTCAGCGAGTCTGAAGTCAAGGTTAAAGTTGTTGCGGGATTGGAGGGAGTTGAAGAGAAGAGAGTGTCGGGACTTGAGTGCTAAGTCGTCGAGTAAGATGAGAATGCGGCGGTTGGTTGGAGAGTCGGGGGAGGAGGACGTGGTGAAGAAGGGGAGGATAGTTAGGCGAAGGAGAAGGTTTATGGCCATTTTGGAGTGGATGTGGGGTTTAGACTTTAGAGTGGGAGAATGAGAGGCCGGGAATTTGTTAAATCGTTGGAGTTTTGAGCGGTTTTTTCGTTTACCCGTCGGGGCCGGAGCAGCCAGATAGTGGAAATGTAAGGGTTTGGTAATTTATGAAAAAACGGTGGTAATTTTCTAAAGGAGAAATAATGGTGGATAATTCAAGGAGCAGATTTCTTTATTTACGAGAATTGTAATGAACAAGTGATAATGTCAATAGATAAAACCTAATATCATAAATATTTCCAATTATTAGATTCTGGATATTAAATGGGTAGGCAGACAAGCACGCATCATGTGCCACACCAGCATCCTTATCTTCTCCGGAGCCTTAACCTTCCATGCCCAGATCCATTTAACATTTGTCTGCAGATTTCTGTTCCTTCGTAACAGCCACAAATAGGCAGACTTCGAGGTGTACATTCCATTAGAGCTAGCAGCCCATATCACGCTATCAAGAGGGGCAGAAAGCAAAGATGCGATCAATAATTAAATTGGAAAGCACATCAATAATCAAACGTCTCTGGCCTGCGCTAGCTCTAGCAAAAATCAGGACATCATCCACGGAAAACAAATGAGTTAATTCGAATAGCTTAAAATAATTTAATTTCAATTTGATTTTTAAAAATTAAAATGATATATTGCATTGTGATTGGATTTAAGTTTGAGTTATTTTTTTTTTAAAATTCAGACGGGACAAATTTAATAACAATGCAGTAAATAAATCTTATCCAATTCAAGAAAGAAATGTCTACAAGATAGCGGAAAAAAAGTGCTACTGTTTTTTTTTTTAAGAGTAAATTTTTCTAGCCAGTAAATGCAAAATTGTTTGCAAAACCATGTTTGCAATAATTGAGAGAGAAATAAAACACAGAGAGAGAAGTATAACTTTTATGGTTGTTCATTTGGAAAAAATGTTTGAAGTTATTGTTTTTTAAAATATTTATTTATATTAATATATTATTTAAAATTATAAAAAAAAATTTAAAAATACATTTTTTAATGGCAAAATCAAACGCACCCAGAGGATAAAAGTATTACAAAGTATTACAACTACGCTGCAAGTGGATGACGATAATTGACGCCGACACGATAGACATTGAGAGAAAAAAGCTCGTTCTCGCCTTCTCCTTCGTAAACAACGAGCATCCTTAACACGCTTTCAGGTTCCTTCGTTCTTCATAGCTCCTTCGCTCTCTCATTTGTTCCAAGAAAAACAACTAAGCTTTCCTTTTTTCTTGTAACCCATCATCCTAATCTTCGTGTGTTTGTCAAGCATTTTGATCAACTCCTGCTGTTTAATTTCTTGATTGGAGCTTTATCGAACTCTTTGCGACACACAGGTGGGTTTTGCTTACGGTTTTCTTTAATATTATTAATTACAGAGATGTGCTGACCCCTGTTTCCCCTCTTCTTATCGTGAAGGAGAAATGATCAAGCTGTTTAAAGTGAAGGAGAAACAAAGGGAACTTGCTGAAAACGCCAATGGAAAGTCACCTATCAAGAAACAAAGTGCAGGAGAATTACGTCTTCATAAAGGTTGTTCTACCTATGCATCTTCATCACCATCTTTTAATTGCTAATTATGATTACTTTTATTTAATCCTGCTCGAAAAGCATTATTTTTGTTATATGGGTCTTGCTTGCTTTTTTAAGATTTATACTTTGACGAACTTTCAGATGCTTTCAAGTGTTTTAACTGGGTAGAAGAGAAAGTTTTGATCTTTAGCCTTTTATGGTTGGTTAATGGGTTATCCTTGAAGAATTCCATTGCTCAAACTAGGATCAGCTACCTGGTTGTTATTTTCATTAAGAACTCCATTACTATTTTAAGTTTCTTGGTTATGACGCACTGGTTTTGGATTTTTCATAAATCTTACGTTTGGGTGTTTCTCTTATAGATATCAGTGAACTGAACTTGCATAAAACTTGTACAATGGCTTTCCCGAATGGCAAGGATGACTTGATGAACTTTGAGGTTACCATTCGTCCTGATGAAGGATATTATCGGTAAGTAATTTCTTAGGCAACGCTCAATTCCATCTTTACTTTGCTCGAAAAATTGGGTGCAAGGCATTGAGGATCCTAAAACTTGCATTTCCTTCCCAATAATCATCTTTTGGTTTGTTTTTTTAAGGAATTTTATGCCATGTTTCCTGGGTTATATGTTTCAATTACTTAACTAGATGCACTTCTTTTCCTGTCACAGAGGTGGCACATTTGTGTTCTCGTTCCAAATTTCATCCATCTACCCTCATGAAGCACCAAAAGTCAAGTGCAAGACAAAGGTAGTTAAGCATGTTCTGTTTTCCATACTCAACAAAAGCCTTTTGCCATTAACATAGCTTTGATTGGGATGCGGTGCAGGTTTATCATCCTAATATAGACCTGGAAGGAAACGTTTGCCTCAATATTTTACGAGAAGACTGGAAACCTGTTCTGAATATTAATACAATAATCTATGGACTCTTTCATCTTTTCACGGTATTGCTTTTGTTCAATGATTAGGTTCTTGCTATTTTGTAGGTCCAATTTAGTTGATGTTTGTACTTGTGCATGCAGGAACCTAATCATGAGGATCCCCTCAATCAAGATGCCGCAGCTGTCTTAAGAGATAACCCACAATTGTTTGAATCCAATGTGAGAAGGGCAATGGCCGGTGGATATATGGGACAAACCTTCTTCCCTCGCTGTATCTAGTTGCTGCCCTTGTCGATGGGAAGCATCAAGCTCAGTGCATGTAGTTCAGGAGATTGCAACTTTGGTAACATCTCTCTCCCCGTGTGTATTGATGCTAATTCTTCAAAATATTGCAAGGCCAATGTGAAGGTGTGTGTATGACAGTGTATTGTTGTGATGTGTCTGATACTGCCTGGAGTATTACTACCCCATTTCTCAATATGAATCGATTCTGCAGCACTGAACTTGAGAATCTAGTCATGTATATATTTCCTTGATGTTGGCTAGGAATAATACTTTCTCCATAGTTCAGTCTTGAAAAACAAGTAATGCATTCATATCTCTTTAAGACTATCTTGTGTTTGTCAAGACCATAGCTGAAATACCAGAGCTGCAGAAATTTTTTGCTCTTGCTTTGAATACGTGGTAGTGTCAATAAACAAAGTAGTGCTGCTGATCTTCCTACAAGGCATTCTTAAGAATTTCGCATTTTGAATCAATACACAAGTAACCCTTTGTTGATTTTGGTTTGTTTTCATAAAAAAAACAGAGCGACTTCTGATTAGGGCATAAAGCTGTTTAAGACTTCTACTGTTTTATTAGAGCACTGCCCAGTGATGGTAACTCGTTTCGAACTGCTCTTTTTATCTGCTCACGTTGGCTAATGATCTGGGATATCAAACATGATCAAGGCTTCATGTACTGGGTAAACAGCAAGTCTTTCACGTTGCAAAACCCAGGCAACATGCTTATAATAGAAAACACAGAAAAGTCCTAAGCCAAAAGTATGTCAAAGAACACAACCTCGCAACTTTTTGATCAATATGGTAAATCAATCAAATGGTTCATCCGAATAAAAAACGATATAGTCAAATGGACATTTCAAACCATATACAAGTACGTAACACACCAAAGAAACAGGGAGCCAGAAGCTGGGAACGAAAAATGGGTATGGAGTAAGGTTAAGCTACAAAAGAATAGTCTCCTAAGCTATCTAAAATCTATAGACACGTGATATCTAATGACACGAGAGAGAAACACAAAAGATCAACTTATAAACATGGTGGACGGAGATGTAAATGAATGTTGGTTTTAGCAGCGCTAGTTGTGGTTCTCACCAGAAGCAAATGAAAAGGGCCAGGCAAATCTTTTGACTACCTTAGCCATGCATTTTCCCTGGTGCTCCACAAAAGCTAGCTCTGTTTCACTAGGCTCTCTTGTGCCATCCCCAGAAAGGACTTCTGCGCCACATGGAGATCCTCCTCTAATGGAATCCATTCTGAACATTCCAGCACCAAAGGTGTAACCAATAGGGACAAAGAGCATCCCGTGATGGACTAACTGAGTGATTACTGTCAAGCTGCAAAATGAACAAAAAAAATCAATTTGATGATAATCATAAATTTCACACTGCAAAAAGAGGTTAGTTTTCCTAAAATAAGTGCACATCGTTTATCCTGACTGCATGTCCTCTTTCAATGTCATTAGAACTGAAGCACGAAACTCGGAAGTGCAAAATCCCAATCAGGGACTTGACATTAAGTTGTCAGGCCGACATTTTACGCCATCTGATCTCTAGGGTACTTCCAAGGCACTAATAAATGCAAAAACAGTTCCCTAGCAAGACATTCTTGTTGCATCTGTTCACTGCTACACCTGTCAAGCTCACAATCTAAGACTTATGAAAAATCCCTTCATTGTTGATAAAAAAATGTTGATTGATGTTTGGGAAAGCTGATCAAACTTTAACTATCAGTCTCCCCACCAAACAAGCTATAAATCGAAAAAAAGCCTTCATTTGAGCCGCCATGGAACCAAACCTTGTAGGAAATCAAAGCAAGAATCCATCAGCGTTAACCAGCTCATCAACTTTCACCAAGGCACCTCATTTCCTTTCTGGGGCACCTTCATTTGCCCTAAAGTCCTATGTGGCAACGTCTCTGGGATCCTATACAAAACTCCTTCAACCTCAGGAGTGGAATCCACTCCTTTCTTTATTCTTCTTGCCATTAACTCCACATGATCATGCGTTGAGTAAAAATTAATGTAACTCTTGCTCTTTTTAAACTACTCGTCGTGTGGTGTTATATTGATCTGGGATTGTTGTGTTCGTGGATGCGGTTTGGTTTTGTGCGGAAATAGCAGGGTTTGTTTCTTCTTGGAGAGGGGTGCTTGATCATGCACCTCTATAGGTAATCTTCTCTTGCTTGGTGCACGCCCACCACCTTTTATCCATGTCAAAAGATTCAATAAACTCTTCAAGAATCAGAATCAGTGGTCAAGAATATAGAATTCTTGGTTTCTCTGTCGTTTCTTGAAATCTTGAACTATAAATGATCAAAAGATTGGACGGCAGCTGTAGTTAAAAGAAAGATTGTAAATTTATGCAAGCTTGATTATGCTGTAGCATGAACAGAAATTGAAACAACGAAGATGAAGAATTTGTTTGTCTGGGTCTTGGGTCTTCGGCTTCACTTTAGATGTTCTTGCTGGCATTTTGATATCTGTCCATAAAATAGCGGTTATGAAACTCTGTAGGAATCTGAAAGTTCAATAAAAAGCAGTTTTTTTACCCCAGCAACCTCAATTTTTTTTTTATTATCTCTATTGTCCCGTTACTCTTTTAATCTAACCTAACAATTTAAATTTTTAGATTGAAATTTAATATAATGTTAATATCAAAATCTTAATATAAACAACCTCACCTAATAGCTTCATCATCTTCATAATAGCTCAAGTTACATTCTTAACACTCTTAATTGGTTTGGTCTTCATGAGTCATATATTTGTTGGCTGTAGAGTAATTAGTTTAACACATCTTTGCTTATTTTATCAATCTCTCTCCTTTCTTTTATTTTACGGAAATCTTCACCATTTTGGAACATGAAGAATTAGAACATTTTATTTATTTGAGATTTCTGTCAAGAAATTGATGAACAGAAAGCAACTTTTACTATTGTGCTCTTGTAATGTAATGGGAGTGAAGTTTCATAGAGTAATTAACACCAAACGAGAATAAAGGCAACGCAAAAGAGAATCTTTTAGCCAAAGAAATAGCATATATAACCAAAATCAGAAAGAGCTACTGAAAATTAGGAGATCAATGTGATTTGTAGACAACTGAAAAATCTACACCAGTTCTCTAGCAATGCAAACAGGCTTGCACGACATCGGAATACAATCATAGAAGACAACAAGCAAATTCCTGGGAGGCAGCCCGGCCGAGATGGGATAAGAAGTGTAAAGCAATCTATTGTAGCGCTCAAAACAACCACCTTGCACATATTTACTTTCCAAGAAAATCGTTTTTAAAGGAAAGATGTTGATATCCCCCGAATGCCTCAAAACTGCAAAACCACAACTGACAATCTTTCGAAAGCACTGGCATTTTTTTCATCCTTCCTTAAGTGAACCCTTTCTGGACCTCTTCAATTCCCATGGTGGTAGGCAGCCTTTGTAGTGAGAGTGCAGAAACAAAGAAGACATGGAGACTTCCTTTTGTGGCATTGAAATTGATGAAAAGCAACTGAAGGAACTTCTTAGTCTCTTCTTTTCGCTTTCGCGTTCTTGATAATTGGGGTCATGCTGTACTTTAGTGGCCTTGAGGGCCTCTGGGAGTATACAGTTGCATAGTGAACCTAAAGAAAGAAGTTAATAGGTGAAAAGGAGTTTTATATCAATACAAAGAATTTTTAGGGGAAAAAATAACAAGGGAAGAAGCGTGGTAAATGAACATGCAGCTCGCATAAAAAGTCTCGTAGATATGATGAAATTCTTGTTTCTTGTTTCTTGTTGCTGTCGGAAGCTACAAGAATGCTGAAGATAACACAAGGAGATGAGAAGGGAACACGCATAAAATGGCAACATGAATGTTTGGGTGGGTTCAGTAATCCACAGCAGTCAACTGATACGCAGTATTTGAACGTCATGCAAAAGATGGCACGAGGTGTATCATGAAGGAAAGATATTTATCCAATACCTATTCTTGCAAGTCGATTCACCCATTTTGGTATTCGGTTCCCAGTCAGTTTGTAACACGTATCCTCACAGAAATGGTTGCAGTTCTTAACAATCAAATGATATGTATCACCATTGTAATTAGCAGATTGGCGCTCCATGAACTCTCTAACTTGTTTAGGATCTAAGCGTGTTGTCCCCATAAATATTGATTTTCTAAACTTGAAACCAGGGCACTGCCGGGGTTCAACCTCAAACACACCGCTTGATGGGTAGTCATGGGCTCCAAAGGCATATTCCACACCATGGACTGTAAGCATGCAGAAGGACAATTTATGATCTTGGGAAGAAAACCAATGAGAAGATGAAGCATCAAATGATTCATAGCATTCTATTAATATATAATCTGATTGATGAGAAGGCAATCAAGAGCAATGTGTAATAAGTGTTGCTAAGTGCTAACCTTCCACCCCAGAGTGAAAGATACCGAAGCCTGCCCAATAGACATAGCCATTAGCGTTTGTCAAGTCATACACATTCAGGTAGACAGGTGCGTTTTCTGGGCTATAACCTGCTGATTTAACTTTTGGAAAAATGCAAAAGCCGGTGACTGCTTTGCCTCTGAAATTAAGGGGCAACATAGAGTGCCACCCATTCTTTGGTCGTGATATCATGTTTATGGGTGAAACCAGGAACAAGTCTACCTGTTTCTGATCTGCAAATATGCCAATATGAAAAAAAAATTTAAAATAATACAGTTACCAAACACATACAATTAATCTTTTGCATGCAACTAATGCAGGAGGATTTTTAGGGGAAAATTATTTTTCTTAATTATTATTATTTCATATTTAGTTATGAAAAATATTTTTTTATGATGTTTTTTGAGGACTAGTATAAGCAAGGAAATACAAACTATATCAGAGTTATTTATCCAATAATGAAAATATAAATTAAGATTCTATATACCAACTTATTTGTCTTCAATTCTGTCTTCCTCTCCTCGGCTATGTTCTCTCTCACCAAAAATTATGGTCAGAAATGAGTATCTATGTAGAAAGACAGAAGTTAACTAATTGGGACGTGAAGGCTTTATGGATCAATACAAGTTTATTTGGTTTCTTAAACTGAGTTGTGGCATTAACCCACGAGTCAGATATGAACAGATCGTCCCTCCAGCAGAGCACCCAAGATCCTATCAGAAAACCTCAGGTCCTCCAATTCATTAGAAATGACAGAGAGTAAAGTATGATCATGCTGCATTGGACATTTACCATTCCCGAATTAATAGAGAGAGATAGAGAGAGAGAGAGAGTAGAGGACAAATCGACAATAGTATATCAATATGGTTCAACAAAAAGATGGCAGAACTGAAAATATACTGAGTGGGTCGGCTACACATAATTCTCAAAGAAAATGGCTCTTTCAAGTAGACAGATCAGGTCAACAAATTACTCAAAGTGCAAAAGCCAAGTAAACAACCACCATTGTCAACAAAAGAATAACCCATTGACCATGAATAATACAAAACAAAACGAGAGATGCAGAACTGGAAAGAAAAAAATAAAAAAAAAGGCACCAAACTCATCAAAGGAGTAAAATAGGAATCAAAGAAATCAACATCAATGTAAAGGAAGAATTATGAATCAAAGACACTAGATTGCCTTGCTAAAGAAATTCAAATCAAATCAAGAAATCAGGATTCCATGAAAATAATGCAAACCCACGAAAGAAAAGTTGGAAATCATAAGCACATTAATAAACAAAGCAAAGCCATGATAAAGAGAGAGAGAGAGAGAGAGAGAGAGAGAGAGAGAGACCCTTTTACCTTTATTTTAGAGGGGTATTCATTCAAGAAGCATAACATATGAGGAGAAGGGAATGCCGGAAAAAAAATGCCAGTTTTTCTCAAGAGTCAAGAGGAGAAGAAAAACTCCTGAGAATGCAGTAGTGAGGTAGAGATGGGTGTCTGAAACCCACACATTTGTTCCCCTTTTGTTCTTGTCCTTCGACTGACAAAAATGAAGCTGGGGTAGGCACAGAAACTGCTGTTCTTTCTTGAAAGACCAACGAGCAAAGAGAGAAGAATCAACGAAGAAAAAGAAGAAAATAATAATATTTAATTATTAAATTTGCTGAAAAAAGGTAAAGGTAAAAGCTGATGGGACATGAGTGTTGACTGGATTGCTTTTGGAAATCGGACTAGACTTTCCATTTTCTCCCATATTTATTAGTTGATATATTTCATATATATTATGCGAAAATATTTTAAAAGAATTATTTTGTAAAAATTAATATTTTTTAATGTTTTATATCATTTTAATATATTGATATTAAAAATAATTTTTTAAAAATAAAATATATTATTTTTAAATATTTACAAATAAAAAATATTTTAAAAACAATTCACAATCACATACTCAACCATTAAAACAAAAAAAAAAAGAGGAAGCTGGAGAGAATTTGAATGACAATTTAAATCTAATTATGAAAAACTGAAATAATAATTACTGTGCTTAGCATTAATAAGTAGGAATTGAGATAGCATAATATATTTCTCATTGTATTCTTAAATAAATATAACAAATTTTATCATGAAAGAAATTAGGATTTAGAAATTAAAAAAATCTAGTTGTTTTATACTCAAGTTTTTTCATGCATTATACTCTTTTTTTCCTCTAAATTTGAATTCTTAAAAGTAAACCAACATGCTACATTATTATATTTTTCAATTTGATTATGTATCTATATATTATATTTTTATATTTATCTCTTCAATTAAATATATTTTCATCTTTATTATTTTTATTTTTTAAAATCATGTGAGAATAAAAATGTGAAAAAAAAATTAAGGTATAAAATAATAAAAAAAAGTAATATACATAAAATGATTTGCAGCCTAACAGAAAATAACAAACAAAATATTGTATATAACGTAAAAGACAACAATTATATAAGAACAAAAGTTACCATCATTCCAAAAAAAAACGAAAAACAAAGAGAGTTTGGAAACTAACGGGGTTGATATTGCCGCTCCTCGTTTTTTTCTTAAGATGACACAATTGCCCTTAACTAAAAGGAGTCGGATACATGCCGTTGATGTCTCCTGGCTGCTCAAGTGAACCTTTTCCGGCTATCCAAACACCTAATCCGACCTTTTGCTTCCCCACCATCACCAATGTCCATTTTTTAAGATTTCCCAAACAAAATTAGAACTAAAAAGTTAATTTTATTTTTAATAATTTATTAAAAAAACTAAGGATTGTGAAATTCAAATCCGTGATTATTTAAGAATTCAATGGAAAGGTTTAAACGGTTGGGCTATAAAACAATTGGTGATCTTTCTCCTGGTTTTCCATGTACTCGTTATCACCATCAGTACCATACTTGTTCAAGTTTGAATCTATTTCTCGCTACTAATTGAACTGAACACTGAGAGTTAATTCAGTTTCTCTCGTTTCCTCTCTTTCCCTCAACATCAAAATTGAATAAGTTGCTAATTGATCAATGAAACAGGAGGAGCAAAACAAGATATATGAACGAGATGCAAGCTCTGATCTTGTAGCCATGGAATCTGATGCTGAACGTGAAAGCGAAAATGATGAAGAAACCACTTCAAGTGAACAGAACCAGACTCTTGACCAGAGTGAGATTTCTCATATCTAGGTTGAAGGCAGAAGATAACTGTTTTTGTCAAGGCAAATCAGGTCTTCGCTGAAGATTCATCTACAGAATAGGCAGGCATTCAGAATAAATTCTGCAGATTTGAAACTTCACTCTCAAATTATTTTAAATTTACTGAATGGTGGGTTATAAAGCTGTAAGACTAAGAATAGATACCACCAATGTACTGAAGCTTGTCTCCAGAAGCTTCGAAGATAGGATAGGAGATAAGGTTATTGTTTTTGATCTGTATCCTAAGTATGTACAACAGGGAACTCCCGAGTTCTCATCCTCACAGTTCGTATTTATCTATCGAGGCATGAGAAATGAAGGATAATTTCATAGCCTGCAAGATTGAAAAGTCATGTACTTTGGAAGTGGAGATCAGTCAAAACGCAAGCTACCCAGTATTTTCTTAAAGAAATTAACTCCCGTATGATTATTTTGATAATCTAAGAGGGTCCGTTTTAAGGACCTTAAACTAGTAGCTTCCGGCTACCTCAGCAGCAACAAAAAAATCAGCTACGTCCAATTTTCAACAATCATGGTGGCTTTTTTTTTTCTCCTTCACCCGCCATCATCGGTAAGTAAACTTCAACTGGTAGTTCAAAGACATCATGACATGAACTAAACTTCAACTGTAAGTAAGGCTGGAGGGGTAAGACTGGAGCTGTGAGGAGGGAGTTCAATGAAACTAAATTTACCTCTTCCATTGCAATGTTCAAGATCAAGGAAAATATGTTCATTTTCACCGAAGAAAGTAATACACAGATAACGTATAGCAGAATGCCCATGCATTTCTTTGTATGAGATTGGTATGTTTACTTGCAAGATACAACTACAGGAAAGTAACAAATGTTATTGTGCTAGATAAGCGATTGAAAGAAAACCATCTGTTTGGGAAACAAGGGGTTGCAAATGGCTTATAAGCTACCTGCATAACCTGTAATACAATGGTATAGAATTTGCTCTGCCGGAGGAGCAAAATTTCCAACATGGACATTTGATAAGGATTGTCTGGGGATGATGGTGCTGCTCCCATTGGGTCCTAGCTGTGGCGGCTTTGGCCTTACAATTTGTTTTGGACAATTCATTACAAGTCTACAACATGATTGAAGGGTTAAGCAGGAAAATGTAGAGGCTATCTTCTGAAAAGCAGGAAAGAAACACCAATCCAAAAATTTATCATTCTGATCCATCAGGGAAAGAGCTTAGTGCATCTTGCTTGCCATTGACATAGAATTCCACCACCGCTTGCATACGCGGAAGCTTATCAGGATGGTAGTTTATATGCACAATCACTGGCTTGATCTTTCTCAAGTTAGCATTTTTCCTCACAGTTTTGAAGAGGACCTTGCTGTTCATGAAGAGATAGAAATCCATAGTTCTCCTGGATGCATAAAGTCCATCATACCCAGGATGTGAAGGGAAAAAGAGTTCCTCGTTGAAAACTGCCTGGTCCCAAGCATTCCCACGAGAGAGCCGATTAGCAACTCGATCCAAGAGCTCGATTGAAGGAATTGTCGGTCTAATGTAGAAAAAGCCAGAGTTGTAAACCCATATCCGCATTGTATGGGCATATCTAGCCCAACCCATTGCAGGTTCATCGAAAACATCATTATAACCATAAGCTGTCATATTATTGTGGCCATCACTCATGGATTCCACATCTGAATCTCTATAAAGATAATGGAAAGGATTTTGCAAATACACAATATCAACATCTGAGAGAAGAACACTGTATCCGAGTTGCAAAAATTCCCTCAATATATGAAATTTCAGTCCTGAAACAGCATGGTTGCCTCCAGTCTTTCCTACAGAATCAATTCCCTTGTCTGGGTCTCTCTTATACACTGGAACATCATTTGATTCACAAAACTTGGCAATCTCATCATCCAAAGCAACAACCAAATAGTTGGGTATCCCTACTTTCTGGATGCTTTTAAACCAAACCTCCAACATGTCCTTTACATTTGAATTCGCCAAAGCAACTATAAGTTCCTTCCCAACAGCAATTTTCTCTAAAATATTTGCTAGTCTCGGGTTCACAGAATCATCTGGAACGACTGTCGGATTTGTCCTTAAACCCTGAACAGTACCAAAAGGCCCAGCTTTATGCGGTTCACCCAACACCAACACTTGCTTCTCTGCATGATCTTTACCTTGCTCAGCCAATCTAAGCTTCTCAATCAACACATTAACCTGTTTTTTCAACTCAGCATTTTTCTCCGATGCAGCCACAAACTCAGCTTTTAACATGTTCAGACTATCAGATGATTCACATGATGTTGATACCACCTAATATAACACATAATTAGAAACTTTTAACAGAATTATCATTTGTGTTGAATAATCTAACCCTACAGATCACCCATCCAATTCAAAGCTGCCAACTAGCTAATGAAACTACCAAAAGTGTAAACAAATCTACACAGATCACATACATATACATTGACAACAGTACATTGTTGTTGATCTCATTCTAACACCACTTAGATTTGAATCATTGGAAAGAATAAACACAATAACATGTTAATTAGAATATCCCATCTAACGGGAAGATGAATATGGTAAATCAATCACTCCAATTTATACAAACAAAGGAAAAAACACACTTTATTTCCAAAACAAAAAATCCTCAAAACAGAAAGACTAGATAGTATCCTGTAAATCAATAGGGTGGCTTATAAAATTCAAAAGAACAGTGGAAAGATCAAAACTGTGGCGAAAATGAAACCTGGGAAATGGATCTTGTGAGGTGGTTATGGTCAAAGTGAGGAGAATTGGAAGAGAAAATTCCATGAGGGAAGAAGAAAGCGAAGATGCATCCAAGGAACATCCCAATGGCAATTGCAATTGCAATTCTTGATTTAAGTAGTGATTGATTGCTGCTGTTGTTTCGCATCAACGCTCCATCTCTGCGTCCAATCATCTTTCTTTCTTGGTAATATGGAAGCAGAGGTTGTGTTTGGTTTCTCTTTTTATGCTTAGATGGGTTCAGTCAAATGTTGCTGTTTTTTGCTAATGTGTATGAAAGGTAAGAGAGAGGGTACGGTCGAGTTGAAAAGTTCTTTACTCCGTATTGGGAAAGAGAGAGAGAGACAGAGACTGAGACAGAGACAGGGAGAGTTGGCTGGTTCAGAGAGTAGTTGAGGGGGGGTGTCTGTCGCAGGAGCACAGTTAAAGTAAAGGTTGTTTTTAAGTAATTTTTTCTTTTAAATACATTTAAATAATATATTTTTATAAAAAAAATTATTTTTAATATTAATAAATTAAATCAATCTAAAAACATTAAAAATTTAATTAAAAAAATTAAAGTTCTTAAAAACTCCCATTCAACCATAACCCAAACACCCATGAAGAAAATGCAAACCAGTACTCAAGTGGGCAGATTAGTTGACTTATTTAGAAGGTGGGCAGATTAGTTGAATTATTTAAGAGGTTTTACTGTTCCAGAAGGTGTATTAGGCTATTAGCAATTATTTTTTAAATTATTTTTTATTTTAAAATATATTAAAATAATATTTTTTAAAAAATAATTATTTTAAATTTTAACGTATCAAAATAATTTAAAAATACATAAATTTTTAAAATAAAACAAATAAAAGAACAATTTTTTTTAAAAAAATTTAAAACATAAAAATAAATAGATTCTTCATATAATTTTCTAACATGTTATTTTTTTTTTAAAGTCAAATATAATTATATTAATTTATTCGTTAATCAAAGCACATAATATTATTCAATACTTTAATACTTCTTCCTTTTTTTAAGTAAAATATAATTATATTAATTTATGCGTTAATCAAAGCACATACTTTTATTCAATACTTAATTATTATTATTAATTTATGATTTAAAATCTTCCACAAACAATCGTCATACATCGTCATTGTGGATAAGAATTAAAAAATAATAATTCTTCGAGCAGATGCAGACTCCAAATTGATTAAGTACATTTTAAAGAATTTAATAAATTTCTTTTAGATAATAGTCTTAAATCTAAAAATTTAAGGAAAAAAGAATTTCTCCTTCATTACCAATCCAACCTCGTATCTCTTAACCTAAAAATCCATCGTCCAATTCATCCACATCAAACTATTACTTTCAAGAGTTTTATCTTTCTCATACAAATGCGAGTGAAATTCGATAAGGCATGAGCTATTTGACTTCGCCAATTAAATGATTGAAACTATCCAATGTTTGCAGTGAACAAGGGTAAAGATTTTGTTTTGCCTCTTCTTTAGATTGAGAAATCGAACTTCCAACCTTCACCATTCCTTCCTAAAAACCCGACTTAAAGAGGATCTTAATCTTCTGACTACAGGAGCAGAACGGGGGGTCAAGGTTGTCAAAATCGCGTTTTGACTTGTAAAATCGTATGATTTTACGAGTCAAAACATGTATTACGAGTTGAATCGTATGAAAAAATTAAAAATGGATAAAATCGGGTTGAAATCGGGTGAAATCGCAAAAATCAGATGAAATCACGCAAAATCGCGATATCAGGATCGATTGTGCGATTTCACCAAAATGAGGGATTGTTGAGTGTTGACTGAAATTTTTTTAATGTTGTCCAGCTGTTAGACGCACGCGGATAGGAAAGAATAACTTTGTCCCACAATTATGCTTTTCCCTTCACGTCTTCAGTCTTCTGAACGAATTAAATCCCTAATCGGCGACAAGTTGTGTTGAACAGCCGTTGATTGTTTTTTTCCTGGATTCCTACTCTCTATCTAGCTATCTACCTGATCAAAACGATCTATACAGAACAAATCCCTAATCGGCGACAACAATCTTTCTCCATCCTCCACGAAAGCAGCCAGCGACAGTGCTCACGGTCTGGTGACTCCAGCCTTCACTCCTTCTCTTTCCTCAGTGCTCACGGTCGTGATTTTAACCGCGACGAGTCGACAACGATCTCCTCAACAGCGGCACGCCGGCAACGTTCTCCACTTCTCCTTTCTTTCCCATCTTCAACAGCAGCAGGCGACATCGGGCGGTTCAGCTCATCATCTTCACCAGCAGCCGCCGTTCAACTCATCATCATCATCTTCAACAACAACCGTTCAGCTCATCATCATCATCTTCAACAGCAGCAGGCGGCACCGTAAGTGAATTGATTTGTGACTCTGTGCCCTGTAATAGATTTGTAATACAATTTCAATAACGAATTTAGTATGTTGCCCTGTTAAGACTGGAATCACCGAATATAATTTTAATAGCAAATTTTGTATGTTGCCCTGTGAATTGATTTTGCCCTGTGAATTGATTTTAATAGCAAATTTTGTATGTTGCCCGGTTATGTAATTTGATTTTGCCACAGTATATACTGTAATTGATTTAATAGCAACTGTAATTGATTTTGCCCGGTTATGTAATTTGGATATGTATAATGTTGAATTGAATGGAATGCATTGGGTGAGAAAATTGTTGAATTGAATGCAACAATATATAGTATATATGACTGAATTGGACTAAATATTAGCCGGTGAAAATTGGACTGAATTGATTGTCATTTCAGTATTATAGGACCGAATTAATTGGACTGAATTAATGGGGTGAAAATTAGACTGAAAAATATTGAATTGGACTGGATTTAATGCCATTTCAGTATTATAGGACTGAATTAATTGGACTGAATTAATAGGATGAAAATTAGACTGAAAATTGTTAAATTTGATTGAATTGAATGCCATTTCAGTATTGTTTGATTTACATGACACACCAGCAGATTGTTTGTTTTAAGTTTGTTGATTATTAGTTAATGAAAAGTTATTTTAAATTATGTATGATTTTTATTTGAATCATGTATTTTAAGATGCTTGAACTATATATGAATTTTTATTTGAAGGCTTGAAATATGTATGGAGTTTTATTTGAAATATGTTTTTTAATGTGCTTGAACTATGTATGAACTTTTATTTGAAACATGAATTTTTTTTAATGTATTTCAAAATTCCTTACGATTTTATGATCCGATTTTGTGAAAGGCTTTCCGTTTCGTTCTAAAATCTCGATTTTAACAACATTGCGCGGCGCGGGGGGGGGGGGGGGGGGGGGGGGGGGGGGGGGGCTTTCGATAACGAGCTAGCTTAAATCAAACATTAATGGCTGTTATTGCTGAATGGATGCATAAAACAACATCAAAAGTTGAAGGAAAAAAAAGGGGATATAGACGGGCTAAAAGCCTAAAACCCCCCAAAGGCTCAAGCGTTGACCATTTGAAATTAGCCTGGCCCTTGGACATTTTTATAACAAGATACCTTAACCCTATCATGCATTACCTGGCACCACCCTCCGAGATATAAAAAAATACTTCTCTCTCCATTTAATACAAGAAAGTCGAATTATTGCTTCAAAAACTAAAGAAAATATTAAAACACAGAAGGGCATGTCATATTTTAAATTCCAGTTTTTCAAACAAATGGCAATTGGTAATCCTTGGCTCAGATTCTTATATATGGCCTACATATATACAGCTCATGCTTTCCATTACTCATTATCCAGATTCGAAAACTTAACATAAACTTAACTCAGGCCTGTCAGAAAGAAAAATGTCAACTACCACCTATACAGCTATACTCCTATCAGCGAATTCTGCTTGTCAGGAAGGAAGCCCTAATCTTCCCCGTCAGACTGTGAATCCTGGATTCGCCTGGCTGGGCCTTGAAAGGTGCCATTTGCCTGTCTTCCCCCTGGGCGAATCACATCACGAGCTATTTGGTTCACTGATCACCAAAAATGAGAGAACAATTTTATAAAAGACAACATAGACATCAAGAAGACCTTGACACAACAGATTATTTACCAATTTAGGCAAAATATGTGTGATAAACATATATTCTAGTGCTGAAACTTCATTTAGAATAATAATACAAGGTATTCAATCTAAATAATTGCTTGTTTAATCCAAATCCATACCTGATGCCAGAATCTTCATTAAAAGTGCTTTTGCAAACCGAAATTCAGCTTGATGTGCACTGGCAAACTTATTCTGCAAATCCAGAAATCCATCAGGTCACTTTCAATTTCCAAACCATAAGTTATATTATTTGAGTAAATTAGTTTAGACGCCCAGTCCAACAAGGCACACAGAGTTTACCAATTATGCCAACACCGACAAGGCACACAAAGTTTACCAATTATGCCACTTGCCATCAAGACTTTCTATTTACACAAGGTTTTTCAAACATCGAAAACTCAGATCGGGCTAATGTTTAGGATGAGCCAAGGAGATACAGGCATGGAGCTGAATGCTCTCCTGCCCTTATTCTCATTGCACATACCATGATGTTACCATACTAGACAAGGAAGACCCGGATTTAATAATCCAATTATTTTAATCACAATTAGTAACGGCACAAATCCTAACCATTTCACCATGCAGAAACTCCACAAAATTATCAAGTCTGGCTTGATGCCTCAACAGGAATGGGCGTAGATGGCTCATATACAATTGCCCAGCTCCCTGTTAGATAAACAGCAAACAGTTATCAACATAAACTATTTTGTTATTTTAGACAATCAGTGATATACTAATATAAGAAGGATTTATTAACCATACTCAAATAGAGTTTCCAAAACACGCAGTACTAGAATATTCATTAACCATATCAATATCATCTGAAAGCTAGTACTTTCATCCATTTCACCCCTAAAAATGTAAGACATGCTTGAAGAAAAACTGATCCACAAAGTAAAGGTGGAAAAATGAAGCTTACATTTGCAGATGGGAGCTGTAGCCAAACAAGAAATGCAAACTTCATGTGATAGTAAAGAGGAAACCTATTGAAGAAGACAAAAGAGCTTTCTGATTGTGATACCTCGTACAAATAAAGCAGTAAAACCATGAACCGTGACCAAATTAACTTGATAAAAAAGGGAAAATCATTGTCAATGTTGTTAAATGAACCTTGCATACTTAATACATGTGTGAATGAGCTTCCGTACTTACTGCAGAACTAAAGTAAAAGAAATGACCGACATCAGCAAGTCAAGGAAATGACCGACATCAGCAAGAAAATATACAGGATCAATTTGAAACTGTCATCATTTTATGTGAGCTTCATTATAGAGCTTTTTTGTGGGTTCTACCACCGTTAACAATTGCTTTTCAATCAACAATCAAACAAGGGATACTTCTGTTCCCTGCAAACAGTCTGTGTGGAGTTTTTAATGAACACAATCATGACTCCCATTCACATGCAAGCTATAATAAAATAAATCCATCAGAGGTCATGATTTAGTCAAGTAAAAACAGCATAACATAGTGTAAAACATTTAAACAAACAAGGTAATTGAATAGCATAATTTGACCATCCATGAGAAAGCATCACCAAGTGATTTCCCTAACACAATGGATACTTTCATAGCTTAAGCCCAAAAAAAATCATGTTGGGCAGAACCATACCAGGAGAGAATTTTATCTGTAAAGACTTCCGCGAGGCTAAAAGATCCATAAGCTGCAAGAGGATAAAAACGCTCAATGATATCAACTTATCAGTATAGTATAGCAATCTTTTAATGATAACAGGGAAAAAAAAAAACGAGTCAGTACAAACCAGCCCAGTAGAGAAGCCATCGCTGTTGCTCGATTTGATCTTTATTTTCAATAGCCTTAAATGTTGAGTAAATAGGTAAAGCAATTCCAACAGAACAGCTGCAGAAACCCCAGTATTCAATATCGAAAACATAACCCAATTAACTCTGACTAGAATGCAAGAAAAAAGCGAGGTTTTTACCAAGCTGTCCGGACAACAATGTTGGAATTCAATGGTGAAAGAAGCAATTGCAATCCCACCTACAAAACCGAAAAAAATGACTTTTAATTTTTGTTGTTGTTAATTTGAAGATCTTTAAATTTCATGAATAACAGGATTAAAGGAAGAAAAAAACATAATTTTTTTACTCAAGCGAGTTTACCTTAAGAAGATATAAGTATTGAAAAACTAGGAGTTACAATAGAGTAGGAGTAGGAGTAGTAGAGAGAGATAAGAAACAAGTTCTGATGTATGGATTCTTACCTCTCCTGGAAACCCCATGGAAATTCTTCGATGATTTGCAGAGAGAGAGAGAGAGAGAGGAGAGAAAAATACAGAAAATGACAAGTAATATAGTTTGTACTAGATATTTTTTCCATCCTTGTAGGACGAATTTTTCCTTTTTAATATAAAAAATATTCAAGTATAATAACTAAGTAAATTACAGGGGTATGAGATAATCTAAAAAAATAAAATTCACTGTCTATTAATTTAATGTTAAATAAAAAAATAAAAATTAAATTGAACTATTTTTTAAAATCAATAATTTTAACTATGAAACCAAAATAACTATATATAACATCAAAAGAAACTTTGAACAAATTTCTTAATTATATATATATATATATAAAATAAATAGCAGGTAAAATAAAAGGATGAAACCTGGTATAAAAACTAATAAAATAATTAATAAGAAACTTAATTGAAAAATAAAATATAAAATATAAAAAATAAAAAATAAAAAACAAGGTTGGATTAAAAAAACAAATGAAATAAAATATCAAAAAATAAAATTAAAAGAAAAAAATAAATTAAAAAAATAAGGACGAAATCTAGAGAAAAAATGAAATAAAATATTAAGGGATAATTTTTTTAAAAAAAAACAAAAACAATCAAGAGAGTGAATGTCATTATTGATATATAAATAAAACAAATCAAATATAACAGGATAAAACTAAAAAAATAATCCAAAAAAAATCCAAAACAAAGAAAGGGAACTATAATTGATTTCTATTTTTATTTTTTTAATGAAAATAATATTATTTTTACTTTTTAATTGAATAAAAAATTAAGCAGAGATCATGTTAACACCTATTAATTTTTTTTATCATTTTTTTTATTAAAATAATGTTATGTTTACTTCCTATGTAATAAAAAAATCCGATTGAAACTAATAACCCTGATCATTCAATCCAACCCATGACCCGGGACATAACATGGATCGACTCTCGAACCATGTTTTAAAAGCATTACATATAAAAAATAAACATGAAAAATGATATGAAAATTCAATAAAATTAAACAATGAGAGATAAAATTACCAAAAAATAATCAATTAATAATAAGAGAACTCAAAATAAAAGAATTTACAATCATAAAAATAAATATTAAATTAAAAAAGAATAATAATTAAATGATTATGAATGAAATCAAAAAAATAAAATTTAATTAAAAAAATATAAAAATTAAATGTCAAGCGATAAAATTAAAAAATAACTAAATAAAATTTAATACAATTTAAAAAATTAAGGATCCCTTTATAATTTTATAAGGCATGTGCCAACCACTTTTATTTTATTTTTATTTATAAAAAGACATCTTGACCCATAAGATAACTGTAAAAAAATTGAGATTAAAAAAATTAAAAATATCCCTTTATTTTAGGAAAAAAAAAGGATGGATAATAAAACTGTATAAAAAATATAAAATTTCAAAAAAACTCATCGGACGTTAATTATGTTTTTTTTTTATAAGGATATAGGAGTAATTGTAATGTATAATAAAAATACAAAATTACTCCTGGATATTTAATTAAATATTTGATTTTTTTAGAGAAACATTACCTATTTTACTGCGTGGATTATAATGGACACTATCCACAGTCCGATGCCTTTTTTACAATGTTACTGGAAATCCACGGTGAGGTGAGGAATGAATAATAAAAAAGAGAATTAAAAATTGTATAATATAATAATATTGAGATAACCAGCCAAAAGGGGTGTCGTGGTGTAGTTGGTTATCACGTCAGTCTAACACACTGAAGGTCTCCGGTTCGAGTCCGGGCGACGCCATTTTTACTATAATTGTTTTTTTGGTGTTTTGACATTTTTAACATAGTTACTACTTTTGTTTAATTTGGTTTACCTCTTTTATCTTGGATTAATTGCCACTTGAAACCGAATTCTTCGACTCATCTTCTCTGCAAAACAACTTCAAAGCCATTTCCATTTCACCAAACCAGAAGCATTCACGTTAGAAATATGTACCAATATTGATACAAGTTAACAAGAGGCTTAAAGTTTCCAGGCTATATAAGGGAGAGAGCGTTTGCAGCAGCCGGAAGAGCAAACCATTTCACTACCAGGCAATTGATGGGCAAACTTTGAAGAAAATTATTCAATTAAAAGAGAGAGAGATGTTATTATGCATATACATTCTCAAATCTCAATGATCCATTGCGACCAAATCGGTCATATGCTGCTTTACTGACCAAAAGCATGACCTTGCTTGTAACTTAGCATCAGTTTCCAAGCGGGTGAGAAAAATCACTAATATACAGCAAATTCTACTCTCTAATATTATTATATTTTAACATTTGAATTTGAAGGCTCTAAACAGAGCACACAAACCAGCATCGTTAAGGAGTCCTTTCATGACTTAGACTTGTTCGATCTTTCCCTTTTCCTTTGTTTTTGGTTGGACCATCTTCATTTAATAAACGCTCGTAATCCTCAAGACTTGCAAATGGGGATGTGCCTAACTTCCCCTTGGACTTCCGTTTTCTTTTTTTGCTTACCGAAACCATAATCCGCAATGTCATCATCTCTCAGTCATTAATGGTGCCAAAATCATCCCCTTCGGCGGTATCTGAGGGGGCATCCACCTCTGCACTGTCAACATTGCGAAGCAAGTCTTCGTCATCTTCATTCATAGCTTGGTTCAAATCGTGAGTCCTATTCACTTTCTGCTACAAGAGACAGATCAGCAGGGTCTATCATATTATCAATCTCTTCATTATCGCTCTCATCATCACCAACCACTTCATCGTCATCATCCACATCAAACAATTCTTCAGCTGCCTTATTTGGCTCTGAAAGGTTTTCATTTTATTCACATAAAATTTGTGGAAGACGAGATCCTCTGGAGGTGCATCCACTTCGGCCAACGAAAGAATTTTGGGGCCAATCAAAGGATTTATCTAAAAAAATCTCATAAAACAAGGTTGTGTTGCTGGAGCATTTGGAAACCATGGTAGAACTGCAGCATGGCTCCTCGAAGATGCATGTGACCACATTTTCAGTTTACAAAACCCACATAAGGATAGCAAATGTACTGTTCAATTCCTTAGGAGACTTGACCTTTGGCTTGGAAGAACTTCCAGCCCTAGTAACAAAACAGTTGTGATGGTTGCTATTACACTAAACATCTTGCTTTGTAGCTTCTCAATCTGGATGTTCACTTTGGCTTCAGTAATAGTTCTCCTCATAGCTCTAGTCTATTATCCTGTTTCGTCTATTATCCTGTTTCAGAATGACCCAAAAAAGAAAAAACTCCTACATGTTATCGTATCTGGAAAAAAGGTTATATGAAGTACATAATAATCATACATGACTATAAAAATTGATATGAACCCGATGGTAAGACTTCATTGACCAATACAATATGGAGTTCCTTTCCCAGCATGCAGGGACAAAGCATCAAATAAGAAATCTGTCTCATGCACATACCAGAAAGGGACATTGGAATCAGAACGTGATCTCCTTATCTTTCCCAATAGAGAGTCAATTTGTTTTTGATGCTATAGTGCTGTAGAAGTTCCTTGCATCATCGAGCACCTTCTCTACAAAGATACTCTCGTTAACTTGCAAACTTTCTGATAGATGAAGAAGAGAACAAATAAATGCACAGAAAACAGATTTTTGTAGAAACACGAATAATAACCATGAGAAAAGGTGAGAACTCATGGTAGTGGACATGAAGTTCTCTCACGATAGACTAGCTTTTGAATATTTCAGTGTGAACGCAAAACATCAGCGGCCACTCCAAGTTTCCACTCTCCATCCTAAATGCAAGCTGTTCAAGCTTTTCAACCATGTTGTCATGCCAACACTCAAAACATTATCTAACAGAATGCCCCAGCGATTTCATATAGTTCTGATGTCAAGAAGTCCAACATTGAATAGATACACACTGCTTTTGAATGAGTTCTGTCACCAGAGATAAAGGTATGGACTCCATTATCCAAGTATACCCAACTACAACCAGCAAACTTCTTGGCCTCCTTTCCTCTCATCTCCTTCCTAATCCTACCCATCTCAGCCCAGTTCCCTTCTGCTGCATAAGTATTAGCCAACTGCACATAACGAGCTCCACTATCACCTTCAATCTTTAACAGTTTCTCCTCTGCCTCTCTTGCTAATTCTGTGTTCTTATTTAGCCTACATGCATTAAAAAATGCCCCAACCACGGCAGCATCTTGATATTCTATAGGGATTCTTTGCATGAATAGGACCATCTTTTCTAGCTGGCTAGCCCTTCCATAAAGATCAATCATGCATGCATAGTGATCAGTTTCAGGCAGTATGTGATAATCTTCTGTCATGGAATAAAAAGTTCTTTCACCCAAATCTACCAACCCACAGTGACGGCAAGCTGACAGGAGGGCAACAAAGGTAATAGCATCTGGTCCAACTCCTCTCTCCAACATTTCCTGAAACAGATTTATAGCTTTAATCTCACACCCATGATGAGCATAACCAGCTATCATTACATTGTAAAGGACTAAATCTCTTTCAATAACTTCCAGGAACATTTTTTCTGCATATGGTATACTTCCACATTTTGAGTACATATCAATCATAGCAGTAGTCATCTTGATGTCCATTTCAATCCCCATTCTGTATACATAACCATGAATTTGCTTCCCAGGACCAAGCGCAGCTTGGAATGCGCACACACTAAGTGCACTGACAAGGATCAAAGCATCAGGAATTGCCGCTTCCTTGGCTATATACAAGCATAGAAGTTCAAAAATAGCTTCACATTGATTCAATTTGACATAACCACCAAATAATGCAGCCCAAACGATAGAATTCTTCTCTTCCAACGAATCAAAAAGCCTACAAGCTTCCACCATGTTTCCTTGTGAAGAATACCCCACAATCATTGAGGTGATGGAAAAGGAACTTCCAGTCCCGCTTGTCAAGTGGAATGATTCTGCATACTTCATATTCCCACCCTTGCAATAAACATCAACAATGCCACTTTCTACAAAAGCACTCGAACTCAATCCATTCTTCAAAATCCAAGCATGCATTTCCTTGCCAATCTTCAAGTTCCTTAAATCAGCACAAGCACTCAAAACACTACCAAAAGTATGCTCATTCCATTTAACACCATTTTCCCCCATACAAACAAACAACTTCAATGCCTCCAGTGGATAACCATTTTGAACATAACCAGAAATCAATGTATTCCATGAAACCGAATCGTTCAACTCATTTTCCCTCCAAAACAACCCCAAAGCCATCTCCATTTCCCCTTCTCTACAACATGCTGCCACCATCGCATTCTTTGAAACCAAATCAATACCCCCTTCCTTTGCACACCCTCTAAAGATACCGCAGGCCTCTTTATAACACCCACATTTAGAATACATGTCAATCAAAGAACTCACAACAAACTCGCTTCTATCGTTACCAGTTTTCACCATATATGAATGCAATTGCCTCCCATAACACAAATTAGATAACTTAGCAAACAGTTTAACCATACTTGTAACAGTAAAATCATCAATACCAATATCATTACTCTTGCTGTGCATTTCAACAAACAATTCAAGGGCATTTCTTTCATATCCATCCACGTCTACATAACCAGATAACATAGAATTATAAGTGACCAAATCCCTAACAGAAGCGGAATAAAAAATGGATTTTGCTTGTGCTAAGTTTTGGGATTTTACGTGGGCAGATATTATTGTGTTCCAAGAGTAAATATTTCTCTGAGGCATTTCATCGAACAGTTTCTGGGCTTCATTTATCAGGCAATGTTTGGAATATAAGTAAATGAGTTGATTTGAGGTTAATATTGGTAGTGTAAAACCGGACTTTATGGATCGGACATGGTGTATTAGTCCAACTCTTAAGGACCTCATTTACTATGATTACATGGAACAAAACGATGAATGAATTGAATTGCAGGAGGGATGTTGAACAGTGAGGTTTAAGATTTGCTCCAAGTGAAGAACAAAACGATGATTGAATTAAATACCTACGTGTTATTTATTTTAATTTTTTTATACTTGATTCATTGGGTTTGGGCAGGGTGCGCTGCCTGTTTTACGTGATGGTTTTAGAAATATTCAGGAAGCTTATAGAAATATTGTCGTGTTTTTTAATTTTTTTAATATATTAATATTAAAAATAATTTTTAAAAAATAAAAAAATATATTATTACAAAACTTTTGAGATGAAACACGGTTCCTTCATACAAATCAAACAAGAACACACACTCGAGCCATTTAGTTAATTAGCTGTTAGTACCAGATGAACAACTCAAAACATGGATACCATTGGCAGAAGAGATCATTGACATGCTTCTCAGAAAAAGGTGTCTTGTGCTTAGCTGGGCACGCTGGAACTTCAGTCTCAGTTTGATCCACAACTATGCGAGTGGTTCGCCACTTCAACTCTGTATTTTCGTATTTTTCAACATACAATAATACTCATGGGCTGATGCATTGATTCATGTTTCGTATATGGACCTTGCATCGTCTGCACCAAAAGAAAATCAGAAAAATCACTGGTTATGGCCTTAATGAGATGGTATGATCCGGTGATTATTTGTAAAACCATGACCGCAATGCTCTGCCTAACATCCAAACCTGAACAGATAGAAGCAAGTGTCACAACTGATGCAGGAAGTGCAGGAAAATGTACAGAAAAAAGATGAGAGCTTCTCTCGATCTGCAGAGCACCAGAAAATCTACTTCAAGGACAGCCAAATGTCACATTATCATATAATTGTCCACCGAATCCATTTTTCTTGGTTCTACCGAAATTAAATCTCATCAAGTTTGGTCCTCTTGAGCATAAGAAAACTCCCATCTTCACCGAGGGTCGCGACAACTATCTCGATACCCTTCTCCAGCAAAACCAAGATTGCTGGTTTCAACAATTGGAACAAAGACTCGACTGGACACTTGTATCCCTTTAAATTGGATGAAAAATATTTTCAGAAGACAAAGCATTCGCCATGGCATTCCTTAGCTTTTTATCCCGAAATTCTTCATGAAATCAATTCTCGAAGAATTTCAATCGTTAAATCAATGAGATACATTAATTCACTTATTTAATATAGGAGATCTTCCAAAAAAGAAAATTGAGATACAATTAACATTATTTATGGCATAATAATCTCACATGAACAACCCACCTAAAAGTTGTATTTTATTCCCTTTTTTTACGTATGCATTATTCATTCATTAATCTTTTTATTCTATATATATATATATATATATATATAGAGAGAGAGAGAGAGAGAGAGAGAGAGAGAATTGACAGGCAGAATCCGAATGGGCTCAGCCAATTGACGCAGCTCACTCCAACTCCAGTCCAGTTGGAATTCATCTTGTTGCTTTAATTAGCAGGCCGAGAGTTCAGACTTTCCTTGTGGGTGGGAGTCGATTTTTTGTTTCTGGGAAAAGTCCACTCCCCTTGAAGGTGGCACAAAAAGCCCCACAACTCTCGACGATAGCCAGTTAAATGTATAAGCCTAAAAAAAAGTAAATAAATAAAAGGAAGCCATAAGTAATTTGTAAATTTTGAAGCCATTATATCCTGGCATTTAGTTACAGGTGGGTCAACAAGCCTCGTCTTATTCCTAGTGGACCTTTAAGAATATAGATTTTGCCCATATTAGTATCACAATTAACTCCGGCAATCAACAGAGCAACGATGGCCTCTATGTTAGTGGTAGAGCCGGCAATGAAAATGTTAAGAAGTCAAAAACCATCTCAGCTTCTCTAAGGATATGCACAACGAATTTCTTACACGACCCCCATTGGCTTACGTAAATCATTAGCACTTATCACTTAAGCAAATATTCAAGAAGCACGTTAATCTGCTGCTAAGCGAAAAGGTGCTCAACACTTATCCAATGATCCGCCTTCAACACTTTCTTCAACCTTCGCTACTTCTTGACAAACAAATCTTCTTGTGATCTGTTCGTCTCGTGTTGGCACTTTCGTTGTAATTCAGCAGCCATTAATTTCCTTTATGTGTGGGGATGATGTGGAGGAGAATGTGTGATCATAAAATGATATTGTGGAAAAATGATTATGATGAGGAAGTCAGATGACGATAAAGACTTGCACTAAAATTTGATGTCGGAAAGTGTGACTGGTTCATATTGGTATATATCAAGAAGCACTTCTGGCAGTGATTTTTTTGCAAAATTAGGCTTGCATGGTCATTCGGTTCAGGCTACTTTAAACCACATGTAGCGTTCGAACAAGGAAAGAGGTTATTGGAATATGCTTGTGTAATACTTGTCAGATTATTATTGATCAAAGTAATCTCTACTTATAGATGAACCAATTCAAGAACACGTGATCAAGGGATTGAAAATAATCCAAAATCCATAACCATTCAAGTGCTTGTTGGTATAAAATCATGTGTATAAGATTTGGGGTTTAATCCTAGAATATAAGTTGCCAAATCAATTGAATCAACTCAGTTTTTTTTATTAAAATGATTTGGAATTAATGGATTATCAAATTAATTTGTGCATTTTAGACCGTGTTTTTCAATTATATATGAAATAATTGGAATTTTTTTTTCTAGTTTATTTTTTCATCTTTTTAAAAACTGATTATTCATATGCATCTAGTTTTATTCCTCATATTTTGATTTTAATTTTCTTTTTTTAATTATGGATGTTCAAATCAATTTACGCGTATCTCGACTAATTTTTCGAGACCACGAAGTTCATAACCATGTAAATTTTCAATGATCCTAAGATTTGTGGTACTCAAATTGATGATCTCTGAGAATTAAACTTAAGATTTGATCAATTAAGCTACACTCTTTAATATTTTTTTATTTTTTAAAAAACTTTAACATAGAAACAAAGAAAATGACAGAGATCTCTAAGTTGGCTTGTACTGTTTATGTTTGATCAATTCAACTTGCCAAGGAGAAAATAGTTAGTAGAGATTCTTACTGACTGGATTATCTAATCTTCAGCAGCAAGCAAGAAAATCTAAAAGTAAAACCATTATGAGAATCCTAAGTCCACAGATAATGAATTGTTTTATAGGTTTCCATTTATCCGCAAAATATTAAATTCGATATGAATATATTATTATTCTATAGCCGTAAGGGTTTGCTTACTATATATTGTCTACAGATTCAACTCCCCAACCAATCGTTCGTTGACCAGCTTTTAGAGATGCGAGCTGAGGAAACAGAGGGGGTTCGGACCTCAACGAGTAAATATAGAATTAAAAAAAATAAAAACTTAATTATACGCATTCAAGGATTCCTTCAGCCTTAGTTTAGATGACAAATAAGTTTAATTAAATTAGTATGCTGAGCTGTGTTTCAAAAGAAAACGAGGAGAATGGAGCCTTCTGCATATAAACATACCAATCTAAATATAAATATCATATCAATAGACAAAATTTGGTGTGAAAATAGCTTAATTTTTTAGTAAAAAGGATATAAACATACCAAGTTGATGGAAGAAAAAAATGGGTGGTATGACTTTGGCTTTATGAGGTGATAAGGTTGATTAAAACCACAAGATTGTCGAACCCGTTCTTTCCATGAAACCGGCGTCATTTTCCACCTAATGAGCTTTCGCTTTTGGAGATTCCAACACCTTAAGATTTTGTCAAAGAAATTAGGGCAAGCAGTCTCTCCTCAGCACTTTGAAGTTTGAAGTCAAATTCTACAAAATCACAAGTATCTTTTGTTGATTTCCTGTGCCCTCTAAGGAGAGTTCAAGTTCAGTTTCTAACCAGCATGGGAAATAAAAACCGGGATTGGTAGCTGAATAGAAAAGACAACGGCGATGGACTTTATCAGGCGAGAGATCAGTGCCACGTTGTAAAAGGAAAGGGGTGATGGAGCTTTGTGAGGTCGTGGGATTTTGTATTTCATTGCTAGGAAAATTCTTGCAGTCTATGAAAAGACAGAGACTTGGGCGGCCTATTCTATGTGGTAAAAATGGCCACCTCTTTATATATATATATATATATATATATATATATATATATATATATATATATACACACACACACACACATACAAAAAAAATGGCCACCTCTTGATAGTTGATAGTGGAAAAGGCAAGCTTTCTACCGAGACGTCCCTTTCCAAGCACCACAACGAGGCACATGGAGAGAACGCACATTATTGTACCCAACTTGACATAATAAAGCAAGAGAGCAATTTTGTAAGTTACAGAGGCACATGAATTCCAAGAAATGAAACAATTTTACCTCTATACCTATTAAAGAAATTCAAGAAGGGTGTTTTACAGAAAAGAATACCTCAATCATATTATCGTTTGTTGTTCTATACATGTATATATAGTAGGAAATTATGTGACAAGGAAATACAATCTTGCACATAATTTCTCCAAGAATCTCGCTAGGATTTCAGACTAATAATAACAGAGCATAAAATCATGTCTAATCTAGGCAACAAATAAATTACATTAGGAATTATTATAATACTGGAATCTGCAGGATCTCTTGGTGCAGCTGGAATATCTTCTGCAATATCTTCAATACTCCCCCTCAAGCTGGATCGAGCGGATTGGTAGATCTAAGCTTGCCCAACAACCGGTGAAATTGAGTAGATGGCAATGCTTTGGTGAGCACATCAGCTAATTGATCATGAGAACGAACATACTGAGGTTGAATAAGTTTGGCTTGAACCTGTTGACGAATGTAATGGCAATCAACTTCGATGTGCTTTGTACGTTCATGAAATACCGGATTGGACGCAATATGCATGGCAGCTTGATTGTCACAAAACAATGTCATAGGAGTCACCCCATGAAAACCGAAATCAGTAAGAAGTTGTTTAAGCCATATCAATTCGCAGGCTGCAGAGGCCATAGCACGGTACTCAGCTTCAGCACTTGACCGAGCGACGACAGATTGTTTCTTACTTTTCCATGATACTAAATTACCACCAACAAACATACAATAGCCAGTGGTAGATCGACGATCAAGAGAGTTTCCTGCCCAGTCAGAATTAGTATATCCCATGATGTTGGTATGACCATTGCGAGTCATAACTATGCCACGACCAATGGTGCCTTTCAGATATCGCAAGATACGTTTGGCCATACCAAGATGTTGGACTGTTGGAGCATGCATGTAACCACTGACAAGACTGACAGCAAAGGTAATGTCCGGTCGAGTGATTGTTAAGTAGATGAGTTTTCCAACAATCTGCTGATAATAAGTGCAAGACACAAGAGGTTCACTAGAAGAGTCTAATGTTAATTTGCTGTTTAAGGGGTTGGCAACAGGCTTCGTGTGTAGCATATCGACATCCTGTAATAAATCAATGATGTATTTGCGCTGATTGAGAAAAAAACCTTTACGGGAGGCTGCCATTTCAATGCCTAAGAAGTATTTCAATGAACCAAGATCTTTGATTGGAAATTGCTGTTGGAGAGACCGTTTAAGCTGGGCTATGGAAGCATCATTACTCCCTGTTATAATAAGATCATCAACATATATCAGTACAGCCAGAGTATGATCAGAATTAATCTTAATGAACAAAGAGTAATCTGCAGAGCTTCTTGTAAAACCGAGACTCTCAAGAGCAATGCTTAATTTTGTATGCCAAGCACGAGAGCTCTGTTTCAACCCATAAATAGATTTGTGAAGCTTGCAAGCTAACGTAGAGTTTCCACTGTGAGGATGTCCGGGAGGAAGCTTCATAAACACTTCCTCTTCAAGATCTCCATGTAAAAATGCATTGCTGACATCCATTTGGAAGAGAGACCATCCCTGGTTGATAGCAACTGAAAGTAAAACCCGGACAGTGGTCATCTTGGCCACAGGAGCAAAGGTCTCCTTGTAATCCACACCAAATTGTTGAGTAAAACCTTGTGCCACGAGACGAGCTTTGTGGCGATCTACTGTCCCATCTGATTTGAACTTGGTCTTGAATATCCAACGACATCCAACAGCTGCCTTTCCAGCAGGTAATGAGACTATTGTCCATGTATGATTTTCAGTAAGAGCCTTCAATTCTTCATGCATGGCCTGCTGCCATACGGGCTGGGATTGAGCTTCTTTGAAGCTCTTCGGTTCATGAACATTAGATATAGAGGTAAGGAATGCACTGTGTGTTGGGGACAGTCGATGATAAGACATGAATTTTGAAACAGGGTACCTCACGTTGTAGGTAACATAGTCTTGCATGCGTGATGGTGGTTGACGTGGTCGAATAGAAACTCTTCTGGTGACTGGCAAGGCATCAAGAGTATCAGGTAGTGCTGAGTTACTGATAGGATCAATCTGGAATCTGCTGGAATCAGAGGCAGAAGGGAGCTGAATTTGTTGGTCAGTCTGTGAGTGATGTTGCTGCAAAATATTACTGCTGGGATTAGATGCAGGTGTAGTTTCTGCTGGAAGTTGACGTGGTCCCAGACCATCAATGCTGGGTATGAATCCAGTGGAAGACTGAGTGTGTTGGTCCGGACTGGGAAGGACTCCATCAATGCTAGTAACAGTAGACAAAAGTTGATTAGTGTTCTCAATGCTAGGCAAAGGAAAAAATTCAGACAAAACAGCTCCCGGTGTTCCTGCAGTAAAATACGGTGTGCCTTCAATAAATCTAACATCTCTGGACACATACAATTTCTTCAACAAGGGGTCATAACATTTGTATCCTTTTTGGGTTGCGGAGTAGCCCAAAAAAACACACTTGCGTGCTCTTGGATCTAATTTATCCCGGTGAGTAGCTGATAAATGCATGAAACAAGTGCAGCCAAAAACCTTGATGTGTGATATATCCGGAACCTTATTCTGCAAAACTTCAAGAGGAGATTTAAATTCCAGCACTCGACTGGGTAAGCGATTAATAAGATAAACAGCTGTAAGAATTCCATATGACCAGAAATGTTTTGGAACATTCATTTGAAGCATGATGGCACGAGTTTTTTCAAGCAGATCGCGATTTTTGCGTTCAGATACTCCATTCTGTTGAGGTGTACCAACACAACTAGTTTGATGCACAATTCCGTTAGAATGTAAATATTTTGACATGTCTTTGGACATATATTCGGTGCCATTATCAGATCGAAGGATTTTAATATGAGCAGAATACTGGTTAAGGATGAATGAATGGAAATCCTTAAAACAATCAAATACGTCATGTTTAGTTTTCAGCAGATACACCCAAGTGACTCTAGAGAAATCATCGATGAAAGAGACAAAATACTTAAAACCATCAATAGAAGCATAAACGGGTCCCCATACATCTGAATGAATAAGTTCAAAAACACGAGTGGTTTTCGACTTCGAAAGGGAAAAAGGAAGTCGCGTAGATTTCGAAAAATGACAAATCTCACAATTTAGAGGCTCTTGTATGAGGACGGAATTTAGTTTACTAAGAACAAACTCTGAAGGGTGCGCTAGTCGACGATGCCATAATAAGTGCTCATGTGAATGATTAATAGTTGCTTGAAAACTCCTGGGGGCTGAAGGTTTATGAGAGATATAATAGAGGCCATGTAAGAAAAATCCTTCACCAATCATCTTCTTGGTGACAAGATCCTGAAACACAACCTTGGATGAGGTAAAAATTACTTCACAATTGAGAGTAGCTGTAATTTTACTAACAGAAAGCAATTGAAATGGGAAGGAAGGTAAGAAAAGGACATCTGATTCTATCTTATTTGACAGTAGGTTGATCTTACCTTTTCCTTTAACATAAGCATTTTTTCCGTCAGCAACAGACACAAATGTGGGACGAACGAATGATTTAAAATCATGAATGCTAGTTAACTTATTTGACATATGATCAGTGGCACCAGAATCAATTATCCAAAGGTCATGCAAATTTACAAGTTCTAACGCAGTCATGAAAGCAAACAGTTTACCTTGATTATATTTCGGGTCTGTCTCTGCTAGAAAATCAGCAAATTGGCTAAGGAGTGCAGTTGATTGCTTCTGGTCCTGACTAGTTTGTTGATCAAGTGACTTGCCCTGGACTTGTTTGTCTTGCAAATAATTTGCAAAATCAGATATCAAGGTTCCCGGAGTAGCAGAAAAAATCTCAGTGGAGTTGGAATTACTGTGAGCAAGGTATGACTTGGAATTGTTACGTCTTGGTTGCCTCCTGAAATCTTTTGCAAATTTAGGCTTGAGTTCGGGGTGTAGAAGCCAGCAACGGTCCACATGATGACCAAGATTGTGGCAATGTTGGCACTTGGAATCAGGTCGTCTCCCTTTGTAAGCTTTGTTATCAAATGGTGGTCTGTACTGACTATGATCAGCATTTCTAGAACTCATGTCTTGCGGCAGGAACTTGGTTTGATAAGCACGAGTATCCGACACACTAGCTTCTCGAGTCATTACTTTTCTGCGTATTTCTTCACGTTGAATGGTGGCACACACAGATTTAAAAGTTGGCAGTTCTGGGTTCATTAGAATATGGCTTCGCAGATCTTCAAATTCTGGACTTAGACTCGCCAACAGCTGAAAAATTTTGTCCTCCTCAGTTCTTCTTCGCAGTATGGTGGCATCTGTAGTGTGAGGCCTGTACATTTCCAATTCATTCCACAAGTTTTTGAAACTGCCCAACAGTTGAACAAAAGGTTTGTCTTCTTGGTGAAGACTGGCAACTTCACGATGGATTTGGAAAATCCTAGCAGAATTATTTTGATTTCCATACATGTCACGAATAGCATCCCATAGATCAGAAGATGATTCTGAGAAACTAAATATTTCAGCAAGATTTCTTTCCATGGAGTTAAGAATCCATGACATAACCAGTTGGTCTCTGGACAACCATGCTTCATATTCTGGATCATTGACATCGGGAGAAACAGTGGAGCCATTGATAAAACTCAATTTTGATCTTCCACCAAGGGCAATGGTTACAGCCCTTGACCAAGGAAGGTAGTTGAACTCATTCAATAATACAGATGTTAATTTGTGGGACGTGTTTGTGTCATCTGAATAACTAATTGGTGTAGAGAATTTTGAGCCAACATCAATGGCTTCTTTCAAATGGCTTTCCATGGCAGCACAACAGACTCTGCCTATGGTAAACAAAAAAATCAGAGAACCTGCTCTGATACCATAAAGAAATTCAAGAAGGGTGTTTTACAGAAAAGAATACCTCAATCATATTATCGTTTGCTGTTCTATACATGTATATATAGTAGGAAATTATGTGACAAGGAAATACAATCTTGCACATAATTTCTCCAAGAATCTCGCTAGGATTTCAGACTAATAATAACAGAGCATAAAATCATGTCTAATCTAGGCAACAAATAAATTACATTAGGAATTATTATAATACTGGAATCTGCAGGATCTCTTGGTGCAGCTGGAATATCTTCTACAATATCTTCAATACCTATCTATGTGATTGTCACTGCAGCGTTGTTTTTTATTTGAAAATGTATTCAAATAATTCTTTCCAAACACTTAATTATCAGATAAGCATGAAATGAAGTTGTGAATGTTGAAAATGATGAAATTATTTGGAATCGAAACTCCCAAATACCTCATAGGCAAATAAATTTCAAATTATTTGAAAAGCATGAAATTATTTAATTTCAAATTTGAGATTATAATTTATGCGGACAATAAATACCTCATAGGCAAGCGTTGCAGTTCTTGTCGTAAAATTTGAAACAGAACAGAGATCTTGCATGGTTGCCCTCAAGGAATCTAGACGATTAAACTTGAGCCAGGATCGATCTAATATTAGATATGATCTAATATTAGACGATTAAACAGAGAGTCTCTAGTTGATAGCTTTCACGTTGCATGATCATTTAATATGTGATGATATTTAAACTATTAAAATCTTATTATAAGTTTGTTTTCTTTAATTATTCTTTATTAACTATCTCAAATATCAATAGCCCTACTAATCTTGAACTTGAAATGATTTTTGCCTCCTGACTGATCAGTCGATCTCGGTTGAGCTGTAGCGTCCAGATTTACCAAACTTGGGAATCAAATGTCCTCTCATACTGGGAAAATGCTCAGTGGAAAGTCGAATCATACTAATGAATCAAGAACTTGTTTTGATAATTGATAGGATAGAATATAAAGAAAACAGAGAATAAAAATAAAAGAATGATTCAAATCCTTCACTTCACTTGTTTCGAAGAGATTTGCAAAGGTGGTCTGCGCTCATGTGGTCAAAAGTGGCAAGCTATGGAAAAGTTCATGGCACAAGTGCAAAAAATAATTTCATTGTTATTAAAAAAATAAAAAAGACAGTGTTACCTAAGTAATTCAAGAATGATATATTGACCGTGTGCAGAGATGATCTCACCCCCTAAATAAAGCTTTAAAAATTAAAGAATAAATAGTAAAATTTACCGTAGCCACGAATATATTCCACTATGGATGAGCTACAGGAAAAACCCACAAAGTTTAATACTTTACTTAATGCAGCCATGGATGGTCACATTTCAAACTGTTTCCAGAGGCACACAGGGACACATTTTCATGATCAAAGGTCTCAGTCCTAATTATTTGTCCACGTTCACTTTCAATACACCAGTGACAGCTGCTATGAGCCAAACTGGTTTTATGATGCCCACGTTGTTATGTTTTTTTTTTATTATTATTAATGTGGGTATCCGAATCAGCTTATACACATCTCGATTAATCTCACGAGCTCTAAAGTTAATGATTATATAAACTTTTAGTGACCATCATATTAGCAACCACATGATTTAAACTAAAAATCATAAGAAAAATAAATTTTTTAATCTCAAATTCTTATTGATCCCCTAATAGATGTTTCCATGTTGTTATGTTTTATTCACCTACATGGAGAAGGTTTGTTTTTCTTTGAAGTGCCATTGTACTAGTTCTCACCGTCAAAACTAAATTCATCTCTTCACTATATTTATAATCAACTTATCCACGTTGAATTAGACAATTCATAATAATTTTATATTCTCACTGACTTATATAATGTATAATTACCAGGATAACCGTAAACTTAGGTTGCAAATATTTATTTTTCAGACAACGATCTATCAGTTTAAGTTTTTTTTTTTAAAAAAAGATCAGTTTCACTGCTAAAATTTATTAGAAACTACCGAGGCATCATGCGCTTAAGGTAAGAGACAGATAGTTAGAAGACAAAATGCAAAATGCCTTTATTTCAAAAAAGAAAAGAAAAAGAAAAGAGAGGTTATTTACACTTGAAAAATCATTATAAAAAAGAGCATGCATCCATCGAATTCGAACATATGCACGGCTGAAATATGAATAGAATGCAGACCAGATATTACTCGAACCTGTAATTTCGAATTATTAAAAAAATAATATCCGTTCATGATTTCTTCTTGTAGGAGCAACAATGTTTAAATTAATCCATAAAACATCGGATAGAGGATCTCCTCGAGTCTCTTTAATTTGGAGAGAAAGCTGGACACTGACCCAATTTTGGAAACATCTTTATGATTCAATATCCAAGATATTTAGGCTCAAAAGTTTTTTTTCCTTTTTATCCTCTCCGGGTGAAATGACTAATGCATCTTTAAATCAATGATGTGATAAAAAAAAAATCTAACTTCTTTCAAGATTAAAAAGAAAAGAAATGTGCAAGATAAAAAAAAAAGAAAAGAAAAGGGAAAATGGTCCGAAAGTAATGAGGAAATGGAAGATTTTAGGCACAAATTCAACTGCAAACACCTGTCTAGTGCAGGCATGAATGCAGGAACTTGTCGGCGTTAAATTTTCTGCCCAATTGGTTCTAAAGTTTGTTTCTAGATCAAGTCGTTATAATATCCACTTTTCCCTTTTAACGGTTACAATCCTGTAACCAAAATTATTTCATAAATCATAGTCCAGTTCGAACCAAGTTGTTGACATGCATCTGTATTGTGCATGATTTCATTTTTTTATCGAGCTGTTCATAATCAAAATACTGCTTTTTATGTGCTTAATTAATTGTGACGAGCAAAATAACAATGAGTAACTAAATTTGATAGTTGTCGTGTCCTGTCCAGATTTTGTGAAGCTGAATTTAACCTCTAACGATCTTTGATGTAACATATATTATGGTATGTCATGTTATAGTTTTTCCAAAAATAACATATATAATAATCTAATTTAGTATAAAGAGATTGACGGGCTTACTCACTTATAGATGGCGGCGTTGAAAATCCTAAAACCCATGACAGCTGGGTCGACCACCCAGTCAGATTTAAAAACTCCAACATGTATTTGCTAGGTAAATCTGAGAGCAGAAGAAGATATTTTTTTTTATGAAGGAGAAGATTCAAGATAGTTTATAAAATCTTGAACCCAAATGAACGAGTCCATATAAAAGTAAGACGATCAATGTAGACGTGCTCTCTTTTAACACATACATATGTACATATAGTATGTTCAAATATAATAATTGGATTTAGGCATATAATCTTATTAAACCCCTGTTTAGGGATATTATCTAGTTAACCTCCATGGATAATTAGCAGAAGGAGATTTACAATCTCCACAGAATGCATGATATTTGATTAAGTACATATTCTTAATTCCAGCTTTGGTATATTGTATCGCCGTAGATTTGCTAAAATATATGCAATCTTCTGAAGGGATTAGTTATAGCTAGCTCAATATCTCTTAAAGAAATAAACGGTCCATTTCATATTTTTTTCCTGAGAGAATATATATATATATTTTACGAGGGGGGGATATGAGCCATAAACCTTGTTGAAAGAGAGATGGACGCGAGAGGATTAGCCACAAATTAAACCCGGTTTGCCTGTTCTTTTCAGTTTACAAACCAAATCTAGAGAAAACTATTATAATACCAATGATCTTGCACAACTTTAACTGTGTAATCATTTTATTTAATAGAATGCTTGGGGTTTAAATAGCCATTACAACTTGAAATCAAAGAAAACAACCCACATCTTCATATCCCAGAGATTATGGTAATAAAAACAGAAAATAATGACTAAGCCATCACTTGACTTAATCAACCCTAACAAAAATAAATTGATGGCTCCTCAAAGACAGGAGTTTATTCTTAAACAAAACACTTGGATTCTAACAAAAACATGTTCATGTGGCAACCAATTAGTTGAAGAACTCCAATATATATAAATATGAAGCAAGAGCAGGACCAGCTTGAAAGCAGATTGGGTTGGTATGATTATAATACCAAATATACAGCCACTGATTAATTGTGATGGCCCAAAGCTGTGTACATACACTACCTCTTCATATTAAAGTTTTACAGCAACTGGGTGGATATAATTTAATTAATTAGATTCTAGATTTGTTTATTAAAAATTATCAATTTGAATTTTATAAATTTTAAGATCACTGAATGTTTATATAATTGTTAATTTTAAAACTCGTGAAATTAATAAAAATACATGTAAGCGGATCTGAATTTTCATATTAATAATAATAATAAAAATTTAACACCTTTTCTTGGGAATTCAATTAAAGAAAAGAAAGAAGGAAATGAAGAAGTCTATCAGCGTAAGAAATTAAAATCCAACTAATACAAGACGGGGACGCAACGTGCTGAACATGTATGCCAAAATACTGCCGATGATCTTCATCAAACAAGCATTTTTTTATATAAAAAACGTAACAAGATCTGTCTGAAGAATACTATAAAATGTAACTCATAAATCATACAGATTCTTTTTTAATTGGGTTGCCCTCATCGTTAGTGTTTTTTATAATAGTGCATTGCTATGGAGTAAAACATGATTGATAAATATAAAATATGGACGGTAGCTTGAAGAGCCAGCTTGTCAAATGGTGACAGCATACCCTCTCCCTTGTCAAGACTACTGACACAAGAAGTCAATGGAATTAACTTTCTAGACTAAAAATAAACAATAATCCAGTTTAATCTTCGAAGAGCCACGCATGGTGACGATATCTTTTGAAGGTTACACACTCTTGGTCAAATTTAAAGTTTGTTTGACAGAGTTTTATTGGTTATTTTTAAAATGTTTTTATTTAGAAATTTATTAAAATAATATTTTTTATTTTTAAAAAATAACTTTTGATAATTAAAAAAAGTTGAAAACATCACCCAAAAACATTAAAAAAATTGCTCTGAAAATAAAATTATTTTTTAAAAAAAAAAATTTAGTTATAATTTCAAACACACTCTTAATTTAGTAAAAAATACATGGCGTTCATTCCAAAGGGAGGTGGATTTCTATTTCAATAACATAGAAAAAAGATTCAAGAAATTTTAGGGCCGTATTTGATTCCTAAACTTACGTACGTGAAATGAAAAATACGAGTGCATGATAATAGAAGAAACGGGTTAAGTAATCGTGACGTGCATAGCTTTCTTTTATTTTGAGAGTTTCGATCTCGGGTATGCAGTCATTTTCAGGATTTTCTCTGTTTTTTTATATATTTATATAAAATACTCCAGAATTAATCTATTGTTGTGATTGTTTATAATTCTTATATATCCAATAAAAATATCAGAAAATCTTACAACAAAAGGAGATTAATAGCAAGATTTATAGATGTATTTGCGACGTAAGCTCTCTCTCTCTCTCTCTTTTCTTTTCCAGCTTTCCAAATTATGAAGAGAGAAAATATTGGAGAACTCATATATGGGCCAATAATTTTTAGTATATAAATCATAAATAAAATATTGGAGAACTCATGGGCCAATAATTTTTAGTATATAAATCATAAATACTTGTTCAAGACAGATTATTAAGGACGGGGGAAGAGTTTTGATGATTAAAGTCTCCTATTTTCAGAAAAAATAATGGTAGTTACTTACTTGAGTAGTTACTTACTTGAGAATATTATTCTTAATTAAGATCATTTGCACATAGAAATAAAATAAATTGCAGATTAATCATGTACGTAGACGATGATGAGGAATAATCTGAATTTAAGCATTGCAATGTGTACTTCTACGGGGTCCATTGAATTATGAATAGAAAAAACAAATAATTAATTGTTTTATATAAGGAATAGCAAACAATCATTGATGGGAAGAGCTGGGACGTGTACAAATTGCAGGCAGGGGGTCCTTGTACATTGGTTTATAATAAGTGGTGTGGGGCCTGTCTTGTATCTTGAAAGATCAGCACGTCTTTGTTGACCTCTGGAAAAATCAAAGAGATTTCGAGAGCCTCTTGTCAACAAATTTGAGTGAAGACGTTTTGTTATTTTGTGTGCCCACTCTTTTGATTTCGAGAGCGTCATTGACTTGATTGACTTATTAAAAGAGAGAGAAGGAGAGTTTTAATATTCTAAAATTGATTGGAGAGAAGACAAGTATTTTACATTTTAATTGTATAGTAAATTTACATCATTACTCTTAAGAGAAATATATATTTTTTTGCTTTTATTGATGGTTACTTTTGTACATAGAAAAAATATATAGTAAAATAATATATTTATCCTTGAGATAAAAAAAAGAAAAAAACTAATTTGCAATGGGGAGGCCTTTTTGTAATTTTTAATTATGGTTGCATGGTAAAAATACCTTGACTTCTTTGATGCAAATATTAATCTAACCTTTGGGTTAAAAGGTATTTGTGTTATCTTGTTGCTGGTTTTTTTTATTTTGTAATTAATGAGTTGAGATGAGGTCATTTAAATACTTTAATAAATAAAAAGGAATTAAAAAACATACCAACAGGTGTTGTACATGCATCAATCGCTTCATTATCTCAGGACGACGCATGCAGTTAATTTAGGTGGCTAAAATTTTCATTTCAAGGTTACTTTCGATGCGTCTCTCGATGTGTTCTCCATGAAAAAGTAGCCGCGTGCATGAATAAGTTTGTTGGTTTGTTGCTGATGATCATTTCTTTTTTCTTCTCCTTTCTTTGCTCTCTTTTCCTTCTATTTTGCATGATAATTCCCTCTTCAAGGTGTGTTCAATTAGAACGTAAAAAAGAAAGAAAGCATTCAAGTTTAGGTTGTCGAATGTATTTTTATGTCTTGCAATCTTTCAAATTAGTCATTAAACTTACTTTTTTTTTGTCCATGTTCTTTTTGTTATTATTTGTTTTATTTTTTAATTTCATCATCATTAAACTGTTATAATTTTTTTTTATACTCAATTACATCTCCACCTTTTACCTTTTTTTTTTTTTTAATTTCAGCTTCATGATCAAACTCTCGTGTCTAGGATTTCACGGGTTGCAAATATCTGAGATGATTTTAATTGTTTTTTTAATTTTTTTAAAAAATAATATTATTTTAATTATTTTAAATTTTTTTATTGACATAAATTAATCTATCTTAATAATGACTAGGTTCTAACGTTAGTCAAGTTAAATAAATATGTAATTTGTATAGTGGACATGAAACAAAGAGATAAGAAGTAAGAAACATGTACAGCCATAATATATTATCTATTTTTTTCTTTTAATAAAAAATCCAGTTCACATGTTTCTGTCATATCATGGAGGAGTCATTTCTTTACTCATTATTTGGCTGTCACTTGGTAACAGAGACTCGAAAATACGAAAATCAAGTTTGATGTTCTCGGAACGCATCCTGTGGTAACAGAGACTCGAGAGTGTAGTTGCTTTAACCATGCATCCTGTGGTAACAGAGACTCGAGAGTGTAGTTGCTTTAACCATGCTATCATCCAGTTAATATTTTCATATTCTTCACAGCTCCAGTTTTCAACTTCTTTCTAGAGAGAGAGATTGGTATCACCAGAGCACAATTTTTTTTATAATAAATATTCAGAAGTTAATTACATGATGCATATTTTACATTTATAATAACTAAAATTAATTCACATACTTTTGAAATTGGAATTTTTTTATCATCAATATTCTTTCCTTGAATATTTCATAAAACATTAAATTTTAGGTGTCACTCACTCCACTAAGAAAAATATTGGTGGCCTAAATTCAGGAGGTAAAATTGAAATTTCAGGAACCAAAATCCCCATTGTGTTGCAACACTCACTGTTCTTGAATCAACAGAATTGTATTTCACTCTCCCTAGTTTTATTCATTATCCATATATGGCTTATATAGCCACTGACAGAAGGTTTATGCTGTGCATGCATTGTGCATGTTGACAGCTAAGGAATAACCGACTATTAACCAACTATAACTGACTTCTAACAGACTAACTACCATCCACAATAATAGAAAGTGTAGTAATAGAATTAACAGAAAATGAGCGGGAATAGTAAAGAACAAAAGAAAGAGCAAACTATACTGTTAATTCCTTTAACAGTCCATCAATCCCTCCCTTAAACTGTTATTCAGTTTATGTGTGGAATCTCACACAATCCCAGCAATCTTCGAAGCTTTAAGAACACCTCTAATCCGAGAGGTTTTGTCATAATGTCAGCTATCTGATCTTGAGTTTTGCAATAACTCAAGTTAACCACATTCTGTTTCACCATTTCACGAAAGAAATGAAACCTTATATCAATGTGCTTGCTTCTGCCGTGGAGAACAGGATTCTTGGAAAGTTTTATGCTAGAACTGTTATCGCACAGAATTGTAGTGTATTCCTTTTGTTCACATTCAAGCTACTCCAAAACTCTTCTCAGCCAAACACACTGACATGCACATGATGTAGCAGCAATGTACTCAGCTTCGGTTGTTGATAAACTAACAACAGGCTGTTTCTTAGACAACCATGATACTGCTCCAGAGTTTATTAAGAACACACAACCTGTGGTACTCCTGCGATCATCTATATCTCCAGCAAAGTCACTGTCTGAGTAGGTTATAAGTTGCTTGCACCCTCCTTTCCTATAGAAGATGCCCAAGTTCACTGTTCCCATCAGATATCTGAGTAGCCTTTTTGCTGCTAACCAGTGTTGCTCCGTTGGTCTTGACATGAATCTGCTAATAAAACCTACACCATACATTAAGTCAGGTCTGGTTGCAGTTAAGTACATAAGGCTGCCAACCACCTGTTTGAACATACTTGTATCAACTTTGGTTCCCTCCTCATCCTTTGACAGTTTGCAGCTTGGAACTATAGGATTCTTCACTGAGTTGCATTTATCCATGCCAAAGCGTTTTAGGATTTCTCGAGCATACCTCCTTTGACATATATAAATCCCTTCAGGATTTTGTATCACCTCAATTCCTAAGAAGAACTTCATTTTTCCCAAATCTGACATGTCAAATTCCAGTATCATGAGCTTGTTGAACTCTGAACACTTGTTCCTGTCATTCCCAATGAAGATTAAATCGTCAACATACAAACTGACAATTAACACCTTTCCTCCTCCTTCTAGTTTAGTGAACAAGGTGTGCTCACAGTAACATTTCTTGAAGCCTTCCTGGATAAAGTAAGCCTCAATTCTGTTATACCAAGCTCGTGGAGCTTGTTTGAGGCCATATAATGCCTTGTTGAGTTTATAAACCTTGTGTTCCTCACCCTCTTTCTCATATCCTTGGGGCTGTTCTACAAAGACCTCCTCAATGAGCTCACCATGCAGAAATGCACTCTTTACATCTAGTTGAAAGACACTCCATCCTTTTTGAGCTGCTAGAGCAAGTATCACACGTATGGTATCTAATCTTGCAACTAGAGCATATACCTCTGTGTAGTCAATTCCATACTGTTGTGCATATCCCTTTGCCACAAGTCTAGCCTTGCATTTATCTATCTCACCACTCTCATTGAGTTTGGTTTTGAATATCCATTTAACCCCAATGTTGTTTACTCCTTCGGGTAGGATAGTCAGAGCCCATGTGTTATTGCGTTCAATAGCCTCAATTTCTTTGTTCATTGCATCTCTCCATTTCTTGCTTTTCATGGCTTCCTCAAATGTGGATGGATCATCTTCTGTAAGAATAGCCATGGCATTTAAATCCTCTTCTTCTGACAGATTCTCTCCTGTTTCATAGTCTTGCATCCAGGGTGGAATTCGCCTTACCCTCCCTGATCCTGAAGGGTTCACTTCATGTGTCATACTGGAATGTGCATGATTGTTACTAGAACCTGCCTCATTCATGCCTTTGAAGTTGGTCTCTTCATTATTGTTGTTGTTTGTCCCAAGTTCCCCATTTAAACTTGTTTCTTCATTCTCACTATCCTCTGTTGTCAGCTTTTGTGCATTCTGAGCTTCATCAGTTTCTTCTTCAGGATCACCCCATTCTAGTGCATCTGAGGTTGTTTCTTCACTTCTCATGTCCCAATTCCAGCCTTTATTTTCTTCAAAAACAACATCCCTGCTAACAATTATTTTCTTAGAAGTTGGATCAAATAATCTGTAAGCCTTTGATTCATCACTTACTCCCAGTAAAACACATTGTATGCTTTTATTATCCAGCTTAATTCTCTTCTGGTCTGGTACATGTACGTGTGCCAAACACCTAAAGACTCTGAAATACTCTACAGTGGGCTTCAAGCCACTCCATGCTTCCTCTGGAGTTGAGTGTTGGACGGCTTGAGTAGGACTCCTGTTGAGCACATGCACACACCACCTCACAGCTTCTGCTAGAAAACCTTTGGAACTTGTTTATCTGTAAGAAAGCACCGTACTAAATTCATCACAGTCCTGTTCTTTCTCTCGGCAACTCCATTCTGCTGAGGAGTATAGGCCGTGGTTAATTGTCTAGTGATGCCATTTTCCTTGCAAAACTCCTCAAACTCAGTTGAATTGAACTCACCACCTCTATCAATTCTTAAACATTTGAGGTAGGCTCCTGTTTCCTTCTCAACAGATACCTTGTATCTTTTGAACATGATGAAGGTTTCTGATTTTTCATGCAAGAAATAAATCCACATCTTTCGACTGAAGTCATCTATAAAGCTCAAAAAATACCTCTTGTTGCTATTTGATGCTGGATTGATGGGGCCACATATATCTGCATGTACCATTCTAGCTTTTGTGATGCTCTCCATAGACTCCTTTTAGGAATAGATCCTCTGTGCTGTTTGCCAGTTAGACATGTTGTGCAAACTTGTGCACAGGCTGCTGGTGAGGGCAAGCCAGCAGGCAATCCGTTGACCATTCTTTTTGATTGAAGGGTTCTCAACCCTTTGAAGCTTACATGACCAAATCTGCAATGCCATAAGTAACTTTCATCTTCTATCACAGCTTGTAGACAAGCATTAGCTTTAGGAATCATTGTTGCGAGTACAACAAACATCCTGTTTGTACTCATTTCAGATTGAATGATCAAGCCCTTGATAGGATGGAAAACTTTACACTTCCCATGCTGAATCAGAATAGTTACTCCTCTATTTTGTAGTTGCCCTATGCTCAGTAGGTTGTTTTTCAACTCAGGAATGTAATAAACTTCTGAGATCACTTGAGTGATTCCATTTACTTTCATTCTTGTATTTCCCTTCCCCATAACTGCCATCTTTGAATTGTCGCCTAGCTTTACTATGTGTCTGAATTGATCATCTAGTTCTGAGAACCATTCTTTGTTTCCACTCATGTGATTGCTACATCCTGAGTCAAGAAACCAAATCTTTTTTCTTTCTAAAGAACAATTGGTATCAGAGCCGCATCATAGGTGACCTGAGTGTGAGTGTGAGTGTGAGGAACAAAAGAAATAAATCCTGGAAACCATTCTAAATAGAGACACTTCAAAAGGAATCTGGGACTCCATGAAACAGAAGTACCAAGGCTCCACCAAGGTGAAAAGAGCTCACCTACAGGCACTTAGGAAGGAGTTTGAAATTCTGCACATGAAGGAAGGAGAAACTGTTAACAGTTTCTTTGGTCGCACTCTCACTATAGCCAATAAAATGAAGACTCATGGTGACACGATGAGTCAAACCACAATCAACGAAAAAGTTCTGAGGTCTATGATCTCAAAATTCGATTATGTGGTTTGCTTGATCGAAGAGTCAAATGATTTAAATACTTTGACCATTGATGAACTACAGAGTAGTCTATTAGTTCATGAGCAAAGAATGAATGGTCATCGAGGAGAAAAGCAGGCTCTCAAGATTTCTTGTGAAGAAAATGCTGGCAGAGGAAGAGGTAGAGGAGTGTTTAAAGGAAGAGGAAGAGGTAGATGACGTGACAGACTACCATTTAATAAAGCTGCAATCGAATGCTTCAAATATCACAGATTAGGACATTTCTAATATGAGTGTCCTACTTGGAAGAAAGGAGTTAATTATGCAGAAACAGATAAAGGAGAAGAATTGTTGTTAATGGCTTATGAGGAGGTTAACCATGAAAAAAGAGCAAACTATACTGTTAATTCCTTTAACAGTCCATCACATTGTTGGAGCAAACTTTTCCTCTGTTGTGTACTTTGAATTTTATTCACCTATATTTACAAAATAATTGATGAAATATTGGCACCATAAATTATGTCGTTAGTTTTTAAGAGATAAATTTCGGAGCTGAAACGTCTCCCTAAGAGAATTGATTTCTTGATTAAGGTGAATTTTTATAATTCGTACATTGATTCCCTAACTTAGTATAATGGAGTGTTGTTTTCATTATGAATATGAAATTGATCTCGTCGGGAAAAACAATTATCTTTCTATTAGTTTTTACTTCATCGTTGAAAATTCACTATATATATATATATATATATATATATATATATATATATATATATATATATAAAATTCACTATACTAATCCCCATAAAGTTCAACGATGATGAACGTTGTTTACTTTGAAACCAGCCAGACCGGTCACCACGTTACAAAAATGATGATGTCAGCCAATTTTGGTCTCTATTTAACCAGTTAACTCCAGCTTTACTACATCCCCAACTTCCAAGTTTTCATGGTGCATAGGGCTATAACACTAGCACTGCTTAGCTTAAACCATCTCTCTGTCTCTCCGTCGCTTTAAGTTGTTTAGGCATAGATATCATGGCTACAGGTCAAAACACAGAACGGGATGCCAATCCCAGCCAACCCGCATTAGATAGAACACTTGCAGATTTTGATCTTGTGAAGAAACCAAAACGAAACAAATTTGCTTTTGCTTGTGCAATCTTAGCTTCCATGACTTCAGTCTTGCTTGGTTATGGTGAGTACTTTATTTTCTCTTAAGCCGTTCCTTTTTCCAATATTATTCTTTTGGTATCATACAAATGCTTTCACTGTTTTTCTTCTACTTATTCTTTTTCATCACTTGGATATGTATTGCTGCAAGAAAAAGATTTCAAGAAATTAAACTAGCCGTGTGGTCTCAATGAAGAATGAAACTTAAGAAAATAAATGACGTTAAATTTTTTTATTGCAACTGTTTTTTTTTTCTTTGTGTGAATCATGCCTTGATTTTTGTATCATTATCCTAACAGCTTGTTTCCCATCATATTTTGTCATAGATATCGGAGTAATGAGTGGAGCCAACATCTACATCCAAGATGACCTTAAAATCAGTGACTTGCAAGTAGCATTGCTTGTGGGAACTCTTAACTTATACTCTCTTGTTGGCTCAGCCGCTGCTGGCCGGACCTCTGATCGGATTGGTCGTCGATACACAATTGTGATGGCCGGAGCCATTTTCTTTCTTGGATCTCTACTCATGGGATTTGCCACAAATTATGCCTTTCTCATGGTTGGTCGCTTTGTCGCTGGTGTCGGTGTCGGTTATGCCCTCATGATTGCCCCTGTTTACACTGCTGAAGTCTCTCCAGCCTCTTCCCGTGGATTTCTCACCTCATTCCCGGAAGTAAGTATACATATATTTAAATACATTTTCTTTAATTTTCCAAAAAAATTGTTGCTTTAAGACTTGTGTTTTACAATTTCTTTTAAACAAGAGAGATTAAAAAATTGCAAATAAAATGGTATTCTTACTAATTTAATTTCAAATCTTGTAAGAGAGTTCTATAGTATTTCTCATAGGCATTAAGAAAAAGCATTAAATATTGTCGACTCATATATTTTTTTTTTATTGTATTTTAAAAATAAATGTAGTTATATAAAAAAAAGTGTAAATTTAATTTTTATAAAGGGATAAAATAATAAAATTCTATACTCAATTCTTGAACTTTTTGAGAAAAGACATATTTTAGAACATCTAAATAAGAGGAGGACTCTCTTTTTATGAGATATAGAATGAGTTTGTGGATGTTTACTATGTAATTATGCACTGAAAATGGTTTCCAAGAGTAAATAATAGCCTTGAAAAGTTTAGTTTGAAATACTCTTAAAATTCTAATAAATGCACAAGAATCCCACTTTTAGCAATTTGAATGTTGAAAAAAACTAAAATCTGGGGATTTGATATCAACATCACCTTTGTGATTCTGTATCGTGTGCAGGTATTCATAAATTCTGGGATCTTACTAGGATATGTATCCAATTATGCCTTCTCTAAGCTCCCAACTAACTTAGGTTGGCGATTCATGCTTGGAATTGGAGCAATTCCTTCAGTCTTCTTAGCTTTGGTTGTTTTAGGCATGCCCGAGTCTCCACGTTGGCTAGTCATGCAAGGTCGCCTTGGTGAAGCTAGGAAAGTTCTTGACAAAACCTCTGATTCTAAAGAAGAATCTCAACAAAGATTATCAGACATAAAAGAAGCTGCCGGAATCCCTCAAGATTGCAACGATGATATTGTCCATGTGCAAAAACAGAGTCATGGTGAAGGTGTTTGGAAAGAATTACTCATTTATCCCACACCTTCTGTTCGTCACATTTTGGTTTGTGGGATCGGTATTCATTTCTTCCAACAAGCTTCAGGAATAGACGCGGTCGTTTTGTACAGTCCGAGGATCTTCGAAAAGGCTGGAATCACGTCATCCAATGATAAATTACTAGCAACTGTAGCCGTTGGATTCACCAAGACCGTTTTCATCCTGGTGGCCACATTCTTACTTGATAGGATCGGACGACGCCCATTGCTTTTAAGTAGTGTTGGGGGTATGGTATTATCCCTAGCAACCCTAGGATTCGGGCTGACAATGATTGATCATTCAGATGAGAAACTACCATGGGCTGTTGCATTATCAATTGCCATGGTATTAGCTTATGTTTCTTTCTTCTCCATAGGAATGGGACCGATAACTTGGGTATATAGCTCGGAGATTTTCCCCTTAAAACTACGTGCTCAGGGTACAAGTATGGGAGTGGCGGTTAACAGAGTGACAAGCGGGGTGATATCTACAACTTTTATTTTGCTGTACAAGGCTATAACTATCGGTGGATCCTTTTTCCTCTTCGCTGGAGTTGCAGCCGTGGGATGGCTGTTCTTTTATACATGTCTGCCGGAGACGCGAGGTAGAACTTTAGAGGATATGGAAGTGCTCTTTGGTAGTTTTTTCAAGTGGAGGTCTGCTTTAAAGGATGAGCAGAGGAAGGAAGTCAGCGGTGAAAATGGCGGTCAGATTCAGATGGGAACTAAAGCTCAAGAATAGTATTAGTGTGATAATGGTATCTTCTGCTGCTTCTTTTTTTATAAATGCTTCAGATGGTGTGCAAATGAGAAGCTTGTTTACTATCACGCAAAAGAAAAACAACAAAAAAGCAGATGTGTAATGAATCAAAAAGATAATATTGTCGATAGTCTTCGTTTTTGTCCCTTTTTTTTATATTAAATATGCTTAGCAGATAGCTAATTAGTATTTAAAAAAAGTTGGTGAGGAGACACGACCCGTAAATAATTTATGGGTTTGAACTTTGAACTGCTTAAAACATTTTGGCCTACACAAAGGACCATTCTTGGAACTGGTGCGCATCTACTCGACAAGTGAATTATTGGAGGTGAGTTTTTCTAACGTTTGGCCTGAAGTGTTACGCCATCAAATATCCCACGGGACAACAATTATGTGTTTGAAAAACTGAATTCACATCCCACGGGACAACAGTAATTATGGACATGCATCATTGGTCCGTGAGTCATGTGTGTGTGTGTATGGTACACGATGTTCATCTACTAGGAGTAGGAGTGTGCTACTTCTTCATTGCTGTTGGGTTGTAGAGGTAACTTATCATTCTAATTTTTAATTAATTAAATATTAATTTTTTTAAAAAAAATTAATTAAAAAAACTCAAGTAAATTAACTTATTAAATCTATGATTTGAGTAATGAGTTGAGATAACTTCATTAAAAATATAGAATAAGATGATAAATATTAATTTATAAATAAATATTATAAATTAAAAAATATATATTATAATAAATAGTGTTACATGGAGAGACATATAGTAAAAATCCTCACAATTTTTTTGTTTGGTTAGTTAACGTTGTTGGGGAAGGGAGGCACGGCTAGTTTGCCAAGAAGGGATACACAACTAGTCCAATAAGAGGGGGGCACAGGGTGAATCTAGAAAGGTAGGGATAGACACCTAGATTGGAGGGACGCCCAACCACTCTACCGAGAGGGGACGCAAGATCAGTCCGAGGAGGTTAGGACACGCGTACAATCTACCAACAGAGGGTGTGTGGCTAGTCCACCAAGGAGGTTAGGACATGCAGTCCGTCCACTAAAGGAGGAGTATTGCCTGTGTTTGTGTTTGGTTTAGAGGTCTTATTGGTTTGTTTTAAAATATAATTTTTTAAAAATATAAATCACATCTTATAAAAATAAAAAATACATGTTTTTCATATAAATTCCACTCAAAAAATCAATCACATATCTATCCCAAACACTTTCTAAAAAAAATAGAAGATCAGTTGAGAGAGATACGTCGTTAGTCCACCGAGAAAGGACATAAGATCGATTCGTCTAGGTCAGGACACCCGATCGATCAGTTTGGGAGGATGCTCCACCAATCTATCAAGAGGGATGTGCAGCCGGGAATGGAGAGGACCTAGTATCGGACATGACTTGGCCACGGAAAGAGGTGGCGTCGTACTTGTTTCGAATTTCCCATGTGTTGGGAGGGGAGAGGTCTAGTGATGAATTTTGTTGAGAAGCTTAATTTCATGTCTCATCAAATGATAAGGCATTGCCTTCTTCTTTTTTACTTTTCTCCCTATTCCCCTTTCTTATGTGAAAATGAAACTAGATCGTGAGTGGGTGACTTCACGTCTTAGAATAAGTGGTTCCCTTTTCTTGGATGTACCATCACTTGCAAGTTGCAACCATGGCTCCATGGAGGTTTCCTTTTCTTTATAATTTGTTTTTTTCGTGTTGTTTTATTTATTTATTATTATGTAATACTTTTCATTTACGCTAAATTCACTCGACTGTGGTGAAAATGACGGGCTAGGAAAGGTGCTCTAGTTGCGGTGCTGATTTATGTACAAAATTGTTTTTAATTTGAATTCCCTCGTTCTCAGGTCGAAGAATTTCGTCCACTTGCTTCAATATTCTGGACCAGTATTTGTGATGATGCTGACCCAAATCTATCACATAATTGATCTCTTTAAATATATCGTCGCATGATGAATTTTGTTATGAAAATATACTTATTTAGAAGAAAAATTATACATAAAATTAATAAGTTGTGAAGGTCCTCAATTCAGATGTGAGATACTTATATAATTATAGTTTCTCTAAGCACGTAGCCTTGCATTTCCATAATCATCCAACAATAGTATCCGCGATCAACTTTCGTCCTATAAAATTAAATCTATTTCTTTGTTCTGAAGAGATAAATAATTTTTGTAATTTAAGTTTCTTTGATCTCAAGTATGACTTCTAAACAAAAAAAAAGACGTGAAGGCGAGAAACAGTCCGTGCACAATAAAAAACGTGACTGGGAAACTGTCAGCAAATAGCCCTGGTAAAGTGCCAGGTTTCTTAAAATGTTTAAATTATTTTAATGTATTTATATCAAAAATAAATTATAAAAAATAAAAATATTATCTTAATTTATTATCCACCTAAAAAACAATTTAAAACATATCTTCTACTACGTTCCCAGTACCAAGAAGGCCACTCACCACAACTCGTGTGTTTTTTAGCAGTCATTTAGCAATGAGTAGGAAAAATTTTGTGATTTTTACTATTGTTCAAGGTTTGTTCTCTCCCCAAAATTTTGTCGCTTATGACGATTCAAGTGGTTACAGTCTACGGATTCCTAATGTCGTGGAGCGAACATGACAGTTCGTCGGGTGAACCGCAATGTGAAAAGGATCAGGACATATCATGAACAGAAGATAGCCCCGTGTAATACTTTATTTGTCCAGCCACGTTATACATGTATATAAAAAAGTAAAAGCCACACCTCGAGGCAAGGATAAGACAGATATTGAAGGAGGCTGCTAGGGTAAAATAAGCCTACAGAGGACCGCATTACGATACAAATGTAATTTAATAAAAATTTAAATTATTATTATTATTATTATTTTAATATACTAGTATTAAAAATAATCTTTTTTAAAAAATAAATAAACCCGCTAATAAACCACTTAGATAAATATCACGCCCATCACCAGTAACGGAAGTCAACTCCGAACTCCCCACAATTCCCAGAATGTTTCAAGGGCGAGAGGTACGAGTTTCATAGCTAATCAAATTGGCTTGTTTCTTGTACTTGCAAAGAAAGAAGCATGAATTTCAACTGTGTATAGGACCAACAAACAGTGTTTTAGTATCCATGCAAACATCATCAGGAATCCCATCGCTCGATTCTGAAAATTTTGCCGTTCTGCTAATAATATTTACTTCAGCTCTCTAAAGTGGAAAGTCTCGGGGAAAAAATCCACAGCTGTAAACCTAAGAAACAATTACAAAATTACAAGCAATCATGTACATTTATGATGAACTCTACGTTTTTATTTACTTCTCAATGCCCTGTTGAATGTACTGTATCAGGTCGTAGCCAGCTGTGGTCCACTTATTGTAGGCATCTGTGCACACCCGGATCATGAAGTTGGCAGCTTCACGCTCGCTCATCTCAGGGTGAAATCTCTTGCGAAGATTTCCAATTGGGTCACCCCTGCTGAAGCACGGTAACCCACTGTCAAGCATCAACATCACAGTGTTGATTATCCCATCCATGTAGCGGCGGGCTGCTAGGTACCCCTTCACACACAAGCTGTTGACAGATTTTAGGAAACCAAACACTAAGCTCTCAAAATCTTTGTCCGTGAAAGCAGATAGAAGAGAGAAAATCCAAAAACAAGCATCGATCTTACCGTACAAATTGGGACCAAGTTTCGCTCTTCATAACCCCAGAGGGATCTAGTAATTGAGTCATCTCATGGCTCAGCTTGAAGTGTGCACTCTCAAAGCGCATATTTCCACCAGGTGATGTTTCCAAGATGAAACCAAAATCAATGTGAACTAGCCTCCCCACGCTGCAGTGGCATGAATGTCAGTATCAGGTAGTCGGTATTTTTTCTCAAAATCCTAAAATCTAATATCAACTTCTATGTTGATTGGTGTTGGGCATGCTGCGCTCCAAACCCCCCCCCCCCCACCCCCACACACACACACACCCCAACACGCACACCTGTTTTCCTTCATAGTTTTGCTTGGATTGTATGTTTCTTGAATGCACTAACTTTACTCCCCAGCCATTGCAATCAACAATTACTTCCATGAAAATAGAAAAATAAAAAGATTGCGTACTTGTCAAAGAGAAGATTCCCATTGTGTCTATCCTTTGGCTGAAGTAGAAGGCTGGCAACTGCATAACCAGCACTACTAATGATAAAATTCTCGCGTGCAGCTTCAAAACTAGGAGAGCCGACAGGCCCATAATCCTGTTGAAAGATCTCATACAAACCACCATCTGTTGTTTCACCCATCTGACTTCTGCTACGCGTGTTAGGCACAACCTACGTGATTACACATGGTTTGCAACATATAAGCGTAACACATACAACATCACAGAAGAGGCAATTTTAGGATGGTAGGTTGAACATTGCCACATCAAAAGAAAAGGAAGGGACTAATTTTTTAGGAAGTCCGGTGTTTAAAATTGGCTATTAGTATTAACATTTCTGAGATGGCATTCCTACTCTATATGAAGATATCTTGTTGGCACCACATTCCACTCTAAGTGGCAAACTGCACTCTTGCTCTCATTCTGCATATCGTATTGAGCTGTATTCCAGGTAACATTGCACCAGACAAGCACAGCTAAAATAATGGTTAAACACAAAATCTCACCTCAATTATACCTCTCTCCGGACCAGTTGGGAGAACACCATAAGGAAACAAGTAGAGATTAAGTCCAACTGCTTCAAATATATCTCGAAGGAGTGCTATAACTTGAAGGGCAAGAACATCCTGTCGACAATCATCTCCTACCTTTAAATGGAAAAGTATCAAATAAGCCATTTATGACAAGACTGCTTAAATCAGTATCGAAACTTAAGATCGAAAAAAATTAGTTTGTAAAGAAAGATGCATTTTACTATCACCAATGCCATCTATTTCATTCAAATAAAAAAAAAAATTAAGCAAGCATCGCAAAATTATGTGATAAAAAACATTGCATGGCCTGAAAATGACAAACCTCTTTAGAGAAATCATACAACATACCTTGAAGATGCAAGCTTGGGGTTTTACATCATTTTGGTCCCCAAACCGATCAACCACATTAAATGTCACCATGATGGGAACTTTTGCTGCAGATTGTAAAGGTATTCCGCTGTCCACCCGGATGCCCCTAACAAGCTTGCTAGGAGCAGTTGGTAAGTAAAGATCTTCTCCCTCCAATTCAATTTTCTCCAACTCTCTATTTTAGCAAGCCACATGCCAACATCAACAGCAAGATACAAACCATAAGCAGAATGAGCTTAAGCATTGAGATTAGGGGTATACCTCCGAATACCAGCTCGGCGTTCTTCCTTAGAAAGTGGATACAGAACACCAGAAATAGATGTAACTTTATCAAAAAAATCAAACTCCCTTTGAAACAAGTTGAGGGCCTTGGTGGTGAATCCATCAATAATACGCTGACGAACAACTGGCAACAGTGCTTGAAAGGAACCACTCTGTAACAAAAACATATATAAATATAGTAGTTAAGTATGAAATTATAAGATCATGGTGGGATCCATCGATTCATACACATGCATGTAGCATCTTAGGAACCACACGTGTATCCAGATATGAAAACACATCCTAGATTATAAGTGCAGCAAAGAAGTAGACACGTATCTCGAGTAATTGAGTGTGACAAAGAATTGTAATGAATAGAGCAGGTTATGATTGCAAACCTAGTATTAATATTCACCAACCACCCCAAGTGCATCGTGTTGTCACACATGTATGTACAAGCAACTACATGATCAAGCTGGTAAATGGCAACACCGCAACACAAATTTGCTGACTGCAGAAAACCTCTTTAACATATCGCGGCAATAACACCAGGCTGCTAATAAACCAGACATGACATATACATGAACATGGGAAGAGAGGAGTGTGATGTGGTATCTCTTAATCCTTTCCTCTGATCTCTTTCATATCTATGAAAGGTTAAGGTAGAGCAGGATTTTCACATGAAACAAGCAACGTTTGCTAAACTGCTTTGTCTACAACTGAAATGCTCTCTATGACATCTGTTGTATTCTACTGGGTCAAATGAACAAAATGTAATTCCAAATGAATGCATATTAACAAACTTATATCCCACATGGGAAGTAAGCCTATACCTTCCAGATAAACTATCCATGCATAAAGAGGTAATTACATTTAGCATTTTTTGTGTCAAGAGTAAGGGATTGAATTAAGTCTAAAGGTAAGAGGTCTGTTTGACTAGAAGAAAAACTATACATACCTTTCCAGAGGCAACTTCTTTACCAGATTCTGATGGAATGGTTTCACCCTGTCATGCATAAGACACTCATGAATTATGCAAATAGAAGAAAATATAAGACCTTTATAAGTTAGCCATACAAGTATACGAATGCTTCCACACCTGCAGATGCCATATCAGAATATGGGCAAATATATCACTTCTCTGAGTTGCTCTGAGCAAATATCCTTCTACTAACCTCTGCAAAAATTATAAAAGTAGAAAACCAATGAATAAGAAAATACTTGTATATTCCTGGTGGCAGTTTACAGTTTAAAAATCCATTCTAAAAAAAGGACAAGTAAAATAATCCCATTCTCAATTCTGGCAGCTTTGTATAGTTAAATAGACAAAATAGACCTACTGATCGAATATGCAATCAACCTAATTGTCCAGAATTATAGAAGTGTAGAAGCCAGGTTACAGTTGAGTAAGAGGCCTAAGGTTGAAAGAAGTGTACAAAAGGATTTTTTCCTTTATCTGGGCAAAAAAAAAAAAAAACTTCCTATTTGATTTGCTTATCTCATGCAACATAAATCAATAAGAGCAGTAATTTTTAGGTGAGTCGGGTTAAAATTGGTTTGAGATGTCCATCCTCCACCTCTCCTGAACCGCTCTTGAATTAAGATGAGGTCAGGGCTTCCCCAACCAAACCTGAACTAGAGTATTAGCATAAGCACAAATGGTCAGGTTCATCAGATAACCCACCCCATCATCGTATCGCAAAGACTGCACTAGCTGTGGCATAAAGAAAGTCACTCGCTCTGGAGGATAAGACTCCAAAACTCTAAGAACATATGCCATCACACGTGGATGCCCCTTGTATGCAGGAGTCAGGAACTCGAGTGCTTGTGTGATTGAACAAGCAGCCCAGTGAGGCAGTTGTTGCAAAAGCACTGAATCTTCATCAACAGCATTTGGGGTGACAAAATATGGCAATGCTTCAGGTATGCAGCGGAGATCCAAAATATGTGACTGCAATGGAAACACCAGAAAAATCAAGATATCGTAAACTAAATTACACAAGTAACAAATCATTAGAAGGGGGCCAGAATCACCGAAGGACAACATAAATCATTGTCATTCCACTTTCCACAAAAGTAAAGAAGAATATCCTTGCTCACAAATGATATTAAGAAGCAAATTATCAGAGTTGTTTAGTGGTAAGCAAAGATGGTCACCATTTTTTTAATAAAAAAAAAATTAATGGTCACATTTCATGATCACTCTTTATCAAATCAATGGTTTTTTGAACTAGCAAGAGGCTCTGAATTTTAACATCAAATCAAAACAAACACATAGAATGGCCATTTCCACCCAACTGTGCTGAGGCCATTTGAGCATGAAAGGCTCAGCATGCTCCAATCCAGAGTGAGAGGAGGAACAGTTCTACACAAAGTACTCAAAAAGGATACATGTAAATGAAACATTACAAAAACATGAAGGCGACATTATCAACCTTGCACTGGTGTACCTAATAAACAAGAGATGCAAACTAATTCTACTATGAATTGTTCAACTTGCCTCTGGTCATGGTTTGCTAGGTTTGTATGGCTATTAAATGATAAAAAGGTTCATCTCATGGCTGATAATTAATGGATACTAAAAAACGTAAAAAACCAGAGTGTTTAAATGACATTTTAGGCTCTCGACTACAAATTTGTATATGATATTTTGATATTTTTTTGGGAAAAAATCCTGAAGAAAACCAAAGATCTATGAACAGGAGAAGCATAAAAGAGGTTCAGTAGGGGAAAAATGCATACGTTTTGACTCAAATAAACAAAAAACAAAAGAATATGACAAAAAAATTTAACCAAATAAAAACAAGTTACTATAAAAATGCAGAAGATCTAAAACACATGAAAGAAATTCAACCATAACTAGATATTGTAAACTAAGCAAAAATGTAAACAAAGCATGTGCAGCTGAATAGAAATCATCTTCTGCAACTGCAGCTCAATAAACTAAAAACATCTTTTTTTCCAATATTTATATCATTTTTCACCTTTATTGTTCAAGACAATGATAGCAGATCACTTAGTGGCACAGAATTAAACAGAATCTCTGAATAAGCTTTTATACTTTCACCCAAGGAATGACAACTGTTCATAAAGAGATGATTTTCCAGAATGAAATCATCTTCTAAACAAGAATTAAATTACAAATGTTAAACCTTATTCAGGAGTTTCATATTGTCAGTTCTTTGCAAGCTTATGCTCCCACTAATAAAGAAATGGCAAAACTACCTGAACTAGTTGAGTTACTTCAGCTTTCAAATTAATATTTGTTGGGAACCTCGAGACCAAGCATAAGGAGATCCTTGGATCCACAGAGAAGGCAGTCCTAGCATATTCAATCCATTTCTCTGAGCTGATTTTAGGCCGAGATGTATTTTCCCTTGAGATGGAAAGACAAAAGGAGTCGAGATCTTAAGAAACTAATACTATAATATCTTCAAAAAAGTTGGTAGCAGAATATGAATTTATTGCATAGAATAGCAACGATTTACTTAGAGTTAGTGGGTTGTGCCCAAACTTCAAGCCTATCAGCTTCATGCTGGCATAGCATCATAAGCAGCTGCTTCCGTTTTTCTCTTCCTGCAGCATAGTTCTCCATCTGGCCCCATACAGGGTGACACTGATCATTCTGCAATTACTTCATTTTATTAATTCCCTAATAAAATACAAAGGCAGGCTCTGAGATTCAAACAACGATTGAAGCTACTCCAAAACACACAAACACAAAAAAAGGTCCTATATCAGCATCCCCACCTTTCCATATTAGGAAATCCGCAAAACATTATCCACTTTAGTTTTTATAAATCAGATTGCATGACTTAATGAGCTTGCCCATTATTAAAATTATTTGAAAAAATGGAAATCAAAGTGTTTTTGAAATGCCAAGAACTTTCACTTGAGTTGATAGATATGAAAAAAGCACATACATTTAGGACCATGTGAAAGTGAAAAAAACTGGATGAGGATCTATATAAGTATCAAAATGTGAAATAACCAATTCTTAGAACTATGCATGGCTATTGATTCCATATGCAACAAACGTAATCTTACCATGTCAACCAAATAATTCCCATTCTCGTGCCCCCGTCCTCTTGCATCAGATTGACCATCATTAGAAATATAGTGAACAAATACGGAGAGAGATCGAGCCTCACTAATTGAAAAATTTACATTGTTTACATCAAACCATTCAGGCTCAAAAGCAAACCAACCCAAACATGCCCTGAAACATGCACCAAACATGACTTTCAATCCTCAAATGCAACAGCAAAAAAAGCATTTAATCATCATCAATAAAGAACTTCAAAAGCAAACTGATGGTACTCCAAAGCAATCCCGGTTAACTCCAAAAACATTGATTAAACAACAATATAGTAGATAAGGCCATTAACAAAGTAACTGAGAATACCATCCTTATCAACATTGTCTTCTGCGGGAAAATAACCAGCACCTTGACCTCTTTCAGTGGTTTTCCAGAGCCCCAACCCCAACCCATACACACAAAAAAAGAATCAATCAAAGAGACCCAATCCCCAGTCATCGAAAGATTTTCATTTTCATATTATTTCACTGTTTTCTTCTCTTATTTTCAAAAAGCAGATTTCAATGTTTAATATTCTGTACAACTTTCTTGTTTTAGTTGCCAGGGGGCTGAGTAAACTGTCATTGAAGCATAAAGAGAATAAGCAGCAAGTTTTAATGTACAGTAAATGGAATTGACCTATAAATACGATCTTCCAGTAGTTGAAGCCCTGTTTTGAAATTCTGCAGATTGCCTTGGGAATGACATGAACAGAACTTAAGACCAAGAAGCATGATGGTGAAGAAAGTGCCAGTAGCTGCAGGATGGCGGGAAAAGTTCCAGGAAGATTTGGTTGTCCCTTGTAACAGTCGGCCAAGAAGCAAGAGTTGCTCAACACTGTTGTGTCGAACTACCTTTACAGCAACAAACCACAAAATATTTTGATGGAATAAGAAAACTATTTGCTTATTGCTGTAAAACAAACAGAACAAGTATTTAACTCCAGTGTGGAAACTCCTGCATGTGAATACTGAATACCACCATAGAAAACCTTAATCCCAGGAAGAGTGCATTCCAATAAATACAAAAGAATGAAAACTGATAATGTAACTGAGAGAGAGATTGACAATCATAGATAAATCCTAACCTCAAAACGGTCAATTAAAAATCCAACCCATATTTTATGCGCCATTATTTGTTCAACAGGATCAATTTCAGGCAGTGATTCAGGTTCCCCAGGGGCTAGCTGAGGTCTCAGTTTCGCAGCAGGTCCAGAGTACTTCACTTCATGCGCAAAAAGTCCTCGTTTCGTATCAATTGTCCATAACCAAGCATCCACTAGCTCTGCAAGCACAAGAGAACCAAGTTGCGGTGCAGCGGAAACCAACCAAGTCCAAATGAAAACACCAGTCTCCATCGAATCAGGTGTAGAAATATATGCTGGACACCAGCAAAGAAGACGTAGAAGTTGAGCAAAGCCTTCTACATTTGATTTTGACTCAGAAGCCTATTACCAAACAAATAAATCAAGCAGATGGAAAAAAAGGATGGACAAGTAAAACACAAAAGTCCTTCAACATTATCAGCAGGAAAATCAGTGACAAGATGGAGAGCCTCATTTTACCAGATTTGAGAGAAGAAATGCAGCAGCCTGGGAACATGTATCACGAAACTGTGACTTGTCCACTTCCCCACCTTTCTCTGCAATACTGACAAATTGCTGAAGAAGGAGCACAATCTTATTAAGTAGCATCTCATTAAATGAATCATCCTCAGCTGGTGGTTGTTGAGAAAACGCTCCAGTTATCAACCTTTGAAGACCACTACCAAAACCTGCTGGTGCGCCACCGGATTGAAATCCACCAATGCTGTTATACAACCTTCTCATGCCTGCAATTTCTCCAGCATGGTTGCACTTAACCGTTGCACTCACGATACCAGTGCTAAGCACCTCCAAATTGAAAGCTTCAGTCACATTCAAGTTTGCTCCTGAAGCAGCTGCTGCTGCAGCCATGACTGCAGGAATATTAGCTGTTCGTATGCCAGTCCAGTCATTTTTACTGGGCCCAATCCGTATCTCAGTTAAGAGAGAAACAACGTCAGTTGTAGGTTGTGTTCTCTGCCAAGTATTTGCTTTGCAAAGCTTTTCCTAAAGTGTTCGGAAACCCAAAAAACAGAGCAAAAACCCATAAAAATGAGTATATTTTAATGAGAAATGGAAACTCCATAAAATAAACAAGATCATCATTATCAACAAATACATAACTGATTGAATAGCATAAGACCTTGTTTAAATGAAGCATGCCACAAGCATACAAAAGAGCATGCACAATTCCCAATAAATTGCAAGAATTATCATAAACAACTCATGTACAGCAGTTTTATCACATATATTCACACATTTCGCAAATATAGAAATCCAAATCAACTTCATCTATGATATTGTAAAACCAACCTGCAGTAGACCTTGGCTAGTGCATGGGGCATATGAAAGTGATATGCTGATCCATTCCCTGACAATCCTTTGGTACAAAGAACGAACCGATGCTATCAAAGCAGGATCATTAATAACTGCAGAAGGTGAGTCCTTGTGAACTGAAAATAGTAGGGAGTCTAAACAGGATGAATTCCACAAAACCTGCACACACGTATTTTCATTTCATCCACATAAGATTAGGCAAGTTGTGGATCACAGGAAAAGAAAAGAGAAAAAAATCATCTACTGCAAACAGCATTACCAAACAACACTACCTGAGGAAACTTGTCTCTTAGCTGAGTCAACAAGTTTACAGAAATATCTCGAATGTGTTCCTCCCTCTGTGACATGCTTTTTATAAGAAAACAGGCATGGGAAAAAAGAGTTGATTCTCTAACATTGGCTTCATTGCCTGTTTCAGTCATTCGATCTTCCTGAAACCAGATCAAAGTATCAAAGACGTTCACAAGGTAATGAGAGGAAGGGAAGAGAGCAGTAAACAAACTTCATTTTACAAGGAAAGGGTACCATTTCTATTTCTACTACATGTTATTGTTTAAGAAAGCAAGAGTTCCCATGAAACAAGAAATAAAAAAGTCAATTTCACACTTGAAAACCATCCACTGCTGCTATCAAATTTATTCATTTTAAACAGAGTAAGAGAAAGAAAAGGATATCACCAGTAGTGGCTTAATGAAGTGCAGTCCTGGGAGGAAGTATTATAGGGACTATAATTGACACTTTACAGAGAACATAAGGGAATGTATTGTTTTGATATTTATACCTTTAGTGCAAGAATTAAGCATAAAAAGTAATCAACATTCCCTACATGAGCAGAAACACAAATGGAAGGGCATTGCTAGAAAAAAGATTTTCAATGCAATGAAATAAAAAAAAAAATACCAGCCAGAAAACTGCTGCTTCAAATGCCCTATGAACAATAGCCATCAAACATTGGAACACAGCTGGCATAAGATTTGGAGTTTTTAGATATTCGAAGACACAGCTGAAGGCACTTCTAGAAGCACTCAAACTATCACCACCATTAAGGATGCCACCATTGCTACTGAAACGTATTATCTCCAAAAATGCAACAGCAAGCAGATAGGTTGCCTTCACACCTGTAAAATCAAAGTGTAATCAACACACATGCTTGGGACACCAATATTAAAGCAGACTTGAAAAAAAAAAATCAGGACCATTAGCGAGGAATAATTCCACCAAATAAGGTCCCAAAACAACCAAATTTTCAAGATGACTAAAGAAAAAAGCATCAAGTTGAAAACAAATAAACAACACCAGAATCACAAATTTAAAGTGCAACAACATAGTATGCAATCTATTGAACCTGAAATTGTGCTCATAGCTGCAACATCAACTCTGCCACCAAGAGCAGCTGAAAGAGCAGATCTTTGTGTTAAAGCTGCTTTCTCATTACCACTCCCCCGACGACTGCCAGGATTGTGAAGGGCATTGAGTTCCAATTCATCTTCAAGCCATTTCACTGAGCTAACAACCTGGAGAGATATATTATTATGTCAAACTCAAATATGAGTAAAATACATAGAGAAATGACTTTCTTAAACAGTTAAAGATAGGGTGAGATGATTAAGTTCCAAGTGTAAAACAGGCCAAGTCAAAAGGCAGAATTTCTCAAGTAAAATTAAAAATAATTTAAGATCACAAGGGAGGCAACATTTTGGAGTGCAAAACCATATATATCAAAAATAGGTTCTAGTTTAGAAATGAAAAGAAAACTACTTCAAGCTATATTTAATGTTTAAATGTCCAGGATAGAGATCTGCTCATCGAATGCCTTACCAACAAAATGATGATCCAAACCCAATTTCTTACAAGTCTCAGATTAACACAGTCTACAAGAGAAACAGAAGATTGGTCTTTTTGTACATTTGATATTCCACATTGGCCATATAAGAGAACAAGAGTCCTATTACAAGCTGACGTGGTGAGTTTCGAGTAATAAAAGAAGTAACATATGCACAGAAGAAGAGAGAAATATTGATGAACCACCAGCCTCCCTAATTTGATAAAACAGCAACCATTCATCAGCCTTATAAGCCAACCCCCACCCCCAAAATGACAGAACAAAAGTCTTATTATAAGCCGACGTGGTGAGGTTCGAGTCATAAAAGAAGTAACATATGCACAGAAGAGAGAAATACTGACAGACCACCAACCTCCCTAATTTGATCAAATAGCAACCCATTCATCAGGGGTTTTCCTAATAAGCCAACCCCCCCCCTCCCTAAAAAAAAGTAATAATAAATAAATAAATAAGCAAAACTTAAACCATTTCTTGATAATTGAAATTGTTTTCAGAGACATAAGATTGGTGTATCTACCAATGTCAGACAATGTTGTTGTAATTCAGGTACATTTTGCTATAATTACAATTTATTTCAGAAAAAGATTAATTCATCTATGAACTTAGGTCACTGTAAGTGGTCCAGTTATAAAATTACAAAAGTAGCCTACTTTTTTTTCCTTAATCAACTAAAGCCATGTCAGGGACAAAAAAATATATAACTGATTAACTGAGTGTTAGCATGCATTCCAGAACAGCAATCTGTTGCAGCCCTTATAAAATTAAACAAACTAATCACTAACAAGTTAATGGCATTTGGCACAATTTCAGAGAAAGACAGGAAAGAAATTATCAAGTAAATAAGATGCCGTCATTTAAGAACCATTTGCAATCAACTTACAAGGGGAGGAGTCCCTTGAGCAATTCGCTGAACAGCAGACGACCACTGTGCATTCCACATGTATGGTCCACCCACTGCTTGAAGAGCAATTGTGCCCATGCTTCCCACACTGTTCAGTGTAGTTGAAACTGACTTTGTTGGCTGCTGAATTTTCTGAATGGGCGGTGCTAGACCAAAAAGAGCAACATAGAACCACAGGTTGCGGAACAATTTCAAGAGTGATGGTTCCACATTCACAGTGGGGTCAAAATCAGAGCATATTTCAGCAACAGCAGAAAGCAGAGGCCCTAGAAAATCTGCTCCGCTCCTGCAATAATTGGGGTATCAGATAGAACAACGCCAGAAAAACAACGCAGTGAGGGGGGGAAATGGCTGTTGCAAGCAGATAAAACAAGAGATTCCACGTGAAGGAAAAGATATATACCTTCCACTTTTGGATTCAGCGGCCAGGCCTACATCTGAGCACAGAGATAGCAAACGATGACGATAGTCTGAGCGTAATTTCATATTTTTAAGCCCACTAGCTATCAAAAGAAATCCTGCAGGAAGAGTCTAGAATGTGATGGAACTAGTGAGCCACCATTTGATAAGATAAACCATCAGCCATCTTAAAGGTATTTTGTATGACTGGTCATTGTAAACAATGCATACCTCAACACGTTCTGTGGTGGCTTCTGGTGCCAATGTTTTGCTTTCAGCAGACCCTACACTTGACAATTTACTTAAGTAACTTCTTGTCATTAGAACAACTGTCTCCCGATACGACTTCTCAAAACCTAAACCTGCGATGCGAGAAACAGCATCGAGAAGCTGCAAGAAGTTAAGGGAGAAAGAAATTAGAGAATGTGCCAAATAGATATGAGATGCAAAATACTAGATTGTAATTTGAAATGACCACCAGTAGAAAGGAAAAAATATGTGGGAGAAAATCAAATCTATATCAGATACTAGATTGCTCCAAAGACAAAGATTCCCTACTCGAAGTCGCAATAAACCAGGAGTTGAAGCTTCGCCCTCTTCCAAGCTTTCAATAAAAAGTGGCAATATCATGTCTACCACTTCAGACTTGTTAACAGTGACAGTCAAATCAGCAAGCAAGCGAATAACATTAAGCTGCACAGCAGGAACTCCCTGCTTCTCCTTGTCAACCTGGAAATCAGCACAACTATTAAACAGGGAATGAAATAGAATCAGGGATCAATAACAAAAAAAATTGGAAACCATGAGCTGGTGCAGAAAGGATTCCATGATTAAATGGTTATAACCCTGGTTAGCAAACAACTTTTGTTACTTTTGTTATAACCTCTAGCGAAAAAAAGGATGAACACATTTGACATTCCCATCCCTGGTGAGTACAAGAAAAACTAACAAGTTATCCCAGATTAATTTGAAAGCACCTTCGTTAACAATGTTGACAAGCAGACAAAGACACACCAACAAAATTCTGTATGTGATCTGTACATCATAGTTATAAATGTATCAGAGCGTGTTGCTCTCAATATAAACCAACCTGTTCATCATAATCAATTCGTTCGCGTATACTGGAGGCCAATCCAGAGATAAACGTGTCCACAGGAGCCCGATCCTTTGTCCAACCAGATTCAATTATCTGACAGCTTGTCTTCATGACAGTCTCAAACATTGCTCCCTGGCTGCCACCCCAAGTATCAGCCTGTTACAATTGTAATGAACATCTTTACAGACCATATAGCATGCTTGTATATGCCAACTGAAACCTATCCATAACACATACCTGAGCGCAGGCAGTCAGCACAAGTGGCTTAAGGCGAATGAGCAGGACACGCATTGGCTGACCCCCCCTGGTGACAGCAATTTGTGCAATCCCAGCAAGCAATGAACTGAGCAGCTCTTCACAGTTTTTCAACTTCCGCCACACTGAGAGCAAACAGGCTTCTGCAGCATCTATCAACAATGCCAGAGTCTCAAGCACCAACCTCTTGGATGTCTTGCCATCCACATCAAGAGATGCAAGACTCTGAACTTTCATCCTGGCTGCAGCTTGATAGACGGAAAGTTTTGCATTGACTCTTGCTTTTAAAAGCTGTCCCTGTTCATTACAGTCCCGTCTCCGTATCTGCCAACATAACCAACTTTCCCTTATCAACCAGTATATTCAACATTTCTTTTCCCGCTACAGAAAGAGGTCCCATGCACGTTCTCACTTAATTACACTCACACACACACACACAAATATACATGCACTCACAAATATACATGCACGCACATAAAACGAACCCAGAAATTTACATACCCACATACATGAACAAATATATGCATTGAGAGAGGCCATAACCAATTTCCATTTTCAAACTTTACTGTATCAAGTTCAAATTCCATGGTTTCTCCTGAGAGATACCTCCTAGGTAAAAATGTAACAGCAAATCCAAAATCAAGTTAACATATAAGCACGTTAGCTTCAAACACATGACCGATAAATAATCAAAAAAATCCATGGTTAGATTTTTCCTGTGCACTAGAAGCACCTTCATACACTTCTACCTTTGCCATTACTAAGGTTCCCTTGCATGCCCGTTTCCTCAATGAGGTCCATCTATTTTTCATCTGAAATACATTAAGAACCGTTCACAAACACACAGAGTAGTGGTGGCGGTGGTGGTGAAAACAGCAGCTGCTGCTGCTGCTGCATTTACCTTCAAAAATGCAGACAGTGATTGAAGTTGCTTCTTAGCAATGAACCTAACTAGCTCCAAAAGCTTGTTATCTATCTTGACACAATCCAAAACATGTCCAATCAACTTGTACGCAATCTCTAGCTTCTCCAATCCCTCCGCACTCTCTTCCTCAAATGAAGCCACTTGTTGCCTGCTCAATCCCCCACCTCCATCAAATCCCACCCCCGTTGACTCCAAACCATTCTTCCACGTAACTCCACTCCCATTCACCACCACTGTCGTTGATGCACTCGACGAAGACAGTGTCATATGACTCAAATCATTCACCGTACTCGAAATCTCATTATTGGCATCGTGGCTACTATTATGTTGTTTCACATTATTACTCAATGGCGAACTTTGTGAGGATGACGTTCCAGAGTTCATCCCAATTCGCTCACTAGGTGACGATGGCACCGGTACGGGCACATTAAACTGATCTAAAAGGCACGTGATCAACTTCTCCCCATCTTCCGGCAAAATCGGAACAAAATTCTCTGTTAACGCAATTAAAAAAACCCTAGAAATCGCCGAGCTCGCCAAATTTTCACCGGCATTGTTCCCAATCGCAGCCATAACAACTTCTCCAACAAATCCGGCAACATCCTCGGAGAAACCCGGATCCAATTCGGCCGACTTTGACACGTAAGCCAAGAAGTCGGTAAAAAAGGACGCGATAGAGTCGGTAGAGAAGGATTGTGGCCAGTAGGAAGGATTAAACGACGTCGGGATTGAGCGGAAGAAAGCGAGGATTAGTGATTTTGGACGGTTATCGGTGTGGTCGAGGGTTATGGAGAGGAATCGAGAAACTGCGAGGATTGCATTGATTTGTGAGTGAGAAACCCTGGGCGATCCGGTTAAGAGAGACTCTGGTTGAGGACAGCGATTGCATAGCCAGGTTAATTTATCAGCGAATTGTGCAGGATTTTGTGAGATTAGATCACAGAGCTCTATTAATGACTCCATTGTCAGATAAATGGAGAATTGAATTGATGGATTTTTGTTTGATTTAGAGAAACATGCTTTATTTGATTCTGGATGCGAGGGAGTGCGCGGAGAGAGAAAATGTGTGTGTTTTTAAGGTATAATTTTGTTTCTAGGGTTTACAGGGAGGAAGGAAATGGTGTGATGGGTGAGAGGGAAGGGAGGTAATGGAGAGGTGAGGCTGCTGTTCGTTTTGTTTCTCTTATATTTTGCTGCCATTGTTTCTCTTTCATCTTTCTTTTTTTGTCTCTCTCTTCCCCCCTTCTCTCTGCTTGTGGATGTTCCATTTTTTCGGATAAGCTACATTTGTATCCTCTAGGTATTCCAAGTGTTTCAATTTAGTTTGTCTTTGGTGTAACTTTTGCAAATTAATTTAAGTTGTTCTCTTACTTTTTACATGAATAAATAAAAAAGTTATAATTATGTCTAGATAGGAATAACATTTCACTTAAATCAGAATTTTGTAGTAAAATTGAGTTAAATTTTTAATTTAATTTATTTGAAATTTGAAATTTTTAACTTGGATTAAAACTTATTCTACGTTCTTTATTTTTTTAAAAGGTTGTATTTAATCATTCTTTATTGGAGGTGTTTTTATTTAAATTCATTCTTGCTTGATTTTGTTACAAGTTATTTCTAAAAAATAACCTCTGGATCATGACTCAAAAGTTAAAAGTCATACCAAGTATAATGCTAGTTTTATCATTTAATAATAAGGCCATGTTAAAATTACGAGAGAGGGCAAGTCTTTTTACAGTAGTCTTATTTATTTGCACAAAATACTATTTCTTTAAGTAATATTTTCTTACCTTTTTTATGTCTAGTAAATTTTTATTAGAACATGTAAATGAATTTTATTTAAAAATAAAACATTTGAGAGGAAAAGGTAACTTTCGTATGACTGTAGAATACTTTTCATTTTACAGTCTTATTTATTTTTATGTTTTAAAAATATTTTAAAAATTTTAATTTTTTTTAAATTAATATTTTTTTTGATGTTTTTAAATCATTTTGATATATTAATGTTAAAAATATTTTTTTTTAAAATAAAAATATTATTTTAATATATTTTAAAATAAAAAAAACACTTTAAAATATAACTACAACTATATTTCCAAACACATACAACATGTAAGGTAATAACTTTATTATTTTTAAATACTATTCTAAGTTCATAACTAGTCACTGGACTAAGTCTATACATGGAGGGACTTAATGTTAAAAATGTGTTTGGGAGTGTGGTTATTGTTATTTTTCAAAGTGTTTTTCTCTCATAAAAATATATAAATAATATTTTTTTTATTTTTTTAAAATTATTTTTGAGATCAACACATCAAAATAATTTGAAAATATCAAAAACATATTAATTCAAAATAAAAAAAATTAATTTTTTTTAAAAGCACTTTTAAAATGCAATGTCAAACACGCCCTAAGCCTGTGAGTACGATGGCAAAAATAGACTAGTACTAAATAAAAGGATGATATTGAATTAATAGCGATAATTTAGTGGTTTCTTTGAAGTTTCTGGTAAATGAGGGACGAGCCTGAAATAGTCTAGTCTTTTTGTGGCTGTTCTGTGCTGGGACTTTCTTGTATGGCGACGAGGCGTCTTTGGATCCTCTTTTTGTCTTTTCTACTTTCACCCTCTCTGTCGCTCCGTCAAGGTCAGGGAGTCCGCTTGGAAGATATCAAGATAATGTTCTCTGCGTTGATTTTTCGCTCGTTCACTGTAGAAAGTAGAAACCCAGGAATCAAACCAATATTTAAATTTTTGTAGTCTTGCAACCGATTTTCTTCATTCAATTTTCACACATTAAAATCTAATCCAGTTTTTAGCCAATAAAACAACGTATTTACCTGCACTAAAAGTAAAGTTTTTGTGATTTTTTAAAGAAAATAACTATTCGTACGTACAGTTTATTTTTCCCAGGGTTTATTTTTTATTTCTTCGCGGTTATTGATCCACAAAGCATCCCAAGTCATAAATGAAATATTTCGTGTATTGATATGAAAGGCATTGATTAACCAGCAACCACCCACTCGCAGACAAAGCTATAAATATTCGTATAGTGTTGATTATTTTTGTATTTTAAAAATATTTAAATAGAATTAAAAAAATTATCATTTCAAATTAATTATTCAAAATATTTTCATATAGAATATCAAAAATAAATTTTAAAAAATTAAAAAAATATTATTTTAATATTTTTTAAAATAAAAAAATATTTTAAAAATTAATCCCTGCTATAATAATAAAACTCATGGTATTTACCTTTTAAATCAATGATAAAAAGTTGCTGTATAGCAACTTTTTAATAATAAAAAATGACTTTATAGGGAATCAAATATCTTTTTTTCTCTTTAAGCTAATCATGCTCCTCGTGCTATATTTGCACGACTGAGCAAACTTACATGCTTGTACTTTTTACTTTTCTCTTAAAAATAATAAATAATAATAATAATTTTCAGCAGTTTTTTACATGGCTGGAATTAAAAAATTTCCTTTTTCTTTCCTGAACAACTGTCATTAACTCAATAAATAACAATTAAGAAAACAATAAAAAAAATTTATCTTGAGAATTTGAGACTGATATACCTTTTGAGTGGCATTATACCAGCCATTTTATCGAATTCTTTTATTATTAAAAAAAAACATTTGGAAAACAGGATAGGGGGTGTGCTTTTAAACTACAAAGTTATTTATTTACTGGGCCTCCTAATGCGGTAAAGTCTAGCTATTTCTCCCCGTTGTTGGATAAAGATTAAAGTCTAAGAAAGAGAACATGGATTTCTATCTAGAAGATGGCCTCATTTGTGTTGCAAATCATGGCCACCAGGCCTGGTGCAATAAATCAAAGCAGTGGACACCTGGTATAACAGCACACATCATTGCTGGGATAGATAAATCATCCGACTACTTGGTAGTTGGGCCTGGGCCTGGTAACTAGCATGTAGAACCTCTCTCTTTCTCTGATGACAGAAGACGTGGACGGGGTTCATAAGGGTTTCCCCCCCTTTTTTATTTGATATTAGCAATGGAAAAGGACGGGATTAATTGGATATTTGGGATTGTGATTTGACTGTATTTTTTAAAAGTTTGGAGTTTTTTTTTATGTTTTTAATTATTTTTTTTGTGTTTTTAGCTTTAAATTAATTTGTTTTAGCTAATTAACAAAATTTGCAAAAACCCATGGAGAAAGATGAGATGACAAAACCCTATTTCAAAAATATACTATTAGTTGTAATTATTTTTTAAAATGTTTTTGATTTGGAAATATATTAAAATAATATTTTTTATTTTTTAAAAATTAATTTTTATATCATTATATCAAAATTATCTGAAAATATAAAAAAAATATTAATTTAAAATAAATAAAATAAAATTAATTTAATTTTTTAAAAAATTATTTTAAAACACAAAGGTTGTGGTTTCACCCACAAGAGACTACAAGAAATCTTGATTACTTGAATAAGATAACATCATGGATGCCAGTCTGCGATTTAATGTATCATGAATATTTTCCTTAATTTCAAATTCAGATCTCTATACTGCTCAAGATATGTTTAGCAGGATTCGATGTTTCACCCTCTTATAAGCTGGCTCAGTACCCCAAGGACAAAGCCTCTCATATGGATGGCGTGGGCTGCTACTGGTTGCATTATAACGAGTCAAGGCTCGATACCACCGGACCAAGCCATCTAAACCATAACTAGCTTGGGAAAAACATCAAGCACCTGTACTTCTATGAAATTTGCTTGGAAGAAAAACTTGAAGGGGCCAGCATTCAGACATCAGAATCTACATTCCGAAAAAAAAACTAACGCATAAACATTAGTTAGCATCAAACTATTCAATTTATTTCTTTTTAAAGCTTGATAATTCTCGAAACAGGAAGAAAGATTGGAGTTAATCCCATATCATAATATATATAAATATATAGCAAGATCAAGCGGATACATGGTGTGATATTATAAGGCTTCCAATATGGAAATTGATCTTGTCTAGCTAAACAATATTTAAAAAAAGAGTACAAAATCAAAAGAAAATCCATGAACCCACGAAACTAATTAAATTAACTATTTACTAATCGACATACGCATACTCTGGTACGATAACATGTTACACACACAAAACACACACATGATGATATACCACCTCACTCAGAATCAGCAGCAGCAAATAAAACATCCTCCTCCTTCCAAATCAGCGATCAAAAGGGCCATTGGGATCAAGCTGTTTACACATTCCAAGATAAGCAAGATAGAGAACACGATCCTTAGCCCCAGTGCGATGATTTTTTGTGTGCTTGCAAAAATATTTCAACTGATCAAGAGTACAGCAGCCTAACATTTGCCCCAAAAGCAAAAACAACCAATTAATCTTCTGCTTCTTGTTCGCAATCACAGGCTTCACGCTGTTTTCCTGGTCGCAAAATTGGCACCTGGGCAATACCGGATTCATCCAATCACTTGGTGCCCTATCATGCATGAAACTCTTGTTTTGAGAAATAAATGCACCAATTTCTACAAACTTGGCTCTCAAGTCAAACCCTAATTCATATTGTTTTTCACATCTCTTGCATTGGACTAAACCAGTAATGGTTTCTATTCTTCTTGATAGCAAATAGTCCAAGCTATGCACCATGGCACGACGATCCATGGCCCAAGGATACAAGACGGGAACAGTTTCCCCTTTCCCTTCGCGGGGACCCTGAGAAGGGTTCCGACGTGTGCGTGGAGCGCGAGGATGACCAGCCATGGAACTTTCATGGTTTATTGGAGCAGTAGTGTATAACAATGGTTCAGTCACAGGAATATCAGCGAATGGGGCGTGCTTGGGAGAAAGCTCATGAAGAGGGCCAAGAGGCCTTGGTGTCATCTGGGCATCCAATGGGATTTCAATTTGAGGGATATCTTGATGCTGGGGTAATGGTTGATGATCAGTTACTGGTAATGATGTTACAGGTGGTGGCAATGACAATGATAACTGTGGTCTTGTAGTGTTTAGGCTAGTTTTCTTTTTGGATCTCGGAGGACCAAACGATAAAGAAAGTGTAAGGTCAAAATCTTCTTCATCTTCGCCTTCCAAATCTTGCTGGCTAATGCTGTTGTTATTGTTGTTGTTACTGCTGTGCTTTCTCTTCGTGGAGATCTCTTGCTTATTGCTTTCTAAATCTTCTTGGCTGTTCATGGTGTGAGTAAAAGAGGGAGAAAGGATTAGGGTTTTAGTGATCCGGCCGGCAATGCTAGTATTTTGGTTATGAAAACAGAGAGAAAAACGAGAGAGATGGATTTTAAAAGGACATTAAAAACTGGAGATAGAGATATGGAAACAGAATATATATATATATATATATATATATATATATAAGATAAAAACGGGAGTTGATAAAATTTCTTTCAAATTTTGAAAAGTAGTAGAAAAGAAAAGGACTACTGGTTATCTTTCTCTGTGTTTGTTATGGAGTTTGTTACAGTGTTTTTCCCCTACCGGTAACCTTTTTTACTGGGTCTTTTTCACTCTGTTTCAGAAAGTCTGGTGACTGCTGCTGGTGCCTGTCGAGGAAGAAAATTAATTAAAAGCCTCGATGAGTAAACTGAAGTGAGAGAATGTAGGGAGATAACTAACCGGGGAGAGAGATAAGAATCTAAGAGTCTTATCTCTTTCTTAATTCTCTGTTTTTATCAAAATGCTTTCATAAATATCTCTTGGACTTCCATAATGTCCAAAGTCATGTAATTTCGAATGTAATCATGGACACAAGAAAACATAAATATGGAGATTAAATGCTGTTTTTCCCGAGCAGGTGTATATGGTGAATTTGGTGTCTTCTCGAAATAGCATTTTAATTTGTAGTCTAGTAATTAGCAAAAAGTTTTATAATACTAAAAAAAAACAACAAAAAGAAATTAAAAGGTGTTAGTAGCATGCACTCTCCTGGAGTGACTGTAAGAACTGCATGCTGGCTCACCTTTCATGGACTGACAGAGGCGCCTGGTACGTGAGGACCAACTGAACAAGGACAAAGGATGGGTGATGCTTTTTTGTACATGCAAAGTTGCAATCGAGATTGTAAGAAACTAATGTGTGTATAAACGCAAACACTACTGATCGCAGAAACGAAATTAATGCAAAGAAGTATTTACGTACGTACCCATTAATCCATCAGCAAGCAGCTGAAAAGGGAACCTCCTTGACCATTGCATTACCTCACATTGATGGCACTATGATCTGGTCCTCAGTGCCCACACATCTAATGGCTACATCTTACATTCTGTGAGCAAAAAATAATATCAAATATAACAATAAAAAAAAAAAGTAATGTGATGAAACCATTATCTCACATCAGTTAAAAGACAAGTGTCTTGGTTACTTATATGACATCAAGAACATCTCTTTCATTGCAAAATGTTTTTTAAGGAACAAAATTCATTGGAAACCATGTGAAAAAATAGCTCGTGATAACTATACTGCGGATATGGACACATGCACCTTATCAGTTGGCGTCGTCTATGGAAATGAGTCATGTGCCTCTACCCAAGCCTCTCATTTAAGGGCTTTGATGAAGCTATTATACCATGTCGTTTAGGAGACGAGAGTTTTGATTACTTATATGGTATCAAAAACACTTTTCTCACTGTGACATGTTTTTTAATGGACAAAACTCACTAGAAATTATATGGAACAACACCTTGTGATGGATCTATCATATTGTGAATGTGGGCACACCTCATCACCATGCATATGATATAGTTATTCAAGATTAAACTTGATTTATATTTTCTAAATTTAACAAGTAGGAGCTTATGTATATTTCTGTTATGGTTTGGTACCCAAAAGATTCCCATACCCAAAAGAGTTTATTTACCCAAAAGGGACATGCTACTTTTTTGAAATTTGAAGTCTTTTTTTTTTCTTTTATTTGAAGACAGGTGGGAGAAAGGGAAAATAGAAAGAAAAACTTGGCACTGAAAATAAAAAATAAAATGAAGTAAAAGTTCTGTTGTGGTTTTTTTTGGACTATTTGTAGATTCCGTTGATACATATGGTCCTTAAATTCGTTGCAAGGACAGTGATTTACAACACGTAGCACAGTACCATGCTCTTAACATATATATAATTATATAGAGAGAGGGAAGTATAATATTTCATGGATTAATGCAAACTGCAAAGTTGCAAACACTAATCATAAAACTGAACTTCGATGGTCGTTGCATTGTACAACATTGCCATACAGCACTAACGGCGTTTTACATTAAGCAATCACTTCAAAGTTGGAAATGTACAATATTTGAGAATTGATAAAGATTATATTACAATATTAAAATTAGAAACTTGAAATCAAATTAACAGCACCACTAAACACTTCGAAAGAGTTTTTTCTCATCAATTCTCGTTTGAAAATCTTAGAGGATTTAAATCCAATTATTATCAAACATTTCTTGAATTACCTAAAACAGGATCACTTCACTCACTAAAACCACATAATAGGCTATCTAGAAAAGGTTCGGCCCAATAAAGACTAAGTCCAACCCAACCCAATATGATTCAAGGAATAACCGCGGGCCCAAATTTATACCAGCACAGATAAGAACAGCACGAAAGAGAGCTAGAAACAGTAAAAAATAAACCGATCGAGTAACCAATCAATTTTTTTTTTTTTAAAAAGAGCATTTTATCTTAATTTATTGTGTATGTTGTTTGAGAATATCCAAAAATATATTATACACAATAAAATAGGCAGTCCTCTCCATTCTTAGGTGCCACCCTGTAAATTCTTTTTATGTTAAAATTATATTGAAATTACAATCCCCTCTCCAATAAGAAAATGGGTTATAATTTCAAGAGATTGATCTCGAGGCATATTAACTTTCTTGATTTTTAAAATTTAAATTTTGGCGAAACATCCAAGAAATTTTATTAAATTCTTCTAAATATATTATACCAACATGGAAATATGAGCATATCTTTAAAATTGTTCAGAGAAGGTATTTTATTTTAATTTGACCAGTAACCTTGCATGATAATATCCAAAAACATATATTCAATACGGATGTTCATGTTTTGTATCGATGCTGGCAAGCTCCAGTATCTTGCAATTGTTATCAGGTATGCATTAGCTCCCGAATAACTCGTGGGAAAGGAAATCCTGGATTTTTTCCCCAAGTGGCCGAAGAACTGCACAGTTGGAGAAAAATTTATAATACCTACTTAATAACATTTATAATGCCAATAAAAAATGGAGGCGACTCAGATAAATCATCCAACCTTCCCACCGCATTCAATGACGGATGTTGCTGATCGGATAGATCCTAGTTTAATATTCTGTTTCCAGGATGCCATCAATGAGCCCAAACTCCATAGCCTGCAGCAAAAGGGTGGCTCAAGGAGCATGGTGATTACTAATTGCATATGGTTTTTAAATGCCCACCAACTAATTAGCTGAGTGAAATGCTACGATGAATAGATCGCTTGAAGAAGGTCATAAACCACCAAAAGATGACATGTATACAAGATCATTGCTTTTTTACTATTGTCAGGTGTTCGATTATGAGCATGAATTTTAACGGAATCTAAACAAATGCATAATGAACAGTTCTAAGAGGTTTTCACCAAGCAATAATGTCTGGGAACGAATACTTCACATCAAAAGGAAAAAGGAAAAGAAGTTGAGCCACATACCTCTGAAGTAGATAAGAAACGATCTCTCTCAGTGTATTGCTGTACTTTCTCAAGGGGTTGGCCGGTAAATACAGCATACATTTGGTCAATTTTCTGCACCAGAATTACCAGGGAAATAAGACTTTCAAGTAGAGAAATCTTCAATTTGAAAGTTCCATAACTAGCAAACTGCAGTAGGCTTTATATGAACTGGAATGATCAGCAAGCAAGGCATAGAGGCGGTTTTAATCTGAGAGTTCTACAACTTGAGAGTGAACATTGAATAATCTTTTTGCCTTGAACATTAAAGTTTTGGGACCTCTGATTATAGATGAGTACTACATTAACATACAAACCAGCCCCCACCCTTACCACAAAAAAAAAAAAATAAAAAATCCCACCCCACTAATATTGTGCTTGCAAAACAAGTGCAACTTCTTGAGTCTGAACTTCATCTTCAAGAATACAGCAGTGCAATGCTCAGCTCTTAACTGAACGAGGAAAACTCTTGGTTTCAAATTCTCGTTCAACAGGGCTAACAAGCATTCATCCATTAATTAGGTTTCAGCTTGGCATCAAGTTAATCAGGATGAAAGCAAGTAGGAAATAGAGACTCACATGACGAGCTTGAACTGCTTCATTTACTTGGCGTCTCACATCCTCTACATGACCCTACAAGCAAATATTGGAGCTTACATCAATGACTACTGCATATATATTCATTCCAGAAACCCAAGATTTTGGAACTGTTGCATTGTAGTGGGCTTATATTATTGCAGTTTTTGCATTTTGGATTCTGCACACACAGACGCATGAAAAGCTCACGCACCAGCATGCTATAAGGGACGAGCAAGTTAAATATGATAACAGAAACTTCAGGAATTAAAAGTTTCACCTCAAAATTTGAGTAAACAATCAGCACAGCACATATGCTTAAGCATGACTAGAGCATAGCTAGTTAGCTGTAGATATGAAATAATATGGTGTATGTCCTAACAAAGATATTTTCTCGATTCAACTAGCCAGTAAAGAAAGAATCTCTTGCATGCTCTCAAAAGCATTAACGAAATTAGGAAATTAATTCTAACCCCACAGCCGCCCTGCGGTTGATGTATCATAATACGTGCATTAGGCATTGCTGTCAAAGAACCAACTCAACCCAATAGCTTAAGCTATTAGGTGAGGTCCCAGGATATGATTTATATTATTCTCTAACACACCCCCTCAAGTGAAAGCCCTTTGGGCTTGAAACTTGCACAGGCCCACATTACCTTGTGCTTAATTTTTATCAAATAAATGGGGATGGTGAGATTCGAACTCGTGACCGCTTGGTCATAAGGCTCTGATACCATGTCAAAGAACCAACTCAACCCAATAGCTTAAGCTGTTAGGTGAGGTCCCAGGATATAATTTATATTATTCTCTAACAATTGCATATCGCATTCCCTTCTCTCCACCAGCAAGAAGAAGTGCTCCTTGGCTAGCAGCTACTCCAAAACATACAGTGCCCGCTTTAGGCTTTATCTGAGAGCATCAGAAGTCATCAATGTTTGCAGCAGATAGGAGTCAAAGGAATAGAAAGATGGATGGATGGATCAAAATGCAATGCATGCATATTTTCTTGGGCATGTTTCATTGTCTAGACAGAAGACCGTAATTAATTGTTTATGACTGGATGCCACTTACTTCAACGCTCAGGTCATGATTTATTACCATAACTTTAAAAGCATGCCTTCACTCCATTGATCTTTCATGTAGTCTTTAAAGTTCATTACTAAAATCACCACCTCTTGGAGGGTTATAAGATCAGAATCCCATGACAATGTTGCTTATGTTCCAAATTATTCAATGATGAGAAAATAAAATTATAGTGATGGTAAAATTACCCAAGACATGCAATCATAGATTGCCAGAACAGAGTAAGTGCTTCCACCAGGACACTTCAGATACATCTGCAAATGTAAAAAAGTCACAAGCACTTAAAATTTGTCCTTACCATTTAGTTCCACGCTCCATAAACTGATTACAAGACTTAAGTACAAAACTAATAAGCTAACATAACCACACCAGAATATCTGCATTCTCATCGATAGTTGCTAGAGTCACAAGCTGTGAAATGACTCGTTGAGCCACCTGTGAATTGATTGGCTGCCCGATGAAGATTATGCGATTCCTAAATAACACAGGTGACAAATCCAAGGGTCCTCCTGGTGTCATCACCGCTGCCATAATGGGTGGATTGCCCCCCTTTGCTTCAACTGTAACATAACTGTATACAAAAATCATTACTTGAAGAATATGCATCAGCTAGAAGAAATGCTTAAATACCAAAACAGCCAGACAATCATTATAAACAGTCAAATTAAATCTTCAAAAAAAAAATGCATGGAGCATGAAAAAGCAATAAACCTTTGTTTAGCATCAAGGAAACCCTTCTCATCATTCCTTAGCGATAATCCTACGTTGACAGAATTGCACATTTATTAAAAAAAAAATTGGGTCTAACCATAGACACAAATTAACAAAATAGTCAAAACACATACAACATTACATTGCCAGCATCTATACATAATTAAGCGGGAAAGGGTCCGCCCAAAGCCATCCAATAACTTAACAAACCCATTTGACAACGCAATGTATAAGAGAAGCAAGTACTAAAATATCAAAGGCATGGGTAAATTGATAAAACTGGAATCAGATTTAGGATATTGGATTCAAGCTAAAAAAATCGAACTGGGTCAATAAAAAAAATAAAATTAAGGACATTGAACTGAACTTAAGCATGTTTTAACAATAATCAAGCTAAAAAAGGAACCGGGTCAGCATAAAATAAATGTAAAACTTACGACTTGTTGAAGAATCACTGGAGGGTCTGGGCAAGGCAGAGACCACCGAGTTTCTTCTGCAATTAATCAAAGAAATTATAAGATTAAGAACTAAGAATAATTAGGATAGTATTCTACATGACGTTACCCGTGAGAGAATATAGAAAGAAAGGGGGGTTTGGTGCGCGAAGAGATAGAGAAGATGGCAGTAGGGGCAGACAAAGCTGATGCTTCTATCATGTCGAAGCTGTAATATCAAGAGAGAAACAGGGGGGGGGGGGGGGGGTTGATGGGGGATTATAAAAGGGGTTTAGATTTTACAAACTGAAAGGCAAGGAGATATCTTAGCTTGCTTATTGCTAATTAAAAATATTTTTGTTCCTTTTCTTATATTTTGTTTTAAAGTGATGTAAATCTTACTAGCAAACCCGAATTAGAATTTCTTCAGGCCAGCCAATGCCTGAAGTAATTCAAGGCCAAGATCCAGAGGAAAATGGCAAACTTGTCAAGAATGTTGTTCCTGACGAGCCTGAAAATGAAAGACCTCTTGATTTAGATGATTGGTCCATTCGTTGTATTTATCATGAAGCTCCTGAGATTGAAACGGATAAACTAGATTTGGATGATTGGTCGAATCGACGTATTTATCATGGAACAACGATCTAGCCTGAAAGTGATGACTTTTCGAACCGACGTAGGGAGCGATACCTGAACCCGAAACTGATGATTGGTCGACCATACCTCTGTATCACGGAACAACTACCTAGTCCAGAAGTGAGAAGTCCTCTGTCACTGCCCCCAAATCAAGAAAGTGCAAAGATGCCAAACCAGCAGAAGATGGTAAATTTGCCAAGGATATCAACAAGGTGACTAATGTTATTGTCTTAGGCTCTGAATAACGGAGCTACAAGTGCTATATCCTTCAGCTTTGAGTCATTAATGAGTGCTACATTATAGAAATAAACGTGCTTCCTTAACGGGCAAGCTGTGAAGTAGATGAAATGAGGAGAATTGTTGTTCAGTTTGTACTCAGGCGTCTCAACACGTTAGGTTAGGATGCAAGCCATCTTGATTACGAGGTAAACATTACTGGACCAGGGTTTTATGCATCCTGTTGTAATGCAGGAATATCTTGTACTATGCGTGATTGGAATTTGGAAATAAGCATCTTGGAGTTAAAACCTTGCAGTATAAACATTCAAGCAGAGTAATGTTATATCATGCACGTTTATAACGGTGCGGTCTTCGGTGCCTTTCGTTAAACCCGACGAAAAAGTGGGATTGGATGCTTAAATTATGTTAAGCCATGACTAGATCCAGTTATGGTTTAGAAATCTGGTCAGTTCTAGCTGGATTTCCACGAAATCCAGTCATGCCCAAAATATTTTTCGCAGCCAGGTTCCGGTCATATAATTAAAGAGAATGCCCTTGCCTGCCATCATAAACCACTCGCATTCCAAAACGTTACCATTTATAGAATCCCCGATGTTATTTACTAGTCTTCGTAGCAGGGAACATTGGTGTGCATGCCTACATCCACAAGGACTCTTTCAGAGACAAGCAAACGACATAACACAAGATTTAAGTATCAGGACTTATTATTTACAATCACAGCAATAGATGTTACTACTGAATTTACGAAATCAAAGGCACCCAAACGATGTTATCTGCTGGAAAAATATGGCACACGGGGGCAGTTCCAGGCTTTATCTTCAGCACACGAAATGATGGGTTGTCAGGATCCCATTTTGAGGTGTCCATGTGGCAAACACCAGTAGCTTGGACTCTACCTCCATGCTCGCCACCAAGTGAAATCTCAAATAGCCTGTTCCCACCTTCTTGGCTATGGCAATAGTAAACTACATAAGGGTAAGGCATGGTATGACATCCTATCATTTTTGGCGCCAAGATCTCTTTGGGCTCTTCCAAAAGGGTGTAGTTTTGTAAAGGTGCAACTGACTTTCTAAGGTGGTTGGTAGTTAAAGCTTTTACTTGGGTATCCATTCCAAAGGTGGCCTGTGCAAAATCAAGCATGGATTCTAAGGAGGTAGCACAGAACTTGGTCTCTCCTTCCATGGGTTCAGCCTCACATTGTGTTAGTGTATATTCCATGGCTTTGGCTTGAGGAGATTCTTTAGACAGAGAGAAAAATTCAAGAAGGTAAGGTAATTTTGCTAAAGAGAAAGGAATTGAATTGGCTTCTTCTCTAGATATCAGACGAGGAGAAGTTGAAGGATCTCTATGGGAGAAGTAAATTGGAATTGCGTTACCAACTTTTAGATCTTTTATGGTGAAGAAAATCTTATCTGAAGGGTCCATGTGATCCATATGTGATGATAGATGAGCATGCGCATGCTTTTGATGATCATCGTCAATACTATGCTTGATTGGCAGATGATTATCCTTGGAAAGTTGTTGCAAATCAGGTATTTCTGGGTTGTGTTGCTGACCATTAGTATCATCATCCACTTCTTTCCATCTTATGCGAGTTATCTCTCTTGCACTGCTGTCTTCAGCAAACTGTAATAAGAACAAATTGTTTAAATTAATAAATCAGGAAAACCAAATATTAAAAAGCTCCCAATTTTGTAAACAATATATTAAAAATTCAAGGAAATCAATGGAGGCTGCAAGTGTGATTTCAAGAAGGGGGGATAAAGATTACCAGTAAAACAAGGAGAGCACAGAGGATAATTCTCCAAGAAACATCAACACCCATCCCTGCTTCTGATATCTTGAAATCAAACCCCCTCTCTCTTAGTCTCTCCTTGTGAAAGGAAACAGTTATATGATCATCTGATCCAATTAAAACCTAGTCTAACAGTTGAAGTTATTTCTATGTCAAATGGAACAGATAACTCTGCACTCATTTATTGAGTTTTGTCTGAATACGGCTTGTTGAAGACATCACATCAAACTGAATTGGGGTCAACTGTTCTAGAGGAGAGGCCAAATGGCACTTCAATCTTTGTCACCCCTGTTCAGGCATTTTTGGCTGCGTTTGATTTCCCCTGTACAAACTTTGTACTAGAAGATCCATTACTAATATTATATTGTTCAGTACTTATCACAGGGTAATGTTTTTCTGTGGATGATGCATTTTCCAAACTTGTATTGATGTTGAAGGCCGACATGCAGGGGCAGAGCTACGAGGGCCTGGTAGGGGCAGCCCTGCAAAAAAAGAAAAAATTTCCTCGCCTCTTAAATGACTTAAAATTTCAGGATCAAGATTAGTAAAATGTAAGTTTTGATCTCCTTACAAAAATCTTCTTAATCTTGCCCCCCTTCAATTTTTTTTTACTCCACCTCTGGCCACAGGGCTACCGAAGTGCCCGGACTTAGCACACTACTATGTCCAGCGTGTTTCACTGTAACATATTTATTTTTCTGAAAATTTATACTCGTAAATCTTTTTTAATCTGATATTTTTAAAATATATAATAATAAAATCTTAGTTCATCATGTTGTTATGTTTAGCATACTCGAGATAATTATGTCCACATACCAGGAAGGTGGATATTTGAAGGATTTAAATCTTGATTCCAGGCACATTCAAAACCTCATGGCATGTAATGAAAGTGATATCTATACAGAATATAATTCAGATGGATGGATATTCGGCCGAGGCACCAGAAAAGATCCATCTCTAGTTTTATAATACTGACCGTATATATTGAACAATACATGTGAGCGGTAATTACATGTACAAGTGAAATGTAAGTTGGCTGCCCATGATTTATTTTAAGATTGAGTTCGTTTTCTATCGAGAGAGGTGGATTGAATGTTACTACTGTCTGGGCGTGGTGGAGTTGAATGTTGAAGCGTTACAGATGTGGGCGGGCGTCGTGGGTATGAACACAAGGGTTGACTACAGGCATGGCTACCGTCGATGCTTTGTAGTGGGCATCAACCTCAAGCGTTCAAATCGTCAATAAGTATCTCAAATCATAATAGCGTTGCTGACTTTAGCATGCGTATTTGTCCCTGCCACTTTGTGCAAATTGGACCTTAGTGGACAAAAATGTTCATCACTGTTTCCGAATATATATATATATATATATATATATAACACAGTTAAACAGCAATAACAAACACCACTGTGCAATATCCCGCCTTCCTTAAAAAGATTATTTGTCAATTTAATAATTAATGAATTCCATTTCATCCTGAAAAAAAATAAACGAAAAGAAAAGAAAAATAAATGTGGTTGATAGAATTCAGATATCATTACTTGACAGTTACTTTTCTGTTTTTTCTTGGTTTACAAATTGAATGGATCTTAATTGAGGAACTTGATAATCACTTGACACCATGGCCAAGCCATTAAACGACACCTTTCAAAGGGATCCGAGCAACACTTATTAAAAAACGAAAAACTCCTTACTTCCTTCTTGGTTTCTTTATTAAAAGATCTAGAGAGGTCTCTCTCAGTTAAATTGATAATTCTTTCTTGGAATGGTAATTTTAACCGGAGTCATTTCCCTGGATGCTGGGACAAGTTGTATTTTAATTCGCAGAGCCGGCCCTTAGAACAATCGAGACTGTTAAATTATTATTATTATTTTATTAATACTGATATTCAGTGAGATTATATATATTTTAATTAATTTTATAAATTTTAAAATTAATAATTATATAAGTTTTTAATGGTTGCTTTAATCAGGTTCAAGTATCTAAAAAGTTAAAAGTATATTTTAAATTTTATATATATATATATATATATATATATATATTTAAGATATTAATATAAAAAGACCTCAATTCATCAAAAGTTATAAAAGATATTTTAATTTTAACTTATTTTTTTAATTCTATATTTCCTGCTTTTCTTTCTCACTTGTTATGTTTTTTTTTTTTTTTTTTTGTAGAATAGACGTTAATAGTTATTTTTTAAATTCCATAAAACTTCTCTCTCTAATAATTATGCATATGGATTGGAAAATGAGGTTGTGCAATGCCAACCAACACAATGTTCAGGTTCAACATAGCACTTACAAATCTAAACTTGTTGAACATATTAAAAAAGAAGAAGAATAGAAAGGAAAATGATAAATTAGTTCTCTAACTCCACTCAATTGTTGAGATTAAAATGGTGTTTGAAATTATAGTAGATGGTGTTTTCATGATTTTTAATTGAAAATAAATTAAAATAATATATTTTTTATTTAAAAAAAATTTTTGTTGACACCATATAATATCTATGCTAACTAATTTGGATTATTAACCAAGTTAGATAACACGAGTAACATTAAGCTTTGAGTAATTAGAATATTTGGATTTTTTTAGTTTTAAGAGTATATATCAAATTGAAAATGAATTAATAATTAATAGGCTGATCTGTCTAAGTGGACAGTAGTATTCATGAACAAAAGTTCAAGGAACAAAGACAATCTCTTCGGTAAGCAAGAGACCGCCCCAGCACATTTCAAGCTGACTTTAGCCTAAAGATCCAACTTTAGCCCCTGTTTAGCATTGCATTGCGTTTCAAATAGGGATAGGGATAGGGTAAAATTTATTTTAATTTTTAATTATTTTAATATAATAATATAAAAAATATTTTTTAAAAAATAAAAAATATTATTTTAATATATTTTTAAATAAAAATCATTTCTTCAACACACAAAATCTCTAAGCTTTCTCGTCGGCACTAGAATCTGATCTGAGCACCCAAAAGAGTTCCCTTCTACCTTTTTTTTCTCCTTCTCTCGTCGCTGTCAGCTGATAGTCAATGATAGATCCCTGCAAGGAGCGCAGCTGTAGGCAGAAATATTGTGGGCTAATAATACCAGGCTTGAATCTTTCTCCTCCACGGAAATTCGGGCTTCTCTAATAACCATCTCTTAAATCTATATCAATTGAAAAAACAGTGATCTAATCAATCTTTTCGAACTTGAAGATTGATATTAATTAATTGTGTCCCCAGAACGGTGACTGCAATAAGATAATCTTGAGCCAGCGTGTGGTCTAAGAGTTGACAATAGTTGTGGAAACATCTAGGTGTGCCCTCCTGCTCCTAATGATCTTGACATTTGATTTGATTAAATGTTTTTTTTTTTTTGTGTGTGTGAAGGTCAACTTGTAGCGAGCCAGGAACAGGAGATAACACTGTTGAGATGGGTGTGCCTGTCAGCATTAGCACCCTGGGCAGTATTTTTCCCAAATTTTTTTCTCTCCTAAAATGACTACTCAATAGTATCCCTCTAAAGTCTAAATTGTGGCTGGTGGATCGTCCAAACGACGGGCCAAGTTCAGTTCACCGACAGACAGAAGAGTAGAATTATGACATTTATGTGTTTGTATAAAAGATGAATTTGTTTGCTATAACTGCACATCGATTTCCAACTAGCATGGCAAAAAAAAATCTTTTCGTTTTCGTTTTTTTTTTGTTCTACTCGTATAATTATACCAACACTGATATTACAAAGCAAGCGGGTTTATAAAGGTTCCTGGACTTTAGAAAATTTAATCAGCAGCAGCCTGAAGCTGGACAAAACAGCTTAAAATAAATCAATGAGGCCGAAAGCAAACAAATTCCTTCTGTTGTCTAGGGACCCTATGTTTAAGTCAGTAAGATATAAAATGAAAACACAAGATTTTTTAGGATACACCATATATTCAAAGATTTATGAGGAAGATGGAAATGTGAATCAGTGTGGAAAGAGAGAATGTTCCTGCTTCTTCAGTGATTCATGAAAGCGTATTTATCTTCGTGAACAATGTTCACTTGCATCATGATAAGAGGAAAATGGAAAAGAACGACGATACATACACGGGCAAATACCGATCATCTGAGTTTATAGTTTTTAATGAGTGATGGCTCTATGTTCAAGGGAAAAAAAATCTTGTCACGTTGATTGACAGCTAAATTTAAACGAGATCAACATGGCTGTCACCGTTGTGTTGGCTTGGTGATGAAGAATGGCCTGTTTATGCTATAAATGCAAGTTGCTTCATTCAAGGTCGGGACGTGTAGACTCGGAGGTAAAGCTCGTAGGAAAAGAAAGGACTCCCGAGCCCACCAGGAGGCCATTGAGGTATTTGGAGAGGTTAAGCCTCCTACGAGGTAGGTTGTGTCTTCTAATATTATTTTATTTTTGTGTTTTAAAAATATTTAAAAAAAAATTAATTTTTTTATTTTTTTTTAACTTTAAATTAATATATTTTTAATATTTTTAAATTATTTTGATGTGTTGATGTCAAAAATAATTTTTAAAAAATTAAAAAATATCATTAACAAATATTTTAACACAAAAAACTATTTAAAAAATAATCACAACTACATTACCGAATAAACTCTAAACCTTCCAGCCTACCTTGAAGGTTATGGCTCCCTCTTGTGTCCGGAGCAAAGGATATACTGATCTTCTCCGAGCATGAGATGCCCAAATGACCCACCAGGTCTTGGGCTGGTGTTCTAGGTAAACCTCGCCTCGTGTCTTGCGTCAAAACATGGCTATGGGTAGGGCAAGTTCTGGGCACAGTCCAAGCTAGGTCCATTGATGGCATTTTGGTTTGGGTTAAAAAATGGGATGCTAATCCTTAATCCCTCACAAACCATTTGCCCTCAAACACACAAGCATGACGGAAATGGAACTATTATTAATTAGGATAATGCCAAGAACACGAAAACTAATGAATGTTATTATATATATGTCAGCTATGAACAGTGAGTATATTTTATTCTGCGTCTAACATATGTATTTCGTTACTGTTATTTGTAGTGTATAACTGGGTCCTTATTTTTAAAATTAATGTTTTCTAGACTCTAAAAATAATTAAATCGTTATTGATGGACACTAGACTCTAAAAATAATTAAATCGTTATTGATGGACACTAGACTCTAAAAATAATTAAATCATTCACATACAATCCCTATTGGATTCTTCCTTCTCTCTTTCAAGCCACAATGTCGACACTTTGCACCCCCTCCGACCATGAAATCACCTTTATATTTATTTGTATTTTTTAACGCAGCCTTTGATTCGATCGTGCTCCGAAGCACAGTAACTTCTTTTCTTTGATAGGGCAAAAGATATTTTATAATCACTTTCTTGTCCTTGCACATTGTTATAAATGGTAGAGATCAGCTAGAGGTTGAGAGACCAGGCTACCATACGAGCAGCAAAATCAAAGTGTAGAATACTATACATGAAGTCTTACTTGTTTTTTCTTGTTCTCCTCTCTTTTCTCTCGGTAAGCATTTCCTAACCACATGAAACCCTTTCAATTTATTTAAAATATCCTACTATTTAATCTTTTTCCCTGTTGATTCATGAATCTGTTCCCTCTAGTAGTATATCAATGGGATGTACATCTAGAGGTAAATCCAATTGAATTTCAAATCACCCTGTACAGTACTATCAATTAAAGTTGTCCTTGCACTTTTTTTCCCCTCTAGTAGTATTTATGCCCTAACATGTTTTTCACCTGTATGGAATAGTTTGTTGAGCTCAATCATGCAAGAAAGGAACCGATGGAGAATTACTGGAAGAGCATGACGAAAGATCAGCCTATACCGGGAGCAATTAGAGACCTTTTCGTTCAAGATCCTGCCGGTGCTGACAAAATGAACCACTTTGTTAAGGATTTTGATACGAAGCACACCGCCATCATATACCATAGTCATGAGAAGGACAAGCTGAAAGAAAAGAAATCCATGAATCCCGCAAATACTTGGGATCATGAGAAGGAGAAGGAATAAGAACAATAAGTAGAAAAGTTGTGATCCAAGGACTTATCACTTGTGTTTGTAGAATATCAAGTAGTGTGCTTCGTGTTGATTGATTGGTGTATAAGTCTGGTTATGTTACTAAATAATTAAGCTTTTTCTGTGTTTATTTCTTCTTTTCTTGGCATGGCTAAAAATGGATGAAATTTGAATGGAAAAAAAGGGGCTAAAGCTGGATGTTGTCACTCATGAGAATCCGCGTGCAAGAAAGGAAAACGAGGTGCATGAGATAGCTATAACCCGGTAGGCGATAGCTGTTTGTTGTAACTCGTAAGAGTTTTGGTTATTTTCTTGGAATAGGAAAAAAAAAATATAGGAATAAAAATGATATATTTGTCATGTATTTCAAAATAGTATTTGTTTGCTATCCTGATATTGAAAAAACAAAAATAATAAAGATATAATCATGTGTAATTGAAGGGATGAAGATAAAAATATAAAAATAAATATGCTCCTAGAACAATAAAAAAAAATGCTTCTAGATATAATTTTTATCTTTTTTTTATTTTTATTTTTTTTCTCGAGATAATTACCAACAATTATCTAAAAATATAAAAATTTACTTCAAAAATTGATTTGTTTAATATCTTTTCTTAAGTTTTTATTTATTTGAGTTCTTATTCGTTTAAGAAGTTATCAATGACTACATACATTGGTTTAGTAAATATCCTGATATTTTAAAATTATAAAAGAATCTTAATTTAAAACTCTTCTATATATATATATATTTGGGGGTGGGGGGGATAAGAACAAGTCATTGATAAGTTAGCACAGCAGTTAAAGGATCAAAGCTAGTGTTATGATTTATTAAAAAAAGTGCCAAATAAAATAAATGTAAATAATAAGAGGCTATGGGCTAGTCAAATGACATGCAAGTAGTGGATGGGTGGATGATCAAAAGAAAATGGGCTAAAAAAATAGGTAATTTTGAGTTAACTGCTTCATCTTGCTAATAAGTATTATGATTTGCCCTCCTCAAAAGCTCTAGACCCAAGTGTTCGACATAATGCTTCTGAGAAGGGCCTTGGTGTTGATATTTGAGAAATGCCACGGGTCAGTACACTACTGAGATGCCTATAGCAGATTCCAACTTGATTGTTTTGTAAGTATTCACTTGTACCTAAAGCTGAGCATCAGAGCATGTATGTAGATTCCAACATAAAATATAATATTGATACTCCTTTGCCTATAAGTGGAGATGGTGAAGGATCTTTAATACTTGATGATTTTGAGGGTGACAAAACTGTTAAATAGTATGATCCTGTTGGTATCAATGGTGGAGAATGCTTAATTCTGAATCAGTGTAGTCCGTAGAACTATTCCTTTCACGATCAGGAGTTTGGTGGCCAGAAGAAGATGATTATACTTCTGATGATAAGGGCTTGGGCGTGGTTGTTACTGGATTTCCGTTGGGCGTTCAATTACTTGGATTTTACCTTTCCTAATATTGTTGGTGGAAGGGTAACCAGTCATCATAATACCCTTAAGGTGGTGTCTAGTGATAACGACAAAGAGCTAGAGTTACATTATACGATTTTTGTGCTCTCTGAAGTTAGCGGAGGGTGGCATTGAAGACAAAAGGATTTGCTTGTTTGATGATTGATCTCTGCCTTCAGGCTTTTGGAAACGTCTATTTAGCTGCTTCTGGTGGTGGTCCGTTTATGGAATGGGATCTAAGACCCGAATTGAAGTGGTTCAGCAATTCTCTTGTTTGTGTGAAATTCATGGAGTGGTAAAGGGGGATAGTTTTATGGGGAGCGCATTTCAGGCGTTATTGCTCTTACGAATTCCAACAATCGAAAGCTTGCTTATACTGTAAAGTTTTACCATGGAAACATTCCTTGGAATTATAAGACCTAAAACAGGTACGGAAATGGGACTGTTCCATGCATGAATGGGTTGGGAATTAATATTGTTATGAGTTGCTGTAAGTGCAATAATGAAAAGCTTGTTGACTCCCTAAATTTTGACCTAGGTGGAATTGTGTGGAGTTATATGATTAGA